>OZ025300.1:271312337-272525265 GCA_964019185.1 Maratus speculifer
GAGGTTATAATGCCAATCCATTTTTTTAAACTCGTCTCTGTAGGGTTTGCTTTGATACTTCTCGATTTCCTTTTTGATTGTTTGCGTTGAGTTACAAGTAACGATATCTCTAATTCGATTTCATTATTTTTATTTCAGATACGGCGATTTTCTTAATTGTCAATTTTCTTTTATTGCATACAATTATTTTTCGTTATAATTTATAATACCTTTAATGTCAACAGTCATTAAAAAAATGGTTATTATGTTTTTGCAATTCATTTGGTTTAATTAGAGATTAAATGCTGCATAAAGTAAAATATATGCATACATGTAATTTGATGGTTTGAAAATACCTGCTGCAACTATGCCTTAAATCAGAGGCTAATGCCGTTTATGTTTAATTTATTTTTATTTTTTATTTCTTGAATGTCTTTTATTTAATTTTTATTTAATCTGGTTGAGTGAAAAGCTATTCATTACTTTAATTGTCGGGAGAGGTGGGAGCACCATTTATATAGAAACAATTTTCGTTGCAATTTACGGATTCTTTAATGGCAGTAGTCATAAAAAAATGCTCATTTGTTTTTGTTATTCATTTAGAATAGTTTAGAGAATAAATTTTACCTAAAGTATAAAGGAATTTTTTTATGCTTGAAAAATACCAGGTACATGCCTTAATTCAATGGCTTATATAGTCTACATTAAGTTTATATTTAATTGCTTTATTTCTTAAAATTTATATTTTTGCTTTTATCATTAACAGAAAAAAATACCCATTGCTTTTAATTGCAGCAAAAATAAGTGAAATTTATCATAAAAATTCTCAATAATGGGAAAATTATAAGGTAGGTGCAACAAAGTTAAGTTTTGAGGATTTTTTATCTAACTTTCTGGTTAGGTGTGAATTTTTGTTGCAAAATATTACACTTATTTCTAACACATATCAAATATAATTTTCTTTGTACAATTAAATTTTATTTTTTTAAATACAATTTGAAAAATGTAGCTTATGCGCATAGAGCTTTAAATGTGACGCATACAATGAAATTTTTTACAAAATACGATAGGCAGGCTATTTTTACTTTTAAGAATATTATAGTTATCAATTAAAAATATTGAAACCTGAATTCATACCGTGATAGTTTTCAAATATTATGCAGGGTTAAAATCTTTTAAAACTTATTACTCATAAAAAATATCTTTGCCTATAATTGACTGTTTCCATAAATTCACCAAATATACTATCTAACTCTCGGAGAATTTTGCAAAATTAAGTATATTAAACTTTAACCGATCGATGTTTATTCGACCGAAGTTGATTACTCTTAAATTAAGTTTAGCTGCAATAAACTTCGTTAAATTTATTTTTCCCGGCGAATAAAAATTCGTTTTCTCTTCAATGATGATAAATAGATTTTGATGATAAGTAGCTTCAGTATCAGTGTGTAAAAGATGAAAGCTTATTGGGAAGGTTCGGGAATTTTACTATTATAAAGATTGAAGGGGAAAGTTTGCATTTCAGAGATTTTGTATTGATTAAAACTCATTGGAACTAATCAGAAAATTAAATAAATATTTAGTTAGTTGATTTTTTGTATATTTATTGAATAATTTGAATATGTTGTAATTTCTAAAAATTAAATTATTAAAGATAAAAAATTCTTTTAATCTTCATATTATTATTTATAATATTATTTTATTTATTAATTATATAATATCAAATATGTTAATTATTATATGTATTATGCTATTTATTATATTAAATTATATTAATTTATTAAATATACTATAAATTGTCCATTTATATTGTATTGTGCTATTTTATATATTTGTGATTGTATTATTTTAAATATTTACTCTATACGTTATGCATTTATATTATTTATGTAATATTATTATTTATATTATTAATAAAAAATTTAAATTATTTCAGTTTAATAGCACTCATAGAATATACATTTGATTGAAAAAGAATAGCTATAAATTTTACGAAAAGTTTTCGCACCCCACACGTTCCTCCACCGAAATTCAACTCTTCCCATCTTCTTTAAAATATTTAAGTTTTATCAAAGTTTCTCCATATATTTTATGTTTATTTGCACTTTTGCATGTTTGTTAGCTTGTACGCCTGTTTAGAAGTCTTTTTTATGTTTATTTTTATGTACATATGTTTGTAGGTTTGTTTCCTTCGATTGTGTAAAAATTCGAAATATGTAATGCCTGTTAATAAAAAAAAGAGTAAAAATATAAATAATTCAGAACAAGGGGAATTTATTAGTGAGGTATTGTCAGCGTCAGAAATGACGTCAGCATTTTGTAATACAAATCGATCGCTGCTTTTAAAATATAAGAAGTTAGTACATCTGATGAAATCTAATGGAACAATTATTTTCAAGATAAAGCTAATAGCATCAGATAAAACTTATTACTTATTAAACGTCTTTCCCGATGCTTTATTATTTCTCCAAATATATTAGATTGGCTATCTCTCCATCAGAAGAGTTACATAAAATTAAGAAGACTAAATTTTAATCGTGCGACAATCATCCAACCTAAATTGATTACTCTCATGTAAAGTTTAGATGCTGATGTAAACTTTATTAAATTTAATTTCGACAGCGAATAAACCTCATTATTTGCACTCCATTGCTGATAGATTAATTTTCATGATAATTGACACTAGTGTCCGCGATATATGCTGGCACTGTTGGGGAAAATCGATGAATTTTAATAATATTTTACTGAACCGTTGGGCAGGGGGGGGGATTACATTTCAATGATTAACTTTCTTTAAAGACTCATTAAATTTGAGTGAGAAATGTGAAAGATTTTTAAATGCTCGCGTCTTCTATTTATTCCTTGATTGGATTTTGATTTTTAATGTGATATTTTCTTAAATTTAAATTCTTCGATTTAAATTAAAAACGGGATTTTTCTATCATTTAACAGTATTTTTTTATGTGCTGTGAAAAATGACGAGAACTAAGGAGAAAGGCTTTAGCTGAACACCTCTCAGCAACAATTTTATTTTACTTTTCAATTATATAATTTTAGGAGTTTGAAAATATGACTGATATGTGTTTCGCTTCATATCATTTCCTCATTATTTTTGTTTTCATGATGTAATAAGTCATATCAAGGTATATTGATAAGGTGCTGCCTACGTTCGAAGTAAAAATATTTGTAAAGAAATGATATATTTTCATTTTTTGGTTTAGTTTAAATAAAAATCAATAATTTACTTTAAAATTATACATAAGAATATATCCCTATGAATTTATAAAAATGTCAAGTATGTTTGGAAATTTATAGATTTCTTTTTAACTTGAAAAATGCTGCATGAAAAACAAATAAACGTATTACAAAAAAAAAAGTAAACAATAAATTTTATACAGTATACCTACTATAAATTAAATGATATTTTAGTAAATAAAATCTATAGAGACGATCAATGTGTTAATTTTAAGTTTTCAGCAATTTCAACATGTTTTTGTTAGAAGAAGCTATAATTTTGAAAATATTCATACAGTTAAAATTATTTTAGTAGATGCGCTTGTTGTGTTTGGAAAAATGATGGGAACGCTTTTAGTTTCGTTCGATCATATAGGCCAAGATCATAGTGGAACGAGTACATTGTATTGAATGAGGGCCAGCAAACTACCCAAGAAGACATGACAAAAATATTATCTGAATTATTCTTCACAGAGATCTTCTTAATGATAATGTTAAATAAAAAAAAAACACTTGTGAGAAAATAAAATAAATAAGAAGATATTACCTGAGGCTTGAAGAATGATGATTAAGACAACATGAAGAAAAAGAATTACTTGAGACGATTATTGACAATTGAAGAACGAACTTTATTTTATTATATTTTTTAATGAAGAAAAATGAAGACATCGTTGTTATTTCATAATAATTTCCGTTATGAATTTCATTTGATAAGATCGATCTATCATGATATTATAGATCACATACAAATTCGTAAAATCTTCAATAATAAAAGGAAACATAAATCAGAAGTGCTCTCTCTTTTCTCCTGGGGATGCCATTATGAATAGAATAACATTTTTTTAAAAGCGAATCTTCAAAAATCAAAACTTCTTTTTTTGCCAGAATAATATATATATTTCTTCATGAAATATTCAAGGAAATGATCTGCGTAAAAATATGGAATGGAAAAGGAAAATCTTGAAGAGTTGCAGATAACATTATACCGGATAGTACAACGGATATTGTACAATTCCACACATAATTCCATTCTATACGTCTCAGCATATTCGAAATTTTAACGGCCGACAAAACCACCCGAAGGATTAGGCCGGAGCGGCGGAGGTGTCTTACTCACTGCAAAACATCCACTGAACTCACAACTGCCCGTCACAGAGGGGAGTGCAAAGAGAAAGGGTTGCTGTAATCTCGCAACACGCCAAGTTGGCAAAGCTAGAATGAGCGAAGCGAGAGAGAAAAAGCCAAGCTACGTAGAAATACATAGGGAAATATGAATTTAATAGGATAAATATGACAGTACTTTTAAAGAAGGAAAGCCAAAAAGGTGGCCAGGAATTTAACTGCATAAATCACGTCATCAGTGGAATTTAATTTCATAGGCCAAGGGGAGGGCCTGATTAAACGGAAGTAACCACCCATAGAACGTTGGAGAAGTTTCTAGAAGCATTTTAAACCGGAAGGAATGAATTTGAACAACATTTTACCGTTTTAGAACATTCGAAAAGCTACGTAAGGAAGAAATATTTACAGGAGAAGGCATCAAAAAAGACGAAATCGAAATAATATTTAAAATGAGAACATTAATGAAAAAAGGAATGATGGCTAATAAAATAGTTGATACAATTAAATTAAAATAAAATATGGCAGGGGTTTTCGAGTAACCACCACAGCGCTAAACAACAATATGCAGACAAGGCTCGTAAAGTTTTATGGAAGAGCTAGCCGCCCTTGGCGACCAGTTTGGTTTCCCTTGAATGTATACTAAGCATTAAATCATATTGCTTTTATTCATAATTTATTTCAATTGCTCAACTTTTTGCCAAATTAGAAGATTCTGCTAGAGAAATAGACACAGATGTCATATACGCACCACATTGTCGTGATTGCAATATAATGGCAATTATATGTGCCTCACATGGTAACCCGGGTATTGTTATTTATTTATTAATAAACAGTTTGTTTATTGTTATTTTCTTTTTTTACTGATACAAATTTTTTTATTCTATAATTATTAACGAAACATATTTTTATTTATTATTATGGTACTAATTATTTTCCCCGTCGACCAATTTCACCAAATTATACAAATTGCAAATTTTGCATATTGACATAATTTTTATTTTAAATAACGAAAGAACAAATAAATTAGAAAAACACATTACAAATAAAAAGCCGAAATAAAAATCACTTGATGACTTTTAAGCACGTATTTCGTGTCTAATATCATTGAATGTGAGATTCACGGTCAATTATTATTGGCAATTAATCTTGTAATTTGGCGATATATTTTTTTTTTTGGTTGACAGGATAACCAAGTAGTACCATTATTATTTCCTTTTTTGAATAATAGAAATTAGTTAAAAATATGTATGTAATTTGAAAACGATGTTTCCGCCACATTGGCGTCAGAAAAATGACTCGCCACTGTGGTGCTAATAAATCAATAACTCAGTATTTTTATTACAGCCTGGCGCAGATAATAAATCTCCAAATATTGTACTCGTGGTATTTTTCGTATTTCATTAATTACGTAAAATATAACAATATAATCCTTTCACTCATTTCATTTATAATACATAACTTTAATTTGAAACTGAAAAGTTTAAAATTCATGACTTTTATTTTTTTTTAAGTAAAAAGAACAGAAAAAATAAAAATAATGGTATTTTGAAGATTCATAATTGCATCGAAGGAACAAAGGATCTTATTTACCGTGCCTAAATATTACCAAAGACTTTTGAACAGTAACCAATAAGTTGTATTTCATTTGGACGTTATTATTAAACAATCAACAAATGATCGTGATTTTTGTGCTACATACGACAGAGTAACATATATATACATAGATGATAATAATATTTTTAGTAATTTTTTAAGAGAGTTTTTTGTGTAAATAATCTATTTTCAGAAAAATGCATTAAAACATTAAAATTGATATCTTTATAATGGATTGACTTCTGTTTGAAACATAGTACGAACAAAAAAGAAATAAATTTTCGATTCATAAACAGTTGTGCTTTTAAATGAAATGATTTAAACAAAATCGATAATTTTCGTGAAAATGCTCATTGTAACGTCGGCGAATACCTTATAAAAGGTACTAATCTTACTTTTAAAGTTCAATTTGCTCAAATATGTTACGATCGTTAAATCATCACTAATGAATAATTTTATTTAATTCTGTATTCTTTGCTGCTTTAAAAATTCAGTTTTAATAAGTATTATTCTCTGTTTTATAATGAATCTTTTCAACGTATTTTATTATTTCCTAAATTCGATTTAGTTTTGTACTGTCCATCTTTTATTTTACTTGTATATAATTCCCCTTCCCTGTATAAATAATTGATTAATTAATTCATTAACTGATTTTTTATGTATATTTTTTATTTACTTTTTTTTTTCATTCCTATTTTGTTTCTACTTTCTTGTATGGTATGATTCATTCTTTGTATCTAACTGTGCTTCTAAAGTGAACTTAGGATTGGTTGTTTCCTATAACCCTTTTTATGCATTTTTGCTGTGATTTATCACTTGTTTTTGAATATTTGTAGAGTATTTAAAAACGTTTCTGATTAAAATATTATATTTTTTCTGTGAAATGAAAAAATAATTACATTTTCATGATGATCTGATTTTATTTGATCGAAATTTATAAAAACTCAATAAAAATAATTTATGGAAACTTTTATTATTTCAGGAAGAAGTCAAGACACAACAAAAATGACACAAAGAAGGGAGGTGAAATTACTAAAATTAGAGAAGAGGATGAAGAATCAAGTAAGATAAATAATTAATATTCACTTTCTACAAAAAAGTTGTGAAAGTTTGGTAAAGTAATTGTTCAAAAAATATGGTCATTTTATGCAAATAACGGTATATGCATGTGTATTGATGGATGCCCCGTTAAAACTGATTTTTATAAATATGTGCTGGCGAGGAATTATTTTAAAATTTTTGTTAAGCATTCGTAAATGTGATTTTGAATATTGTAAGAGGGTTTAATTTTTTGTTATTTTTAAAACTTTAAATGTTTGAATGATAACACAAATTCATCACCATTTGGTCTAAAGTACGTACTTTGGATTGATAGACACATTCATATTACTTCTAAAAGACGTCCATATTTCACCCGGATATAATAATTTTTGGATATAATATTCGAATCTTTCATTTCACCAGATTTATATTTCTTATTTATTTCTTTTATTCATAATATTTTTATAAAAATTACATACATTCCATAAAGCAATTTCGTTTCATATATTCATTTGAGACTGCAAAAATTTATTTTATCGCAAAAAAATATCCTCATAAAACATTGACAATTATTTTTGAATGAAAACATTCAAAAGAATAAGTATATTTTTTAATGATGGCAGCGACATTTGCAACATATTTCTCACATTTAGATCCACTTCTTTACTTCCCTAATTCGAATCTGTCACAAAACGTAATTTCCATAAATCTGTTCTGATGATTTATTTCTTTTATTTTTAATATTTTTACAAAATTTGATGCACAAACTATAAAACAACTTCGTATTATCATTTATACTTTCAAGAAATCTCTTTTACAAGGAAAAGTTATGTTATAATTGCAGAAAAACTTTGTCATTAATATTTAAAAGTACAGAAGTGGAAAAAAGGTTAAAGAACCCTTACTAACTCTCCAAATAATTATCGTAGAAGAAATTTCGTACTACCAATTCGATTGGATATATAGTTTACTTTTAAATATTGTACATAAAATTTGCTTAAAAGCCATATACATATTAATACGTACCCTATTTAGCTCTTAAAAGCAGTACCCATTTCTGACATTATTAACGAACCCTACATCCTTCAATAAGCCTAAAAATTTCCAAGAAATTAATTATTTTAAAATGCATACTTTAGTATATTTTAAGGGCTGTACCCAAATTGAAGTTACGTACTCGATTGTTGATCGAGAGAACACTTTTCTTGATCAAGGCGTCATAGGCGTCACTCAAGTCTTTGAAGTCTGATAGATTACAGCATGGCATAAGAAGTTTCAAAATATCTTGTCACTTCTATTGTAGACCCCTTAAACCATCATAATGCAGTTTTTAAGCATAATTTGAAAAATACTTGGAAGAAAAATTCGAAATATTGGATTTGCAGTACTTTAAAAAAATGTAGGTCGCAATTAATTTTTTTTTTCAAATATTAATTTCATAATTCATGTAATAAAATTATAAAATTTGTACATGCAAGGTATTTGTGTTTGGGTATTTTAGTATTATTCCACCATAAAAAAATTATCACATTTGTAATATATTTTCAGGAGATATTATTTAAAAATATGAATATGTAATTTAACATTAGAAGCTCTAAATTTTGAATGCGAAAAATTAAAAAAATTTTCATTCAAATGACTTGAAATTTGGTGTCTTGGCATATTGTGAACCGAAGGTTTGAAATATCTTGTTAAAATTGGGTATTGACATTGCAAAAAAATTAAATTTTGGTTCTTTTTAATATGTAGATGATATCCTAAGCAAATTTCATGTACATTATTTAAAAGTAGACTTTATTTCCAGTCGTACAGTAAAAGTACATTTCTTCTATGATAATTTGTCGAGGAGCTAGTTAAGGATGTTTACTTTTATTCCATGACTGTACCATTCAAGAAGATAATAAGTATTCTGTTTTGTAGTGATGGCAAAGATAAAATGGTCAACACTTTTCCATTTCTTTATTTCTCTAATTACTCGAATTCGAATTTATTACAAAACTTACAAATCATTAAATGTATGTTTGTGATTTAATTATAATATTTTTTATAAAAATTACATTCAATCCTTAAAGAAATTTCGTTTCATATATATCTGCGAGAAATCTGCTGTACTAGAAAAATTTATGTTGCAATCATTAAAAAACATTGTCATTAATTTTTGAATGTACCATTCAAAATAATGAGTATTCTTTTTTCAACGATATCAACGATATGAACAGTAATTTTCTCACACTTGACCCACTACCATTATTTATTTTAGTCTTAGAAATCTTGAAAATATTCAGAATAAATTGCCTAAAAACTAATCGTTTTCGCTAATAACAAAAATATTTATTTCTTGATGTGTTCAAAATGAAAAATAGCAGAATGTGTTTTTATGGTATGATTCTCTTTGTGCCACAGGGCAATACTTTTGAATGTATTCCCTGATGTTTTCCTCACAGCAAAGTGCATTCGATGAGAAAAGAATACATTTAAAACTCTCTTTTATGGCAGGCAATATCTATAACATAAATCAAATCTTCATGGTATTGCATGCAATTTTATTTCCATGACAAATAAAATGGTTTTGTAGCTGGAACTTTATTTATTTGTATGATATTTCAATTCGAATTATTCGGAAATGTTACATTCAACAAACATTTTCTTCACAAATCGAGTAAAAAACAGTAATATATTTTCCCTTATATTTTAATTAAATGCAAATTGAATTTATGTCAATGTCTAATATAACTTAAATGTTACAGTCTATATATTTTTATTATTATTGCAATTTCTATAACAATAATTTTTGATGCATTTCTGTTTCTTTATAATCTGATTGGATATAGTATTTTTAATGTCAGCAATAGTTATAATATCAATCAAACTTTCGCTGCGACGCTTGTATTTCCTTTTGATAACATAGTCATATATTATGAAAACTGAAATCGTACTTTTTAAAAAGATAGTCAAAGGCAAATCGTTTGAAAAATTTACAATGAAAAATATTTAATGAAAAAATTCTCCTTGAAATTCTCCTTGAATAAAGTAAAAAAAGAGCATAATTTCGTTCGATGTTTTAATCAAATACAAATTCATTTTTAAAACATCTATATTTAGATTTTTATTGGTCGATATATTCACACTCTTTAAACATCCATTATTCAAACAGCACCATAAAAAAGTTATTTATTGTTACTCCATATAATTGGTGGCAACATTATATATTTAATTAGACATAGTAATTTAACTTACATATTGGTGTATTTTAAAGTGATGTAATTGATGTAAGATTACACATTAGTGCCTGTTATATCAGTTTAACCCCAGTTACATAGTTTTAATTACTCAATAAAAAACGTGGCAGCAAGATATCTACCAATTTTATGGAGTAGTATATACAGATTTTTTACAGTAGGGGAAAAAATCTACGTAGAATAATACTTATCTAAAAGCTAATATTTGTAACGCATATTCTGGGTAAACCAACAATTTAATAAATGACAATATAAGTATTCTTCGACCTCCTTTTAAGTGCATGCGTTTTGCAATGAAATCCTTGTTAAGAAATAGAAACTCATCTTAAAATCTTCCTTACAGTCATTACATTACAAATGAATGAAAAAAGGATACAGACCAGGATTCCACCCCTGGTATAAGCTGCCAGTGCTTTACCAATTGAGGTGGTCTGGACAAATCTGACACAATTTTCTCACCCACAGAACCTTGTAGATTTTGACATCTGGTCATATATCTGAATTAGTTTAATTTAATAAATCTCAAGTAATGAAACTTCAAGAAACGTTCATACGTAAGTGCACTATTATAATATTTAATCCCGTGAGCAGTGTAGGATATATTATATCGCGCCTAAAATTAATAAAAATTTGCACCTTTTTTTTTAACATTTTTAATTTTGGTGAAAAAAGTCGTGAAATTTCTTTTCCATATTTTGAAATATATTTTTTTTAATTTTCGGTGGGAGTAATTAATTACACAAACGCAATTGTTTTCCCCTAAAAGGGTTAACATAATTATAATTTGCATACGTAAGCAACGGTTCCTCAAATCCAATTATTTGCGATATATTCTTTAAAGCTGGTTCAGATATTATAACTGATGCCCTAATTAAGAAGATTCTCTGAATGCTCCGTTTAGTATAATAGTGTTAATATGTGTTCTAATGTAATTACGTATTCAACTACTACTTCTATTAAGAATTATAGTCTCTACCATTTGAAACGAAATTACTTTTTTCAATGAATGGGACGACAATTCATGAAAATAATTCCTGATGAAGCCTTTGGATGCAAATCGAAAATACTAAGAAATTTAAAGAAAACATCCGTATTAAACTTTTAACACCTTTATTATCATTTATCACCTTTTAAATAAACAGAGAACTTTTATATTTCAAATTGTGTAGTTTTTTTAAACCGTTTATTGCAGAATATTAAATTTTAAAATATTTTTTTCTGAAACTTTTTACTCATGTTGCATCAGCAGTAAGACCAAAATTGTAGCTTAGTCATAATCAGGCCCCACCGAAATCTGCCTTTTTCATTAGTGATGCTCCAAATATTGTTTTATACATTAGTGTTAAAGATGTAATTTTTGCCTTACGAATTTTCATTGTATTTGCTAGAGTACGTGTAATTCGTTGTTGCGCGATTACTTTTATATATTAGCACAGTTACAGAATTAGCTAGATTTAACTAAGTTTTTTTATTCCCTTCTGGGAAATAACTATGCTTTCTTCTTCTTTATTCAGGTTTTCTTTTCATCGAAAAAAGTCTAACTAACATCACAAAAGATTCCGGTGAAATGGTCCGGATGCGATGCGAAGTGAGGGATCACCCTGTTCCGAAAATCCGTTGGTACAAGAACGAGGCACCTCTGGAACCCGAGCGTGGAAAAGTGGGCGTTCGGAAGTACAGTCATAGTTATGGTCGGATTGGTTCAAGATTGAAAATTGTTCACGTGGACATACATGACACTGGTTATTACAAATGCGAAGCAACCAACGAGAAGCACAGCGTAGAAACTACAGGTATTCTCATGGTAAAAGCAGATATGTAAATCTGACCTTTTCTAAATTTGTTTTACAATAGACGAAGAAGTGGTTGCAATAAATATTCCAGAATTTGATTGTATATGTTTCAACAATAAAAATAATATTGTTTTCAAAACAATATTAAGCCCCAAAGAGCGCTTTTTTCAGAATTTTCAATCTTTTATCACAATTTCACATCTTTCATCACTGAAAATCCGTGCAATATATCCTAAGACAGAGTTATTGCGAAAATCCTAATAAATTCTGCATAAAAGCGCAACTTGTTGAGCGTTATACGTGAAAAACTAATCAGGATTTATTCGGGATCAACTGAATCGGATGGAAATCTGTGCATTAGTTATTGAGATACAACTATTAGGAAATTGTGAAAAAAATAGCATGACAGTGCCACCTACAGTTCAAGTTACGCGAAAAATTAAATTGCACTAATCTGGGACTATCTGAAAATGAAGTTGGTCAAAATTCGTGCATTAGGCCTTGAAAGAGAGAGCCATTTCAATAATCATGAAAAATGCAGATTAGCAAAGCCACCTGATAAGCGGTTTGCATGAGAAAATAATTAGCGACAAATTATATTAAGGATTAACGGAAACTTGCACAATAACTTCACCGTCTGTTGGGCGTTATACACCAGAAAATAATGAGATCCATTTTTTTTCAGTATCAAACTAAACATGAAGTCCTGTAAAATTCTTTGCATTCTTTCTTGAGACAGAGGGACCACATTTTTGTTTCACATGCCGATTCACAGAGTGACTGAGTGACAAACTCTTAGACAAACGTTTTCTTAAAACCATCTAATCGTATTCATTACCTTCTAAAATATATAAATCCATTGAAAACCAAAAGTCAAAACTTTTCATGACACCAGTACTCATTTTCCTTGTAAAGTTGAAAAAATGCAAAAATAACTGGTGCGAATAACACAGAATTCTGATAACTTTACGCGGCGTGTATACGTGCCGCTCGTCCACAAGGGATTACGGAGTAATACTTATACGGAGTAATACTTATACGGAGTAATATTTAAGATTTAATCCGTATGACAGTAGTGACGGATGAACCATAAAATTTTATTGATTGAAACAGTTTTAAAGAAAAGCGAATCACCAAGCATCTTGGTGAGCCAACCACTATCACCAGGCTAATTCTTGTTAATTTTCATTAGTACAATTAAACTCGACCAGACAAGTATCACCATGTTTTGGATTGTAAGTGCGCGGGAGTTTGACAAGAGCATCTATTTAAAAAGAGTACATGCTCTGTGCGTATGTTGCCTTTCTCATATATAGATGCACCTTAATATTTTTTTTAACTTCGCGACAATGGCAAATTATTTCATAACACAAACTCTTGGTTCGTCGAAATTACTATCAAACAAACAAATCTCGCTGTTCCCCAACAAAGTTCTTCAATAATAAATTGAATATTCAAATAAATTAGATTTATAAATCTATAAATGTAATAAATAAAAAAAAATTGCCACATAGATTTTCTCGTTAAGTAGTTTTAAATTATCTGAAATAAAACGAAATACTGTATTCGACAAATGCAGTTCTTCAAGTTTATTGTTTACTGTTACCTGTTAGATGTAATCTATCTTTTCCAATTTTGATGATAAATATAAGTTTTCTTCAAATATTTGATAACAAAAACACGTTTCTAATATTTTTTTAAAACTCAGAATATAAAGGTTTCTTATGTGACAATGATGAGGTACGTTTCGAATAGTATATCCACCTTTAATTTTTCTGAATTGCACTTTACGTGCTTTGGATACTTACCAGAAATGTTGATTTAAACCTGAAAGATATTTAATATTTTGTGGTTATGTTTATGTTTCAAACTTAAAAAAAAAATTACTGATATTTATTGCCTGAAATGTTAATCTTTGTTTATCCGAAAATATATTTCTTAAAAGTTGATATTCTTACTTCAAAAAAGAAACATTGATAATATATTAAATTACATATCAACATAAATACTTAAAAAAATTTCAAAAGAATACTTGGCACAAGTTTATTCCTTTAATCTTATTTGATAGATATGATCTTTCCATTTTCCGCTGAAAAATTGGTTTTTTCTTTATACATTTACTATCAAGGCTACATTTCAAGCATTTTCTTCACTCTAAATAAGAAAGAATCCATGTTCATTCCGGAGGAATGATTATTCACTGTATTGCAGTGTCAAAAGATATGCAATCTCTTTAGAGTGATTATCCACTCTGACTAAAACTGGAATTATTAAATTTCTGAAAGAATAAATAACCACTCCTAGGAAGTCACACTCTAAACAGGAGTGAATAATTACACTTTCATGTAATTATTCATGCACTCTTATAAGAGATGTGAGTTTTAATACCAAATCAGCCTAAGTTCCAAGGTTAGCATATGAAATGGAGCTTTTGAAATTTCCGAGGTGCCATATTTTGGTGTTTTTCATTATTTTATTGCATATATTAGTTCAAAGTAGAAAGAAAATTATAAAAATGCGTAATGTCAGGCTTTCAGTTCCATCTGGGTAGTGAAATTTCTACTTAAACAACGCAATGAAATATTTCGCTTCTATCTAGAGAGTGGATAATTCCACTTTTATGGAGTATTTTTTTAAAACCTCACTCCAAAAAGAGTGAAAATGCCCTCTCTCAAATCATCTTCATCAAATCCTCTCCCACTCTCTTAAATAGTGAATTTTCTACTACTGTATGAAATTTAAAATACATATGTTTCTTGTATTTTACACAATTATATGGTGCACTAAAAAAAAGATATATTAATCTACGAAATATAGGAAGATTAATCTGCGAAAAAATATCGAAGCAATAGCGAAAATATGTGGAATAACCTCGCCTAATATATCCATGGTTCCAAAAAGCTTTCTTTAAGAAATTAATGTAAATATATTCAATAATAATAATGGAATCATTTTTAAAAACAAAATTTATTTTATTGCCACTTATTTTAGGAATCGTTTTCCTGTACTTTTTATAGAATATGAAAAAAAAATAGAATATGTGTTTTTTCTATTTATTTTCATTGAAAATGTGAACTTTGTAACTGATTTAATACATAAAAAATTACCAAACTAATTTTAATTTTATCGTTAATATAAACATTGAACGCTGTTAATTGATCATGTTACATGTAAAATATGTTTTTTGAGCAATTAAAAAAATAAGAAAGAAAAGAAAAGTACTTAACGGATATCATCCAATAAACTTATATTCGTAGTTGAGAAAAATAATTAAAATATTATAAAAAAAAAGAATATTGTCCAGTTAAACTGATGGCACTGAGCTCACAATCACTAATCACACTAATTATATATTACAGCCTTATTTTTTCAAGGAACAATGCTCCTCGAAGAACAAATTATGGAGGAAGGATTAGCACCACTATTTCCATGCTTTTACTTAATGACTGAACTCCCAAAACTAATCAGAGATACGACATAATTTAATAAACCAATATCTAAGGTTCGAAACAAATCGGATAATTCTGCATAAACCTCCATATATTTAATTTATGAGGGGCTCTCTCCCGTTCTCCCTGTTATACTTAACCATTACACCCCCAAATCTATTCAGGGATTCGACTTATGAGAAAAAACATCTCCAAAATTTAAATCAAATAGAATAATTCTGAATAAAATTCCATTTATCTAATTTAAACAGGAAGGTATTCGCCGTCTCCCCTCCTTATGTAACAAAAGAACCCCCAAACTAATCAGAAACGCATCTAATGAATGTTAACTTGTATCCAAAAATTGAAGCAAATCGGTTGATTCTACATGGAAAACCTATATACCTAAATTAAGAGTGGTAGGCTCCAGATCCCCTCTTTATGCTTAAGCAATGAATCCCCAAAACAAATCAGGGAAAGCTTTATTAAAATTAACCTATATCTAAAATTTGAAGCTTATCAGTAAATTCTGCATAAAAACCCCATTCGCCTACATTAAGGGGGCAGGTTTACCCCCTTCTCCATTTCCCCATATACTTAACCAATGAATACCTAAAACTAATCATGTAGGCGCCTCATCAGAATCATCCTATGTCTAAAATTTGAAGCTAACTGGTAAATTCTGCGGAGAAAACCCATGTTTTGGGCATTTACCAGAACTATTGGTTTTAAACGGAAATACATTAAATATTTTTCAGGTAAGATTCTATGTTTGTAGCTTAAAAAAAATCTGAAACTTATTGCATGTCATTTTAATCTTTGTTTATCCAACATCCTTTGTTTAACTTTTGTTTAATTCTAATAATTTAACCTCAAATCTCATTCGGTGAGTGTAACGCTTCAAGTTTATTCCTTTAATTTTATTTGGCAGATATGATCTTTTCATCTAATGTAAGTTTTCTTCAAACAATTAGTAGCAAATTTCGAACATTTTCTTCCAAAACTCAATATGTCTACAGTTCTTATGATAAGGTATTTTTTTAAATTTTAAGCTGCTGTTTAACTTTTTAGCAATGCATGTAACGTGTTTTGAACAATTGCCAAAAACATTGCTTTTAAAAGGATTATATCTTGCGGAAAGTTTTCTATGTTTTTAACTTTAAAAAAATTTCTGATATTTCTCGCTTGTTATTTAATTATGTGTTTATCTAACCATATATTTCTTAAAATATTACCAGAAAATGCATTCGGTACTGTAGCTTTTCAAATTCATTTTTTCACTCTCTCTTAGTAGATAGTATCTTTTCATTTTCACGCGATAAGACATACAGACATTTATCAGAAAGGAACGCTTCTAATACTTACATTCAAAACTCAAAATAAATAATTTTTTTATGACAGATAATATATCTTTCAAATTTTATGTCACTGTTTAATTTTTGAGCAATGCACTTTACATGTTTAGGACACGTACCAATATCATGGATGTAAAACCCAAATACATTTAAAACTGAGAATGCAATATACGTATCTAAAGTTTTATAAAACATATGGCATTTTTCAAATTCTTTTTTTTTTCTTTTAACTTTTCAGAATTGTACTTTACGTGTTTAAGACATTTAACAGAAACATTGTTTTGAAACCGAAAGCTATTTAATGAGTTTGAAACTTTAAAAAGATTTCGAATGTTTATTAAATGTAATTTCAGTTTTTGTTTATCCAAAGATATTTTTCTTGATAAGTGATATTCTTGATTTGAGATATGAAACATCGGTAATATAGAAGTTAAACAACAACAGATAATAATGAAAAGATACTCAAAAGGAATATTTAGCTAGGCTTTCAGTAATGTAATGGCAATATTTTTTTCCTTTACTTTTCCTTACGTTTCCATTCTTTCAAATAATACCAGAAAATACACTCACTGCTGTTTAAATTTATTTCTTTAATCTTATTTTATTTTTTAGGTATGATATTACCAGTTTCTGATTAAAAATCTATCAAGCACTTAATAGGAACAAAAGACCAATGGCGTGATGGTCAATACACCTCTCTGCCACGCTCAGTGTGAGTTCGATTCCCGACTGCGCAAGGTAAACTCAGTATTTCATCCCTTCGAAGTCGATAAAATGAGTACAAAGCGTACTTGAGAACTAAACGCCAGAGTTATCGCATTGGGCTAACCACCTGTAAGGAACCACTTGTATGACCCGGGACACATACAGCAAAGACCCTTGGGTCCGGGATCTAGTAAACAAGGTTGGGCACTGCAGGCCCTATTCCTTCATGAATCGTTAAACCGCAGGTTCACTTTATTTAGTAGCAACGGATGCTTCTGATATTTATTTTAAATATTCAAAATATATCCATTTTGATTTTGGTAATACACAAAAAATTTATGTTATTTAATATAATAAATAAATGAATAAGTGTTTTAGTCCCTGTCAAAATAATAAATAAACTTCATATTAAAATAGTCAATTGAAAAAATAATCTTCTTTTTTTACTTTACTAAAATTGTATTTGTGTGTGTGTGTAGTATTTACTTCCTTTTCTCGAAGCACTGATCAGCAGCTTTTTAATCTATTGAAGAGCGCTGTGATAAAATATGTCATACTTAATTTTAATTAACATTAGCGTCATAATAATTTTTTAATCAATTTGACAACCTTAGTTTAAAAATGATTATTAATTTTCGAAAGTACAAAAAATATTCAAATAAAGTTCAATTCAAGTTTTATTTTATACGGTCCATGTACCCAGCTAGAAAAAGTTTGTAAAAAAAGTGTAAAAAAAAAAAGTGCACAAAAAGTGAGCGTATTTGGCACCTCTGCTTATACACAAAAAGTACAAACCGAATTGTGGACAAAAAGTGTATACGTAAATTGTTCACTTTTTATACACAATCAGAGGTGCCAAATACGCTCACTTTTTGTGCACTTATTTTTTTATACTTTTTTTGTATACCTAAATTGTTCACTTTTTATGTACAATCAGAGGCGCCAAATACGCTCACTTTTTGTGCACTTATTTTTTTTATATTTTTTTGTATACCTAAATTGTACACTTTTTATGCACAGAGGTGCGAAATACGCTCAGATTTTGTGCGCATTTTTTTGTACACTTCTTTGCATACTGAATAGCCCTAAATTGTATACATTATGTGAATAATCGGAAATGCCAAATACACTGATTTTGTGCGCTTTTCCTTTTACATACCAAATAGTCTTACACTGTACACTTTTTATACATAATCAGATGTGCAAAGAAAAAATATACGCAGGTTTTTTTTCTGCTAAATAATTAAAATCTGCAGAAATTAAACTTATATCTATAAAAATGCATATAAATTTTAGATTGTGAACAAAAGCATACATTAAGTAAATAAACCTGCAATGAAAATTGAAGTATCATAAAAAATGCTCAGTCAAATAATTATTTCAAATCTACAGGGGAAAAAAAATCGTTTGGCAGAAAATTTTGAAAAGGATGTGACAATTGATTTTACTTTAGTTATCGAATGATAATTCTGTGTGCGCTTATTAAAACGCAAAGCATAACAAAAAAAAATGCAAGTAAAAAATTTGTAAAGGATGCTTCTATTTGTTTAACATTAGATTTTAAGAGTTGTCACATAACTAGTTGTAGGCTCATCAGGATAATTCCAAAAAATCCCCGCCAGATCATCTAACAGCCGCAGGTAGATCTAGATTTCGAAGGTACTAACTGCTAATTTTATCAACAAAAACTAAATCAAGATTAGGCATAAACCTAGTTTAAAAATTTTATCTGGTCATTTTCCTTTTTTTTTTCTTTTCTTTTTTATAATAAAAGTTGGTTTTATTGAAATCATGTTAGTTTTTTTTTTTCCAACTCTATTATTACTGTGAAATCCTGATTGTAAGCATTCCTTCATACTTTCAAGCAGTGTTCTCGCTGTTGCTCGCCAATGTGTCGAATTGCGATTAAATTCTTAATTTGGCGAGTAAACAAGCGATTAGATTCGCCAAATTGCTAGTGCTCAATTTTTGCTTTTTCTTTTTTCATACATATGCATATACAGTAGACTCCCTCAAATCCGCACAGCTTGGGACCAGGAGTTGTGCGAATTTTAGAATTTTTCGGATTTCTGGTCATTGCTTTGTTTACATTTTTTAAACAGTAATTTGATTGTAATTAATAGTGCATTCACAACTATAATGAATGCTTACAATATAATAAAATATTAAAATAAGTAATGAACTAAAAATAATAAAAATTTAGATAATTTTTTAAATGATTAAAGCTCTAATAGCAAAGGTCAAGTTAATAATCAATAGTGTATGATTAAATATTCATTATAAAGATTAATATTCTTCCAAAATTATTCAACAAAACTTGCCTCATAAAAGTACATTACTAATTCACATAAAAATCATAAAATAAGGATTTTTTTTTCAAGTTTAGCCAAGCTTAATAACCAAAATATCTTGATAATGCATAATATATTTGGTAAGAAGATTGTAATTACCAGTAATATCAGCGATATCTTGAATTTTTTCAGAAAAAAAAAAATTTCTTTATGAAAAAAACATGAAGAGAGTAATAAGAAAATTACAAATTAAAAAATATATGAAATTGATACAAAACTAAGAAAAAATCACATTTTGTCCCAATATCCAAACTGAAATTTTCATTGTTTACATCCATAAAATATGTGCGGATTTCTGGTTTGTGGATTTCAGGAAGTCTACTGTATATATATATATAATATATACATATTTTTCATATTTGTAGCACATAGTTGAAATTAGATTAATAACAATCGCTGTCACAATTTGAGCTACATGGCGAATCTATTTTGCTAATACTTTTTTCATTTGGCGAATTATTTTATTTTTAATTCGCCAAATTACTAATGTTGGTCAAATGCCAGCGAGAACACTGCTTTCAAGCAATTTTTATTTTCCACACTCACATATAAGCCCCCCACCACCACCACCACCACACATACACCTCTTTTGTGGTAAAAAAATATTTAAAAATCTTAGTGTTAAACTGTGTGTTTAACACTTAGTATAACACTTTCATAACAAGTACTCACTGGAAACTTTTTAAAATTCATTATTGCTACCAGATAGTAATATCATATTTGCTCATAGGCCATAATAGAAACCATTGAATGTAAACATGCAATTATTTCATTTATTTTACCTATTACATGTATATTCATAGAAATTTATCAAAATATTTAATCTACATTCAGTGACTTAGTGAGAACTTGAGCTAGTTCATACACAGGGTGGATAAAAGTGCTTATTTTTTAGTACTCCTATTTCTGAATTTTGCTTATACTGTTAAAGGAATGAAAACCCTGTATAAAAATGAAAAACAACGGTATATACTGATTACAGCACTGAAGTGTAATAAATATTATTTTTAATGCATGTTGCTGATATTCAATTTTTGTTCTTGGAGATGCATACAATTCTCTCAAATATTATTTTTTTACTTTGCTTTTAATGAAAAAAAAATCCCAAAAGGGACCTTTTTTAAGAATGACCCATATGCATATATTTACAGTAGCACTCCGGTTAGCTGAAAATTGACTTAACCAAAAGATCTTAAAATTCCAAGTCCTTTTTAAATGTAAAAAATTTTACTGTCAACACTATTTTTACCGATGTCAATTGACACCTTTCGACATATTTTGATTTATGATTACTCTTTTATTTGTAAGTTTTACACCAAAACAATTCCGAATCATTTTTAATACATTGAAATTGGTTTTAATTAGCTTTAAAAATTAGAAGCAAAAATCAGAACTTTGAAAGGTGCTTTTGGACACTAGTAGAAATAGTGTTAAAAAAAACATGTTTTTTTTATTAAATAAACAGAGTTAACTTACTTATTTGATCCATTGCATAATATTGGGCTTTTTATTAAATATATATGTAAAATACTTCATTATTTTACATAATATGTTGTGATTTTCTTTTGATTTTCAACTTTGCATGGTATCAATGCTGATTTATCACACCATCTTTTAAATAACAACACATTTGTTGTTGCATCTTCTCGTACTTCAATATCTCAAAGTGACACATTTTTGATCTCAGTAGCTTCACTGTGTGTAATCCTGTTCCACATCTACCACATAATCTGTAATACGTTACAACATTTTTATTACAGCACTGTACTGTACTAACTATCAAGCTTTTCACCATAAGCTTCTCAGTTATTAAAAAAATCCTATGGAATGCCGGTTATCCGAAACAACCTATGGAACCCCGGTTAATTGAAAATGCTTTGGTCCCATACTTTTAAGATAAAGAACCATGGGTGCAAGTTTGAAATTTTGCCAAGACTGAAAATATTTTGAATCCCCCCCCCCCCCCTGCTAACTGGGTCTTAGTGAACATCTACACAAACACGTAGCTTGCATTTTTACCCACGACCCTATGATGAAATCCCCCCCCTCCCCGATCTTTAGCCAAAATTTGGCATTTTTGTGCGATCTTTTGCCACAATTTGCTACTTTTGACAAAAATCAGACTTTGTACAGCCTCAGAAAAAAAAAGCTGAACTTTCAAGGACATTTGACAAAATTAGAACTTTTCTGTAATTTTTTAACAAAATTAGCGTTTTTTCTGAACTTCTTACAAAAATCGCACTTTTTTCCAGTTTTTTCAATGGCATTTGCATTTATCCATGATCCTTTAGAAATATTCGTAGTTTTTCTTACTGTTTTTTTACAAAATTCAGATATTTTCCACGATTTTTTGAGAAAATTTCCATATTTACTGCGATCTTTCGTCAAAACTCGTGTATTTTCCATGATCTTTCGTCAAAATTTTCGTATTTTCTGCTACATTTTGTCAAAATACTACACTTTTTTCTGTGATCTTTTGAAAAAACTCTCGCTTTTTCTACGATCCTTCTAGAAAATTCTCTCATTTTCTGTGATCTTTCGACAAAATTGCGATTTTTCTTCGATCTTTCGATAAAATTCGCGATTTTCCTCCGATCTTTCGTCAAAATTAGCGATTTTCTGCTACCTTTCTACAAAATACTTCTATTTACCTCAATCTTACAAAAAATTTGTCTTATTTTTCGGCAAAATTTACATATTTTCTGCGATCTTTCGGAAAAATTCGGGTATTTTTCGTGGTCTTGAGGAAAAATTTGGATATTCTCTGCGATCTTTTGGAAAAATTCGCATATTTTGACAAACTCTACATATTAGACTCTACATACTAGATTTTTTGACAAACTCTACATATTTTCCTCAATTTTTTGACAAAATTAGAACACTTCTTCGATCTTTCGAGAAAATTAGAGTATTTTCCACAAAAAGTAGAGTATTTACCACGATCTTCGACAAAACGTAGAGTATTTTTCACGATTATCTTGGAAAATTAGAGTATTTTCATAATCCTTTAACAAAAGCCACGACTTTTTCCATAACCCTTTGACCGAAGTCGCGCTTTTTCCGAAATCCTAAGATGGAAAGAGTTACCTACCGCATTTTTTTGAAGAAAATAGTTTTTTTCCAGGATCGTTTGACAAATTTATAGGTTATTTGCACGGTTGCATTGGTTTATAGGTATAAAAAATTTGAAAATTTTCTTGATTGCCTTTTCAAAAATTGCGAATTTTCTTGATTGCCTTTGTAAAAATCGATAATTTTGTCGACCAGACTTGAAAAATCATAAATTTCATCGATTGGCTTCGTAAAAATAACACATTTTGTCGATCCAATTCGTAAAAATCTTATTTTTGTTGTCAAACAAGAAAAAAATCAATAATTTTGTTGATCGGCTGTGGAAAAGTTGGGAATTTTACCTATCGTGTGAAAAAAAATTGCAAATTTCATCAACTGGCTTTGTAAAAGTCACGAATTATGTTGATAGCTTTGTAAAACTTGAGATTTTTGTCAATCTGTTTCATAAAAATCATAAATTTTATTGATTAGATGAGGAAAAATTGAGAATTTTGGCAATTGTCTGTTTAAAAATCACGAATTTTGTTGATAGGCGCAGAAAAATTGCAAATTTTCTCAATCGGCTTTGTAAAAATCGATAATTTTGTCGACCAGACTCAAAAAATCATAAATTTCATCGATCGGCTTCGTAACAATCACGCTTTTTGTCGATCCATTCGTAAAAATCTTATTTTTGTTGTCAAACAAGAAAAAAATTGATAATTTTGTTGATCGGCTGTGGAAAAGTTGAGAATTTTACCTATCGTGTGAAAAAAAAAAAATTGCACATTTCATCAATTGGCTTTGTAAAAGTCACGAATTACGTTGATAGCTTTATAAAAATCGATATTTTTGTTTGAAACCGTTTTGTCGACCAGACTCGAAAAATCGCACATTTTGTCGATCTATTTTGTAAAAATCTTATTTTTGTTGTCAAACAAGAAAAAATCGATGATTTTGTGGATCAGATGTGGAAAAATTGCGAATTTTACTGATCATATGAAAAAAAAAATTGCAAATTTCGTCGATTAAGTCACGAATTTTGTAGATTGCTTTGTAAAAATCCCGATTTTCGTCAATCAGTTTCATAAAAATATGAAATTTTATTGATGAGATGCAGAAAAATTGTGAATTTTGGCAACTGTCTTTGTAAAAATCACAAATTTTGTTGATTGGTCAGAATTTCCCCCAGGTTTAAAAAAGGGCAGGGCGCTACTGTTCTGAAAGGGGCACTTTTTACATTTTTCATGGCACTTTTATAGAGTTGAATCTAGAATCTAGCGGTTCAAAAATTTGTGAAAAAAATTAAATTTCATCAAAAAATTGAAAAAAAAAGTAAATTTTGTTAAATATTGTTAAAAGATCACGAAAAAACGGCCAATTATGTTAAAAGATCGCAAAAAACAGCAGATTTTGTTAAAAGATCGCAAATAACGGTATATTTTGCTTAAAAAAATTGAGAAAAAACGACAAATTTCGTGAAAAAATCACGAAAAAAGGTAGATTTTATTAATAGATTGCAAAAAACGGAATATTTTACTAAAAAATTGTGCAAAAACGACAAATCTCGTGAAAAAAATCACGAAAAAACGTAACTTTTCACAGATTTTTCCATTTTATTGCGATTTTTGGATGAAATTTGCCGGTCTTTTTCATAAATCTTGACGAAATCTGCCGCTTTATCGTTATTTTTTGACGAAAATTGCCTTTTTTGAGACTCATTTGCCAAAATTTTCCGTTTTATCGCGATTTTTGGAAGAATTTTTTTGTTTTTCCACGATCTTTTGAGGAAATCTGCCTTTAGTGACGAAATTAGCCATTTCTTTGCGAATCTTGCTGGAAATTAGTCGTTGTATAGAGATTTTTAACGAAACTTGCCCCCTTTTTAGCTATTTTTTGAAGAAATTACCCATCACACGGGACGATAATGAGGCTATATTTTGCGTTCCATCACTGATTTTTTGCACGCGCTACAGTGCGTTCGGATCATTGTTAGCGGGGTGCGTTTTTTCAAATGTGGGGCAAGAAGGGCACTAGTTTTTGGATGAGGGGCAAGAGGGGCGCTAGTTTTTAAACTAAAGGGCAGGAGGGGCAGAGCGCCCCCTGAAACCCTCTGGGGAAACTCTGTTGGTGCAGAAAAATTGCAAATTTTCTTAATAGGCGTTGTAAAAGTAGATAATTTTGTCGACCAGACTCGAAAAATCGTAAATTTCATCGATCAGCTTCATGAAAATCGCACATTTTGTCGATTCATTTTGTAAAAATCTTATTTTTGTTGTCAAACAAGAAAAAATCGATAATTTTGTTGATCAGCTGTGGAAAAATTGTGAATTTTACCGATCATGTGAAAAACAACTGCAAATTCTGCCGATTGACTCTGTAAAAATCATGAATTCTGTCGTTTGCTTTGTAAAAATGGTGATTTTCGTCAATCAGTTTCATAAAAATCAGAAATTTTATTGATCAGACACAGAAAAAATTTTGAATTTTGACAACTGTCTTTGTAAAAATCACAAATTTTGTTGATTGGTGCAGAAAAATTACGAATTTTCTTAATCGGCTTTGTAAAAATCAATAATTTTGTTGACCAGACTCAAAAAATGGTAAATTCCATCGATCAGCTTCATAAAAATCGCACATTTTGTCGATTCACTTTGTAAAAATCTTATTTTTGTTGTCAAACAAGAAAAAATCGATACTCTTGTTGATCAGCTGGGAAAAATTGCGAATTTTACCGATCATGTGAAAAACAATTGCGATTTTCGTCAATCAGTTTCGTAAAAATCAAATTTTATAGATCAAATGAAGAAAAATTGTGAATTTTCTCAATCGTTTACTTAAAAACTGATAATTTCGTCGACCAGACTCGAAAAATCGTAAACTACATTGATCGGCTTCATAAAAATCGCATATTTTGTCAACCCATTTCTTAAAAATCATAATTTTTGTTCACTTCATCAATCAGTTGTGGAAAAATTGCATATTTTACCGATCATGTGAAGAAAGATTGCAAATTTCGTTGATTGGCTTTGTAAAAGTCATGAATTTTGTCAATTGCTTTTAAAAATTTTAATTTTCGTAGATCGGTTTCGAAAAAAATCATAAATTTTTTTGATCAGGCATAGAAAAATTGTGAATTTTCTCAATCGGTCATGTAAAAATCAATAATTTTGTTGACCAGACTCAAAAAATCGTAAATTCCATCGATCAGCTTCATAAAAATCTCACATTTTGTCGATTCATTTTGTAAAAATCTTATTTTTGTTGTCAAACAAGAAAAAATCGATAATTTTGTTGATCAGTTGTAGAAAAATTGCGAATTTTACCGATCATGTGAAAACAATTGCAAATTCCGTTGACTGGCTCTGTAAAAATCACGAATTCTGTCGATTGCTTTGTAAAAATCGCGATTTTCGTCAATCGATTTCATAAAAATCAGAAATTTTATTGATCAGACGCAGAAGAAATTGTGAATTTTGGCAACTGTCATTGTAAAAATCACAGCTACTATTTCTCAGCAACTGTTTTTCATTTGCAAAATTCATAAAAAGTGGCCATTCTGAGAACAATGTAACCTTTTTTAAAAATTACTGTCCGACCCAGCAGCAGAAAATTCTCCAAGTATCTGCAGCAAATACTTCAGGACCAAAAAATAATCTGCAGGTAAAAAATTTTTACAATTGAAGCATTAATAAATCAAACAGTCACTTACCTGTGGTGTAACTCTTTTTTTTTAAATGTTTATTAACAAACTAATTTTATCAAATAGTAAGTAATAAAAACTAAACATGACATGAAGCAAAATAAAGGTTTAATGAAAAAGAATCTGCAAAAAAGAAAATAAAATCTGTGATGCCCATCTCAGGATCTTTTTACCTCACAAAACACTTATAATTTAAGGGGGAATTAATTTTTACTTTTCATAAGAATTTCCATTTGTTTTGAAAAACAATCTAAGCATGTAGTAAATGTCAAATAATCAGCAAATTAAATTAATATCAGTGATTAAATCAATATCAATGAATAAATTAACATCAAAAATTAAATTAATAATGTGTGGTTGTTATTACAAACAATAACCATGCATTAATGAGTAACGTAAAATTTTCATTTCACCCCCAACTATTTTCAATTTTTTAATCAAAGCAAGATTCTATATTTTATATTTTGTTTAGTACTGTTATAAAATTTCAGAATAAAAAATGATATTAATTTCAAAAGCCAAACCACCTCCTCCCTCTAGTGATACCTTACGATATTATTCGTCAGAGCTCCCTCACCTCCCATAAAACTATAACGTTATATTTGTAGAGCTATCTAATTCGGAAAGATTTTCAAGTCCCTGCAAATTAATAAACTTGGAGCAAAAGGCGAAATTTTTTTTCGATCCCGATCGATTCCACAGGGTTTGCCTGGGCTTACAAATGACTGAGTCATCTGAAGCTTTCACAGAGATACTTGTGAAAAATTAACTTTGGTATAAACGCTATAATTTAAATTAGAAATAATAAAAAAAAAAAAACGGCGGAACACGAGGTGGTATTCGTTCGTTTCTCTCGCTTCGCGGTCGAGTGACATAAATCTCTGTGTTGAGAAGTCTTAATGCTTCTGGTTCCTAGAGTTGGAAAGATCGCTATAGCGGTACATGCAAGAATAATAAATAAATTAATAATTATTAAAAAGGATTCGTCTGATTTTTGAAAGCGCAAGTAATTTTCATAATAATTGTAAGCTATACCTGATAAGGGAAAAGGGCAAATTGTAAGCTTGTTGAAAAAGCAGTGTTTGCGCGCGTGTTGTGAACATGGGTGTGTGTGTGTGAGGGGGGAGGGGGGGTCCACTTCACTTTCCTCGATTTTGAAACTTAATTATTTAATTTTTTTTAATTTTGAAAAACTTCATAAAATTTATTCTTTTTGAGAAATTTAAAATAAAAAAGGAAGTAAGACATTTTCTGATAGGGGGATGAAAGCATGTGAGAGCAATTGCCCTCCCCCCTTCTTTTTAAAATTTGATTAATTATTTATTTTTCTCTTATTTTGAAATTCGTAGCCAAATTTATTATTTTCGAGTAACTTAAAAAAAAATTAAAAATTTTGCAATGGGGGAAGGGGGCATAGAATGGCTTTTGCCCCTCTCTCGATTTTGAAATTTAACTAAGTTTTGTTTTTCTACGATTTTGAAAAACACAGCAAAATTTATTCTTTCTAGGGGTAGGCACATTTTGCCCTTAACAGGATTTTGAAATTTAAATAACTGGTTTTTTTTTTCGTTTTGAAATGCCCAATAAAATATGTTTATTTCAAGTAATTTAAAATTAAATTATTTTTATGGGGAAGAGGTCATATGAGAGTCATTGCCCCTCCCTTAAGTTTGATTTAAATATTATTTAGGCTAAAATACAATTGAATTTCATTTTTGAATGATTTTGAAAAACATAGTAAAATTATGTCTTTTCGAGAAATTTAAAATAAAAGAGAAATTAAATATTTCCGTAAAGTTAGAGGGTTTTACTAAAAACATTACCCCTCCCCTCAGTTTAAAAATTTATAATTAGTCAAAATTTCTATTTTTCTTATTTTTAACACATTCGCTGCCGATCACGCGCCAGCGCGTGATATGGCGCCAACGTTAAGGGGCCAATCACGCGCCAGCGCGTGATGTGAGGTGATGTCAAATAGCCAGTCACGCGCTGGTACGGGAAAATCTTTCAGTGATTCTTTGTTATAAAAAATAAATCGGCTTCTGGGAAAAACCCACTTCTACAGTGCGGCATTAACTATCATCACATCTTCAAGTAAGCGGCAGCGAATGTGTTAAAAGATAGTAGAATTTATTATTTTTAAGCAACTTAAAATGTAAGATAATCTCAAGGAAGTTTCCGGTAATGAAGCGAGGGGGGGGGGAGGTTCATTACCCCTATTTCTGGATTTCGAAATTTAAATAATTAAATTTGTTTTTGTTCAAATTTGATAAGCATACTAAAATGTATTTAATATGTTTACCTTAAAATTAAAATCGAACTGAGAATTTTCTTTTATTGAGAAAGGGCTCACAACCTCACGATTTTGAAATTTAATTAACTCATTTTATTTTGGCTTATTAAGACATAATCCAGTTTATTCCTTCCGATTGAATGCAAGTTAAATACAACATTAGTTTACTTTTGAAAATTTTCACAAATTTAGAAAAGGCACCAGGCATGGAAATAATAATCCTTGTAATGAAAAAATCTAATTTTCACATCCATAAAAAAATAGTACATAATATTTGCAAAATTGGAATCTTTAATTTTTTTCTTTTTCAAAAACAAAAAAAAAATTTGCACAATTTTTGCACACATGGAATATTTATTTATTTTATGCAAAAAAAGTGCACTGGTTTTGATAACATATAATGTTCACTTTTTTGTATGCATAAAACATGAAAATATTTTTCACAAAAAGTATATACTTTTCGGAGTATTCAAAAATATTCACTTTTTGTGCACAAATTGTGTACAATCTAAACTTTTTTGCAAAGTGTAAACTTTTTTTAGCTGGGTATGTAAAATGAATGCAATGTTTTGTCAATTAAGATTTTGTTGATCAAATTGGACAATCTTTGGTAATAGAACAATAGGAGTTCAGTCTTATATGTGAACTTAAGCTAGACTTTGAGATGAAAACACTAAAAGACGTTATTCATTTTGCAACAATTCTCCATCCAGCCAAAGACGTGATTGTCGCAAGCTGAAAGCGATCGGGAGGCGATAGCTGGAGATGAAGATGGTCCTTTTCACAACTTCGCAGACGGGTAGTTTAGAGAAGAGAGTTAAAGCGATAGCATTTATCATATAATAGCGGCTTTAATCAACAAAAGATGAGTATTTATATATTTTTTAGGCACGGATTATGTTCCTTAGAAAATTTGCAAGGCCGATGGATCACTCAAATTTACAAAAGAGGTCTTGATGATAGATTACCAAATTATTTACTGAATTATATTTGGTAATGCCTCTGTAGTTAAACGCATTAATAGTTTAGGAAATATTATGTGCCACCTTTAGCTTTATAAATTAAAGAACAAATTCTGTAAAATATTAGTATAAATAATTGTTTTATAAATTAGATTAAAATATAATTCTAATAATAATGTTATTATTTCCAATTAGAATTTTTTTTTTAAATGCGAACCCCTAAGTTTTTATAGCAGTCTCACGGACTGCTTTTTTCATTTCAGTTTCCACAGCTTAAATTTTTTTAGTAGATTTCTATTCTCTTATATGGTCTCTCACACATTTCCATAGTGTGCTTTAGAACCAAAAAGAAATTACTTGAATTTTTTAATTTTTTTTCTAAGTTGCATATTTTAAAACTCATTTATATATATATGTATATTTACATTAGAAGTTAATGCAATATCTTCTCTTAGTCAAATATCTTATAGAATATAAATAAATATGATCTATTGTACTTATTTCATTGTATACATTGAAATTGTATACAATTTCATTGAAATTGTATATTCAATATTGGTGATTAAAATGAATGGACTGAAACGATTGTGACAAAATAATTTCCGAAGCAAAATGGCGCACAATTGAATCTATCAATGATAGGGATAATTGAGACAATTTGAAGTGGGAATGAATGGGACAGTCTCATTCATCCTTAAAGAGATTGAAATATTTATTTATTAACTAAAACAATATTTTATAGGTTTATAAATTAATACCTTATGAAAATTATTAGTATAAAACAGTACTCATATCATATAGGTTGTTTATTAAAAATAATATTGAAACTTAATTATTGTATTGTAATCAAGGTTAAATAGTTTATCAAAAAATTGCTATTAAAACTCTATCAATTTAGAAATCAAATTGGGAAAATTATATTGAATTTTGACGTTTTGGTTAAATAAATCCCACTTGAACTTTTTTTAATATAATTTCATTTGTGCATGATATGTACGATGCGTTTAATAATATCAATGTTGCCAATGAAAAATATTAGCTATGACGTTTTCAAAGATATATTTCACTTTCATTTGACATATGTCATGTCTCATAAGTGTGAAAAAGAAACAGATAAACAGTCGAAGATTGTATTACAAGTTAAAACTGACTCCAGGTAAAGCTCCCAAAAAATGAATAATTTTTTATGCATAAAAGTATATACATCTATTTTACAATATCAAATTTTGACTATTTTCGTTTTTTTTTTAACTTTGGAATTCAAGATTTACAAAAACGCCTTATGTGATGCTAAAAAATGAAAGTCATTTTCGACTTTATCGCTACAAACTGCATAAAATTAATCATCAAATAATAAAAACATGACACATTTCAAAATTTGCAGACTTGTGTTATTTTTGTATGGTTGAAATAGCAGAGAAATTTATGACTAGTATTAAACTTTAGACGTAATCAGTAATATGTGATAATCTCATATAACTATATTGATTAAGACAAAGAGAATATAAATTCAGTGTCGAATTTATTAAATGAAGCAAGAGCTTGAGAAGAGAGCTGTAGAAGACATTTATTGATTTTATACATTTTCTCCGTCGCGTCGAGCAAAAGTCGCAGTCGTCACAACTTGAAAGCAATTAGGGGAAAGTAACAGGTGATGAAGGTGGTTCTTTTCAAGAACTGACAGTTTATGCGAGCAGCAATTAAGATAAAATAGCGTCCTTAATGCAACAAAAGATGGGTGTTTGTGTATATTTAAGGAAAGGATTATGTTGTTCAGAAAACTTATAAAGCGGATTGAAGTGATGATGATTGAATATCGAATTATTCATTGCTGTGTAACTGAAAATTACCACAATATTTCGGTACTTTTAATAATTGATTAAATATAAATGATGTGGAAAATGCTTCGCAGCATTACAAAAAATCCTTTATTTTGTTTAAATATTTTTTGACAGTATATTGATATAGTATGATGCCATGTGTCTTTACTTGGCGTTTTACTAACCAATGATTTTTATTTACTCTAATTTTTTGATGCTAGGTAAATATGTAAAAGTATGAATCTATAACTCAAAGGTCAAACTTGTTCCTTAGCATGTAAAAGAACGCTTTGTAAACAGATGTAAAGTGATTAAAATAATGAATAAAATAAACTGAGACAGACTTGAATACGATTAAAAAATATATATAAATGTATTCAAGCCTGTCTTACTTTATTTTATTCAATCTTTTTAAATTCAGGCCTTAAATGTATATCTATTGCAGATGTAAGGCGGCTTGAATTCCATTTAAAAGAAAAACGGACCAGTGATAATCTTATATATCATTTTACTTTACTGAAGCACATTTAAATGCCTGTTTTTACAATTTGTTCAATTATATGTTCATAATATTTTTGATTGGTTTTATTACCAGTATCTAAAAAAAAAAAAAAAAGGTTTTTACATCTGACCTTGTCCAACTGAAAACTGTCACATCAGTGGCTTGAACAGCCCATTCAACAGGCATTAATAATCTACCATTTTATCCGTAAAATAATTATATGCGTAGCATGAGGCAAATTTGTCTTTAAAATTTTCGTATTCCTACTTTTACTTAAAAATGAAAAAAATAAAGAAAAGAAAAAAATAAAGAAAAAAAAGAAAAAAGAAAGAAAAGAAGAAAAATAAATATGAGTTTTTGAAACACAAATTTAAAGACCATAACAGGGTCATACACAGCACATCATATACAGCATATACCAATATCTTTCAGCACCAAATTAAATTGCCGAAATTCAATTATAAATTTTGCCCCAAAATGCTTCTTTTTATTGAAAATTTCAATTATTTTAGTAAAGAAAAAAATAATTTCATAGCTTCCAACAGATTGCACTACGCACTTACGTTGTTACAGAAAGATACATCAAAACTTAAGCTAAGCAAGCAATTGATTTTCAGTCTCTGCAGTTAATTCCACATTCAAAAAATCTTCTTTGGTTATTTGTGCATTTCGCTTTTCTTTAATCAAATTTTATTTGAAAGAAAAAACTAAAAGTGCAATTGCACGAGGGATCAACGGCGCTTGAAATTCCAGGCGTTTCCATGTTATCCTATTGCTCTTGGTGAGTCTCTGGGAAAGCCCGCGATTCATTTGTGTCGGAGCGTCTTTATTGCCTGAAATGAAGCGAGTCTCAAGTAACAACGAATCAAATACTTCGTAATCCGGATAATGGAAAAGCCTTTTCTCGAACAGCCAATGAAATGCTTAGAAAATGAAAAAACGCAGGCGATTTTTGTTGCTTCAAACTTTTACGTGTACTTGCACTTTGAGGAACAACATTTTTAGCGAAAAGTTATGTGATGCAAATAAATCAAAGTACCTATGAATGGGAATTAACTGTATGATGGAAGATAATTATTTACTCTACTAGTTTAATTGTATTATAAATAGCATAAAAGCATACATAACATAATTAAAATTAAAATAGTCTTAAGGTTTTTATTTTAATATCCATTTCCCCATTGACCGCTATCTTAATACTTTCCAGCATTTTTTATTTGTAATTGCAACACTATCTATGGACTGTTATTGAAACTAAATTTCTATTTAGTTATTTTTTCGATCATGATTAGCATTAGCATTTTTTCGGATTCGCTCGATATTATGGCAAGTTTTAAATGAATTTTAATATATGTTAAAGTCTTATACTCCGGAAGCTTTGTGTTATACATTATAATTTATAAACAGAAAAAAACGCATAAAAATATAATGGAAATGTTTCCGAACAGTGCAGAAATATACTCTGTCTTCAAAATATCGATTTAGATCAAAATTTCAGTTTTCTGGGTTTTTTTTTAATTATTAATATGAAATATTTTTTTTTCTTTCGTTTCTCGAGCATTTTAAACATTTATATTTCTTAGAAACTTTAAAAATTAAAATGAAAGTCGTTTTATCATTTTAAACATAAGTGATTTTTTTCAGCAAAATGTATCGAAAATAATGTATTCGAAAATTTTTCGTATTTCGATATTTAATCATTCAATTACCAGAAAATCTTTAATTAATGTTTTAATTATGTATTCAAATGAAGAAGAATTTTAATAAGCTAAATTTTTGAAAAAGTTCACAGTTTAAATTTTTAAACTATAAGTATTTTTCAAGAATTTTCAGCGTTGTCAGTATTTTATGGATATAATTTTTTTTAATTCATGCTATTGTTATAAAAATAATCTAGTTCCTGTATAACTTTATTATACTTGTTATAAATTCAAAAAATGTATATTTAATATATTTTTTAGAAATAACAATTTTCGGTTAAATTATTTTTTAAATAAAAATTAAAAAGCAAATAAATTATTTATTTATATCGTAATTTTGCTATTTTAGGACTTTTTAATAACAATTAGAAATTCTGTATTTAAAATTTGCAAGTATTGAAAAAAAATCTCACGAAGGCATACAGATACTTTACTCTTATAATTCAACATTCTAACTATATTTTTATTAGTAAGCATTGCACAAGTTTACTAAAAAGTTCTTTATTACTTAACTAATAACATTTTTATATCGACTTTATCATCATCGGCATCGGACAAAATGCGTAATTTGAAAGCAATCAAAGCAATAACATTTAATTAGGTTTCTCTTTTTTCATGAAAGACAAACAGGCATTTAAAAAAAGTGTTGGTATTATTTATGAAGGCCGATTACCTGACACAGGGATATCGGCACAAAAAGGGGTTTAGCCTTCCGTTAGCTAGGGTCTTTCTAAAGGAACCTACGTCGTATTTTCGAAAGTAAATCCAATCTTAGAAGAAAATAACGGAAAACTCCAAAAAGTTAGGCCAACGAACACAACAGCGCTCGAACCCAGCACCATCCGTCTACCAGCTTTGAGAGCAAAATCTCTTGACCATTAACGGCGCAACTTAAAAAAGGAGAACTTTTGCTCACAAGGGCTCATCCCTACCTAAATCCCACAGCCCATGCGTGAGATGGAATTTGAACCACGAAATTGATGACGAATTTTTGACGAATTCTTTGTCCAGAATTCGTCACTTTAGTCATTTAACATGCAAATGGACCATGTACAGTGTTGAAAACAGAATATTACATGATTTAATTTTACATCATAAACAAAAATGAATATCATTTTAAAATGGCAGATTCAGTAGTTTAGATTTCAAACTTGTTGGTAATTCATAATAAATAAATAAATAAATAAATAAAATAATGAAAACATGTTAAGAATTATTTTTTATTCGAATGTAATTTATGAATTTTTCCAAATGCTTAATAAAAAATAATTTAACAAAAAAGCGAAAGCAGAAAACGGCGTTATTGACTTTGCATCATTAGCTTCATCGAACACAACGAGTAGTTGTGATGATACTTCTAGGTTATCCCGTTGACCAAAAAATTATCGCCAAACTATAAGATTAAATGCCAATAATGGATGATCGTGAATGTCACATTCAATGACATTAAATCCGATTCAAGTGTTTAAAATGTCATTAAGTGATTTTTATTTCGACTTTTTATTAATATTTTTATCAATATTCTACTAATTATTTGTTTTTTCGTTATTTAAAATAAAAATTACGTCAACATGTATAATTTGGCTATTAGTTTGGCGATTTGTATAATTTGGCGAAATTGGTCGACGGGATAACCTAGAAGTACCGTTGTGACATCTTAAAAGCAATTAAGCTAACGCTAACAGGTGATGAAGATGAGAAGTGTTTTTTCAGAAACTGACAGGCAGACACCTCAGAGAAAAGAATTTATTCAATCAGTAATTAGAATAAAATGAGGTTCTATTGTAAAAAACGATGGTTTCTTGAAAATTATGTTGCTCATATAACTTGCTAGACCGAAGTATCGATCAGAATATAATGATGATGATCGAATACCTATTGTTCATTTATTATACACATTGGACAAAAAAAAACTCAGATGATCTTAGTGTAGTAAACAATAACATAAGCATGAATGGAAAAATACGATAATCTCTTACCCACGACTTCAAAAAGGTTTCTTTACCTTTAGACACCTCGGAAACTAACATACTTTAGAGATTTCAAGGAGCATTTATAAGAACAAAGACATTTTTCTGTCACTAATTTTCGAAAACTTATCCGAGACTGTTCCGAAGTCAGTTTTTATAACGAGTGTACAAAATCAAATGTACAAAACAATGTACAAAATGTACAATAATGTACAAAAACTAACAACATGAATCTAATTATGAAATATAATGTCATTTTATTATTTTTATGTATAAATTGAAGTATGAATTCTTCTATGAATAATTGGAAAATTTTAACTTACTGAAAGCGTAAGTTCTCGAAAAAGCTATTAATTTGCTGTGGAAACGACTAAGAAACATTTAAAAAAAATCAGGATAAAAAAAAAAAGATTTTATAAATATTTTGTTACATTGAAAAAATGTTTTAGTTTATGAGATTTATAATGATAAAGAATACTTTTGAAAATTACCGGTAATTAAGAAGACTTATATGTGCATTTTTGTTCATGTTATTATTTTCGAAGATTAAAAAGCATATTTGAACTTTTCCCGGAATTTACCATACTGAGAAATTTTTTTATAATTGAGAATTGAACGCAAAAATATTTATAAATTGAAATATGAGTTTCTGTAAGACATGTTTATTGGAAAGCCTTTTCCGAACTTTAGTAAGTAATTGTTTACTACTAGAATGAACATAGCTAAAGATGCTATTGATTTTATCACATTTTCCGTCGAACAAAAGGCATAGTTGTCACAAGCTGAAAACATTTAGCGGATAACAGATAGTGAAGGTGGGTTTTTCCATAAACAGGGTGTCGAGGAGCTAAAGAAAAAGATTCTTAGTGAGCAATTATGATAAATTAGGATCTTTATAAAACAAAAATAAAGCAAACTATAGCAAAAGTTCTTGCAAATGTTTCAAGCGAGGATTGTGTTGTTGATAAAACTTGTAAGGCCGACTAATCAAAGAGATTGAAGGGATGGTGATTGAATACTGAATTTTTCATTAAACTTCATGTTTGTAAAGTTCACTATGCTGTAGTTTTAGTTGATAAAGAACCTTTTTATAGTTTAGGATTGGATGTAGAGAGTATTTATAAATTACGAAAAAATGCTCCTAAAACATATTTTTATTATAAAGCGTTTTATTTAATAAATAGTTGTTTTTTTTTATTAAAACGAATAAAGCGAAAGATGTTATTGATTTTCTCATTTGCTCCGACGAGCAAAAGACGCTGTTGTCACAAGCTGAAAACAATTCTCAGCTAACAGATGAGAAAGATCGGGTTTTTCTACAACTTGAAGTCGGAGAGCTAAAGAAAAAGATTTTTAGCGGGCATATAAGACAAATCGGGATTTTTATAAAACAAAAATAAAATAAACTATAAAAAATATTCTTGTAAATACTTCAAGCGAAGATTTTTCATTACTGAATATTTGCGAAGGTCACTATGCTGTATTTTAGTAATAGCTAAGGATTCTTTAAATGGATTAGGATTGAATACAGACAGTATTTGTGAATTATAAAAACCACTTTTCAAACTTATTTTTATAAGAAAGCATTGCACTTATTTCTGAAACAGTTATTTCTTACTAAAATGGATATAGCACACGATGTTCCAATTTCACCGTCATCTTTGTCGAACAAAAAATGTAGTTGTCATACATTGAAATCAATTATTTGATAACATAGATGAAGGTGGGATTTTTAATGAAGCAAGGCAAGTTCAGCAGAAGAGAGTTAAATAAAAGATTTTTAGCGATAAGGATAAATTGGGATCGTTTTATTAAAAAAAAAGTAAAACAAAATATAAGAATAATTCTTGTAAATATTTAAGGCAAAAATTGCGTTGTTCATAAAGTTCGTAAGACAAACGAATCCAACAGATTGAACAAATGAAGTTAAAATACTGAATTGTTTTCTACGCTTTATATTTCAAATAATCACTACGTTTAACTCTTTCTTTTTAGTGTCCATTCCATGAAATTTCTAACATGATACCCAAATACCACGATGGCAATAGAATTTCATTGTAGGTATTTTCCGTTCATGTTGCCTGCTAAATAAAAATTTTCATGTTTCTAAATAAATTTGTCGCTAAATTTCGATGATAATCATTTATAATATTATTTCAGCAATGAAAATTTCTCTGCGATGGAAATTTTTTAACTAATGATTCTTTCAACGATTTAAGATTAAATACACATAGCATGTATAATTTTTTTAAAAAGCTTTTGAAACTCATTTTTACTAGAAAACGTTCTGCAGATTTATTAAATAGTTGTTCCTTTACTAAAGCGAACGCAGTAAAAGATGTTTTTGATTCTATCATCTTCGTTGTCGAACGAATATGTAGTTGGGACAAGATAAAAAGAATTAGTGGATAATAGATGATGAAGGAAGGATTTTTCAACTAACTGGCAGGCGGAGAGATAAAACATTTTTATTAAGAAATTAAGATAAATTAAGATTTTTGTACAATAAAAGTGAAGCAAATTATAACACAAGATCTTGTAAATATTTTGGGGATTTTATTGTTCATTAAATTTGTAAGGTCGACAAATGCAACAGATTAAAGTGATGGTGAATGCGTGGTATATTCTTCATTACTGAATATTTGCGTAGGCCATTACGGTACTTTTTTAATAGATAAAGATTCTTTCAGTATTTTAGGATTGAATACAGGAAATATTTAAAAATTATAAAAATGTTCTTAAAACATATTTTTATTAGAAGGAATTCTGCTGATTTATTAAATATTTGTTTGTTTACTAAAACGAATGGAGCGCAATATATTATTGATTTTATCATCTTCTCGTATGAACAAAAGAAGCAGTTGTCACAAGCTGAACGCAATTTGCGAATGGCAGAGAATGAAAGTGGTTTTATTGAACGAACTGCTACAAAAACAGATTTTTAGACAGCAGATACTAAAAAATAGGATAGTTATACAACAAAAGAAAAATATACAAAAATGCATGTAAATATTTTAAGTGGGAATTGTGTTGTTCATAAAACTTGCACGGCTAACGAACCCAACAGATTAATGTGATGATGATAGAATGCCGAATTGTTCATTACATAGTATTTCAAAAATTTGTCATTATTTTAATAGCTAATACTTTAATAACTTCAATACGTTATGGTGTAGTTTAAAGGATCCTTTTAATAGTTTAGGATTGAATATAGACCGTATCTATATATTACAGATAGTGCTTTTGAAACATATTTTTAATTAGAAAGGGTCGTGCTGCTTCAATAAATAGTTGACGAACATAGCAAAAGATATTGCTGATTTTATCACCTTCGTCTTGGAATAACAGGTGTTGTTCTCACAAGTTGAAAAAAGTTAAAGGATAACTGTATAAACTGTAACAGAAGAGGCTGGATGATTTATCCACAAACTGACAGTCGGAGAGTTAAAAATTTTTTTAGTGGTCAATTAAGTAACAGTAGGGTATTTATACAACAATGATGAAAAGGTGTATGCGTATATATATAAGAAAAATGCTTGTAAATAGTTTAAGCGATGAATGTGTGATTTTAATTGTTCATTACTGAATATTTACAAATTTCACCATGTTGTACTTTTAATTACTAAGGACCCTTTTAATTATTTAGGATTGAATTCAGACAGCATTTATAAATTATAAAAACCACTCTTCAAACGCGTTTTTAGTAGAAAACGTAATGCTTATTTATTAAATTGTTCTTTAATTCTAAAATGAACACAGCAAAGTATGTTATTCATTTTATCATCTTTTCCGTCGAACAAAAAACATAGTTGTCACAAGTGAAAACAATTGATGAAGTTGGGGTGAACACATGTTGAAGGCAGGGGTTTTAATGAACTGACAGGCGAGAGCTAAAATAAAAAGATTTTTCGTGTGCAATTAACATAAATTAGGATATTTATACAACAAAAATAAAACAGAATTTAACAAAAATAATTGTAAATATTTTAAGCAAAGATTGTGTAGTTCACAAAATTTGTAAGGCCGACGAATCCAACCGATTGAAGTGATGATGATAGAATACCGAATGTTTTCAGTACATGATTCCCAAATACACACAATGACACCAGAATTATCTTACAATAATTTTTCATTCATTTTTTATGTGAAATAATTCTTAATATTAATTCCAAATCCATTTGTTTGTACATTACTGTGTCAATCATTAATGTAAATTTTGGCGTTAAAAATTTCTCTGAGCCAGAATCCTTTGCGTAATTTAAGATTAAATAAATATAACATGGATAAATTTAAATAAAAGAAGTTTTGAGATTCATTTTTATTAGAACACATTCTGTAGATTCATTATAGAGTTGTTTCTTTTACTAAAACGATGCAGCAAAATATGTTAAAAATATGTTATTGATTTTGTAACCCTCTTCGTCGAACAAAAGATGTAGTTTTGACAGATGAAAGCAATTAGTGGATAATTGATGATGAAGATGTGTTTTTCTCCAAACTGTCAGGCGGAAAGTTAAAAGAAAAAAAAAAGAGAATTTAGGATATGCTACAAAAGTAAAACAAATACAATCGAAAGATCTTGTAAATATTTTTGGAGAGGATATTGTTATTTGAAACATTCGTAAGACCGACATATGTAACAGATTAGTGATGGTGATTGCGTGCCGAATTGTTCACACTTTTAATAGCTAGTGATCTTTTTAATAGTTTAGAATCGAATGTAAATAATGTATATGAATTATAAAAAACACTCATCAAACATATTTTTATTAGAAAGCGTTGTACTGATTTGTTAAATAGTTGATTTTTACAAAAACGAAACGAAACAAAAGCAGTTATTGGTTTTATCATTTGCTCTGTCAAATAAATGCAATAATTGTCACAATTCGAAAACAAATAGGGAATAACAAACGATGCAGTTATTTTTTTTTCAATGAACTGGTAAGTGGAAAGCTTATAAAAAATATTTTCAGAGAGCAGTTAAGATAAAATAAATTATTTGTACAACAAAATTGATGAAAATAAACAGTCAAGTGTAAAAGAAGTTCTTGTAAATATTTTATGGAAGGGTCGTATGGTTCATAAAACTAATGAATCCAACACATTGAAGTGCTCTGGAGGCAAAAATTTTTTCTCAAGCTTGGGAATTTTAATATCGATAACAACGAACAAAATCATGCAATAAATTCTTTTGAGTTATCCGCGATTTAGAAAAGCCTTCTTTCTCTTTAGAAACGCCCGAAAACGATATGTTATCGAGATTTTGGTATCATTTGTATGCTAGATTAATTTTAATACAATTATTTCAATTGATAAATAATTCAATTGATCCAGTTATAAACTGCAACCCATATCATATCTGTATTTTAAAAAGTATATTTTCCTGATACTTTATTTTACTTACCTATCATACGAAGCAAAGTGTAAATCTTGTAATCGTTTAAAAAATAAAATAATATAAAGTAAAAAAAGGCAAAATAAAAAAAAGACGGATTTACACGTTTCAGACACTGGAGATTCCGAAAAACATATTTCTAAAAAAAAAAAAAAATGCTGTCCGTCTGCTTGTCAATCCACTTGTCTTTCGTGTGCCTGTAAACGCCATATCTCCAGAAAAAATTGTGATAGAGGAGGATATATCTGCCGCATAAGGCTCATAGAATCTTTGATTATTTTGACTAGTAAAATTTTATTGATAATTTTACCTTATTTAATCTGAGCATTTTCCCAATTTAAATTGGCAAAAATCTCTGTTTTCAAAAACCGGTGAAAAATGATTAAAAATTCTTCAAAAGACTCCTTCCCGAACAAATTAATAACCGATTGTCTACTTTATATACTAAACACTAAAATAAACTGTTTTAGAATTGGTAAAAGAGACAGTTAACTAGTAATAGAAATTGTTTTGGATCGCCCGGAATTAATTTCAGATTACAGTGTTATAGCGTTACAATACAGTAGTTAATGTTACAACAACATCGTTAGGCTTACAGAAGTACAGTCTTAAAGTTACAGTCTTACAGTTGCAACCGAAATATTAATTATTTTATGTTTGGAAAGATCACAAGTTATAAATTTAACAGTTAAAGAACTTTATAATAGTTTCGGACTGAATACAGACTATATTTATAAATTATTGATTAAGATTTCAAACTTTATTTTTATATGAAAACGTTTTATGAAATTTCCTATTTATTTATTATAGAATTAAAAGCAGCAAAAGAAAAAGTTACTGATTTTACCATTGATATCTCCGACTAGTTGTTAGAAATTGAAAGCAATCAAGGGAAATAACAAGCGATGAAGGTTGTTCTTTTCATGAACTTGTAGGAAAATAGTACCTGAAGAAGCTTACTTCGGTGAAGCGAAAAAATCCATTTGCTAATGGTAATCTTCTGGTAAAGCGTGTGTTTTATGTGATTTGGAGATTTCAATAACATCCGCAAAAATCATTCAGAAGCTTTTTAGATTTGAAGTTAGGAAATTATAAAGCAATACATTATAAATATTGCACAATTTTGGTATTTAAATTTACAAACTAGGAAACAATACGTTATTATTATTATTGTGCAATTTTGTGAATACATTTAGAAATTTATAAGGCAATACATTATGGATATTGCGCAATATTTTATTTAAATTTTAAAAACTATAAAACAGTATATTGTGAATATTGTGCTATTTTATTATTGACAATATTAGATTTTATGAGAATAAAATCCATTTGAAATACTTACCTCCCTTTTTTTCAGAATTGTTTCTCACAAATGAAATAGTAAAAATCAGGAAACACTTGATAAAAGAAGGCAAGAAAATGCACTATATACAAGATACACGATAAAAAAAAATACTACATTAGAAAAAAAAATCTCCGTCAAGATTCATTTATTGCACGCTTTCTTTAATTACGACTGAACATTCTAGCACTGTCTTATGATGATTTTAATATTGCTAGTTCATTATTTTTGTCATAAGGTTATTTTGAAGAAAGAAATTTAATTATACTCGTTAGTGTTTAGTTGAATAGATAATTATGGTAAGAGAATTTTTGCATTTAATGATGTAACTGAATCCGGTTAGGAAATTTATCATTCAAATATTTTCTTTTCTGACATGTGCGGGCTCTTTTTATTAACCGACGCAAATCATGATAAATTTAGCTAGCGTGAGTGAAAAAGAGTTACTTATGGCAAAAGATAACGCTTTATTTTCGAATATTCAATGCTATGAATGCTGGAACTTCCGTTGCTTTAATCAATGAAGCAGTGTTTTTTACCATGTATAGAATTTTTGACTGACTAAATTAAAAAGACGTTATACAAAACAACAATATATACAATTTGTACCGTTTTGATTTTCTTTTATCTTAGCATTGGATTTGTGAAAATTTTCGAAATCTGGTTTTCATCGGATTTACACGTTTTAAGGGTCAGAGGTCCCAAAAATATGTTTTAGTGTCTGAGAATCTGTCGGTCTATATATGACTCAAGGTTTGTGGACGCTCTATCTAAAAATCCAAAATGCTTGGAAATTTATAAAACTTTAAATTGAGATAGCTTCTAATATATATTGGTGATGATTAGTTATTGGTGTAAATCACTTAATTAGTGGCTTTGCTATGCCTTATTTGTATGGATGTTTGCAATAGCTAAATCTCATTTACGATGCTCAGAATTCAATAATGCTGCAGATTCAACTATACCCTGATTTAAATAAGCAGACTATTTTAATGGTGTAAATTTTTAAATAAGTGGCGCTGCCATGTTGCATTTTTTAGTATTTATACGATTTTAATTTTGCTCATACTTAACCAATGCACGGAATTTCACTAAACTTAATGTTATGTTAGACCTAGAAGTAAGCTAGTACTGATTAGAGCACCTGCACCTTGTTTGTAAGAGTAGCGTCATGAGATCAAGTACGCATGCTCAGTGGAAGAAACGTGGAGGATGGAAGAAAACGCGTGCAACCCTGAATTTTATGCTTGGCGCTTCCTCGCCCTTTGGTTATTTTTATCATTGCTATTATTATTTTAATGCGCGTTCTTAAGAATCGTAAATAGATAAACAAAACAAATTTTCTTCTTCTTTAGAACGAGTCTGGAATATAGTAAATTTTGTTTATTTCCGTTTTTGTCCCTATTATGAAAAACGTTGCACTGTGAAATTCATAGCTCATTTAATATTTATTTTAAATCTATTACTTAGAATTTAACAATAAATATTTATCAATTAAATTTATATTTTCTAAAAGTATAGTGAATGAATTGAAACCATTTATAACATAAAATAATATTTATATATATTACATTGCATTATTTAGGACAATCGGTTTCACTTTAATTTTAAAAATTAAATTTTTATATATTTTGAAATAGGAAAACATGATTTTATAACTTATTTCTCAAAACATTTTAGTTTGTTACAATTCCACTTTTTTGCCTTTATAATTTAATTAATTAATTATTATTATTATTTTATTATTATTATTAGAAAAAAAAAGATTCTCAAAAGTATTAATGTTTTCAAAACATAAATATTCCATAATGATCAATGAACTCTTTTTGAGTTTTCAAAAAAATTATCTGCTAATAATCTCAATGAAAGTTGTAAGAATATACAGGAAATATATTAAGGTCAGAAATCAAATGACAGCTCATTTGACCTTGTCTGTTTATTTTGTTATTATTATATTTTGTTTGTTTATTATTTGATTTATCCAATCAGGAATAATTTATAATTTATTGTTACAGCAGCTTTTAAGAAAACTTTTAATGGATTAAAATATATGCGTATAGTATATACATATACTAATTTTTTGAATTAAAGCGCTTCATAGCTTGATATAGTTCAATGTTATTAATTTTATTAAAACATAAAAATAGAAACTATTGTGCAGTAGAGGGTTAATTTTATAAAATGAACCTGTAGTAAGTTATTTCTAGTAGTTAGATATTTTTATGCTATTAAATTACGACATGAAAATATTTTAAACGTAATTTTATTCGATGTTATTACTAAATTAAAATCTAGGTTTCTTTTTAATTATTAAAATATAGCCCTTGAATTATGTTAAATATTAAAACTTAATTTCATTGAGAAAAATTTATGCAAAAATACATAATATTTTATTAACTAATATATTATAAATAAATCAATTAATTAAATATTAAAACGTAATTATTTGGAAAGAATCGGTAAAAAAGAATAGCAAATTTTTAAAAAATTTGAAATAAGTTTATTTTGTAGGAAAATATAGTGATCCAATATTTTAAAACGTTAAATGTGTACCATAAAATATAAAATTTTTGCTGAAAATTTTGAATTTAATTATTTTTCCTATTTTTCTCATTATGGGACCTATATATAAATTTTAAAAAATAATAAAATAAATTTTAAAAAAAAATCAAAAATAGAAAAAATCGTACAGTGAAAGGCTAATTTCGTAAAAATGAATACTGTAATAAGTTATCTGTAGTAATTAGATATTTTAAAATTATTAAATTATTTTTAAAAAATTAAAAAAATCATAAAAATAGAAAAAAATTGTACAGTGAAAGGTTAATTTCATAAAAATGAATGCTGAAATAAGTTACCTCTAGTTATTAGATATATTTATATTATTAAATTACGATTTAAAAATATTTAAAATGTAATTTTATTCGATGTTATTACATTAAAATTTATGTTTCTTTTTAATTATCAAAATATAGTTCTTGGATGATATTTAATATTAAAACTTAATTTCATTAAAAAAAATCTAAAGAAATACAATATTTTATTAACTGATAATAAATTATTAATAAATAAATTAATTAAATTAAATACTGAAACTCTTTTTTTTTTGAAAGAATTAATTAAAAAATAAAGTAACTTTTAATAAATCAATAAGGAAAAAAAGTAAAATGTTTCTTTTTAATTATCAAAATATAGCATTTGGATGATATTTAACATTAAAAGTTAGTTTCATTAAAAAAAAATTCTATCTAAAAAAATATATTTTATTAACTGGTAATAAATTATTAAAAAAAAAAAAAAAAAAAAAAAAAAATGGAGAGAGAGAGAGAGAAAAATCCAGATCGGGGATCGAACCCACAACGTTGATGTTACGAGACCTGTATGCTAATCATTACACCTAACCATCTACGAAAATGTCAACGAAACGACTTTTTTAACCTCGAAACAAGTTCATAAAAGAATTTGACATTTGGCGTTCTTGCATTCCTCGCCAAACATATATTTTGATTACTTATGACGGAAAAAAGGAAAAAAAAATACTTTTTATGCAATTCCACCAAAACAACGCAAGGATATATATACAATTTAGTCATACCAATAAGAATAATTCAAATTATATGTATATACATAAAATATAACGAGAAAATGATGGGATATTTGCTCTTGCTGGCGGAATGAAAACGAAACTTACGGAAGAAAAAAAATATTTTTGCATGAAAAATGCGAAATCCGTAGGCAAAATTATATTTATATCCATAATATAAACATTTTTTTAACATGAAAATTGATGTTACAATCGAAAAAGTAGATGTTACAATCGAAAGAGGTAGCTTTCATATACTTATATATTAATTTATTTTAATGTAAGTTACATTGTTTCAAAACCATATTGAAACAAAATGGTGGATGATGCTGGCGTAAAGTAGTATGAATTGATCATTTCTGGCACAGATCTTGCATCCTTGTGAACACGCGTGTTATCACGTGGTAAAAATCAGATCATTTCAAATTGTCAGCCACACTAAAAATTCAAAGTGCTAAATTCAGCCATTTTTTAAACTATAAACCAAAGAAAAAATGCTCTGGAATCTTTGTATAAAGGTCAAACAGATAAATTAAAATTTTTTTTACCTTCTCACTTTTTGTTTCTAATTTTAAATTTTAATTTTTTTTTTAAATTTAAAATGGCCACCATATTGAAACAAAATGGTGGATGATGCTGGCCATCGAACTCGGTCGAGACATTTGTATGTACTATGTACATACCAAGTTTCATTGAAATCGGTTCATAAATACGCGTGTTATCACGTGACAAAAGTCAGATCCTTTCAAAATGTCAGCCATGAGAAAAATTCAAAGTACTATAACTCAATCATTTTTCAAGATATAGACAAAATAAAAAAGTGTTCTGGAATCGTTGTTTTAAGTTCTAACACATAAAAGAAAAATATTTTTCAAATTTTGATTTTTTCGCATTTAATTTTAAATTTTAAATTTTTTTAAAAATTTAAAATGGCCGCCATTTTGAAACAAAATGGCGGATGATGCTGAACAACAAACTCGGTCGAGACATTTGTATGTACTATGTACATACCAAGTTTCATTCAAATCGGTTCATAAATACGTCAGTTATCGCATGACAAAAAACAGATCGTTTCAAAATGTCAGCCATAAGAAAAATTCAAAGTGCTATAACTCAATCATTTTTTGAGATATAGACAAAACAAAAAGTGTTCTGGAATCGTTGTTTTAAGTTCGAACACGTAAAAGAAAAATATTTTTCAAATTTTGATTTTTTCGCATTTAATTTTAAAATTTAAATTTTTTAAAAAATTTAAAATCGCCGCCATTTTGAAACAAAATGGCGGATGATGCTGACCAGCGAACTCGGTCGAGACATTTGTATGTACTATGTACATACCAAGTTTCATTCAAATCGGTTCATAAATACGTTAGTTATCGCATGACAAAAATCAGATATATATATATATATATATATATATATATATATATATGGTTATATATATATATATATATATATATATATGTCAACATTTGAACGGAGGGTGGTTTTGGGGTCTGGGGGTCATGATCGGTGAAAATATACCAAAATTTTTCGGAAGTGCTTTCCTCCGGACGGCTGCAATAGGTAGCTTTTTACTTTTTGTAATGAAAGCTACCTAAAAAGCATGAAAATATTATGAATGATGAGGATTTTAAAACCTTCTAATTTCATCCCATGTAAAGTCTATGGTAGCTCTGCAGTCGATCGCCTGCGGCGGTTGAAAACAGGTTTTGTCCAATCAGATTTTATTGCCATCATGTCGCAACTCTTACCGAAGGATGTAGGAACACTAGTACTGATTAGGTTTTTCCGTAAATTATATAAAATGTTGCGCTCCTATGCTGAAACTGTTACGGTTTTCGCATTACCTATGTCAAATATTGCAGCACAGGATTTAATCAAACTTGTATTTCTGTTACACTTTCACATAGATAGGTCTTTACTAGGTTTGGGTGCATACAGCGAGACAGATGTCGTTTAATGCACTTTACGCTAGGAATTTTGTATGCAGACGTCTAAGAGGATGGCTATCGAAATTCAAAGATTTATTGAAGTCATGCGATGCTCATATCTTATTTCAAAATGCACACAGTTCAATGAATTTTAGAATGCTCACCATGGGCATAGATTGTCATTTAGCTTTGGCACTATGATAGAAAATTTTTAAATATCCACATGTATGAGAAAGAAGAAAGTTTTGGGATCCACCGGAATTTGCTACATCCGGCTGGATTCTTCTGTCTCTTTTAAATATAATTCCTAAACAGATAAATAATTCAAATTTCAGAGATGTTTCATACGTTTTTCTTCCTTTTATGGAAACCAGCCAATTTCAAAACAGCCGCTTAAAAAATACAAAAATGAAATTTTACGTATCACGATAATTATATTTAGAAAAAACATTTTCAAAGAGTTAATATGCACCTACATTAAAAATTAATTATTCAAAAATAGTTGGGTAGCACTTTGAAATTTTTTATCCATGTAAAACAAAAAAAAGGCGTTGTTTTCTCAAAATTTTCCAAGTTATAATACATTGAATTTTGTTAATATAAATATCTAGCTCTATCTTTATCTAGAAATATCTTTATCTGGCACTAAAAAGATGTTTTTCTACATCTAGTTTTTTATGGAATGAAAATTTATAAAAATTATAAAATCTTGGGATATGAGCACCGGGCATGTGGCTAATATGGTTTTTTAAAAATAAATTTGAAAACATCCTTTGAACACATAATTGCCATTTTTCATATAAAATGTTTTTCGCGTTCATATGTATTGAATATAAAAATTCTAGACAGTTTTCATTTATAATTTTTGTTCATTAATTATAAATCAATCTTATTTAATATTTCAATCTTAATTCTTATGCGCAATTTTACTTAATTCTCAATCTTTCTTTTCTTCATTCGGTATATAATGACGTATTTATAAATATTTCTGCTTAAAAATACGTTTTATACGCCAAAATATAAGTTTTTTTCGTATATGTATTTATCTTCTCTAACTCAGTGTTGATTCGAACGGGTGTCATTTCTATTTTCAGGTCGAATGCACTCGCCGTCTCTGATACCGGATTTCCCCCCACCACATCCTCACTTTCCAGCACTCGGAGGGAGGTAAGTCCATGCTAGATACATTTGATTGAATTTGAAAATCATTTCCATTCCTTATACAGTGGAAGTTCAATCGTAATGGAAATTTAGTAATGTAAAATCAGAAATGGTGTTTCGGAAGATCAAACTAACTTTTCTCCTTGCTATGTAAACTTACATTTATATTAAAAGTTAAAAATTTCTTTTTCAAAACTCGGTTCAAATTCTTATGTTTATTGTTAAAATACCTTATGTCCCAACAGTTCTTTAAAGAACCTTAAAGAAACACGTTTTAAATTAATTTAGCATTTACAATGAGTTTTAGGTACTTTACCTTATCCTGTTCCAAAACCTTTATTTATTTCGCAAAACAAAAATGTTTTTAAAAAGATAATTTTTGCTTCATTTGTATCTCTTCAAGTTTCTTTATGTTGGATAATGGTAAGCGGACATTTTTATCTCCTCGATGTTTCTCTATTTGTATTGTAACGGTATTGCATTGCACAACTTTATAAAATACTTTTAAAAAAAGATTTGTGTGGAGATACGAATGTTCAACAAAATCATTTTAAATAAATATTTCATCGATTAATTTATATTGGAAATATCTTCCTAAAATTTATTTATTGATTGTGTAAATCTTTTAATGGGTTTTCAAAAAATCAAGAAAAATACAGTAGAAGATGAAATTTTCCATATTTCATAATTTGGGACATAAAGAGATAAATATCAAACAGAAAGTGTTATGCCTTTTAGGACACAAGCATGCCAATTTATAAAAACTATTGTTCTATTGATTAATGAGCTAGACAAGAAAGCCAACCACAACAGCAATTGGTACATGTGAAATTTCTCTAAGATAATGTTTGTGTGTTTGGGAGAGGGGATAGGTAAATATCAGACTCAAGACTTTTTTTTAAACTAATTTTGATTTTTAGAAATTTAATTTCCTTTACTCTGAGTCGGATTTTCTGCTACCGAATACTAACTTGGCTGCATTCGACGGAAATTCCCACTACAATTAATCAAATTAGAAAATTATTCCGATTTGTAATACACGAAACACGATCAAGACGGAAACGTTAGGGGTTCTCCATATATTTAAAAGACGTATATAGATTTAAGAGATGAAGCTAGCTTTTTTCTTTAGTTTATATATATACATGTGTGTGTGTATGTCTCTCTCTCTCTCTCCCTATATATATATATATATATATATATATATATATATATATATATATATATATATATATAGAGAGAGAGAGAGAGAGAGAGAGAGAGAGAGAGAGAGAGAGATACAGGGTGTCCATAAATGACTGACCCATTTTGAATGTAAATAACAAAAAAAAAATGTTTTGAGATAAAAATGTACGGTTTTCTGCATTGTTATTATAAAATCAGTAAATTTTAGACATTCAATTTCTTAAAATTGTTCCAAATTCGGCTAAAGATGGCACTGGTGACGGCACAAGGTTGCCGAAATTCAGACATCACTCTATTTTTCTTACACAAATTCATATGCAGAGTTACGAAATGAAGTGGATAGATTAATCTATGGAAGGTAATTGAAACAAATTATTTTCCGTAGTAGTAATTTATTTTATTTTATTTTGAGAATTGACTTTTATTCTAACTATAGACATACATAATTTCTGTAGATAATGTACGCTGTATACAATTATTCGAGTATATATTCGTCCGTTTGTGGGAATTACTGAAGGTTAATTTTTGTTGTTTTTATGCGTTTTCATAACTAATTTAAGCGTACTAAGCACTCTCTATATATCGATTTATGTACGATGTATAGGAAACAAAATACAAATATAGTAATATATTAATTCTTATTACTAAATTGATATGGATAGTAGGAAATTTAAGTTAAAAAAGAATGTAGACAGAAAAAAGAAAATGTAGATAAAATTAAATAAAAGAGGAAAAATATCCCTATACAGATTTTATCCCTAAGGAACCATCTAAATAAAATTCATTGAAAGCAAGAACATTTTTCTCTCATGTCAATTCTAACCTTCCATTGTAAGAGAAAACATTAAGATTGTACAACGTCAAAATTCAGTAGGTAACGATGCAGCATCATTTAACTCACCAAAACTATGGCTCGAGCTACTCAATGTTTAAGAAAATAAAATTAACATCCAAGTAAAATCTAAAAAATAACGTGCATTAAATAAAAGTATACGAGGAAAATTGAACGATGCCATTTCATAGACCTTGCAATTTTGGAATATTTTTTATTTCTTTGTTTTGAAAGCCACTCGGATAGAATCGGTACAACCTATCAGACGAACAAACATATTTTACAGTTTTTAAAGGTTTAATTTATACCAGTTAGCAATTAAAATTAGTATATTAGCACAAGGTATTTATTCTTAACATATTATTTTACAGTATTTTGTAGCTGTTGCAAAAAATACGTTTCACAGCATATTATTTATTTTTTAATTATTTATGAAAAAAATTAACGCAAATCTGTAATTCGTCCTTATAAATTTCATTCATAGTAATAAATCTCATCTATTGATTCATATAGTTTTAGACCTCAAAATAAATCTTCCTTTATATAGTTCAATATTTCTCTTTTCGAAAATCGCTCAGTGAAAATCTTTCGTTCTATCAACAGCATAAATTCTCAAAAATCATCCTCGAAATGAAAGGCGATACATGCAGTTGGAAATTTATCTGCTTGAAGGAAAGGTATAAGCAGAGACTCGGTAGTAAATTATTCCGTTTCTCTTTTAAACATAAAACAGTGAAAATTACCTTGTATTGAATTGGCATTGAAGTATATAGGGGGAACTGGGGTACATTGATACATGGGGCACATTGATACACCCCCTCTACCGCTCACAGGGTCATTACAGGAAATTTCACAACAGCTCCAAAAGGTGATGCTAGTGTATTCAACTACATACAGAAAATCTTGGAATGATTCAGTAGTTTGATGAAATGGGACGGATGATTTATTGTTTTTGTTGTTCAAAAGTAAATTTGAGTTGTACAATTGAAATGCTATTGTGCAACTGTTCCAGTATTTTCAACCAAAACGAATACTGTCCCTGGCAAGTACAGCTACTCTTTATCAGTTCCTCATTCTTTATTGTTAGATATATTGTGAAGTGTTGGATTTGAGACTCATTTTATTCAAAATGACTGTATGGGGCACATTGATACAGTCTATGACGGGGCACATTGATACAGCCTAAATTCTTTAATAGTTCATTTTTTCATTACCTTTTATTATTTTTTTTTACCATACACTCCTTAATCCAACTTTTTTTCGCGAAAAATTTCTAATATTAGTTTTTATTGAAGTGAAATAGCTCTAATTTCTTTATATTAGAACATTTTATAGTATTTTTGAAAACAGAAGACGTAGGAACTTACCCAGCATCTAGTGCTAGTAGAACTAACAAAAGAAAAGGGCAGCAGCTTGGAAAATCTCAAATTATTTTCGATTCTCCAGAGAAAAAAAATATTTTTGACATAAGAAATGTTAAGTAAGAGAAACAAACTGCAGAACAGAAAATGATAATTATATTATAAACAGAATTTTTAATATAATTATCCTTTATTTTCTGTTTATAAACCTATTTATGAACAGAAAAACTGGTAATTTTTTCATCTTTCATAAGAAAGAAAATAATGCTGGAGTTGAAGTGCTAGATATGACAAAGTTACCACAGCCAACAATCAGACAAGAAACAGCCAGAACATCAGGTCATAATATATTTAATTTTGATCGCTTTAATATTGCTTAAAAATAAATTATGGGTGATTTGAATTTCTATAAATAAATATAAAATGGTTTTCCAACTCATTTTCTATGAAAAATATGCATTGGTATTATTTTGTCGTCATTTTTCTCAAACGTATCAATCTGCCCCGGGGATGGGGCACATTGATACAAATGACTTTTTTTGATTTTTTTAAAATTACATGCAAAAATACTATATAAAACAATGATTGTAAATTTTTATAACATACTACACAAGTTTTGCTGTCACCTCATGGAAAAAAAACTTGAATTTTCTACTTTCTACACACCAAAAAAAATCTTAGAAAAAAACTGTATCAATGTACCCCAGTTCCCCCTACTGTTTCTGAAACTGAAATAAAAACGTTCGGAAGTAAAAATAAAAAGTATTGTATGAAATAAACCAACATGCTTTATTTTTTTACTGTTTTTTATAAGGATGGAATGGCATCCTAATTTAGAGAAAAAATTCTGATAAAATATCTATCGTAACAAACTATGTTTTTTATAATATATTATATTTAACATTATTTATTTTCAAATCTACATCATCTTACTCTAATACTGGGTTAACAGAATAATAAGATTCATCTTATGCATTAAAAAATGTACTGTATTGTTATATTTTTGTACATTTAATTATTCATGGCATGAAACTGTCTATCAGTATTCAATTATGTTTCAAGTCTTAAACATTTCAAGCAATTTATTGATACACAATTGGAACAATTATGGAACAATTTTTGGAAAAGGGGCAATTATAAAAAAATTTTATTTGTTTTACAAAACCATCTAATCAGAAGACCTTCAGAAGTACAAATAACATGAAAATATTTTACGCAGTGCGATATATGATTAAAACATTTTATCTCAAAACGACTTTGTTTCTGCAGTTTAAAAGTTTCTAAAAATGGCACGATAAAAATATACATTTCTTCCCAAAATATAAATTCTTATAAATCCACCTGGAAATGAAAGAGGATTCATTTGGAGGTAATATTCAATCGGAACTTTATCTGCCTGAAGTGAAAAAAATTTTAGATCGCTTTTACATTATTGATTTTCACGAAAGGAATAATTTTATAATAACATATTTTCGTATTTACGTAGATGACTTTTCAAAGAATGGGGAACTCGCAATTCTATAAAATTATTTTATAAAGGTGAACAAACACATGAAAATATAGTTTCAGTATATCAAAAATAGAGGGAAGGGAACATATTTTTGCACTACATTTTCGACAATGGCTCTTAAAATATCACGTCTAAAATTCAAAGAAATATTTTTCCTCTTTTGGTTTATTGTTACGAAAGCTTTCACGCGATACTACACATGATACAGAAGGAAAAGACTCTTATCCAAACAATCTATTTAGCCCCTCTACATTTTTCCTAAATTTATTTGAGAATAGTTAATTATCTATAGATATATCACTCAATAACCTTTGTTACTTCCCCCAATTCAAACTTCCCACGTTCCTTAGGTTACGAGTAAAATAGCTGTGACAGACGGACAGACAGGTACAGGAATGATCTTATAGTCGCTTCCGTTTGTCTTTCTAAGTACGGAACCCTAAAATTAACACAATAAAATGATACCTTTCATCTAAGCATATAAATCCTTTCAAAATAAAAAGCGAGTTCAAGTAATTAATATGGCTGTAACTTTATATGGCTTACGAAAAGTTATATGGTTAGAATGTATAATGAGTTTTTCATTTTTCTTTGCAATAAAAAACAGTGATAATGACTTCAATTCGAATTAATGCAGTTTTTTTTTCTGAACTGAAATAGATATTTTAATAAACGAATAAACATGTTGGATGAAAAAAAACCTTAATTTGATTATTTTTTCACATAAGATGTAAAAAGGATGCCATTGTATTATTTCAGTTTAGAAAAAGATATATTTATTGTAACACAAATCGTTTTCTGGTATTTCTGTGCTCAGATTTTGAATATGACTGCGAAGAATGCTTGTTAGCATATTTCCTTTAATAGCCACGACAACGTAATTTATAAGGCTTAATACTGGAAATTAAGAGATTCAATGCACATGCTTATATGCTCATGTGTTTGAAAAAAGATCACTATTATACATATGTTTCACTATTATTCACTAATATAATTCACTACTATACACATGATTTAAAAATTGATATGATGCTGTATTAAATTCTCTCTAAATCTTATTTAATTTTATTCTAATATTCTAATATTCTAATATTTTTCTATTCTGAAAATTCTTTGAAAATATGCGATCTTTTTGGAAACTATTTGATTAACGTAGATTAATAAAGAAAATAATTCGTTTTAGCCCATAAATCAATTGCTATATCTGCCAAATATATCATTCCAGTTAGTTTGAAACTCACAAGAGTTATAAATAGAGTTAACAGATTCAGTGACACAAAAATAGTGATACACAGCCCCCCCTCCCAATAAAACAGTGGGACAATGTCGAATAAAAATCCAAATAATTCTGGAGTAAAATTTCAGTAAACCCCATTAAAATAAATTCTATTTATAACGGAATCAACGTAGCGCCCGTTTACAGTGGTGCCGATGCATCACAACGGGACTGTTGACGATTGGTCTATCGTGTTCTTCTCAGAAGAGAGTAGATTCAATCTATTGTCCGATTGTAGACGTAAATTAATATTGCACGAGGTATGTAGTGCGCAGTGTCGCAAAAATATTCCAGAAAGAGATTAACATGCGACTTCAAGTATCATTACGTGGACATACTTTATATTCAATGGCTGCACGGATCCCTATATGTTTGACCAAGGGTCCATGACCGATAGACGGTACGTTGAAGACGTGCTGTTTCCACGTGTTCAGCTTTTTCTAGGTACTTACTGTCAGTGAAAAGTTTCAGTACAGACTTAAACGCGTTTTATCATTGCACACAGCCTGAACATCTTGAAGTCGAGGATATCCATCGCATAGATTGGTCAGCACGTTCCCCTGACCTGAATCCCATAAAAAATGTATGGGATGCCTTGGGACTGTTTGACAATTTCCTCCTACAAACAAGAAACCCTCATCTGTGCAGTAAAGGGGGAATGGAGAAACTTGCCTCAACAGCTACTAAATCATATTGTTCTGAGTATGCCGTGCCTTGTTGAAAGATGTCTCGTATTACATTGTGGCCACATCCCTTACTGAATTATTGATATGGCACTGACAATTGTTAATTGCGAGTATTTTACTTTCTGTGTACAGTCATGTTTCCGGGAAATATTGACGTTGAAGAAAAATAACATCTGGTAATAGCTTGTATGCATACTTTCGACAATTTTATAAATTGAATTCTGAGTAACATTCTTTTAATACTATTGTTTGTTTCTTGACTCAAAATCTCTCGTAGATTCTCATTTAGGTGTATATTTCTTCTTGGTCCTTAAGTTTTGTCCAGTGTATTTGTATATACACTATATAGCCTAAAATGACCGGCCACTTGCAATTTTTGACGTTGTATTAAATATCTAGAAAAATACAAGATGAATTATCCTGAAACTCTTAATGTGTAAATATCATAGTACAAGCCATACATTTTCGTGAAGACTTTTCCACTTTTTTCCGTAGAAGACCGTCAACAAATAGAAAAAGAAGAATATATTTTGAATAACTCTGTCAAAACTGAGTAGCGAAAGCATTTAAACTGTAGATTATGATTAAGTGGCTAATTTTAATAAACCGTGTTCATTTTTATGCAGGCAGCATGTATACTCGTAGAGAAATAAAGATTTTTTTGAAAACAGTCCCAAATTTTGACAACATTTTTGCTTATAATTTGCAGAGTTCCTAATATAAAATAAAATTCTTTTCTGAAAATAAGACAAACAATATTGTCTACAATTGCCTGTAATCAAAGTTAAAGAATATTTTTTTTTTAAATGAGCAGGTTTACTAAATAGTTTTGCATTGCACATGCGTGAATTATATCAAAATTTCATTTATACATTCTGTTAACTAAATGTATGGAGCAGCTTTTGTAAAAGTCTCAAAAACATAACTAGAAAATTCTGAAAGTGTTTTTCGATAGAATAAGCTCAAAATCTGTTATTCCCAAAACGAAGCAAAACAATGAGGGGTTTTATTCAAATATAGTACTACGCGCCGTATTGTTTATTCTATATTGACATTGATCAAAGGATAAATGTATACAGCCTCTTATCTTTTTGCTTCATTTTGGGAATAACAGATTTTAAGCTTATTCTATTGACGAACACTTTCAGAATTTCCAAGCTATGTTTTTGAAACTTTTAGAAAAGTTGCTCTATACATTTAGCTAACAGAATATGTATAAAATTTTGAAATATTTCACACATGCGACAAATTATTTAGCAACCCTGCTTATTTTTCATAAAGTTTTTATTATTTTTAATTCTTGCAGGGTATTGTGCACAATTTTGTTTGTTATATTTTCAGAAAATAATATTATTTTATATTAAGAATTGTGCAAATTATAAGCAAAAAACTTGGCAAAATTTGTAGCTGTTTTTAAAACAAACCTTAATTTCTCATCGAGTATACATGCTATCCGCATAAAAATGAACACAATTTATTACAATAAGACAATCATAATCTACAGCTTGAACGCATTTGTTACATTAGTTTTGACCTCTTTAACCCAAAAGATATTCGTACTTTTTCAATTCATTGACGGTCCCGTATGGAGTTTCGGGGAAAAATCTTTACTGTAACGCATGATCTGTAGTATTATGTTTACACTCTTAGAGTTTCAAGATAAATCCTCATTTATTTTTTAGATATTCAACAAAATGTCAAAAATCGCAAGTGGCCGGACATCTTTGGCCATATAGTGTATGACTTTTGCACTCGGCTAATAAAAGAGTGCTTATTGTTTTTACAAATACTTTTCTAAATATCAAAAATATCGTGTGGCAATAATTAAAATGCACCTGTTTGAAGGATTAAATTGAATATTTGATAATTTTCAGTGCAGATCATGCAGAAATACAGATTAAAAAATTAAAACAGAATGAGCTATATATATAAATGAAGAATGGAAAAATTCCAAATTTTTCGAAAATTTAACATGCGCACTTCTTCTAAAACCTAGTCCATTGTTGGTGTATCAAATTTATAAGATAACTTTTCATTAATTTATAGTTAATAGCGTTTTTTTAAATCAAATATCTTTTTTAAAGAAATATGAGTGCACTATTTCAAAATCATGTAAAAGAAAAATATCGCATAGTGATCATTTATCGTGATGCGTTTTGCTTTTGCGGACAAGGGGATCCTGATAAAAGAAATAATGTTTATATATACACCTATATAACTTATTATGAAAATTCAGTACGCTATGTTAGAAGCAAGTAAAAAATCCAATTCAATGACACTTTATTCATTGCTGTACATTACATATGCATGGCTGCCAACTTCTACGCCTATTTACAGTTAGATAAACATATTAGAAGCAGAAATTTTAATTAATAATTGACAATATGTACTGCAATACTCAACACTGAATACATTTGACATACATTTTACTAAAAATATTTTGTGGTTCCAAACAAGTTTATATGATTTAAGAAGTCGTAGAAGTTGGCAGCTCTGCATATGAGTTGAAAAAACAGTGCTGTTGAGGACAACAGAAATGACATATATGTTAAATTATTTTGTGAGTTTTTCTTCTGTTTCCAGTATTTTATATGTTATAAATTCCTTTTAATGTATTACTTCACATAAGTAAAAAACATAATTTGCTATTATTTACTATTAATACTTAAAAATAAAAATAATAAAAATCAAGGATCTCCCAATTTGTCGTTTTCTTTCTTAAAGAAATACAATCCCAAATTATTTGTCAAAACGTATTAAGTGCCAATACAGCGGAAGATATTGCTATGTCAGTCCGACATTCGTTATAATTGCACCCATCCAATAAAAGCGTTTGGAAGATTGAAAAGCAATTTGACATTTTTTTATCTAAAAAAGCGTCAACGAACTGCAAAAATTTTCTCTTTCGGATATTTTCTTTCATTACTTCCATAACGTTTATTTTGTTTGCTGTCTGTAAAAAATACAACAAATGAGTAAAAAATCTGCTGAGTGATACTTCTAAGGAAAAGACAATGAAGAAAAAAGTTAATGAAAGTTATGAAATAGAAACGTAATATCACCTTCAAAAATTCTTTTATTTTCTTCTTTTTTAACAACTTAGTTCCGTTTTCTTCAACTGTTAAAGTATTTTTGGGAAAACTTTTCGTAATACGAAGTATCATAATTCATCATGAGTTTTAGTACAATAAAATTAAGGTTGTAACAATAACACTAATAATATGCTAAAACATAGGCAGTTGCCTTTTTATTTATTATTATTTTTTATTTTTTATTAAAAAGAAAGTATTGTAATTATTTTTTTCGATTTCCGATTTTTAACTGATTTACACGTTTTAAGTGTTAGAGATCCAGTGGAACATCCTTCTGCGAAATATCTGACTGTCTATGTGTGTGTCCTATTTGTGTCATTATATTAAAGACTTAATAGTAAATATGATCGAAAATATTATTCTTCATATAACGAAAAACTATGTATTTATCCTCACATTTACACTAAATTTCTTATAAGGCACTTTTTAAAACAAAAATCACTAAACAAGAAGAAAAATGCACAACAAGAAATTACTTTATAACATTTGAAACAACATCACTGGCGTGATCAGTACTATTTCTTTTGCAGACCTGATTTAAGAAAAAAAGGAAGCTATTTCAGTGTTTCTCTCTGGATAATAAAAGCCAACACCAAACTTTCAACAGACAGACAAGAGAAGAAAGAAAAAAATAAAAGCAGGAAAATAAGAAAGGTATCCAATCCTTTCTAAAAGAGAAATGAAAAAAGTTAATCCATTCCTTTAGGTTATTGCAATACGATTTTTTTAATTCAGATTTCGTTCAGTTTCAGATTTCGTGTTTTCATTGTACGAAAGCTGTAATATTTTTTTTAAAGAGAAGATTATATTTTTCTTGATTCTTTTTTTCTTTATCTTTAGGTATAAAATCTCATCATAAGTAAAAGCTGAGTAATCAGATAAAATATGCTTCAGAGTTTTTAAGTTGTAATTAAACGTTTAAAAGCGAGATTAATTAAGAGTATTACGCTGTACAATTTTATATATCATATACAATTGCAATGTTTTTGATTTTTATGCATTCATTTATGGGTAAATCATATGTAATACTATGTTTCAGTGCTTAGCTTCATATTTTCAAGTGCATTTTTATTTCAAATCAAACTTCAAAACCGGTGTTTAGGAAAGAACTTAGTCCTTTAAAAATCATTAGAAAGACAAAAATTATAATGTTGAAATAAACTACGTCTTCGTTTAGAAAATATCGTTTAGCTTCAAATTTAATACAAAGAAATGAAGTGTAAACGTTTTGTTGTGTTTAAGAAAGGAGTATGAGTTAAAATTAAAAAATGGAATGGAAAATATTAAGACAAATAAATAAATTAAAAATTTATCAAATTGTTTCCGATAACTTAGTCTTTTATTTAACAAATATGTTAATATATTTCTTCTATTTTCTCAATCGTGTTATCTAATATTGATATAATAATGAGAGATTGGCTGATTTATCAAGGCACATTATAAGGAATTTATGTAACATTGCTAAATAAAATTGCTCGTATCTTTAATGACTACATTTTATTAAATAATTAAACTTACATAAACATTGTTATGTTGCTATGAGATATTAGATAAGTTATATCAGTTTAACGGCACCGTTATACAAGTTTAATTACTCCATAAAATTAGAGGCTGTATGGTCCTATCAATTTAATGGAGTAACGTTACCCAAATTTCTTACACTACCGAGTTGAAACGACTAAGTTAGAATAAGGAAATTTGAAAAGTAGGATTTTTCTATGTTTTGATACGAATCTAGGTAGAAAAAATAAGGATACTAAGAAAGTTCTGCCCCTAAGAGGGTTAAATAAGGATCGAAAATTTTTAGGTCGAATCGCCATTTCTCAGAGCAATTTTGGGTAAGAGCGTAAAATTCAGCATAACAAATCTTCTAAAAAATAGTTCAACACGATAAAATACAGCTATCATAATCTATAAAATAAATAAATAAATAAACTTTCAAACGCGCATTTCAGTAATTTTAGAAATTTAACAAATGGAGGTGTCGGCAGTTTTAGGTCATTTCACCATACTTCAGCTGCAGTTTTAGTTAGGAGCATATTATACAGCTAAACTAAATACTTAAAACATGGTTAATCCTACCTATTGCAAGCATTTAGTTTTTGTAATGTTGAATTCGCACTGGAATTTCGGTAATTTTCTTTAATAAAGGAAAAGCTATTTTCAACATTTTCCTATCAAAATTATTAAATTAAAATTTAATTGAAAGGTTCTGGTGCAAATCGTGACTAAATTAAAGATGGATATATATATCCCACCACGACCTGCTGGGTTAAACACGTATATCAGGTATTTTAGAATTATTTTATAGATTACAATGCCAACATCGTCTAGGAAATCAATTATGGAAGATTTAGAATATAGATGAATAAAACAATTATAGCTAAAATTTGATAATCTATTATGTGTTTTTTCCCAATATCATGAAAACTGTATATTTTTCTGTTACATGTACAAAGTGAAAAGCACATTCTCATTTGTAAATTTATTACTTTCATCCAAAGTTTATCTCATATATTACTTTTTTCTTCGATGATTTTGTCAAAGTATCTTACCCCCCCCCCTCCCCTTCTGATTGTCTTTAACGATTTATGAGCGTCGGAAATGTACCGAGCTCCGTTTGTCATGATGTCTTGTTATTTCATTATTCTTTACTTTATTGGTGAAGCACCCGTAATTTACCTGGACAAAATTATTTCGTTTTGCTAATTGAATTTTTTTTTTTTAAATATGCTATCAAAGTATTAAAAAATATTGTTTTTAATTTATTCAAGTAGCAAACATATTTTTTATATCTTAGTAGATTAACAAATTAAAGTAGACATTGCCGAAATTATTGCTCTTGCATTTCCCCAAAACATTACATTTATTCTCAGATATCATATATATGTTATATATTTAATATCATTAATTACATTCTAAACCTGTTTATAGACATTTTATGAAGAGTCTTTATAAAATGTAACTGTAAGAGCAGATAAATTTAATAATTTCATCTTACCGGGAGAAATTTTTCTATAGTGCTGCTATCATCTATGATTTTATTTACAAACTGCGTAGTTCTGTAAACGAAAAGTCATGTAGATTTAGAGGAAATGACCAGGGATGTAGTGGAGGGTATACGGGGTGTACGCCGCATATCTTCTAAATTTTATAAGGAAAACCATATACTCTCTGTTTTTCAAAAATGCTGTAGTATATATACTTTATACCCTCTGCTGAGAACGTATATATCTATCATTCTTACGGATACACCACTGGAAATGACCTTGGTAGGATGCTATCTTTTCGTATTACTTCCAAGGAATACTCCACCACTAATTTCAAATGCAATATTCTCCTTATTTAATTGTAGAAACAAAATGCATAATTTATGAGTGCTTTACTAAGGTGAGGGAAATTGACAGGGAGAAAGACAGACTAGTACTGAAACCGGTAGAGAGACATACACAAAGATAGACAGACGGATAAAAAAGAGGTAACGAACTGGGATTTAGAATATGTATGGTGTTATACAATTTTTAATTTTTAAAAGACAACACAATGTACCGCCCGTAGCTATTCGTGTATTCTACAGTGCAGCGGTTCTTAAACTGTATTGATAAGTGACCCACCTCTTAGCAAAAAAAAATTGCGACCCACTTAGTATAATGGTTCCAATAAGAATGGAAGTTACTATGTGAGATCTATCGGCTATCTTCGCGACGAAAATGTTAAATTTTCTTACGAAGGATACACTATCAACGAAAACAACAATTCGTAATTCCAATGTGTATAAGTGGAACAATAATTAACATAAAACACAAACTAGAAAGATAATTAAAAATACATTTAATTGCGATAAAAACATAGATTTATAATCCGTGCGTTTTCTGGCACTGGTTTTTACCGATGAAAGGATCTATCAGAATTAAAGCTTGTTAATTTTAACCTTAATTCACTTGCAATACACAGTTTTTTACTATAATTGATTTTACAAAACAGCAAAGTACAAAAGCATTCTCACACGAGTATTTGTGAACTACATCTTAAGCAATTTAAAGCTCATTTAGATGTGTCTGGATATTCTACTCGCATATTTCTTCATATGGAAATTAAGGAATTTCTCTTTAAATAGTATTTGCTATTGAAGTTGTTACATTCTTTTAACAGATGTAATAAAAATATATTTTAGTGGCAAATCTTGATTGTTTCTGTGACCCACTAACATATCCGCCGCGACCCATAGTTTGGGAACCGCTGCTCTTGTGTATACACTTTTTGTAGTGCATCCGCTCTGGCTTTTCTTAGAAATATATCAGAGAGCATCAACAATACTCAATTGAATAAATTTAACTCTCTCGCTGCCAAGCTCGTATTAGAATGTTCACAGAGCTCCAGGTTTCACTTCAGTATAAGAAGTGAACAAATAAATTTCTGCTGATTTTAAGGATTTTTAATATTTTAAACAATGATTAATACAGTCAAGGATTACTTTCATATTCGTAATTAAGGTTCTAACCTTAAGCGGCTCCTTTTAAAGTACCTGATAATATTAACATAAATTGTTTTTACAAAATTCTAACGTTCCCACATTTTTTTTATGTTACTGAACTTTTTCGACTTCCAGAGTTCGAGCAGAATGATTTGGGTTTCTGTCAGCACTACAGAGGCGTGGCTTGTTCTCAACTCATCGGCAATAGGACCGTCTACGTGAAGACAAAGATGACCCTCAACCAAATGGAAGAGAAACTGGCCGCCATATTCACCATCCTGGCCACGGGTAAGGTAAGAAGAATTTCAATACAAAGAAATCATTTCGTCGTAGATTTAGCAGAAGTTACGGACATCCATAGAAAAAAACTCTGGAAGGGGGCAAGATTTTGAAATAGTTTGCTGATAACCCAAATTTTCTTAAATAGACAACATAAACATAAAATAAATTAAAATAATTAGTTTTTTTTTTTGTACTAAAGTACCCTTGAAAAATAAGTTTAAGCATGATATAAAAGCAATCAAAGCAAGTAACTAACTAGTTTAAATAACCTAGTGACTTTTCTTTGGGGGGGGGGGGAGGGAGGGAGTCACAATGATGAATTTAAACATTTTACTGTAATTTATATCATGGGAGACCCGAAACTTCAAATCTTCATTCTGTATAATATTTTAAATAGATGGATGTAAAACGAAAAAAAATGAATGATCTGAAATTTAATTTCCAAGAAATTTGTGGTGTATTTCCCGCTTCATCTGACGAAAAATATATAGTGTCTTTTCTTTTAAGTTTTTTCTTAAAGTTTCTTAAAGTTAAGTTTCTTTATAGTTTCTTTTTTTTTTATTGTTTTTTACTTAAGAGCTACGTCAGTCAAGCGTAAAGACCCGCATGATAATGCTAATCCTATAGAATTGTTTTATAAAAATATCTAGGTTGCATTTCAATATTTTTAAAAGATTTTATTTTGCATTGTACAGCCAAGATCGATATGTACAAAGTCCGTTTTTTACTTTTTCAATTTTGTTTACTTATAATTTTACTGGGGACATTTTCATTTTCGGAATCGATTTTAAAAAGAAAGCATTCTAATCCTAATCAGCTAAGTCCGTGATCTGATTTAGCCTATTCTGAATATGACGAATTATTATTATTATTTTATTTGCTCGAAAAAAATACAAATAAAATTAAACACAATGCAAAAAGTCCGAAAGTTATATCTTCGTAATCATAAAAAATATCAGAATTAGAAAGACATTTGTCCTAAAGACGAAAGCCTTATCTTTATATTAAAATTTCGTAAATTTTAGGGTAAAGAAGTTGATCCTACCATTAAATAAGGCAAATATTACTATTCGAAATGAGTTCAATTAATGCTGAAGCGAATATCTTGACATAAAATTCTCCCCGCTTAAACAAAGTGGTTCATTTTTTTCCACAAAAGACTTTATTTGTTAAAAACAGATAAATTTGCAATCGTATAAAATCTGACATAGTTTGCTGCATATTCTGAAAACTGAAGGGGAGGTCTTTATTTATAAACATACAACTCTTTTAATAATGCAAAGTAATCTTAGAAGATATTTTATATCACATTAGACGAATTACAATAAACGTATCTTGCTGAGCGTCGATGAAAAAAAAGATACTTTTCGGTATAAAGTAAGAATAAATAAAATGAATAAATAAAATCCATTAAGTTTTAATGAATTTATTCACGCGACAAACTAAAGTTTTTTCAAATTCAAATATTGTATCTAGTGACAGCATAAAAAAGGGAATGTTTGGAATACATTGGGATTTTAATTACTTCTAAAAGATTCGAGTTTCTTTATATATACATATATATAGGGTGTTTCAAAAATGACCGGTATATTTGAAAATCAATAAATATTAAACGGGCAGCGTTAGAAATACACCGTTTGTTGCAATATGTTTGGGACAACAGTAAATTTTCAGGTACATAACTTTCGAAATTAGTTAAAATTTTCAACAACAGATGGCGCTGCAGGCAATTTGAAAGCTATAATAGAAAACTCAATCTGCGAGTTTGCCATTCTGTAAAGCCTCTGTCCCTGCCACTCGCGAAGACACTCGCGAGCTAACGCTATTCCTATAGGGAGGCATTTTTGTAATAACTCTTTCCCATTTTGACATTTTTAAATATATTTTTTTTTGCATTGCACAGATGAGGTCCCTCTCAAGATCGCTCTTTGATTACATTTTCGAGTTTGGTGGCAGATATTTTTTATAAAGTTATTTTCCCTTTCAAAACCGATTTTGGATTGATAACGGCCTCCTTCTCTTTTTTTTAAGTCCGCTAATAATAAAAATTATAATACTGAAAAGTTATCGTAAATTATACACGGATGTAAGCTCTGTCAGGGATGGAGTTCGAACGCGCACCCTGTTTCGAGAACTAGAGCTTAAATCTGGCGCCTTAGACCGCTCGGCCATCCTGACTGTGCTCTATTCGGCGAGTTTATTATTTATGTTACTTTTAATTTGCGAAAAATCACTAGTTTTATTAGTTTTTGCTTTATTACTGAAAAAGTATTGAAACAATTTCAATGAAATGATAGTGATACCAATTCGAGAGTAGCCTCTTTCATTTAACACAAAAACCATATCAGTCGGTTGGGTAGTTTCGGTTTAGTTTATTTTTGCCGACCGATTATCTACATTATTCATACAGGCCCAGAGGGGGAAATGCCCTTCATGGGGGTCTTTCTAAGGGAATCTAACCCGTATTTACGAAGGTTTGAAGAAAACTACGAAAACTCCGAATAGTTAGGCCGATAGCAGCGATTGAGTTCGAACCCAGCACCTGCTGTCTATCAGTTCAGAGGTCAGAACCTCTCAGCCACTGGTGGGGCGGGGTAGTTTCGGTGTAAATGGTAAATAAAAAAAAAAATACGCGTCGAATTGATGATAACCTCCTCTCCTTTTTTTAACTCGATAAAAAATTATAATACCTAAAACAATACTATATATTACACATGTCAGGCGTATGTTTCGAACCCACGCTCTCTTTCGAGAACCAGAGATTATATCAGACCCCTTAGACCGCTCGGCTATCCTGACAGCAATCATTTTGGTTAACTTATTCAACGTCATGTTACTTTTCGCAAGTCTATTATTTTAGTACTCTTTCGCTGATAATGTATTAGTTGATAAAAGATCTCTGATACTCTGTGCTAACGGTTATATAGAAAATATTCTTAATAGCATAATTAGTATTTAATTGTAATTTTTGGGGAAATTATAATACGGAAAACGTTATTGTATACATGTATGTCAGGAGTTTGGTTCGAACCCACTCTCTCTTTCGAGAACCAGACCTTAAATCAGGCGCTTTTTAACTCTCGGCCATCCTGACTGTCCTCCATTTCGCGAACTTATTCAATGTCCATGTTACTATTAATTTGCGAGAAATCACTAATTTTATTAGTTTTTGCCTATTTACTAAAAAAGTACTGAACCAATTTCGATGAAACGGAAGTAGTACCAATTCCAGATCATCCTCTTTCATTTAAAACAAAAATAACAGAAATCGGTTGCATAGTTTCGGAGTAATCGGAGAACATACATAAAAAAATACATACCCGTCGAATTGATAACCTCCTGTACTTTTTTGAAGTCGGTTGAAAACAGATCTATTTGTAAAAGTATAAAATCTTTTTTAGTTTTTTGTTGATACTCCGAAAACTGAAAAAAAAAAGATTTTTTTCTTAAACATACAATTCTTTTAATAAAGTAAAGTAATCTTAGAAGATATTTTACATGACAATAGCGAAGGCATCGTGTTGGATTTTAAAAAAATCACACTTTGATATAAAGAAAAAAAAATTCCTTAAACTTTAATGAATTATTCAGGCTACAAAGTGAAGTTTTTCAAATGATACATTATTGTATACAGTGTCAACATAAAAAAAAGAATGTTCGGAATGTATTAGAATTTTAATTACTTCTAAAAGATTCGAGTTTCTTTATAAGAAAAAATATCTATCACAATAAAAAAAACGAAATTGGGACCAAATTGCATATGCATTAATACTAAATAAATATTTATTTTAACGATTAACGAAAACGTAAAGTATTATTAACTATATTATTAAGTAATTTAAAGTAAAGTTTTAAAGCAAAGTATTTCGTAAAATATAATTTAAACACAACCACTCAACTTGGTAAGAAAGCTGCTAATTTTTTTCTTTGTTTGTTAAATTGCTAAGTTTATATATATATATATTACAAAAAAAATGAATATATGTGAGACACAATTGGGGACACTGGACTTTTGAGTCTGTTTAGCCACGTGTAAATATAGGTCGTACAATGGATATATATTTTATTGGGGTTCACTGAGGAATGTTTGGCATTAAAAATGAAGTATGTAGCATTTTCTTTTTATTTTCAGGGTCAATCAAAATAATTTCATTATGATCTATGGGGAAAAATCGTTTGTTGTGTATTTTAATGACAATACAGTATTTAAAGATTTTGAAATTGATATACATAAATGAAGTGTGCTATACGGTCCTTACTATAGAATATGGCATGCTTCGATTTATCGTTTATTTACAGAGACACACAAAAGTAGACGAAAATAAGCAACAATTAAAATATTAAAGCCTAAGAACAATAATTGCGGAAAACACATTTTCGTTGTTGTATGCGTTTGGAAATTTAACTACTTTTTTTTAAATATTACTGGGTATGTATTCGAAAGATTAAATATAGGGTCGCACAAGGCACGTTTATTGGCTTAAATTGCTGAGCGGAAATTTTCAAATGTGCTAAGCGTTTAGTTAAACTAACATTTAATACTATATAGTTTCTATAGGTAAATGTAGATCATACACAGTCGGATTCATATTTAATGAGCTTCACTTTATTTTGAAGCTAGTATACATCGGAGCGCACACTTGTTGCTAGGGACGATGGTAGGAGCCGTTGACTCATATGTTGACATATAAAGGCTGAAAAAAGCGTTGTGCGCAAGCGAAGAGACGTCAAGGAGGTCTGGATTAATTACAACGATAACGCGTCCACCTCTTTCATCGTGAGCGTTTACATGGCTTGGCTGAACGTTCCAATTGTACCAAGTCCTCCCTATAGTCCGAACTTGTCGCCCTCTGAGTTCTTACTGTTTTCGCGCTTAAAATCAGCGCTGAAAGGTAAACGTTTCAACTCGATCGAGGACATTCAAAAAAATGTCAAGACAGCCCTTGAAGCCATCCTGGAACAGGCCTACATGATGGACGCCTTCGAGTCGTGGAAATGCCGCCTATAAAAGTTTATTGATGCAGGAGGTACCTATTTTGAAGAATACTAGGCAATTCTACCAATTCGCTCAGTAAATCTCTCCCTTTGAACAAAGCCTCCTTACTTATGAATCCGACTGTATATACATGGCTGCAACAGATTTATATATTTTAACGATTATTCATGATAATAGCAGAAATCGTATATTCAACTTCGTTGTAGCAGGATTTCCTAAAAATTGTTCATTTAGATATCATCTTTTACCGTAGTAATCTGTGAAGTTTTGTTATAGCATTTTGAAAATGTTGAAAAATATTTCATAATGTATGCTATATGCAGGATTTTTCTTTCTTCTCTTAAGTGAAAATGAAAAAAAAAACGTTAAGTAAAGATTTGGAGATTAAACAGCAAATTTGTTTGTACTTGCTTAATATTACAGTAAATCAGAGTTAATTAGCTCCAGCTTAATAAAATTCGGATCCAATCTGCCATGGTGGAACCTTGACGACTTATTTCCAATAAGCCGCCAAACTCGCACTATTACTGCTAGCTATATTTTGAAACCAAAACTTTGCCGTTAACTCAAGTGATGTAGCAGATTTAATCTTTTTTCTCTCTTGGGTCAATTTTAGGTTTGATCTGTTTAGAGAACTTTCATTCTAATATTTTATAAGTAGAGTGTATGTTATTTACTGAAACAGTCACTGAAAAATTAACTACCTGTGCAAATTCCATCGAAATCCATTCAACAAAAACTTTCATAAATATTATTTGTTTGTAATTGGATTAGAATGATTATAAAGATTTACAAAACTTTCCCTCATACTGTATAATTAATCAACGTATAATGATAGGTAATCTAATAAAATATTTCATAAAACATTCCCTAAGTAACAAATAAGTCACATCAAAATCGATTCAGCAGAACTCAAGCAATAAACTACCGAAACGAAATTTCTATTTGCATTTTATATGTATACATGAGCTTTATTGATATAGCAGAAAAAAAAAGAGACCCAGTCTTTTTTTAAACGCATAAAATCTTTCCTATTTTCCTGCTGACAAAAGAAGAAGTTTATAAACTGAAGTTCCCCCCCCCCCCCTAAACATACAAAAACTTTATAAATGGAATGTAAAGCATTCAGCAAAGATATTTTACATTATAAAAGATAGGTATTATTATTTGTCCCAATAAAACTGTCGTATTTCTTGTTAATTTTTTTAAAATCCTTGAAGTTCATGAATTATTGATGATATAAAGTTTTTCAAAAGATACATTATTGAATCCAAAGTCAACATACGTAATGTTTGGAATGTCTCTGAATTTTAATTACTTTTGAAAGATTACATATTCTACATTTACATATTCTACATACTTTTACATATTCTCTATTTACATATTCTACATTACATATTCTGATACATTATTCTAAAAAAGGTCCGTTTTAAAAGAAACTGGGAACAAGAAAGAAATAAAACTGTTCATTAATTGAACTACGAAAGTTAATGTTTATTTTTAAAATATGATGAAAATATAGAAAAACAATCCTTTGTAATTTCAACAATCATTTTAAATGATAATAATTATAAAGAACAAACAAATGTTTTTTCTATTTTTATCTTTTTGTCTTTTTTTTTCTCATATTTAAATTTTAGAATTTTTTTTTTTTTTTGTATTATGGAAATAAAAATGAAAAAATGCGTTTAATATTTAAACGAAGAACAAAACTTAATTATACTTGAACAAGATTTTATATTTTAAACAAGAAAATATTTATTCATTGAAATATGCCATATGTACTTACAAGAAGAATGTAAATAAAAATGGTTTGTTACATATAAGATTTCAAAGAAAAATGTAAATATGAACGGCAAAAACTGACAAATTTATTTACAAAGGAACTAAATTCTCGGAATTGTCTGAGGCGATAGAGGTAGATTTGAAAAAACAATCATGATTGAAAATTATTTCAAAAATGTAAATAATTACAAAAAATTTAATTTAACAAACTATAACAACCGTTTGGGAAATGATACTTTCACAGACTTAAATTTCAGACATATAAATAAATTCTATATTTAAAAAAATAGTAATAATAAATATAACGTTTATGATGACCAAAACGTGGCTTACGTAATAACAGTCATATATTGCGTACGCCATAGATTGAACATTAATATTCCTGGGTCCATCATAAAGAAATTTTATATGAAATTTCAGTTTTACAGTTTTCGGTACTGCAAATATTTTAACGTGTAGACGTCGCTAATTTTAAATTTTTACACCGTCGTGTAGGGAAAAAATATACTGTTAAATGCAACTTGTTTGAAATCTGTATCTTAATTTCTTTCTAATTTATTATTATGTTTTATTTATTGTTTTTTTTTTTTTAGTTTTTAAAATTATTTTTGTAATTTTGGTAACAGAAGTATTCCATTTTCGGTTATTAAAAAATGGATCGACGAGAAAAGAATAAAATTCGAAAATCTTAAGAATTCAGATATGTCTAGACCGAAAGCAACAAATACTTTTCAAATGATTAATAACAATTGCGAAATTGCAATAGAGTTCAAACAAATTGCGATATAGTTTTTAACTAAACTTTATCGAATCACTGAAAGGATAACCCATTCTCCCTTTATTCAACGATGCAAAAATTTAAAACGCGTGGTATTTAGAACATAAAAAAATGTAGTTAGTAACAGTCAAATTTAATGGTCTGCTGTTGCCACCGTCAAAATATCTTCAGTGTTACATCAAAATATATTCAGCAAAACTGAAGTTATAACCCACCGATACGAAATTCCCATCTGCATTTGATCTGTGCAAGTTGCTTTATTAATATGGTTTTTTTTTGTGTTATGAAAAAAAAGAGATATTTAAAATTTAAACAATGAATAAAACCTACTTTATTTTAAAAAATTTTATATCTTATTATATATTATGTATTTATATATATATTTTAAGCAAGACAGTACTTGTGAATCGCAATAGACAAGGAACTTACAAGAAAAGGTAAACAAAATTTGCTCTCAATTAAAAGAAACAAAAATATCCTCTTTGTAAATGCATACATTCATTATTACCTCCTAGCTGACAACCGAATATATTTATAAACCGAAGAAAAACTTTTCCTGCTAAACATACGCCTACTTTTCAATTGGCATGTAAACTATTTCTCAAAGATATTTTACATGACAAAAGATAGGTGTCAGTTTCAATAAAAAAGTCGTATTTCTTTTTGGAAAAAATCCTGCGAGTTGGTGAATTATTTACGATGCAAAGTAAAGTTTTTCAAAAGATGCATTATTGTATCCAAAGTAAACATAGAGAATGTTTGGAATGTATCTGAATTTTAATTACTTTTGAAAGATTACATTTTCATTACTAAAAAAAGGTCAGTTTTAAAAGAAACTGGGAATAAGAACTAAATAAACATATATATTCATTGAAACTAAGAAAGTTTTTACTTTCAAAATAGGATGGAAAAATACGGGAAAACTTTTGTAACTTAAATATTTCTTTTAAACTGTTCTGAAATATAATTACGAATGACAAACAAATTTCTTTATTTGTTTTTGTAACATTTTGTCTCTTGAAAGATTTTTTTCTTTTTTGTGTTATGAAAAAAAAAAACGAGATATTTAAAATTTAAACAATGAATAAAACCTAATTTATTTTTAAAAGATTTTATTTTTTAAACAAGGCAGTACTTGTGAATCGTAATAGACAAGGAACTTGCAAGAAAAGGTAAACAAAATTTGCTCATCAGACACGAATTTCAAAGAAAAACATAAAAGAGAACGACGCCCCTCATGAGATAGATGGAAGGAAAGAAATTACATAATCATTTTCATTGACGCCGAGCTTCTTGTGCAAAAACATTCGTGAAATCAGTTCGTTAGGTGTGGAATTTCAATGAAAAACATAAAAGAGATCATCGTTTCTGGTTAGATACCGTAAGGAAAAAAATTAAGGAACTTTTTAGAATTATGGGAAGAAAAATGTTGTTTAAAATTTAATTACATTTGATCGGGATTTTATCTCTTAAACGAACTTGACCATTGCAATAGACAAGGCACTAGCACGAAAAGTGTAAACGAAATGAATTCTTCAGACATGCGATTTCAAAGAAAAATGTAAAAGAGTGGGGTTCGCCAGAACATCGCCCTTGATAAAGTACTCTAAGGAATCAACTTGTATAATAATTGCGATTGATCATAAGCTCAGGTGAAAATGATTAAGAGAAATAGGCCTATTAAGTGTCTTATTTCAATCAAAAAAGTAAAGGAAATCATTCAGCCTGATCAAGTACGGAGAAAAAAACCCCTTTAATACACGGTGCCACTGGCTGGGAAATCTTTCGCAAAAGATGAGCAAAATTGATTCCACAGTTGTGGAAGTGCATCGAACTCAATTTACATTTTTCCGCTACTCTGAAAACTGAAGGATAAATATATTTTAATCCTTTATAGCTCGAACTTTCCTATTTTTATGAAAAAATTGTTTTAAAATCTAATTATAGGTCTTATAATGGAAAAAAAATCAAATTCACAGCTAAGATTTGATATTATATGGTGTGTGCCATATGTAATGAATCACGGTTTAAAAATATCGTATTGTTATATTTTGCCACTAAATGAGCTTCAATTAACTAATTTCTCCTGCTTAGCATCCTACAACTTTTTTCATATTAATTTTTTATGCATTCAATATAAGTAATGAAATAAGTCTTACTTTAACAGCATGATAGATATTTCTTTTCTTTCTGAAGAACGAATTATAATTTTTTGTCTAATTCAGCTATCTGACATGTATAAAATTAGTGTTATTCCATTTTTGGACTGTTTCTGATCAAAAAACAGAGATCATATTGGCCATATTTATGGCACATATTGAAAGTTATAACTGTTTTACGCAGGTATATGACATGATACACGGTGTAGTAAGGGGTCGAACATTCGCTTCATTAATAATGAGAAATAAAATTATGATTGTGCATATTTTGCGTAACAAGACATTCAGCTGGATTTTTATTCTATCTCGATAATAGTAATAATAATAATAATAGCAATAATAATAGTAATAATAATAATAATAATAATAGTAATAATAATAATAATAATAAATCATGTTTTAAAGCGTAAAAAATGAAAATTCTTTAAACTTGATGAATTAGCCTCTCTACAAATTAATGTATTTACAAACATTATTATTACAAACATTATTATTACATTATTGTACATTATTTTATCAAATGTTAACCTTAAAAAGGGCGAATGCTTGGAATGCGCTAGAATTAAAATAAAAGGAATGCTTGGAAAAAAGAGCAAAGGGGAATGTTTGGAATGCATTTGAACTTAAGTTACTCCGAAAATATTCCAGTTTCATTATAAAATTTATTTTGAATCAAACATAAAACTGAGATCGAAGAAGAAAAAAATAAAGATAAATGAACTTGAATTTAGATTAACAAATTAAACATTTATACTTAAAGAATATTTAAGTTTATTGCATTTTGTTTATGTGATTTTTAGCAATTTCATTATCACGTTTTTTAGAATAGATATCAAGGTTGAAATATATGTTTCTATTAGAAAACGAAGTATTGGTAATACAGTGAAACCCCGATCTATCGTTCCCGCATACATCGTTTTCCCGAATTTATCGTTTTAATTCTGTGGTCCCTGCACAAATTAAACTTAAATAATGTTAACGAAACCCGCAAGCATGAAACAGAAATTACCAGAAAAATATTTTGTGTATTGAAAATGTATTTATTATTTTTTATTAAAGAAATGAACGAAAAACCAAACAAAATTATTGATTTAAAAAATATATCAATTTTCTATAAATTCGGTTTATGTTTTTACAACTTAGTAAGCAAAAAGTTACAATTTATTAGTTTACAGTATTACAGGTTCGAGGTTCTAATGTACTGGACTGAGTGACATGCTTTCTAAACAAACTTTCTGTGAAGATGAAGTTTGAGTTTTTGTTAAGTTTTTGTTTTTTGAGCATAGGAAACTGAAATCTTTTTATTCATCATTAAAAAAGATTATCATCATATTTTTTACTTCGATGCTAACTGTTTAAATATAAGAGCTGGTTAAACTATATAACAAACTTTTCAAACTGTAATTTGTTCATAATTTTGGTTATGTTTACGCTTTAAATAATAGCTTTTATTTACGAATTTCTTAAATCTTTAATTCAGAAAAATACATTGTATGGATTTGTAAATCTTGTAGACTGAAAGGTTAAAAAAGTTCTCAGGTCAATATTTCAAGGAAATTGAGTAAAGAACAGGAAAATATAAAGCTGATAAACAGTATTTAGTTAGTAATCAGTGTTTTATAAAACACAAATTTAAAGAATAATTATTTCATTATAAGCATTTTTAATATTTAACAAATGCATATTTACAAAATAGTCTGATCTATGTATACAGTACAATTCCTGAAGCAAACTTTAATAAAAACAAAGTGTGGTAGTTGGGATTCAGTTTTGGAATTCAGCTTACGTTATGTACAGCCCATTCTGGAAAAGCTAGTTTCTATAAAGCTGGCTATGTTTACAGAGTACAAACTTTGCACCGAATTACTATATCAATTTGAAAGATCTGTAACATCATTGGAGCTTTGTTGTCATTGACTGATAGAAACTTAAGGATCCAAAGGTTTAAAAATTTCTCAACCTTTATGTCCCAAGTAATGAATTCATGAAAATTCCATGTTCTAAAGCAGTTTTGAAACTACGTTAGAAGACTTAAATAATCGTTGATTAAATTTTATAAATATTTTCCAAATAAAATTAGTAAGCTAAATCTGAATTGATAAAGTTTTTGTGCAATATTTATAACACTTACATAACTGTAACATAACTCTTTTATTTAAAACATTTTTTGTTGTTAGAGCCATGGATCCGTAAAGTCATGACGAAATGACCGGTCTCAGAAAATCAACTAAGCATGATGGAAATGTTAAATCTTCGCCTGATAAAAACAAAACACTTTAAGTTTCACATATGTTTAGTAAAGTTCGATGTTTCCTCTACTTTTTGCCCTGCACAAACCATAACTATATTCAAGTTTTTACCGCACACAGTTACGGACGTCTGGTGCAACGGAGTGACTAACTTTTGTGATTTTCTATTTTCAAATGGAGATCACATCAAAATGCACTGTATAGGCATGAAACATTGCAGAGTTTTTGTTTTATTTGGTTAAGATTTCCATCGTGTTTCGTTGATTTACCGTGACTGGTCAAAATTGCACCATGAATTTACTGTATTATTCTTGCTTTGTAAAATCGAAAATGCTTTTAGAACAAAGTAAAGTAAATTGTCTATAACGCATTCACAACTGTACTACTACTAATAGATGTATTATGTGAATCTTACAAAATGTTTTTTGACTGGTGCTTTGAAGTACCACTGAAACATAAAGCATTAAATCCTTAAATTTGAAAATTAATATTGCATTGATTTGAGAATCATGTAGATTGAAACTCGAATTTGACGCTTGTTGTGTTCGGGTGATATGATACTCAGCCCATTCTGAAAAATCCAATTTCTATTGCGTCTATAGAAATTTCGTCAATGTAACATAAGATATGAAGCATGTACTCTTTTAGCTATGTTCACTTATACATTGCTTTTAAGATTTTTTTTGCTATTGAATATAAGATTACATATATGTTACATTTTTTACAGGGCCATGTGTACTATAATTATTAATAATGGTCTTTAAAAAATCTATCTTTTTTTCTAATTTTAGGAGATACGCCTCTTTTAGCTACAATCACTTATATCCATAGCTAAGTCTACCGAATATAGGCTTTGAATCTATTTATATATATTTTGAATATGAATAACATTACTTAGGTCTTGCTCCACTAACGTCTCGTGTTTAAGTAACCAAATCTGTTATATTATTTTTACGAAGCCATGTGTTCTGTAATCATCAATAATAACCTTTGAAATTAGTCTGCCTTTCTTTTTTTTCTAATTTTAGGAAAATTATACGATCACTTATCTATGGCTAAATCTACCAAACACTGATTTTGAACCAGCTTATATACATTTAAAGATGTATCACATTACTTGAGTTTTGACCCTGCTGTTGGCAGTTTTATTTTTCAAACAATTTTTTTTCTACGAGACTATGTGTACTGTATAATCATCATTAATAACTTTTTAGAATAAATGTTCCTCCCAATATTTTCTGATTTTAGGAGATGAGTCCCGAATGCCATAAATACGCAGTACCTTTCTTCTGTTACGTCATGTTCCCACCGTGCGACGACAGCGTACCGTATCCAGTTCCCAGACACGTGTGTCGGGATGACTGTGAAGTTCTGGAAGCTTCTACGTGCAAAGAGGAGATGACGTCCGCTCGCAAGCACCCCCTTCTGGCCAATCAGGATCTGGTACCTGAATGTGAAGAGCTGCCATCTCCCATACCAGATGCAGCCGAATCGTACTTGCCAGGGAAGGATGGTCAGGGAAATTGCATCAGTCTAAGGGTGCCTCGTGTTATTCAAGTTGATCTTGGTATGTGATAGCAAACTTAAGTACAGAGTTTGTATAAAAAAGGAATAAGACCTATATTTTCTAACGAGATGGAATAACGCACTGTACAAATTCTGGGCGAGTTCAGTGGAGGCGGAAATCTGATTCAATATGTGCTGATGAGTTTCGGTACCGTTGGGATCGCAGTTTTAGTGGACTCCATGTCCCTAAGATCGATTGAAGCTGTAAAAATGTAACGCTTTATCGAACGGCACAACGCCATTCAAATCTGTATGGATCCAAAAATTGGTTGTGGAGACTTAGTCTGTAATCCAGAAATGATTTCGGCATGAAAACTCACCAAAATCTGCTAAGCATTTTTACCTAAATTTGATCTTATTACTTTTTACAAAAATCCACTATGTTAAAGCTTTATTTAACATACCAGGTATTTAAAATAAATGATGCTTACATTAATATGAATCATACCAATTTTTTTCTGTAACACACACAGTAAATATATTTTATATTTTTCTGTCCACAAATTAAAATATTATGAATAAAGCTATGAATAAAGAGTTGGGGACATGTAAGTAGTGCATATAATTGTACGTGAAGTAACTGAGAATGTAGTCATGAGATGGCAGCTGCTGTTTTTAGGTAGATTTCGTATGAAATACTACCTATTGCGATCGCTCCCATGTTAGAATTTTTGAAAATTTTTTGCAGCTACACCGATCACGACCTCCAGACCCCAAAACTACCATTAGTAAAAAAGTTTATGCATATATATATCTATCTATCTGTCTATATATATATCGGTGTATATCACTTTTTTATGGACACGATAACTTCTTTAATTCTGCTCAGATCTTTTCCAAACTGATACATAAAATCAAGAGGCATAAAATCTCGGTCGAGTTCTTTAATGGGCCAAAACGGGCCAAGAGGGTAAAAATAGGTAGGGTTTTTGTGAAAACAGAAAAAACCCATAACTTCTTTATTAAAATAGATATTGAATCAGTTTAGTGTTTATATTACTTCTAAAAAATAGGCCAAAAGTTTCTGCGTAGCACAGTTTTGATAAAATTAAAAATGGGCTCAAGGGCCGAAAAAAATAGGGTTTTCGAGAGTTAAAAATTCATAACTTATTCATTTCTGAAGATATGAAATCCAAATAATTTTTTTAAATGCTCTTAATATTATCTAAAACTTTTGTACTGACAAGTTTTTGATAGGAACAAGTTTTATTGCAGAAAAAAAATAAAAACGAAAACAAAAAGAGGGTAAAAGAAGAAAAAAAGCCATAGTTGCGTCAATTCTTAAGATATCAAATCCGATTAAATTTATCATACATCTTCTCAATAATATCTACAACTTTTATACTGACAAGTTTTTCATAGGACCAATTCTTATATCAAAAATAAATTAAAAAATAATAGGAGTTGTAGAAAAAATATCAATTCCAAACTGCTTATATTCTCACTCATTTTGCTCTCAAACTCCTCCAATTGGCAGGTTCTCTTTTTTAGGAACTATATAATGTGGTGTATTGGTCAGTTTTGTGTTAAAAACAGAATATAATTTCAAAAAATGCCGTCAATGAACAGAATTTCCTGAAGTTATCGTGATAGAAAAATTGAAATATTCAAATAACAAATTGCTTGTTTTCTGATTCATATTTTAAATCCATTTTTGCTGTCAGACGCTTTCAATTTACAGGTTCTCTTATCTAAGAACTGTATAATGTGCCTTATTGTCCAGGTTTTTGATTAAGGCAGAATATATTTAAAAATAAAGCTGTGAAAGTGGACAATTCGAACAAAAATTCCCGATTCGATCGAGATAGAAGAATCGAGGATGTATTCAACTAAAAAAATGCTTTTTTTATGACTCATTTATAAATTCAGTTTTATTCTCAAATGCATTCAACTGACAGTTTCTCTTATTTAGGAAATATATAATGCGCCTTATTGGTCAATTTTTCCATAAAGTCAGAATATATTTCAAAAAATGCTGTCAAAGTGTGCATTTGTGCCGAATTGCTTAGGGTGATTCTGATAAAACCATTTATTATAGAAAAAGAAATTACAAGTTTTTCAAAAGCGGTGAACTAAAGTTGTTAAACAGGGTTTAGCTCTATTTATATTTTATTTTTTATTGTTGAAAGGAGCACTCTTCGAAATCTACCTCCGCCTATAGGCCAAGCCGGCAGGGATTTTTTAATGCCTCATTAAGATGAGAGAAAATTTCAATCGTAATCGTAAAAAAAAAAGAAAATTGCATCTTATTTATAAAAAAAATTGCATGAATATAAGACGTTTAAATAAGGCTAAAATTTTTATTCAGGTTTACTGATTGAAGTTTGTCTCAGCGTAATCTAGTGCACTGGCATTGACAGGAATTTATTGTTTATATTGTCACAATATAGCTAAACCAAGAGATGCATTCCTATTCTATAGGCAATTTACTCAGCTTAGTAAAACTGAATTAATATTCTGCGAAATCATTAAATGCTATCTCGTCAGATATGAATATGTCTTTAGAATATACATTGTCCTCTAAAAAACTCTCTTGATTGGTTTTTCTTGATGTTTATAAATTTATTATTATAAAGACCAAGCTTATATTTGTAGTCCATTTTCTTCTTTTTTTTCAAGATGTAACATGTTATGAAGGCCGTGGCGAAAACTACAGAAGGCCAGTATCTCATACTCTCTCTTCTCGCCAGTGCCAGAGTTGGAGTCCGGTAGCGGAATACGAAGAACTGTCGGGCGGACATAACTACTGCCGATATCCGGGTGGTTTGGAATCCCAACCATGGTGCTTCATATCAGATCCGCAAATGCGAAGGGAAGTCTGTGACATCCCACGGTGTGGTAAGATATTTTATAATAAGTATTTTTTTTAATAAAATATTTGAAAACTTGCTTCTAAAAACTATTTGTGATTTAAAAATAACCTTTAGTCATTGACATATTTTTGCCTCTCTAATACTATGTATCTTTGTAAATTTAAAGTCCCTTAACGCAGCACTTAAATAACGAACAATTGAAAATGTATTACATTTTGACAAACTAAGGCATTATGAATATGCATTATGAAACTAAGTTTCATAATACATTATATTATGTTACCTAATTTGTCTATCTTAGATAGGCGAAATCCGAACCAGTTACTGTTTATTTTTTTTGGTCGGGATATATCAAATTTCATAAAATAACTGTTAATTTTTACACTTTTCTGTACCACTATCATTTAATGCGTTTTTTATTTTATTTAAATGCATTCTAGGCGTTTTTAAAAGGAAAAATTTTCTATTAAAACTCAGCGATAAGAAAAAAGCGTAAAAATCGGCAATCATAAATGTTAACATTCTGTTTTATTTTTTATATTATTATTTTATTGTAACTGAATATAATCACAATTTTAATGTGTCTAGTTATAATAGGGTAAAATCATATTGTTTTAGTTAAAAAATTTTGAGTAAAAAATAATAATATTTTATTTAAGTAATTAGCATTGTAATTGTGAATTCCTTAAGGATAATATTTATTCCGGGAAGAAACAAAAAAAACGCATTATTTATAATACAGTCAGTTCTATTAAAATTTTGTATACAGGGTGTATCTAAACTACTGGGCAAAACTTTAAGGGGTGATAGTACACATCAAGACAAATAATATTAAATGGGATACTAAGGGTCCCAAACGTCTTCCGAAGAAGATAGGCGTAATCAAAATTTAGGGTCCAAAATTTGAAATGATTATAAAAGACGGAAAAATTGGTCGATTCGTTTGCGGTTTTCATGAAAACTATTCTTTATGTCAGTATTATCTTGAAAATAAATTATAAAGATAAATTTCAAAAAATGCCGATAGAGGGCGCTTTAGACTTTGGAGTAACGAACAACTACTTTTTGCCGTTATTTTTTGCATCTCATTACATTTTTTTAGAAGTTTAGAGATAAACTTAAATTTTGAGCTCAAAATCTGTGGTTAAGTAGCGAAAACTGAACTTTGTTCAATGGGAGTGGGTAGGTTCAAATTTCAAATGATTATAAAAAACAGAATAATTAGTCAATTGATTTGCGGTTTTCAGTAAAACTATTCATTGTGTCAGTATTGTCTTGAAAATAAATTATAAACATAAATTTCAAAAACTGCCGATAGAGGGCGCTTTAGACTTTGTAGTAACATACAACTATTTTTAACCATTATTTTTTGCATCTCATTAAATTTTTTCCAAGCTTAGACATAAATTAAAATTTTGTGCTGAAAATCTGAATCGTTCAGAATGGTTAAGTACCGCTAACTGAACTGTGTTCAATGGGGGCGGGAAGGTTCAAATTTCAAATGATTATACAAAACGGAAAAATTGGTTGATTCGTTTGCTGTTTTCTCCAAAACTACTCTTTATGTCAGTATTTCCTTAATAATAAATTTTGAAGATAAATTTCAAAAAATTCCGTTAGAGGGCGCCTTAAAATTTAGAATAACCAACATAATTTTTTAACTGTTATTTTTTGTGTCTAATTAAATGCTTGCAAAAGCTTGGACTTAAATTTTGAGCTCAAATTCTGAATCGTTGGGAGGGGTTAAGAAGCGCACTGAACTGTGTTCAGGAGTTGAAATATTATCCTGCCCACCCTACGAACACAGTTCAATTTTTTTCTACTTAATTACTCACAACGATTCAGATTTTGAGCTCAAAATTTAAATCTAAGCTTTTAAAACATTATTTAAATTTAAAAAAAATAACGGTTAAAAATAGTTGTTGGTTGCTCTAATGTTTAAGGCGCCCTCTAACGGAATTTTTTTTTAATTTATCTTTAAAATTTATTTTTAAGGAAATACTGATATAAAGAATGGTTTTAGAGAAAACCGCAAACGATTCGACCAATTTTTCCGTTTTTTATAGTCATTTGAAATTTGAACCTCTCCACCCCCATTGAACACTGTTCAGTTTGCGCTACTTAACCACTCTTAACGATTCAGATTTTCAGCTCAAAATTTAAGTTTATGTCTAAGCTTCTAAAAAATTTAATGAGACTCAAAAAATAACGGTAAAAAGCAGTTTTACGTTAGTCGAAAGTCTAAAGCGCTCTCTATCGTCATTTTTTGAAATTTATCTGTATAATTTATTTTCAAGACAATACTGACATAAAGAATAGTTTTACTGAAAACCGCAAATCAATTGACCAATTATTCTGTTTTTTATAATCATTTGAAATTTGAACCTACCCACTCCTATTGAACATAGATCCATTTGCGCTACTTAACCACAGATTTTGAGCTCGAAATTTCAGTTTATGTCTAAACTTCTAAAAAAAATTAATGAGATGCAAAAAATAACGGTAAAAAATAGTTGTTCGTTACTCCAAAGTCTAAAGCGCCCTCTATCTGCATTTTTTTAATTTATCTTTATAATTTATTTTCAAGACAATACTGGCATAAAGAATAGTTTTCGTGAAAATCGCAAACGAATCGACCAATTTTTCCGTTTTTTATAATCATTTCAAATTTTGGACCCTAAATTTTGATGACGCCTATCTCCTGCGGAAGACGTTTGGGACCCTTAGTTTCCCATTTAATATTATTTGTCTTGATGTGTACTATCATCCCTTAAAGTTTTGCCCAGTAGTTTAGATACACCCTGTATATGTTTTATTATGTTTGTCACTACATATTTCTAGGTTACTAACTGATTAACATCGAATGTTAATAAACTTGATATGAGGCAGATAAGGGCAGATCCACCGCTAAAACTTTTTACTATAGGAGTTGGGGGCTGATCTTAAATTGCCAAGTCAAATCTTTGTGTTTGCCAACACATGATAAGCAAACATAAATAGTTTTCAAAATTTGTCAACTTGTTTCATATATTTACCAAAATACAACATTTAGAAAATGCAATAGGTAGTTCTTATGTGTAAAAAGTTTAATAGTATTCCTAATTAAACTAACTTTTGAAAAATCTACCACAACAGTAAAGTTTATTCTAGAGTTTTTTAAACTTTTAAAATAATTTGACAACTAAGTTTATAAATTTGTCAAGTGTAACAACATTCTTGGAAATTTGGGGAAGGCTGCCTCTTGTCCTCCCCACCTACTAAGGAAATTCTGTTAAAAATGCAGCACAGAATCCATTGAAATTTTTGAAAATATTGCATTTTCATTAGATTTTCTTTTAAACTAAAATAATGTTTGATATTCATAAGAAAACGGTTTACTATTGACTGTAAGCAACACAAAGTAGATACTACAAGGTAAATACTTTCCACATCGTTGCGATTCTGAGTACTGTCGTTATGATGCCGATGTCAAAAATGGCATCAGTGTCACAGGAAACAATAGGAAAAAATGTTATTCCTATGAAACTTGACGTCTTTGATGTCGAAATGTAACGACAGGTTCAGAATCGGATCATTTACTTTTTAACCGACTTCCAAAAAGGAGAGGAGGTTATCAATTCAACGCGTATGTATTTTTTTTTTTATGTATGTTCACCGATTACTCCGAAACTATCCAACCAATTAACTTGATTTTGGTGTTAAATGAGAGAGCTAGCTTTCGAATTGGTACCACTTCCGTTTCATAGAAATTGGTTCAGTACTTTTTTAGTAATTAGGCAAAAACTAATAAAATTAGTGATTGCTCGCAAATCAGTAGTAATATGATGTCGAATAGGTTTACCGAAGCCAGGATGGCCGAGCGGTCTAAGGCGCTTGATTTAAGATCTGGTTTTCGAAAGGCAGCGTGGGTTCGAACCCCACTCCTGACGTACGTGTATACAATAATCTTTTCCGTATTATAATTTTTAAAAATATATTTAACAAGTTAAATACTAATTATACTATTAGGAATATTTTGTATTTAACCGTTACCACAGAGTATCAGAGATTTTTTTTACTTTATCAGTGAAAGAATACTCAAAAAGAGAACAGACTTGCGAAAAGTAACATGACATTGAATAAGTTCTCTGAAGAGAATGAAGTCCGGACAGTCGAGCGGTCCAAGGCACCAGATTTAATCTCTGGTTTTAAAAGAAAGTGTCGGTTCGAACCTCATTCCTGACATATGTGTACAGTATACAAAAAATTTTTCCGTGTTATATATATTTTTTAAGTGACTTCAAAAAAGGAAAGGATGTTATCAATTTGGCGCGAATGTATTTTTTTTTCTATGTATGTTCACCGATTACTCCGAAACTATCCAACCGATTAATTTGTTTTTTGAGTTAAATGAAAGAGGCTACTCTTAAATTGGTACTTCTTCCATTTCATTGAAATTGATTCAGTACTTTTTTAGTAATTAAGTAAAAACTAATAAAATTAGTGATTTATGGCAAACTAAAAGTAACATGGACGATGACTAAGCTCGCCGAATGGAGTGCAGTCAGGTGGCTGAGCGGTGTAAGACAGCAGATTTGATTTCTGGTTCTTGAAAGAGATCGTGGGTTCGAACTCCATTCCTGACATACGTATATGGTTTACAGTAATTTTTCCCGTATTATAATTTTTATTAACTGACTTCAAAAAATCGTTAACTTTTAACTAAAAAGAGAAAAATAAACTTTTCTACCAAAAATTGAACCGACTTCAAAAGCTACTACAAAGTGAAAAATAATTTTTTTACAGAATAGTATTAAGAAATTAAATTAAGAGCGTAGTATTTATCATGCGTATTATTATATTTATGTAGATTAATTTGATTTTTTGAAGTCGGTGCCAGGCAAGCCAAGTTACATGTAATTTTTCAATAGACACGCATCCAAGTATCTACGAGTTTTTTTTACGATTTAATATTTAGTTAAAAATTTAACTTTGTTCTTTTACGATTTGCATTTGATAAATAATTTTAATTTTGAACTTGGCTTGGCTGGCACCGACTTCAAAAAATCAAATTAATCTACATAAATATAATAATACGCATGATAAATACTACGCTCTTAATTTAATTTCTTAATACTATTCTTTAAAAAAAATTATTTTTCACTTTGCAGTTGCTTTTGAAGTCGGTTCAATTTTTGGTAGAAAAGTTTTTACTTAATTAGTGTGACGCCCCATGTATTGCATCAGTGCAAGTATTGTTGTTGAAATAGCGAGAGTTTTGAGCTAAGTCTAGTAGGATTTAAAGTTTTCTCTTTGGGGTAAATCCTAAGTGTACCATTCTGGCGCTACGCTGCGTTTATTATAACTAAAATACAGTCTGTGGGAAATTCTTATAAATTTTCCTCTTATAGTTGCTAAGTTACCATAAACGTTACAATTTGAAAACGAAAAAGTAAAATCTGATATTGAGTCTATTTTCTATAACATCGAATTAATGTGATTCTATTACATTTTGGAATCGGCAGTATTGCTAATTTAATGTCGCTATTGTTTGTTTGTACAGGCTTTATGCATTTTATACATTCTATAACAGTAAATTAAATCTGAAATAAGTTTATTAAACGATATTGCTTTTATCTACAGTAAGTTATATTAAGACTTTATGATGTATGATAAATTCCGAATACATATTATAACGAATTAATATCAGTTTTATCCATGTATTCGAAAAATCAGACTTACACCAATTTTTAAAAATTTTTATAAATTTAATAAAATACAAAAAAATATATTTATACAAAAGTATTAATTTTACCGATAATAAATTTAATGAACCGTAGCGAATGTTGTTTTGAATAATTGTGAGGTAGAATGTGTAATATTCGACTTACCTTTCTAGTTGCGTATGACTGGCTCTACATCTTTCTACCATCTCTGATTGCTGCTGTTTTGATCGGCTTGTTGATCGGTTTATGGTGCAAGCGGCAGAGGAGGAAGTCTTGCTCCTCCAAATTGTCTCCCCAGAGTATTTCGGAACAGCTCATTCCGACGCATCTTCAGACGTCTAATCTTTCGCACCCTCAACCGATCGAGATGCAGAAAGTCATCCCCAGGATACCCATGGGAATCCACGAAGTCACGCCTCAGTCCATTCGATTCTTGCATGAGCTGGGTGATGGAATGTTTGGAAAAGTTTACAGGTAAGAATTTGTTAAGCAGTGCTTAGATGTAAAATTTCTTGGACTTCTCTTAATCCACAATGCTTCTACTTCTATACGCGTATAGTTTCTTTTACTACCCTTCCATTGTTTTTGAACATTCATGTAAATATTCCAAAAATTCAGCTGAACTGCAATATATGTTTGTGTGGGTTGGTAAAGAAAATTCTTCTTATAAAATTATATTTACACGATCTAGTTACCGGCAGGACAAACTTCCACTAGCAGGGAAGAGGGAGGCACGTTTGAATTGGGGAATCTTTGAACAATCTAAATATTTTCCTTCAAATAAGTTATTTTTCTTTAAATGTAGATAGCAGCATATTACTATTGCTTCATTTTGTATGCACGATATTGTGTATGCAAGGTACGTATATTTGACCTTTCTGAATCTATATTTCAGAAAATAATGCAAGATTTTATTTTGACATGATTTTATATCCCTAATTTCCCCACATTTTGCAAATTAAATTTTCTATATAAAGTTAAAAAAAATGCTTTTATTTAAATGTTACTTTCTCACCAGTTATTTCCAGTAATTTTTACCTTATTTAATTAGTTTTTTGTGAAGTTTTTACTATTAAATAAGTCGATGAAAACAATATGGAAAAACTATGGGAAAGAGCATGATATAAAGTGTGTAGCAGAATTCGCCACCTAAAAATTATGCATTTTAAAAAATCTGTCTCAAAGGCCAAAAACAACCAAAACTTTGAAGTAATTAATTCACCTTTTTTCAAATATATTACATAGATTGTACACAAAGTCTTGTTAGTTTCAAGCTTTTATTACTAATACAAATGAAATGAATACTCGTATATGTACAGAAATTAGTACAATACTAGGAATAAAATTGAGTTTTTTTTACACTGAATAATAAGACACCATAGTTTTATTAATTAATGCAAAACGACGCAAATGCATGAATGCATTAGCTGCATGAACGACTACAAAGCGATATTCGCCAAAGTTTTATCTGATACGCTTTTCGACCATTTCTCACTTTTTGCCAAAATCTATCAATTTATGAAGGGTGTAAAGAAGTTATGGAAACCGGTTCAGTATTGCATAAAACAACCAGTAGACGAAAACGAGAATTTGAAGAAAATGTCAACGGTTTTTGCCTTGACATGCTCGGTGAAATCAATGGTGAATATAGAGAGATTTGTTAACTGATGCAAAAATATATTACACAAAAAGGGTAGTCTTATAAGAAGCCAGCTTTATGAAAGGTTACAGAAGTTGATTGTAAGCGCCAATAGAAGGCGACTAAAACTTTCGTTCAATTTATTTTAAATACATACGTGTTTATATGACTTCCAGAAGACAAATGGAAGATTCTGAGAGCTGGCGTGCTGTGAGACGCATTCAATCAGGACAGTCGATCACAGATGTTGCACTTTTCTTCGGCGTTCATCATTCTATAATTTTACGTTTATCGAAACCATTCAAAACCACACAGACAGTTGTCCGAAGGCCCGTAGTTGGTCGCCCAACGGTCACAATTCCCGCGTAAGATCGATCTATTGCTTTTGTAACCAAGCGGAATCGCGGAGCGACTTCCAGATGTATAACCTTCATGGTTACAGCGTCCAATGGTAAGAAGATATCTGCAGCTACTGTACACCGAAGATTACATATGAGTAGGCTGTACGCTAGGGTATCTCGAGTTTGTGTTCCTCTATCCATCCAATCAAGAGGGATACGATTAAAGTGGTGTCGGAGACATGTCAATTGAACTGTGTCTGACTAGGGCAATGTCCTGTTTACTGATGAGTCAGGATTTGCTTTGCAGCCAAATGACAAGCATATAAGGATATGACGGGAACAAGGGACACGCAATCAGCCCCAGAACATCACCGAACATCACGCATTCCGAGGCGGAAGCATTATGGTGTGGGCAGGGATTTCATTAGGATACCGTACCAACCTGCACATCTTTAAATTAGGCTCTGTGACGGCTGTCCAGTATCGAGGGGAAGTCGTAAAACCCATTGTGAGATTGTACGCTGCAACAATTGATCCTACTTTTGTTTTAATGGACAATAACGCACGTACCCATAGGGCTGGTGCCGTCGATGACTATCTTTAGAGTGAAGGGATTGCGCGTATGGCGTGGCCAGCATATTCGCCCGAACTTAATCCCATTGACAATCTTTGGGATGCTCTCGGCCGTGCTGTATGTTTACGTTTACCCCATCCAACCACTCTTATTGAGCTGAAAACTGCTCTACATGAAGAATGGCCATCACTTAATTTTGGAGTGGTTCACCACCTAATTGAAAGCATGGTCACAATTTGTAAACTTTTTATACAGATGAGGGAGGGGGTAACATACACTATTAATGTCTTATTTTCATTTTATGCTGTTTATTTTCACTTTATGCATAATTCTCCAGTATGTCATTATCTGATAACTTGTATGCTAATTTCTTGTCGAATTTTGTGTCAATCGAAGCAATCTTTGTTGATTTTTTTGCATTTTACATCTTCGTACGTAACGTTTGGAAGTGGGTGTAATATGTACTCCTATTTTTGTACTACTTTCCGCAAATGTATAGTTTCATTTGTGTTTTTAAAAAATTCTTTAATTTTAAAGGTAATTTGTTTTTTTATCTTGCAACAGCTTTGACTACTTTTTTAATGTTTAAGTTACTTTTTAGGGGAGAAATGCACCATCCAAAGTCCGCAAATGGCACGACGGTTATCTATCCAGTCGCCATAAAGACGTTAAAAGAGAATGCACCGACTCAGGCAAGGCAGGAATTTTGCAAGGAGTTGGAAAAAGTCGCCGTTCTGCAGCATCCCAACGTTGTTTGTCTCGTCGCCGTGTGTGTTCGACAAGAACCGTTGTGCATGCTGTACGAATACAACTTCCAGTGCGATCTCCAGGAATTTCTTTTGATTCATTCCCCACATTCGGATGTGTCCGCAAGAAGTGACGATGGAACTCCACAAATCCTAGAAATTTCAGACTTCTTAACAATAGCAATACAAGTCGCCTCAGGTAAAAACATTTATTATGCTGATAGTAATACAATAGTTGTATAAACACGAATATTCTCCGTACAATCAAAGATATGAAATGACTGTGCGTCAAATACTATGATACGCCTACGAGTAAACCACATATGACTATAATTTTTGGATTATGCACAGCTTCACTTCCGGCAGACATGGATAATTAGATTTTTCTGTTACTAGTTTTCCATAAAATAAAGGTTTTTTTTTTCTTGTGCTCGATGCCTTAGATTTTTGCGCTGTCGGTTTTTGGACTATAATTATGTAATTACATTTGAAGTTCGCGTGAGATCGCATAGCTTTCTCTTTTGACGAACAATTTTTGAAAAAAAAATACCACCACTTTAATCTGAGAAAGCTTCCTGCAAAGAAGAGCGAAAATGTCCTTTTAAAACACAACTGTAGGACAGTATAAACACTGTTTTCTACATGATATGCCAGATGAAAATGATATTCAATTTGTAGTATACATTTGAACTATTGGATTGCATATTTTTTTTATGAGAATTGACGAAAAGTTTTGTAAAGAATTATTTTAATGTAAATATAAAAAATATTAATATAAGAAGTTTTTTTAAAGAAAAAATAGTGTGTCATTTTTTATATATAATGCAAAAAGAAGTGTTAATGCTATGGTAGTTTCTTATAATAATAATGATGCTTAAAAATACGGTATAAGTAATATATAATACGGCATTAATAAAAACTAGGCAGTTATTCTGTCGAAGCCAAAAAAAAAATGTAATAGATCATTTTGCATTTTAGGTTTATTAATTATAAATCATTAATGTTATTTTTAGTTACATTTGACTTCTTTTATATGCATTTGCTTTTTCATAAAAGGCATGGATTACCTGTCCACCAAGTGTTACGTTCACAGAGACCTCGCAGCCAGGAATTGTCTCGTGTCTGCCGAACCTATTCCAACGAGCTTATCCCAATCATGTGTCAACTCTTCCTCCCTCATGGACAACATCCTCGTCAAAATATCAGACCTGGGCGTGAGCAGAAACAGCTGCGCCAGAGAATATTTCCGAGTCAGAAACACCCTCCTACCTGTCCGGTGGATGGCGCCCGAATCGCTGCTCTATGGAACTTTCACAACAGAGAGCGACGTGTGGTCTTTCGGCGTTCTTCTGTGGGAAATATTCAGTTATGGCATCAGGCCGTATTTCAACTGCGACAATCAAGAAGTCATAGACTTGATATGTACGCACCAGCTCCTTCCAAGGCCTGAATATTGCCCTCCCCACGTTTACGCTGTCATGCATGATTGCTGGCACGATTCCCCTTCACACAGACCTAACTTCAAAGAACTGTACAACAGACTTTGTTCGGCGCAGACCTTGCACGAGAGGACTTACAGCATCAGTCATTCGGTGTTAACGCACAATAGCAGTCACCAGAGCAGCACGGGGCCCAGTAACAGAACTCTGTCGACCAACCTGAGCTGCGGCACTGAAAACATGCTCACCACTGTTAGGCCAAATGATGCAAAACACCCTTTTTGTGGCACAGGACCAAATTTCGTGTCGTCCAAACTTATCCCTACGCACAGAACTCACCAGTGTGAAAAAGTATGAGCTTCAAATATTCAGAATCAAAAATATCCTAATTTTAATTCGTATACATTTAATTTTATTCTAAACAATACGGTTTGACACACCATCTTTCTGCGATAATTCATATGTACCAAATAAAGTTACACATTAATTAGAAAACATAGTATTTACTGGGAAAAAATAGAGTGAAAAGAGATGTCAGACATACAGTGATAAATTTAATTCTTGATATTAATATTTGATTATAATTTATATTTCTCACACAAAGTTGTTTAAATATATTTGGTTGGAGAATAATACGCGTACTTTCTTTTCTATTATTAAAATTTTGTCTTTGAAGATGGTTCACCACAGTTTTTCTGAGCATATCTTAACTGTTCAGTCATTTCATGTTGATTTTCACGAAGAAGGTATTCAACAACTCTTCGTCGAATTCATTTAACTTGTGCGTTCGACAAGTGTTCCGTTCTTGTCGTCATAATTCCCATATTTGGAGAAAGAAAACAAACAACGGACAGTGTCAACTTTGATTCATTGCTCCTTCTCCCCGCACAATATAATTCTGAAAAGAGGCTTTAAATAGTTAAAATAAAATATAGTTAATTAATAGTTAAAATAAAAGTTTGAAAAAATGTAGATTTTTTAAATAATAAATTGAAAGCTTGTTTAATTATGAGCATTTTCAAATCTTTCGTTTACCCATATAGTGATTATATCGTGCGCTATTGTAAATGTTGTTAATACAACCAGCGTAATTTCCCACACAAATGAAATCGTTCAATCACTTTTTCTTCATGTTCATATTTTGTTCACTTTCAGGCTTTCAAAATGCTGAGGCATTTTTTGTATTTTTTTAACACATTTTTAAACAACTCTTGTTTATCTATTTTTATGTGTTTTTTAATATCTTATTTTGAATGCATTTCAAATATTTTTATGTGTAAACAGAGTGATAACACGTACAAAATCATCAAAAGACTTAACTTTCATATTGTAGTGACCTCATAAAATATTTATTTTGAACTAAGTTAAATAGCTTTATGTAGCTGAAATTTATCATCCATTCATTTTTTTTAAATTTTATTTCTGTCAGTGATTATAGTAAATTTTTATTGCACAAGAATTTGTTATTTCGAATAAATCAAAAAAAAATTTATGATGTTGTTTTAAAATAAAATAACAATTATTCCCCATCTATGAAATTTTACCTACAATACTTTAACAAAGAAAATTTGAATTAAAAAAATTTAAACTCTAGTGAATAAAATTTCATTTTCAATAAAAATGCTTAAAATTTGTTATTTTATTTCTAGTTTCAATTCCTGAATATATTTACAGCCTTGTCTCATGAATTGTCTAATGTGAAATAATTTTTCAATAAATATAACAAATTGTTCATTTAACAAAACTTTAAAAATGTTTATGTTTAAGAGCAAAATTTTAAATAACTTTCAAATAAATCCATACCATCATAAAGTAGATGATATTTTAAAAATTCTGTACAATGATTGTAACTTTGCCCTCAAAATAATACAAAATATTTAATGAATCTAATTTATAACACTGTTAATATAAAATTATATTTTTAAATATTATTTTTTCTTTTTGATGCAAATAAAATACAATTTTTATATACAAGTGTAAAATCAGAAATAACTTTCAAAGAAATCCATAAAATAAATATATACGATCATGAAATAAATAATGTGTTAAAAATAATATCCAACGATTAAAACTTTTTTTTTCGCGAAAGTAATGAAAATAAATAATGAAGCCAGTTTATAACACTATTAATCTGAAATGTTTTAAAATAAAATTTAACTTCTTTTAAATACAAATAAGTTATAAAGAAGTAAATGTTTAAGTAAAAAGTCATAAATAACTTTCAAATAAATCCATAACATCATACAGAAAACGACATGTTAAAAATTCTGTACAACGGTTGTAATTTAAACCCCAATTAAATACAAAAATGAATACAATTACTTAATGATAAAGAGAACAAAACAATTACTTACACTGTTAATCTGAAATAAATTTTAATTAAATTTACTATGTTTCATATTTAAATAAAATATAAAAAAGGGCATGTTCATTGGTAAAAGCAGAAATAAACTTTCATATAAATCCATACAATGATAAACTAATCCTTACTATAATGGGTTAAACTTCTTGTACAGTGATTGTAATTTTTTTCTCAAACTAATGCAATATAATTAACAAATTAATTTTTTTATACTGTTCAGCTGAAATATTTTTTAATAAAATTGCTCTTCTTTTAAATACAAATAAATTGTAAACAAGTTCATGTTCTAGAGAAAAATCGTAAATAATTTTTAAATAAATCCTTAAAAGTAATCCATACTATCGTAAAGCAGATATTATGCAAAAAAGTTTGTACAATGTTTATAATTCTTTTAAAAATAATTCAAAATTATTAACAATTCAGATTTATAACCTGTCAATCTGAAACACTTTTTAACATTTATAACTACAAATAAACTGTAAAAATTATATGTTTATGTAAAAAGTCATCAATAATTTTTAAATAAATCAAACCATCATAAAGTAGATGAGTTAAAACTTTCTTACAGAGGATGTACTTTTTTCCTTATTAATACATAATGATTGATGAATCCAATTTTTAACACCGTTAGAAAAAAAAACTGTTCACTTAATATTCACCAAATTAACTAACTGCACAGATTTTATCTTTGAGGTCAATTTTCCACAGTTATTTTCTAACTGAATTCACAGCTTTCTAGAATAGAAATTTTTATGTTGTAGTCTTAGAACTTGTGTATTACCTTATTTGAAACTCAAACTCAAGCAATACATAATGAATGTGCGTAAATTAAATTGTGTTGCCACATTTGATATGCTTTTCTGATTGTAAATATGCATAAATGTTGTATTTTGTTTCATTTTATTAAAGTAAAGTATGTCAAATTCAATGCAATAAGTATATAAATGCTATTTTTCTCTTTGTGAAAAATTGTATGAAATGTCAGTATAAAAACTTGGTATTTTATTATCCCTATTCGTATTGTTATGGTGCTTATATAAAAATATTACTTTATATCGTCGTTTTATACCATTGAATAATGGTAAACTAAAGTATTGCGGAATGAAAATTATTCTCAGAAAAAAATGTGGTTGCGTAAATTTAGTTTATTTTCTGCTTTTTAAATGTGAATTTTATGATATTATACACAAAAATGTTTTTTCTTAACATGCTTTTTCTTTTCTTCGATGAAATGAATGTATCATGCAACATTTCAACATTAATTGTGATTTAAAATAAATAATTTTATAGACTGTGTTTTCATAAAAATTCGCTATACTTTATAAGAGTATAATATTTTGCAATATGGTCAAACACAACAAAGAATTTTAAAAACAAATTACCTAATATTGTAAGAATATATCATTAATTAATGATAAGCTAAACTATGATTGCACAGTACAGAAACTTTTACAATTACTTCTATATTTGTGTACTTAAAAACTATTTATACGTGAAAACTGTTTATTTTTTTCATTATTTTAATGAAGATAAAATTGTATGAAATATTTCAATTTTGATAATCTAAAGTATAATTGCATTGTGGAAAATTTTTTCAACTGAAATGTTTTTTGGTGTAATTTACAAAATTAACCTCTGGTTTGCACTCAGCAATTAGAATTTCTTTAAACACAAAAGTAATTCACTTATCATTATAAATAATTTAATGAAAATATAGTGCTATGAAGCAATTCTATTTTCTGCAGAACATTTTCTATGTTATTACTTCTTAAAGATTCAATTTATTTTTCAATTTTGGTAATTTTTTTCATTTTAACTGCTTACAGTTTTATTAGTCATTTTTCCTTTAATATGGTGGTTTTAAAGTAATAGGTTTTCTTTTATTTCGTTTATTGCAAAAAGAATATTTAAAAAAAATTCAAGTTTAATTCTTCATCGTAATAAACACATTTATAAATTATTTTTTGTTTTATTTTTTACAGTGTTCATTTTTTTCAATTAAGATTGTGTAATATTTCTACAGTTCATTCGTTTTTTTCAATTCACTTGTATATTTTAAATTTTTAGAAATGTATACTAGTAATTTCCTTGAAAAGAAAATACTATGCAAAACATTTTTAGTAACATGAAATTAGTAAGCTTTTAAGTTATTTATTAAAAAAATTATTTGTAATAAATTTATGCAAATGAATTTACGTTTTTTTCTCAATTGTTTTTCCCTTTTTTCATCCACCTTGTTTAGCATTTCCATTGTATGTAATAATGAATTTACTTGATACTTTTCATAATGAAATGTTCAATTACACTAAAATGTTAGGCATTGTTTAATGTCCTAATGTTATAAAGCATTAGGAATTAATGCTTTATAACCTCTTCAGACCTGAGCTTAAAATAACTCTGCAAATATGCATTTATTGCTTTTATATAATCGAAATGACACCATAGATGACAGAAAGAGTCATTTTTATAAAATCAGTGCTTTAGGGGTCTGGTAATTTAGGTTTATAAATATGGATACAAAAGTACCAATCCTCTTAAAACACAAGTTTAACTATCAGTAATATAAATTTAAGCAATAACAAAATTAAGGTCTTTAAACAAGTAAATGATCCGCAAAATTTCAAATTTTTTTATTGTAAAGCATTCAAGTTAAGTAATCATGAATATATCCTACTTTTTTGGTCACAATGTCTTGAAGGTATTTTCGAAATTCCGATGAAAATAAAATTTATTTTATGAAGCTATATTCATCAGTGCTGACTTTATTGGTTTTGTTTTAAAGCAAAAAACATTCAGCTGTATAGAAGTAAAGTAGAAATGCAAAAAATTCGAACAGTTTAGTTTTTATGAGGAAAAGAATGGAGGTACACATTTGTGTACCTCAGGTCAGAGGAGGTTAAATAGTTTTTTATTAAAAAAAAAAAAAAACAAAATTACTAATTTTTTGTAAAGTTTAGTTTTTTTTCATTCTGTTTTATTGAAATTGTGAAATTTAAAAAGAATAAAATCTTTTTTTCTTACAAAACAAAATGTCTCATTAAAATACTGTAATTGGTCTCAAAAACAAAATAGAAATACTTTCACAGTTTAATTACATTTTTAAAATTATTTACAGTTTTGGTTCTTGTACTACTAAAAAAGTATTATTTGCTATAGAATTATTAGACAATGTATTGGAAAAACAACAAAACAAAATTATTTAAAATTACTTAAGCATAATTAAATTTAAACATTTATAAATTACAATATTATCCCTTTTTTATCTTTAGGATAATTTAAAATTTTCGAATTTAAAATACAAACATTTTAAATTTTTTAAACAAGTTAAAAGACATGTCTTTAAATCAGATACAGGTATTCTTTAATATAAAATTTATGAACATAACATAAATGTATTGTATAAAATAAACGTTAAGGTGGGGCGGGCATTATGAATTGTGTATGAAATATCGAATAACTTTTTTGACCGTTGTTTTTTAATTATTTTTTATAGTATACAGAAGTTTTGTAGTTAAATTTACTTATTTTCATTAATGATTTCTATTTTTCATTCTGTTTCTTTAGATATGAACATTAAAATAGTTATGAAGTTAGTAATTTTTATCAATTTAAATATTCAATTAAACAATAATATAGAAAATATATAGTTCTAATATAGTATTAAAGCCTTTTTAGATTACTCGTGAAAAAAAATTAATAAATGCTAATTTTGTGTAAAGTTTCTATTCATTTTTTTTTTCTGTTTTATTCTGTGATTTTCAATTTTCAAATAAATATAAATTCGCTTGTTTTATTACAAAGTGTAATGTACTATTAAAACATATTTTGATTTGATTTGAAAATATTTCATTTTAAAATTAAGACATTTTTTGATAATTTAAGAAAGGCTCTTACAAACTAAAATTACAAGTGATTTTACACATTTTATTGCAAATAAATTTTTTGGTTTTTAAAAAATTTTATATAAAAAAATAATAAATAAGGCTAAAAACATGTGACAAAACAATTAAAACTTTACAAGAACTGTCTTTAAACAATATGTGCAAATATTTGATTTCAAAACCAAAAACATAGCATGAATTTATAAATATAAATAAAAAGTTAAGGGAGATATGGGCATCAAGGTATCATGTATAGGAACAACAAATAAAGAGTTATGTCCATTGTTAATCGAAAATATACGTTGAAAATCTATTGTTCCAAAGACTGTTTTATAGTTAGACGTTAGAACAATTTCAATGATGAAACAGGGTAGCACAAAATCATTATTAATTACTCGTATGTTGAAATTTGAGAGATACCTATCATATAATGTTACAAAATTCATTATGCTAAGCATTTTACCACATTTTGTTCAAAAACAATATATTTCGCATTTCACATGTACTTTAAATCGAATTACATGTAAAAAACATATGTTCACATTTCTGAAGTACTTGTTATTGAAGTTGATAACATACGATACCTATGTAGTATTACGTAAGTATTCCTTAAAAATGTATATATAAATAAATATTTGCATGACATGTTAAAATATTTGTATTAAACGTAAAATGAATACGATTTTTGAAGCAAATTTAGTTCAAAAATTCCACAGTCACATGTTAAAAGTTAAATAATAATTTGTGAATAAGTAATATATAAAGGGATTACAACAATAGTAGACAAAGTTCAATCTGGAAAAAATGTCCCTTTAGAAGATGAATGAAATCTGCTTTAGAAACTCTTACAGTGAACCAAATTTGTTTTCAGATACTTTCTAATATATTTCACCTGTTTAAGATCTCAGGTTAGTGTGGGAGTGTATAAAACAGATTTTATGCACATTTTAAGTGTGCTATTTCATTTCTTTTCTTATAAGGATTTATTCTACTCAACTATGGCTGTGAGCTTTTCATATTATATATTTGAAAATTATGGTGATTTGAAATAATTAATCAAAGAAATACATATTAATAATAGGGATTTTGGTTAAAAATTTATACTGTCAGAGGGTTAAAAAGTGATCTTACCAATCTTTCAGCAAACTAAAGATATGAAAATTTATTTTAACTATCAGAAATACACCGATTATCTTTGTCTCGGTGCAAATTTATTTAACATAAAGATAAATGAATTAGAGATAATAAGATGTTATATCAGAAAATAGCATTAAATAGTCAATTTAATATTCAAGCCGTAAATGAAATATATTTGTACCAATATTTACACCTAAAACTTTACACATTTTTATGAATTTTCAATGAATTTTCATTGAAATTATTGATTCCTAAAATTTTTATACTTTTACCTTGTATATGAACTCAATTTTACTTTCTCATGCTTATATACTTTTTTGAGAAACATCCTCGGATTCATGAAAGCATTCATACTAAATGGATTTAAATTAAATTGCACAGATATTCAAGTCTATAACATTTTGTATGAAAAATAAAAATTTGTATCCAAAATGTATTTATATATGTAACATCTATATAATAATAAAATATTTGAAAAGTAGTTTTGTAAGTGTAATTTTTTTCCAATATGTCCTATTTCTATGTTTTGTTTATCTAAGTTTTAGCTATGCACTGTAAAAAAAAAAAAAAAAAAAAAAAAAAAAAAAAAAAAAAAAAAATCTGTAACTCTACACCTGCAACACCACTAGAAACAAACCTGAAGAAAATCTTTAGAAAATTTCTGTAAGAATCTGTAGGGAATTAGCCATTTTTAAAAATTCTACTGATATTTCTATGGATATCTTTAAAATATCTGCAGATAGGTTTGAGATTAAATTACATCTTCAAGATTACTTCAAATTTCTGAAGAAAGTGGATATATCTTCAGATAATCTAAAGATTATTTTTAGTGGGGTTTCTTTAGATTTAAAATTATTTGAAATATTCATAGCATTTATTTGAATGCGATATGTGTATAAAAAATAAACACATTAAAAATCATCAGCAACACATATTTAAGCTTAATATCTGTATATTAAAGTTTTAGCTTTGAAAAGCACATTTTTAAAATTTATATGCTTAAATTTCTTTTATAAAGTTAACATTTTCCAATTTGCATGTAAAACCAGCATTTCAATACCAGTTTCAAGGGAAATGAATGATTAACATAAAAATCCGATATCGCAGAAAAATATCCAAAATTTCGAAAACTTAAGTCGTAAGGAGCACATAACTTACTATTTATGTATAAAAAAAGTGCCATCACTTCTCTTAAAAATGGATCTCGAATACTTCATTGTTGGTCACGTGGCATCGATTTACAAAAGTTACAGCCGTCTTTAAAGATATTCTTGAACATTTGAAACAGGACGTGTTAACGTAATACTTTTCATGAGGATATTTGGATACATGAAATGAATGTAAATTAGTTTTTGTTACACATAATATGCTGAAGGTAGGACTTTTTGTACATTTGTTTAAAAGATATCATTCTTATTAGAGCTTCAAATCAATAAAGATTAATATTCTGTAAGACATAAGTGTAAAGCTTTAAACAACCAAAAAAAAGATTTAAGCATGAAAAACTGTGAATGAAAAAAAAATGTATTTTCGAGGCTTAAAATTTAATCAAAATAAATTTAAAGGCAGTTTTTTTTGGTTGTCCCTAAAATTAGATGGTTAAATTTACACTTCACAATTCATATATGTCAAATGGTGTTAAATATCGCATAATAGTTTGCTCGCTATAAGTCATCTACACGTTAAGTTATTTAACACTACTCAGTGGTTCATTTTATTTACATAAATTATAAAATTGATAATTAAATGTAGCTGCAAAAAAAGCAAAACATTAATTACAGGTTCATAGCAAGACATTTATTTTTTTAAGATGTTTTAATTCTTTTTTTTTTTCTTTACATTGATAATATTTTTTATCTATATTTACCTGTCACTAAATTTTGATTGATAGGTTCTTCAAATGTATTATTAATTAAAAAAAAGGCTATTGAACACACTGTAATCAAATTCGATCTTAAAAAAAAAGCAATTTGATGTTTTCAAGTTTTTTGCTACTATACAGAAACACTATACACTTTGCATTACGGATCGCATATAATGTTGCCGTACCTGGCTTTTTTTAACACTTTCCAATGTAGATGAAAAGTGTTTGTGATTTCGGTTTCCCTGCTTGTCTGTTTGACTTCTAACTCTCGTAAACATACTCGGATTCCACTGAATATTTTCTGTTATTGATGCTTACTACAGCAACATCGGTGAATAGTATCTAACATTGTCAGATGATGTAAATAAATTGCACAGATCATATCAGGGCTTTACAAAAATATTAGTAAGCATTGCAGTTATCAGCGTAAAAAGATTAAAAAAAGGTTTTAATTGAAATATTCACTTTCAATATGAACTATATTTAGCATACTAAGAGATGTTTGTATAATGTAAATACAATCATATACAAGGCAACGCCAAAAACTCTGTACATCTCTTGTCGAGAATGGTAATTTTTGGAAGTGTTATTTTGGTAGTTTTTACCATGCTTTAACCTAAATTAATTTATAGCTTAATGTGTGGTGCATATGTTAAAACACGTTGTTAATATACAATGTTTCACAAAATAATTTAACACTAGAACCGCCGAGTATTTTACTCAAGTTTTATAAAAAGTGTTTCTCACCAGAAATTAAATTTTAAACTATCTATTTTTCTGCTGCATACATTTATCATATCTTATGAAGAAAATTCTGATTCGAATCGATTATTATCGATCTGGCAGGGGTCATTTTGACCTCTAATGGCGGTTCTAGTGTTAAGTATTTATTTCTACATTGTTACAGTTTGGTGAAATAGAATTTTACGCATATTTTGCATTTTCTTTCTAGTCTATATATATTATATTGAATATGTACAAATTGTACAGATTCATTGTAATTGGAAAAGCTGCATAAAATAATTGGAGAAATTTTTCGATATAGACTTTAATTGCTGAAATCTGGTTTTCAAATATGTTATGAATTTTTTGAAATGTTTAATTAGATTTTTTCAAACTCATTTAAAAGTAAAGTGTTGAAATTTCTTTGATATTCCATTCGGGACGCATGATTTTTTTTTGCTGTTGTTGATGATGATGTTTACTCAGAAATTTCGTGTTTAAACAAGAAAATATTTTATTGTTAATTTTTCTTTGGTTTATTTCCGAAATATCTATAATTGTAATAATAAAAAATTAAGGCTGAAACATTCTGGAGATATTTTAGAATTCCTTAGCGATAGTTTTATACATGACAGACAAATACGTCAACTGTCTGTATAGTGTTAATATTTTAATAACAAAGTGAAACACACACACACATATATCAGTATTTTTTTAATAAAAAAAAATGATATGTAAAAAGTGTGGAGTTACATTAAAACTTGCTAAACAAATCTTTATTACATAGTATGTTTCACCACATTCAAAAGATCTTAAATAAGAATAAAAATTACGACAAAACAACCAAAATATCAAACATATCACACTATCGTAATAAATAAATTGATATAATATAGGTTGAGTTATAAAAAATATGTTAAAAAATTAATCAAACTAAAATATGGCTTGTAAGCTATGGTAATAAAATTTAAAATACATGCTATATTACATTGAAAAATCAAATTCATATAAATAAAGTCGAATTTAATAAAAAAATTTTGGTAAATCTATATTATAAAGAACTTCGTAACTTATCTTACAAATCTTTAAAAAAAAGAATAAATCCATTTAGTAAATTATATTAAAACACTTAAAATATCCAAGAAAATAATTTTTTTTTTATAGAATCGTAAAACCACAAGTGAACCTTATGTAACGATTTTATATATATTAATGAATTGGTTTGATATTACATATTTTCTAGGGTGAAAATATAATCATTCCTTTAAATAATTAATCTAAAAATGCTTATTTCCATAAAGTATAATTTAGAGAAATATACAAAAAGTTAAGTATGTTCTTTTCTGAAGAAGTTCCAGTTTCAAAGAAGCCGTTAGCATAGTTCATATACAGGGTGGTCATAAAAAAACTTTGCCGATATATGGAGCTCTAGCGGCTAGTCCGCTCAGCCGATCGAGGTGAAATTTCAGCTATAGTTATTCTGAGGTATGAGCCCAAGATTCTGTGAACGGCAACAACATGGCGCTCACGGTTACGGTTATAGTTACGGAAACTCGAAAATTTCCAATGGCAACACCCATTTTTTTTCATCGCAAAATGCTCAGCGCATGCGAAAACCCTAAAGAGCGTTTGAACGGTATGGTTATTGCAATAAATGGACGAGTTATGCTCGCACAAAATCAGCTCTACGAACGACCCCCCAAAAACACGACCAAGTCGCACGAAGAAAATTTGTATGTGACAGAGACAAAATACCAATCATAAAACGTCGTTTGTTAGATAGTCAGCGTAGGAAACGGATAAAAAGTGGGGTGGGAATGTTAGTTCTTCAGTTGGAGCTCGCAGATGCCAACAAAATGACTTCGTTCGTGGTGAGTTGGTAAAGCTACTATCAAAAATAGATGAATGCTGCGAAAACCTGGCGCGTTTACCGTCGAAACTATCGCCAAATACGTGACTTATGCATTTCACAAGCTCTTCGTGATTTAGTAATGAAATTCGAAGAAATTGTCTGCATCTGTGATAGTCCGCGATCCGGACGACCAACTGTTCTTGAGGATACTGTTATGGAAGTTCATCACATAGTGACCAGAGGACGCATGCAAACTACAAAAGATGCATCTCGTGTATTTGATATACCGAAATCAATGGTCTTGAAGTTACTGCTCTCTATAATCCACATGTTTCCTTACCGGTATCAGCACGCCCAGATGTTGGAAGTGAGAGACCATCAATAACATATAGACTTTGCTAATGAATTTCTTATTCAATATGATGGAGATAACGATTGGCCTCTTCGAATATTATGAATGTACGAGGGACATTTCATTTTAACTGGTAACGTCAATGGCCTCCGCGATCCCCCAACCTCACTTCTATGGATTTCAGTTTCTGGAGATATCTAAAAACCAGAGTGTACATGTGCAATCCGCAAACTTTGCCAGATTTGAAAGATTCTACAGAATGTGAGATTGCAAACATCCCTCATGCGATGTAGCGTTCGGCTGTATTATCCACAGTCGCCACCATGCAATGTGCAATTGCCTGTGATGGCACCCATGTGGAAAATGTGTAATCAAAATAAAACTTTTATTTTCTCCGATCTGTATTGTAATCAGAGATTAGTGTACTGACTCTGTGTCATATGCAAATTTCCTTCTTTCGCCTCAATCGAGTTTTTTTATGGGGGGGGGATTCGCAGAACAGTTTTTTGTGCGTGCATAATATGTCTGTTTCTTGCGATACATGTAAGGTTCCAACGCTCTTTATGGTTTTCGCATGCACTAAGCCTTTTGCGATGGAAAAAAAATGGGTGTTACCATTGGAAAATTTCGAGTTTCTGTAACTGTAACCGTAACCATGAGCGCCATTTTGTCGCCGTTCACAGAATCTCGAGCTCATACCTCTGAATAGCTATAACTGAAATTTCACCTCGATCGGTTAAGCGGACTAGCCGCTAGAGCTCCATATATCGGCAAAGTTTTTTTTATGACCACCCTGTAATTAACCTCACAAATTTGTATTATTGATAACATGCATAGCTTGCTACCTTTTGATATTTTAACTATAATTGCGTGTAATATGTTTTCAAACCTCTTTTAAGCAGGTACAAGCTTTCGTGAGAACATGCAAATTTGTCTGAATACAAATTTCCTAATTTGCTTGTTCCAAATTAATATTTGTGCACTTAAACTTTACTCACGATTATTGTGGTGAAAAAACGAAATAATATCTTTATGCAAGTGTTCTGGAAAAGGCTTTTAAATAACTTTTGAATACTTGCTTCCATGCATTTAAATTAGTTTCAAACGCTTTAGAAAATTTCTCATAATGAACACACACTGTTTTAATTAACTAATTTTAAAAATATGTTAAACGTAGGCATAATAAACACGTTTTGTTTTAATTACTGCTTTCCCGTTTTAAAATAATGAACGAGAGTAATTTATCTAACTGTCATCATTAATTCCAATCAATCTCTCTCTAATGAAAGCTTTAATTTTAAAGAATGAAATATATGTTAATTACTGTAGATATTTTTCTCATTAAACAAAAAGTTTCAATTATATGAATAAAAAGCGAATGTAAGTCTTCAAAAATATTATCAATTTCTATTCTAATAAAATAAATTTAGATAACAGTTTACCTTAAATTTGGTCGAAAATTTTATTTCCTTTTTTTAATATATAATAAAAGCCTGTTTTTTGTGGATATTTTTACACTTTTTTTTTACCCATACGGAAATTATATCGCGAGATATTGTAAATTTTGTTAATGCATCCAGCGCAATGACAACACAAAATAAAACCTTAAACGCCTATTTCTATTCAAATTTTCCATACATTCCTCTTTTACAAATCCTAACATTTTTTTTTCGTATTTGAGATAGAGATATAAACTTTATTTGTGCATATTCTTCATGATGTATGTTATAAATCTACGCATAAAATTAGCCTTGATTTTTTTAATAAAAGTATATGGATATGTGTTAGATTTCATCGTTTTATTACAATGTATATGTATCAATAAAAAAAATATATTACATGTTACATTAGATTGTGTAAAAATTGATGCGGTCTTCTGCAATTCACATTTCAAAACCTAAAACAAAACATTGTGTAAAAACATAAATATTTTTTTAAATATAGCAAGGATTTAAAAAAAATTCATTTTACTTTTTAAAAGTTTTAATTAAATGTTCAACTAAAAATATGTTTTTATATCAGTTTGTTAGATGGACATTAAAATGCAGTGAAATCACCATTTGAACCATTTTTTAAAATAAAGATCATTATTGAACCTTAACAGTGATTAAAATAAAGTCAGTAATAAAATGATTTTTATGGCACAGAAGTAATGGAAATCTACATTCGTCTTTTCCAAGCACTACATTTCATTTTTTTTACTACAATTCCAGTTCAGCTTCACTTTTCTATATCGAAAATATTACAGATTGAATTTTCATTTATTGGTGCTTTTTCAATCTTATCTGATGTTATTTGCTATCGAGAACCCTTTAAATGTAAAATTTTAAACAATGATTTGTTAAGTATAGTGTTTTAAGCCGCTTTTGAAGGAAAAAACAGCTTTAGTATAAGGAGTTATATAAGTATAAAAGAAATCGGAAATATAACTTATTATTTATAAATTATTTACGCCCAGTTATTTTTAGCATAATTTTTGACAAGGAAAATTCAGAGAGATGAAAGCAATTCGTTTAGTATGTTCCTCAAGCACTTGATACACTTACACATTAATTAAAAAAAAATTCATTTAGTCTAAAAATTAGAAAATTAAACATACTTAAATACACAGCCAATAAACACATTGATTTCATCAAGAAACATGTCAAACGTGACAAATGAAGTACGTTCGTACCATAATTAGTTTTATAAATTTTCAAATCTGGGTGCCATGGAAATAATAGGACTCTGAATTAAATAGGGCGTGATCACCGTGGCAATACAGAATCATTACTTATTATGGCACATCATTGAATTAAATATGTGCGATTAAGATTTAGTAGAATAAAAAAAATAGTCATATGTGTTTAAATTTTGAAGCAATTTTGATAAAAATTGAAAAAAAAAATTCAACGATTTTTTAAATATTGAATAAAACTGAAGATCATTTAATCTAAAAATGGCGAAATTAAATCTACTTGAAAACATAGACCATAAAACGTATCGATTAAAAAATTTAAAAAAATAATAATCACCGACTTGTTTTGATGATTGGAATAATTTTCCAAAAGTACCCACTTAAAAAAAGATTCTGTTTTATAAGATAATGTGTAAGAACAGGGGTGGAAAAATCTAGGCGCCAAAGGGTATTCTCTCACCACTAAAATTTTAAAGTTTTTTTCGCTCAAAATTTAATAGCATTCTAGCAGGAATTTTACACGAAATATTAAACGAAGAAAAACGAATGAAATTTTGTGGTAATCAACTGCCTGCTGGCGCCTAGATTTTTGCACCCCTGTGTAAGAATGAAAAAAAAAACTGTTTGGTATCTTTTCCATCCTTTTCTATGCTGACTACATCTTTTTAACGTCATCCGCTTACGAATTGTTAGTTTTTAAACTTGTTCAAAATTTTTGAACCGCACAGTATACTAAATAACATCCAAAATGTGAAAAAAATAAATAAAAGAGATGTATTCCCTTGTTTTAGCGATTGAAGATAATTAGTGATTATTATTTGGATATTAATGAGATTTCTCATATTTTTGAAGGTAATGGGCATATAACAAAAAAAAAAAAAAAAAAAAGGGGGGGGGGATTTGTTTGATAACTTTCCCATCCTTTCTATTCAAACGGCATGTCTTCATTCGTTAGCCAATTACTAATTTTTAAAGTTTTTCCTGAATCATACGGCACATCAAATACATTATCAACTTAGAGGTATTTGATTAAATCGAACAAGTAGAAAATCAAACACAATTGATAATACAGTCCGTGAAACAAATCCATTTTATAGGAGAAAAAAATGGAATTCACCCACTTGTTTTGATGATAAAAAAAAAAAAAAAATTCCCCAATAGCACCCGTTTGAAGAAAAATTATATTAAACAAGGTAATGAGCGTGTAAGAAGGAAGCAGATCCCCTTTCTTCTTACGGCATACCGAGTGGCTAGTGTATCGATAGAGTGAAAAAGTTATGCCTCAAATAGGACGGCGAGTCTTAAAATTATGCGAATGAGCTGAGATGAAATACGACCTAGCGCCTGAGACGGAAGACATTTTTCCTATTTCATATTTCTTCATCGAGGTGTATTTTCTTTTTATGATAGGTATTTTATGAAAAAAAAAAAATTGAAAAGGAGAGAATTTTTTTTTTCGTGATAAATTCCAGTAATCTATTCTGACAGGTGGAAATCACTATTATTCATAATAGATTATAATATTCGGTTGTTATACATATTACAATTGTTTTGTTAAAGTTCATTATATTGATAAATAACTCTCCGTTTTTAACCCCTTAACTGGTTAATTCTTTTCCGGTGAATAAATTGAAAATAGCGGATTCACACCACTATTATTTAAATAAAATATTCGCAAAATTTAGTCAAAATATTTCCGCATTCAATAATATGAAAATTTTTTTAAAAATAATAGTGGTGTCAAAAAGCTTTAAATGATACAATAAGCAAATTCGTCTTTCCCGAGTGGCGTTTGGGCAAACCAGTTAAAGCGTTAAGTATGTAATGAAACAGAAGATCATTTAATCTAAAAATTATACAATAAACATACTTTAGCACGTACTCTTTGAACAAATCGATTTCATGATAAACTAGTTGGATGTGCCAATCCAAAACTTTCTTCTATCTCATACATACATTTTAATATTAAAAAAAATAGTTACTCAATTTAATGCTTTAATAATTTTAATTCAATATCTTACCAACTTTGGTTTTCATCTTAAATTTCTGCTTCAATCAATTAATCGGAGTAAAAACGAATTTCCGTCTCTACACGAGCCGATGGACAATAGAATGATAAGCAGATTTTTTTTTTTCAAATTCAGGGAGGACCTACTTGCCTTACCAAAAAATAATCATTTATAAAATGTTTAGTTCAGTTCTAGAACTAACTTCATACACTTTTATGTGGTGCAATATTGAAAATGGCATAAAATTCGGTATTGCAGCGCCCCCTTCCGGCGGATTTTTTTCAGATTCAGGACGATCCAACTAGCCATAGCCATACACTTACACAAAAAATTTCGTTCAATTCGATGCATATCTTCATGTACTTTTGGTCGGTACAATATTGAAAATGGCACAAAAATCGCGATTGCAGCGCCCCCTTCCGGCGGAATATATCAAAGCTGAAAAAGGACCTGCTTGCCACAGCGAAAATCATTCACAAAATATTTGGTTCAATTCTATGCATAACTTCATACAGTTTTGGATGGTAGAATGGCGACATACAGACACACAGACACACAGACACACGGACACACGGACAGACAGATATTTTGTAAAAACATGCTTTTTGGAATCTCTGACCCCTAAAATGTGTAAATCCGTCGAAAACCGGAAGTCGAAAAAAATTTCGATTACAATACTTTCTTCTATTGAAGATAGAAGAAAGTAAAAAGGGAGATTAATCGAATTGCTTTGATGGTTAAAACTATCTCCTAAAAGCCGCTTAAGTAAATTCTATTATAGATGGTAATGAGTATATAAGAAGAAAAATGTCGTTTGTTACTTATCCAATCCTTTCAGTTCAAAACGCATCTTTTTATCTTTATTCATATTAGTTTTTAAAGAGGTATTCCCACTTCCCTATACATTAAAGAACACATTAATTTAAAAATATTTTATTTAGTCTAAAAATGAGGAATTTAAACAACATATATACATAATACATAAAAGACATAGATTTCATGAAATAAAAGAATATTCAGCTACCAGTTTTAATGATTTAAACTATTTCGTAAAAGTTCATTCTCAAAAAAAAAATTCTATTATAAAAAGTAATGAACATGTAAAGAGAAAGACAATGTTTGGTATATTCCCCATGCTTCTGGCTCAAATCTCATCTTTTTATCTTTTTTGTTTTAAAAATTATTCATATTCAAATACCTGGCTTTTTAACCTTCCCGTTTAAATAAATGAAATTCTAACCAATTAAAGAAAACTGTAATAAAACCAAACCTAGAACTAAATAAATCTTAATTATATCAAAAACTAACTTTACAAAGTTTCATTTAATCTAAGAATTGAAAAATTAAATTTACTTCAGTTTTAAAGCCCATCAGATAGGCCAATAAAAGAGACAAAAATGATTTCGTTGATTCATTGATTGGTTATAACGATTAAAACAATCTCCCCAAAGCCCCCGCTTGAAGAAAATTCTATTATAGGAGGTAATGAGCGTGTAAGAGAAAGAAGCAGATCGCATTTTCTTCTTACTGCCTATCGAGTGGCTATTTTATTGATGGAGTGAAAAAGAGAGCTTTTAAAATAGGATGCCAAGTCTCTAAAGGGATGCGAATCGTCGGAGCTGATATTCGACCCAGCAGCGCCTGAAACGGAATCGCCATATTTCTTCTTTCAAATTTCCTCATCTATAAATGTTTCCCTTTTTATGATAGGTATTTTATAAGGCGAAAAGAAATCGAAGAGGAGATATTTTTTTTTTTTATAATAAACTCCAGTAATTTATTTTGACAGGCTGAAATCTTTATAAATGTAGAATGTAATAAATATTTGGTACTTACACGTATCACAATTGTTTTCTTAAAGTTCATTATATTGATAAGTAGCTGCCCGTTTTTAAATATTTAATAAAACGGGAGATATGGTTTTGCAAGTCAGAGTAAATGTTTGTGTTAAAATAATTATATTTCTGTCAAATTGTTCAATGGTTACTGTTCATGTATTTTCTTTGTCTTTTTCTAAACTTTACAACAAAGATCAAATGTGCTTATGCAATCGTTTATTTATTTATTTATTTATTTATTTTTTATTGTCTGTCTACACTCAGACTAACCTAAATATACTGGAATTTTCACACACAACTGATAGATTTTTATCATATGGTGTTCGGTATTGAATAGTAGATATGTGGCATTAATAGTTCATTTACAAGGACATTCAAAATAATTGTGCTACATTACGGTGTAAAATCGTTTACGATGTATTTTAATGACATTACCCCATTTCAAATGTAGAGAAATCGACGTCCTCTTAGACCCAAATTATTAACCTTCCTACCCTGTTGAAATTTTACTCAAATTTCATTAAAATATTCCACACCGAAATTTGTATTTAAATCCATTTAACATACTTATTTAACTTAAATCTTTGTGTTATTTGTTTAATTTACTTCATGAAAAATTTTCTGGTTTGAATCGAGTGAAACGCATTATAGGACTGGGTCGATTAGACCCATTCAGGGTACAAAGGTCAATTAAAAATTATACTGGGATGTGGGAAAATTCTGTACTAATCAACATTTCAGAGCAGTTATTGAATAAAATCAAATAATTATATTTCTAATATTAATACCACATGCTGTGTAAACGTATACCTAGCCTCTATTAATATAAAATCCTAATGAAAAGAAATTAGGAAATGTTTTTCTGGCCCTATATGTTTCACAGCTCTTAAAATGTCAAACCTTTTGATTTAAAACTAACAATAATTATCCGTATTGATTCACAAGTTTCAAAAGTGATATTAGAATTTTTTACTTAGATATTAGAACTATCCAGAGATTATTTTTTTCATCTTAAATGACCTTTGTATAACGATGGCGGGTAAATTGTTCCATTTTTGTAAAAAAATGGATAAATTTAAGGATTATTATACTTCTTCTTTTATCGTAATTTTCAAATTGAAATTTGAAAGTGAAATTATTAAAATGAACGACCTTTTTTAATTAGAAGTATATTATCACATGTTAAGTGCATATGATAAGGAAAATTATATTAAAAATATCACGATTAAGTTTATAAAATGTTCGAAATCTTCCTAATAATAAAATTATTACACTCGAAACGCATTTAAAGCTGATAATAAAGTCACATGTAAAATACCCACTGTTAAATGTCTTTAAAATTAAAGTAACAAAGATATTTGAAATAATACGCCTGAAAAACTTTTAAAGAAAGATATTACGTCATATTTAAAAAGCTCAACTAACAATATTTCCAACCACTTTAAATGTAATAAATTATATGCATTCAATAGTGAAAATTATGTCATATAGTGAACCAATACATTTACAACTTTTTTAATTTCGGTAAGTTTTAATGTTATGTTCAATAGTATAAAGGAAAAAAAAGATTTTATAGCCTCGAAATTAAAGTAAGGATAATGCCCATAGCATCGTTATAAAAGTCAGAAAAACAATGACATTTAAACGGTAACAATCCGATGACAGAAAATATCCGTATTACAATGATAATATCATTCAAACTTACATAGCCTGGTAAAAATTTTTAACCCTTTCGGCACGGACAAAATCTGTTAGTAAAATGAGAAATTATTGACTATTGTTCTATTGACTATTGATCGTTATAAAAGTCAGAAAAACAATGACATTTAAACGGTAACAATCCGATGACAGAAAATATCCGTATTACAATGATAATATCATTCAAACTTACATAGCCTGGTAAAAATTTTTAACCCTTTCGGCACGGACAAAATCTGTTAGTAAAATGAGAAATTATTGACTGACACCAGAATTTACAAACGGATTTTTCAAAACACAAACGGATTGTGAAATCCCTAATTTAAGCATTTGTTGCAAAAGCATTTATTGCCGTTTGTATCCCAGACGGCACATTGTGCCGGAAAGGGTAAACACGGTTACATTATTATGTTTTTAGAGGCTGTGAAGCCTGAATAAGTAATGTCGGATGTAGCTCGCAGGAAGAGAGCCCCTTAGTATTCACATAAACATTTTATCTATACATATGCATTATTATTGTTATTGTTATGATTGTATATAAAAATAGATAAACTGGTTCTTTATATAAAGTAAATTGCATAAATATTGAAAAATTGTTTTTATACATGAAATAGTAAACAGGTCTCCCAAAAAAACATTGCCAGATTTCCTTCTTTTGTCAAGGCTATTTTCGCTATTTCGGCAAGCCCTATGTATTAGAAAAGTACCGAACAGTAACTTAAAAACGGATGCAAATATGCAGTAAAAAATATAGGAAGGTAAAATTGTTTATACTATGTGCCATTTAAAGTAATTAAATTTTTCGGTTAGAACAAACAAGTTGAACCATTCTTCTCGAAATTCCAAAGTTTACATTACATTTCATTCGCATTAATAAAAAATATTGAGATAGTTAACTTTACATTAATTGGAAAAATGAATTTCTCCCATAAACTATCAATGGTAATTTGTGTTGATTTCTGTCGTCGGAAAATGGACGATCTAAACTTTGATCTCTTTCCCCTCATTGAAAATATAAATACGGGGGCATATGCATGAATCAGTTGTAATAATGAAACTCGTTTAATACTATCCAATTAATGTTCTTTTAATAATATCCAATAATTAGTTTAATATGTCTATTGTCGCTTTACGTGAAATCTCAACTATAAAAAGTTTTATAGATAAATTTTTAGATTTTTTTTTTAAATTTTCTGCTTTTTTGTAATTATATTCAGAACAATTATCAGATAAACAAATTTTATTTAGTTGTTAGATGCTAAAATTCCGAACGTACCCTTTCAACTTGGATATTTGTATTTGAACATATCCACAATTTTGTTTTCCTACAGTCAATTTGAACTGTTAGAGAAAACAGAATAATACTGACAGGTTGCTTAGCTATCTTTTTTTTTTATTTCCAAAAAATATTTATAATGGATCGTTTATCACATCCCATGCAATAGAGAAGAGATAAACATTGCTTTTTCTTCCTTTTCTATAATCGAGGTGTTTTTTTTATTATTATGAAATGCCGGGTCTTTTGCTTAATTTTAAATAATTCCAAGAGAACAAATTGGCATGCAAGTGCTAGTAATTTCCTTAAACGAATTTCCGTTTTTTTTTCTTAGGTTAATCTAAGCTTCTTGAGAAATCGGAATAATACGGGCAATTTGCTTAAACAGATAAATTTTAATGAATGAATTTTGTGACGTATCATCCATCACACCCCCCGTCAATCACGATAAATACTACGTTTTTATTTTTTTCTTTATTCAAGATATTTATTTTTTTAATTCTTGGGATTGCGAGACTTTTGATTTATTTTAAGCAATTCCAAGTGAGGTGCTATTAATTTATAATCGTTCCCTGCTCTAACAAAAATGAAGTCCATAATTTAAAATAAATTGCAAAATTATGTTAAATATGTAATTAAAGCTCTTCTTAGTTTACACTGCTATAATATATTCTCGAAATCGGATACTAATTCACTAATTATCTTGCGCGTTTGGTGCTACTGACTGTCACTTTTAAATTCAAATTAACTGAATGTTAATCTCACAGATCAGATTACGATTAACCCCCTTTCTCCGAAATTAAACAAGCCGCTCGAAATGGCAACAGAGCATATCTTTGCTTTCATATTTTCCTGAGAACGAAGAAGGCTTCAGAGATATTATGAGATACGCAAAAATGAAATAGGGTGAGATTAAATAGGGATGATAAATCGAATTAATGATAGCATTAGGTTATGCAGATATCAAATTACTGATGTCTACGGTGAAATAAATGTCACGGCGTGTGGAAAATGGAATGGAAGAAGGTGTAAACTAGGACCCTCATTAGTTATTAATGCATATGCAAAGATCATTTGAAAGATTTTGTGCTCTAAATGCAGAGTGATAAATAATTTGTGGACAAGGAAAATAAAAAAAAGAGATATATTTCTTGATAATATCAGTAATTAAGATGTTAAAACAAACCTTTCCTTTGATTTTTAAGGAGCTGCTTCAATCGTCTGGAAAAATCCTCTAGCTAATGCTAATCTTATGGAAGAATTTTTTAAAGATATTTTATTTCCATTTTAATATTTTTAAATGCATGTATATTTATATATTTTGCGTTCACTAGCTAATATTAATCTCTATATCTGCATTTTTTTTTAATTTCGTTATTAGATTTTTTTCGAGGGAATGCTTTCACTTCTGAAACCGGCTCCGAAAATGAAAGTATACTCATTAAAAATATCTGTAAGCAAAATCGGAGTAGTAAAAAACGATCTTTGTACAGTCTGATCTGAGCCAGCCAACGCAGAATAGAATTGTTTAAAATACTGAAATGCCAACGAAATAATCTTTCAAAATTTCTCTCATAGGATTAGCACTAGCAAACGAGTCTTTCTCAAGATGACTGAAACAACATCTCACTACGAATATTAGGAAGCGGACATATATAGTGATGGGCGATTCTCGAAAATTTACTATTCGATAAAAGTCGTAATCGTAAAAAAGCACATTCGATAAAGTCATCGATTAATTTCGAGAATCTACAATCGAGATGATTTACAATGAATTATTAAAATTTTTGTTATTACATGTTTAAAAAGCATAATTTAGTAAATACATGGCAACTGAAAACAAATGAATTTAAAAAACAACAACAAACCAAAAGGATGTTGTAATGGAGCCGCAAGAGAAGAAAAGTCATGTAACGGCGTTCCTTGGTTGCAAAAAGTTGTAAAGTCGCTAGTAGAGTCGCGAGTAGCAAAATGACTAAAGAAAAAATAATCAAAAGCACACCTAGTGTAAAGAACATGAACTAAAAGGATATTAAAAGAGATCAAAACCTTTTATTGATTTTTGTACATCAATTGAGATACGATCTACAATTCCCCCATTATCAGAAGACTCTCATTATCTCTATTGACATACATTAAACGGACCACCCGGGGGGCAAAGTAGTGCAGGAGCAATGAAAATACATAATATGAATAATTGGTCATTAGGCTTTCCAACAATACATTGCATGGTGGGTGTCGGTTAAATTTATTAAACAGCTTCCCTCGGGGGCAAAGTGAATGGGGATGAGCGCGGGAGGTATGTAAAATAAAATGGTAATTACAGAGTTTTCTAATGATATATCGCGAAAGAGGAGTCAACAAAAGATATAAAAACACTCCCCTTAGAATGCCAACTATTGCAACACCCGGAATACAGCCTGTCCTCACTGTTTGTGAATTTTTCATACATTTTAAATTATATATTGGAAGTCTCCATAAAAAAAATCAGATCTGAATTCACAAAAACGAAATGATTTCAAAAAAGTTTGCAAAGCACTTCTGTAAGGAGGCCAAACTGAGGAAAGGAGAAGAAAGATTCATAATATGAAAGAGTGGTTTGGAAACTTTCCGATGATACATCATATGACGGGTCCATAAAAAGCTTGAAATTTACTCCTCACTACTCCACTATTTTTTCTTCCCTGAATACAGCCGGAAATCATGCACCCTCGCTTTAAAATGTTTATATTTGATAAAATATTTTTACCAAAGGGTCCATCAAAAAATCGCATTTAAAATTAAATTTAATGTCAAAATAGCTACGATTTAAAAAATTCACCCCTCATAGCTCCCTTCTTTCCTGCGGAAATTCAACCTCAGGAGGAGAAACGTTCATAATATGAAAGAGTGGTTCGAAAAACATTCCAAAAATCAATCACATGAAGGGTCCAAAAAATGTTTGGAATTTACTCCTCACCCGTAGGTTTACTTTTTCTTAACAGAATACACCAGGAAATCACGCATCCCCCAGTTTAAAATGTTATAATTAGCAATTTTTATTAGAAGTTTGCATCAAGAAACCACTTCTAAAATGATAGTTATTCCCGAAATAGCTACGATTAAAAAAATTCACTCCCCGTCGCTCCCCCGTCCTGAAATTAAACTGCAAGAAGAGAAAAGTCCATAATATGAATGAGTATTTTGAAATCTTTCCTATGACATATCACATGACGGGTTCAAAAAAGTTTGAAATTTACTCCTCACCCGTGGCTTTAATGTTACTTTTTCTTCCCAGAATGCACCCGGAAATCGCGCAGTCCCCATTTTAAACTTTTGTATTTATGAAATAATGTTTACCGGAGCGCTCCTCTGAAAACCACATCTAAAATGATATTCATTGTCGAAATAGCTAAGATTAGAAAAAAAAATCACCCTTTTATCGCTCCCCCTCCTTCTCCTGAAATTCAACTCCAGGAGGAGAAATATTCGTAAAATGAAAGAGAGGTGCAAAAAAATTATGATGATATATACAGTAAAACCTCTAAATAACGGACACCTCTGGAGCGACGAAATTGTCCGCTATTCGGAGGTGTCCACTATTGGGAAAAACGTCGGAGATTCAAAAATCGCTAACAAATGCTTAATATTTCATTAATTGACTTTTATATGTCCTAAACTCTCTATTATATGGCTAATCAGAAGCTAAAATTGTTTTTTAAGCAATGAAACTGAAAGAAAATTGTGCACACCTATATCCACTGTTTATTACATTCTTATGGAATAAAATTGTTACAAAAGTTTGCTTGCGATTACATGTAATTCGATTTCAGTGTGACTTTAAGGGACATTATAAAGTTCCGAGTGGATAAGTGGGATTGCACTTTTTGACCATTAAAAGCATAAAATCACAGAATCTTCCGGAGGGGGGGGGGGGATTTGAATGCTTTGGGAGATGTCTCTCCCAGGCAACCTCCTGAATTCAACACTGAACGTTTATGTGGGAGGGGGGGAGGAGGATTTTTCACATCCCATCCTCTACATTTATCTGTGATCACAAAATCTGTGGCATATTGCCTTGATAAATTTAGAGGACTTTTTATTTTTTTTAATTTTTTTTTCTCGTTAAAAAATATTTTTTCATCCTTTATTGCCGAAAATAGTGTCCGCTATTCGGAATGTCCGTTATTCAGAGGTTAAACATACAAAAATTTAGGTTTTGGGAGTGGAGATTGGAAAACTGTCCGTTAAATAGAGGTGTTCGCTATTTGGGAGTGTCCGTTATGGAGGTTTTATGTATATATATAACATGACGGGACCAAAAAAGAGGTTGAAATTTACATGTCACCTGTAGGTTCACTCATTTTTCGCAGAATACACCTAAAAATGACGCAGCCCCCACTTTAAAGTCTTTATATTTAATAAGTTATATTTACCGAAGAGTTCCATAAAAAAAACTCCACATCTAAAATGATATTTATTGTCGAAATAGCTACGATTTAAAAAATTCACCCTCTTATCACTTTTTCTCTCCCCCCCCCTTCATAAATTCAACTCCAGGAGGAGAAAGATTCGTAAAATGGAAAGGAGGTGCCAAAACATTCCGATGATGCATATATAATATGACGGATTAAAAAAAAGGTTTGAAATTTACATGTCACCGTGGGTACACTCATTTTTCCCAAATAAACCTAAAAATGATGCAGCTCCTACTTTAAAATCTTTATATTTAATAAAAAATATTTACTGGAGGGTTCCATAAAGAAATTCATTCCAAAAATAACATTTATTGTCGAAATAGCTACAATTTAAAAAATTCACCCCTTCATCGCTCCCCCCTCCCCTTAAAATTCAACTCCAAAAGTAGAAAGATTCATAATATGAAAGAATGGTTAAAAGAGCCTCCCATATATCGGAATGAGCATATGCCTCTCATTTCAGCAAATCTCATTGTGATAAAGTCAGACATTTCGAGAAACTCTTTTTTCGCGATAAAAATGTTCTTCGATGAAATAGGTTTATCGAAGGATAGCGATGAAATTTAACCTTGAAAAAAAGCGGCATTTCGAGAAGTTGTGGTTTTCTGATGAAGGCCTTTTTCGATAAGGATGATTTTCGTTCTAGCTGAGAATAAAGATGAGTAGCTTTATCGAGCAGAGTTGTTTCGATGAAACTTTGAGAAATGAAAGTTTTATCGTGAAACGAGGTACAGAAAGAAGCATGAGAATATGACAGTAACTTGTGAAATGAAGACCTAATTTTCAAAGTTTCTTGTATTTTAGTCTTACCATGCTGTCACGTACCTAAAACCCACCAATAAATATGCAGCGATTTCGACAATACCTATCAATTTAAGTGTTTCTTTTTCATTGAATCATTCGGTACACATTATTTATCAAATGTAAAAAAATTAAAATGTCTTCTGCAGGAAATTGAGGGCGATAGAGTGGACTGACGGGGGACGGAGGAGGGGATAATTTTCACTTTTTTAAACCAGTCATATTGTATATCATCTTGAAAATCTTGGATCACTCTTTCATTTTATGATGCTTTCTTACCCCCCCCCCTTCTGAATTTGGTTCCCACGGCGGGGGGGGGGGGGCAGTTTTCGAAGCTTTTTGCGCTTTCATCATTTTAGATCGAATTTTTGAATTGAAAACGTTCTTAGTCGCATTCGAAAATTTTTTGAGATGGGAAAAAAACCATTGAACTAGTCACATTGTTACCGTAACCTAGGCACATTGTTTTAAAGTTCCTTCTTTGAGGGCCTCTTCCAAAGGTGAGGACCTTGACCCCCCCCTTCCCCCCCCAACATACGCTTTAAAATATTGCTCATTTTTTTCACTACCAATTTTAACTTAAAAGTTTAAGCTATGTGGCACAACCGGGGTTGTTGCCTCCCCCCTATTGGTTATTCACCAACATAATTTTGCTCATTTCTTCACTTCATTTCAATTTTTAAAAGGCTATAACTTTGCTTCTATGGAAGCTACAACGGGGTGAAAAATTATAGCATAGCTAACTTTTCTTCGCCGCTCTTTCTGCAGTTTTATGGTTTTCCTCATAGCACCGGGGTTTTTTTTTGGGACGGGGGGGGGGAAGGGGGCCATTTTTCATTTTTGATGTAATATGTTTATTGAAAGCTTATGCTTTATACACTACAAATTTAGCATAAAGAAGTTTCTTCCGTCATTCTGGGTCACGTTATGGGCCCATAATGGGTTGAATTTTAAATTTCTCAAACTTCTTCAAAGTTTTCACTAAATCGGCATCTGAAAAGCATCGCGACAATGTGGTGCGTGTATGACATCTGTATCATATAAATATTGTTCACCACTGCTGGGACTCTGGCCTCCTCTCGCGTGTAGGCGTTAATTTACTGCGTTTACTTGGTTCTTGTGTTTCCTGCACAATAAAATATTTCCTGGCGATTAAAAAAATACACAAGTAATTGTTCAAGTTTTCACTTCTGTCGGCACTCCCAAAATGCCACTATATATTACGGAGTTTGCAGTAAATAATATTTTTACTATAAATGGAATTTAGAAAAGCAGGAAGTTGTTGTTGGCTAGGGACCACTTACTGACCTTATGCACCTCGATCTTATATATCCCCCCCCCACTCGTTACCTTGGGGCGGGGAGGGCAGTTTTCAAAATTTAACGTTCGATTCGAGATTACGTTCGGTTGTTCATTCAATTCGAGATTTATTTATTTATTTATTTATTTATTTATTTTTTGTTTACAAGTTTTTACTGTGCGTGCACACCGCGTTTGGTATATGATGCCATATACAATGAGGACCCAGTTCGAGATTTCATATTATAAGATTGCCTATAAATTAGAGACAAAAATGAAAGGAGGGGCTCACTAGCGAGGGAATCTGTCGTGTCTTTATTAACACCGACTCCTTCACCTGTAGACGACTCTTGATAAAATTGAACCCTGTATGGTATAAAAGCAATTGTAAACTGGAGTCATCGAGAAAAATGTTACACAATCGAAAGTTATCGAGATGTTCATACAATCGAGAAAATCGAGAAAAACTTCTCGTTATCGCCCATCACTGGACATATATAAAGTTATCAACATTTTTCTATTTTTCGATCCTCATCCATGGGACGATATCATACGCTATCATTCCATGCTCTTTCCCTCGCCCAATGATATCGCTATCAATGTCTATTTTTTCGAGGGGAGAAATATTTTTTGCTTTTTGTTTGGAGTAATATAATAATATGGTTACATTTAGCTTTCGTATATTTTATTGATTGAGATGAAGTAAAATATCACTTTTTATGTAAAATAATTTTAAATTAAATAATATTTAAAATAAACAGTTGCTGTTTAAAAGTTTTTAGTAAATATCTTTCAGTTACATACTGCATTCAACAGTAATGATGTCTTCTTGTACTTGCTCATACACGGAGAGGAGCAGACAGAAATTCTTATTTAAAAAGTCGGAAGTTGCACGTCAGACATAGCAAATCACTATAAATGACTTCGTACCATAACGAAGTTTCAAAAATATACAGCACTTTGGATACAATACAGTATCCGAAATCTTTTGTGGCTCCCTGTAAATATTACCTGTAGTAAACCTGAGCAACATATGTCATAAAATGTGAAATAGTTTAATTTAATAAAAACGCGCACCAAATAATGTTTCTCCCTATACCATTATGCAATAGAATATTTTTGTGTGGCCCAGAATATTCATAAAAAATATTCTTTACAGCACAGATTACACAGAATGTATATTTCAGTATATACTTCATAGATGCATGTCAATTTTATTATATTTGAAATAATGAAACATCATTAAAATGCAATTTCCCCGTTGGCCATAATGTAAGGGAATACTTTTGATTATCCCTGTAATTGAACTATGCATCTGATTTTCATAGAATTTGAAATGACTCGACAAAATTATGCAATAATTATATATTTTTAAGGTCAAATGATTCGGTTGGATAGTTTTTGCTCTGTTATATGCGAACAGACGGACGGACTGAACGACAACAATGGGTGCTACGTATTTCATAATTAGAAGCGCTCCTAAAAAAAGCAAGTGGACGATTTTTTTTCTGTTTTATTTACCAGTACACACATATTTCATTTACATTTCAAACGTACTTCACATATAGCCCGTCGAACAGCGGATTATGTATGCAAACACGTATGACAGGAGACTAGGAATGCCAACCGCTGGGGTTTTTTCTTATTTTCTGGAATTAAATAATTTTATAATCATTTAATGATTTTAATAGAACATTATATTTTCATTAAAATAGGTAACAGACTAGAAATAGATAATACACTCTTTTGATATAAAGATCAAGTTCCAAATTAAAAAAAAAAAGAAGAAAATTTAGTTTGGATAAAAAATGATAACGATATCCCCCTATCCCTAGATATATCTTACTATATGGGACAGACCCTCCCTCCCTTCCCTATAAAACATAAACTTTATACTTGCATTTTTTAGTTACAAATTAATAACACTTCTTTGAACCGATTTTTTATTTAAAAACATATTATTTATATTCTTTCATATACTTATATCAATGTGAGGTACTTGAATCTGTGTTTTTTTTTCTCAGTGTGTATTTTAAATGCGAAACAGATGTTTATATGTGCAGCCTGAGTGTTTGACAGCTCCCTGACATTTTGACCTCTTGTACATTTGGGGTTGGTGCGAAAAAAAGAGCTTGAGGTTGGCTAATGCTCTCGCACTGAATCAAGATCAAATAGAAATTCGATTTGGGTAGATGAGGCATCGGTCTATTATATAAGAAATGCGAGATAAAGTTGTTATTCTCAAAAGAGTTAAATGGACCCAGCTGTTCGGGAAAATACTGAATAAACACTCTATTGGAAAACATTAAGTTCGTGAAGAATTCTTTCAATTTTTATTCTTCTACAAAAAGAGGATAGAAATTTATGTATTACATTCGAATAATATAAAAAAAAAATAATTTAATTTCTGATTAATTTTGCATTAACTATCGAACTCACTAGATATATATCTTTAATTAAATTAGATATGTCTCTACAGTGTCTCTAAAAATGAGATCCAGGGTGAGTCTCTCGGCCATTGTCTCTAAAAATGAGGAAAATTTATAAATCGAGCTTTGTTTCTAAATTATGAGGTTTAAAGTTATTTTACTTAAATATGCTTTTATCTCACGACTTAAATGTTATTTTACTTACCCATCATACGTAGTATAGGGTAAGTCTTGCAATCGTTTTGAAAATCGAAAAATTTTTTTTGACGGATTTACACGTTTTCGACACTGGAGATTTCGAAAAACCTATTTTTAGAAAAAAAAATTTTGCCGTCCGTCCGTCTGTCTGTCTGTCTGTCAGTCTGTAAACGCTCTATCTCCCGAACGAATTGAGATAGAGACTTGAAATTTTGCATGTACTTAGTATGTAAGAATGGGACGAAGCCTATTTAGTATCAGTAAGCTCGATTATCCGGAACTATTTTTTTCGGACTCTCGAAAAATTCGTTCTGATGAAAGGTATATAAAAATTTTCGAAATTTTTTATTTTAAGGAGTGATCGTAAAAGGCAATAAAACAACACAAATTTTGAATAAAGAACGAAGTTGATAGAATTATTAGTTGCCGAGATATCTGTAATAATATTTTCCACATTCTTCGATTTTTCATGACCCTGTATTTCATTTCGATTTCAATTCAAAGATATATTTTAATTGGAAATGAGACGCTTAATCCGACGCAGTAAACTGTTAGTTAATAAGATTATTATTTTTGGAGTTATAAGGATGTTTCTTTTTCGCAATTCAGTACTACTTGAGTAGTTAGGCGTTCATATGATATATGCATATATATGATGGGTAAGTATTACGGTGGCCCCCCAACGACTAATTTTTTTTTCTATTTATAATCGTTATGATCAGAAAATGCTGCATTTGAGAATTTTTTCGTTATTCAATAATTAAATAATGAAAGAATACACTTTTGTTTCCATTAATTTTGTGTCTGACTGAGTTCACAACTACCATATGTATGAGCAAAATAAAGTTCCAAAGACAAATAGTGAAAAAAGCCTGATAATGCAAAGCCTAAACAGACGATGTGCAACATTTTATTTAAATTAAAAAAAAATAACATTTACATATGTGGTGGCAGAACATTGACGATGATTTATAAATGAAATAGTTTCTTCTTATTTTTTTTTAACTAACAGTAAATTTATTTTTTACATTTCTACAAATTATAATAAAACTTACTATATTTAATGTAATTTTACATTGTTTTCTATCAAATATTAAAAGTTTGTTCAAATAATCAAACAACACTGACTGCCGAAAAGTTTCTATAGGCCTTTTTCATATGTCTAACTCTAGTCAAACCATAAAGTTTTTATTTCTCCTATTGGGAGATTATGTAATAAATAAGTTATCATGATTTTAAAAAATAATTATTATTGACAGTAATTATAATTATAAAAAATTAAATTCCACCTCTGTGATCAAGGTCGTGAAGACTTTAAGTTAAATTTGGTTGACCTGAAATTCTCGCAGTTTACACGTTTTTTATTATTTAATTATTACAGAGAAAAGAGGCGCCTCCTTCGGATATTTTCCGATATGTTTATTGACTCTTATGTTTAATTTTGTGTGTGCAGAGAAAAAAAATTAATGCCTGTAGATGTGCACCATAAACATTTGGAAATAATTGGATTGCCAAATTATGAAAAGGCGTTAAATTCAATTGAACAAAATTCACGTGTAATAGTTTACACATTTTAAGGTTTTCCTTCTTTAATAATATCCAAATTTTCATACATTCTTTTGTAATGCGATTCGCCCCATTCCCTATTTTTAACATGCGATCATTTCATTATTATTCTAAAGCTCTTGTTCGGTTTTTAGTTGCCAAGTATGAAAACAGTTTTATTTTGAAAGGTAACATTATTCTTTGTAGTGTTTTATTATTTAGCGATAACTTAAACAAATAATATTTTCTAAATTTGAAATAAATATATATTGGAATAATGAAAATTTAAATATTAAATAAATGGCCACTATTGTTCAAATAAAAAAACTGCATGCCACAACCTTTTCAAATATGTCCACCCAAAAGATGATTAAATTACAGTGCAAAGTTTTTGTCAAAATAAAACTTTTTTTAATAAAACTGTTTTGACTGAATTCAACTGTATGGCTTTTAAAATAACACTCCTATTTATAAATTGCCTATTTCAGTGTGTTTATAGAATATTTTTCTATAAAACTATCAGTTTTCATATTTCTATATACAATAGTTTTCAAAATATTAATCGAAAAAGGCCTCAAAAGTCAGCCACAAATTATTCGTGTAGGATGGCAGCATTAATTATTATTATTATTATTATTTACAATATAGAGATATTAGAACAAAGGCATGAACGGAATTTTAAAATTTGTATTTTTGAAACTATTACACATATTTCAATAAATAATGTATAGAAAATAAAGAAAACAATCTAAGCTGTATTTATCATTTCTCAACAAAGCAGAGAGGATCTACTTTCGAAACTCGTAGACGGGAGGTGCTGGGTTTGAACCCAATCGCACCCGTCGACCTACCCGTCCGGAATTTTCCGTGGTTTCCTTCTAACCTTGAATTCCCTTGAGTAAATACGGATTGGGTTCCCTTAGAAAGAAGGCACCGACAAAAGGCACCCACCCTATAGAGCCCATACAGCCTATATCCTTCGTGTTGATACGGTCGTAATAAAACAAAACCAACAGCCCAACCATTTCTCAAAGGATGACAGCACTCCCCTAGAATGTGATATTTGATATCAAAAATGACAATTACATAGAAAAGATTCAGAGACCTTTTGTTACTTGTTTATTTATTTATTTATTTATTTATTTATTTTGTGGCATCATTGATCTTGTTTATGAACCATCATTGTTGATTTTTTGAAATTTCTTTTTTAAATAGAAATAATTCAATATATTTTTTATTTTAGTTTGTCCGCCGAAATGTATTTATCTTGATAAATTAGTTCCTCCTTTGTGACACGCCATGCCATCCGAAGTTGTAAGTAAAACTTATATAAGTGGTTTCTTTGCATCGTATTATCCATTTGCATGCACTTAGTTGTTATACATTGATGCAAAGAAACCACTTACATCAAATAATAGTAATAATAAATTATAAAGATACATAAACATATAAAAAAATCCGTTTTTTGGAAATTAGGATCATATTCTGTTCGTAATCCCAAAAGTACATAGGAAATGTCACTACTCTTATGTTATTTACGAGATATGACTAGAATTTCTTGAAGACCGGAGATCCGAGAGGGAATTTGACAGACGATTGCTGATGGATTATTTGGCAATTTTAGCGGACATTTTCCCAAAGGGATTAGTAGAAGAGGACAGCTTATAGCAGAAATGTTTGCTTCCCAATGCTAGTGGCAAATAACTTCTATTGTAAAAAGTTACTGTGTCCATTATGCTTATGTGAAGATATATAATGACATTTTAATTTCAAATTCAAAAAATAAATTGCAGTAGATTCTTTATCATTTAAAAGGTGATAATTAAGGTAAGAAAATGCAATTTTTTTGGTTGAGTTATTGATAACTAAATAAAATTATCTAGGCAGTCATGGATTACTTTAATTTATAATTGAACTTGTGGAAAAAAATAGCCAAGAATTAGGAGTGAATTTCGACAGATAAATTTTGTATATTTTGAAAATATAAAAAACACATGTACCTTTATGTAATCTTGGCAAAAATCTAATGAATACCATTTTTTTCTAGCCAAAAACATTACATTTTCCGTATATGTGTAAATTAGTTACAATACTTTTTAAATCGAAATGAAGTGATATAATTTATGTTATTGTATTTAATCACTTAATTGTTGCATTTAAAATTAAATTTGCGAAATGCTTGTATTTTAAATGTATGTAATATATGCATTAAAATGTATCTCAGATTTTCTTTTAAATAAAAATATTTCCAATGAAATTTAAGTATTTTGAATTAAATAAGTAAATTTTTAATTTAAACAAATGCTGTACAAATGATAGTAATGAGAACAATATGTGACAATACATCACCTGTTAAAATATTACTCAAAAATACCAAAACACAATATTAATTCAAAATTTTTCCATATTTGCAATCATATTGAAGAAAAGTTGCGAGAAATTATTTTATTCGAAGTTCGAAAAAATTATACACAAACATGTTGCTTTGTTTCGGAAGTTTAAGTTAACAATTTATTTATTTATTTTTATTTATTTATATTAACTATTTGGAAAATAGTTGTTGTTCTCAATAGAGAATTGGGAAATATGAAGTATATCTCAGCCTTTTCATTGGTTGAATTCTGCAACATATTTTATTTTATTTGTTCCTGATTGGTCCAAGTTTAATGTCCAAAAATGGAATATTTCTGTTTTTTATTCTATTCGTTATCTGATTGGTCTAATTTTAATGTCCAAAACCGGGATACTTCTATTACCACGATGGCAGAAAAAAGTAATAAAAACTTAAAAAAACAATAATAATTTAAAAACGAATTGCGATAGAGATTTCAAACAAATTTCATTAAAAAGTGCATTTTTTTCTGTAGGCGACAGTGTAAAAAATAAAAATCTGCGATTATAAGAAGTTTAAAAAATTGCAGTTCCGAAAATTGTAAAACTGTAATTTCATTTAAAATTTGTTTGTGATAGGTCCAGAAATATTAATGTTTAATCCATGCTGTACGTAACAGGAGGCGTTCAGAAAACAATCTGATTAACGCCATCCAATAAAAATACACATCAAATAAAAGTGCACAAAAAAAGTCTATCTATAAACTACTGTTATTTTTTTTTTATCATTGGTCTAGGAATATTAGTGTTTAATGCACGGAATACGTAATATATGACTCGTTATAATCATCCTAAAAATGATGTTTATTATTTTCATTACTTTAAATATAGAATTTCTTTGAAAATCTCATTTTTCAAATAGTATTTGTAATTTGTTAAAAATTATAATTTATTTATTTATTTATTTGCTGAGCTAAGTTGTTTTGACTTAGAAAACTGGCCATGTACTGGTTGATTAAACGCGTTCGCTGCCGCTTGCGTATAGATGCGATGATAGTTAATGCCGCACTGTAGAAGTGGGTTTTTTCCAGAAGCTGATTTACTTTTTATAACAAAGAATCAGTGAATTATTTTCCCGCGCCAGCGCGTGACTGGCTATTGAGACATTACCCTACATCACACGCTGACACGTGAGTGGCCCCTAAACGTTGGCGCCATATCACGCGCTGGCGCGTGATCGGCAGCGAATGTGTTAAGATGGACTGACTTATTTTAAAATTCAAAAAGTTTCAAATGGTGACAGCTATTTAAAAGAAAAAAAATCTTTCACGTGGATTCTGTAAGATGTCAGGAGTTTTTTCTGCAATTTTCAATTTTAATTTAAATTGCAACGATAGACGACGCTGCAAGCAACAGGTACTACATCGGGGTTTGATTTTTGGACTCCGTCCTCTTGTATTGATGTAGAAGTAAGAGGTTAAAAATATGGAGTGGCCAGCTAAATAGAAAATTGTAGTGGCAACTGAGAACTACTCTGCCATGAGAGAGGCTGTTTTACGGTTATGAGAAGCCACTATTTAAAAGGAAAAAGATGAATAATCAAACTATACACCGAAACTGATTAGATTATAACTGTCGTTAGTTTGTTTAGAATGCTCAAAGATTCAAAGTCTAAACATTTGAAAATGCCAAAAATCTTCGAATGAAAAAATAATCTATCTATCTATCTATTTATCTCTCTCTCTCTCTCTCTGTATATATATATATATATATATATATATATATATATATAAATTTCGCTATCCTATGTGGCACAAAAATCACGATTATTTGTTAATTGTTTAATGGCAACGTTCAAATTAAACGCATGTTATTGGCTACTGTACAAAAGTCCTTTGGTAAGATTTAGGCAGTGGTAAATTGGATTTATTTATGTTTTGTTCCTTCGCTGCAATTATGGATCTTCAAATCATCAATTTTTTTATTCTTATCTGTTCTTTTTACTTAAACAAAATAAGTAAAAGTAACGAATTTTAAATTTTACTGTTTCAAATTAAAGTTTTATTTTATAAATAAAATGAGGAAAAGAATTATATTATTATATTTTAAATACAAAAAAAGCTACGGATACAATATTTGACGGTTTATTATCTGAGCCAAGCTAGCGAAAAAATATTGAATTCTTGATTTATCAGCACAGATGGCATATATGCACCACATTGGCGTGTTATTTTTCTGACGTTAATTTGACAAATACTTCATTTTCAAATACCAGTTACATATATATTTTTTAACTCATATATCTATATTATACAGACAAAACGTATCTGTGCGTAATGCATACGTCATTTTGCGCATGGCAACACTTTCAAATTTTAAATGAATTTCGCTATTGCAATTTTTGCTACTAAAAGTTTTTAAATTTCTTAATGTCGCAAATTTTCAATTTTTACACCATCGTGTAGGGAAAAAAATGTACTTTTAAATGAAATTTGTTTAAAAGTTGTATCTTAATTTGTTTTTGAAATATGATTTTTTTGTAGCTTTTACTGCATCTTTTCTAATTGTGGAAACATGACTACTCCATTTCTATTTAAAGCAAAGGAAAAAAGGGAAAAAATTGAGTGCTGTATCTTTATGTTGCCATTTTCTCATTAAAAGGGAAAAAATAGAAATTTTAATATCGTCTGTTATAAAACCCGGTGAATTTTGACTTCATTTACAAAATTTGATTTACACGTTAAAGAATAGCAACAGTTTAATACCTATTTCACCTAATAGCACTGATAAATCAAGTTCTAAATTATCAAATTAAAATGCCAGTTTTTTTTTTTTTTTTTTTTTTTTTTTAAACGTGAATATAAATGTGAAATGTACATTTGTAAATTTTGATATGGTGAAAATGATGCCGGGTTTAGATTTCACGGGAAAAAAAATTATATGATTGAGTCAAAGTTGAATAAATTTTGCTTTTTATCATTTTGAAATACCATCATAAGAACCTTAATTGATAACTTTATCATAATAACACATCTTTATTATTTTTTACTGGACACATATACGATTAAAGTTTAATTTTAACAATTTCTACAACTGCGTTTTATAGAAATAGTTTTTTTTAATTTGACGATAAATATCGTTTGTTTAAGAGTTAGACGTATCAATATAAAATACATTTTTTACTATAACTAATTTTGTAGGTTTATTATAAGTTAATGAAACAGTTCCTTCTTAAACATTTTCTTTCGTCAAAATTTGACGGGTTCTACCTTGTTATTTTAAAAAGGAAATAATAATAAATAAAAAAAGTTTAGATAACAATTATAGAATAAAACAATTTATATCGTTTTAAAAAAGAAAATAAAAGTAAACAAACAGTTTATTAATAAATAAGTAACAATAAATTAATATGAGAGACACATATAATTGCCATTTTGTTGCAACTGCGCCAATGTGGTGCGTATATGGCATCTGTGTCTATTTCTGTAGCAGAATCTTATAATCTGGCAAAAAATTAAGCAGTTAAAATAAATTATGAATAAAAGCAATATGATTTAATGCTTAGTATACATTGAAGGGAGACCAAACTTGTCACCACGGGTGGCTAGTGAAAATGAAAACAATAATAAAACAATAAAACATATTAATTTATTAGTTATTTATTATGTTAAAGTCAATATCTGATCATATCTATAAGTTCATTAAATCATTAAACAAATCCTAAATCAATAAAAAAAATGCCTAATCTCACTAAATGATAATATAGCTGCATTGTTTAAAAAGAAATCTAATGAAACGTCTGTTGAGTGAGTCAAACAAACCGTGAAAAGTGTCAGTCGAAGCAGTCGTTAGCTAATATTTATACAGGGTGTTCAGTAAATAACTGACCCATTTTAAATGTAAATAACTAAAAAAACAGTTAGCGATAAAAATGTGCGGTTTGCTGCATTGTTATAAGAAAATCAATAAATTTTTAGATATGCACTTTCTTAGAATAATTTGAACTTCCGACAACAGATGGCGCTGGCAGCGGCAACAGGCTGACGAAATTCCGTCAGTATTGTAGTTTTCAAACGCATGAACTTTTTGTCTCATTTGGCAGAGTCGAACCTCAGTCGAGATGTTGAATTTACGCTTCACTCAATAACAGAAATAGAGTTTTTGTTACATGGAAAGAGATTTTTAATAATGTTTATGATTGAATAATGTCTATTATACTTATTAAAAAACAACAAATCATACTTTTTAAATAAGCATTGACTTTTCTCACATTTACCATAAATAAATTCTATTCAAAAAATGCTTTTGCAACCGGTTAACTGATTCTCTTTTTAAATAAATTTAAAAATATAGAATAAACACCGTTTTTTCAAAAAAAAAAAATCTTAATATTTAATCTAAACATTTCGTCCATTAAATAGTAGGAAATTGTACTTAGAAAATTAGTAGTGCTAAAAAGGTTTAAGTGATGGATCAAGCAAACTCTTCTTGTCCACGCCGTACAGTGAAATCTCTTAAGTGGTTAAAACAGTGGTAAGGAAATAGTGTTGACAAGTTCCCTATCTAAAAAAAGCGGGACAGTGACTTATAAGTCGGCACATAAAAATATAATAAATCTTAGAATGAAGGAATCCGTTCATAACAAATCTTGTTTAAAACGTAAAAAAAACTGGTTCTGATGGAGAAAGTAGCATATAAAACCAGCTGAAACCTGCCTAAAATGAAATATCGTTCATTTTTACGAAAACCGAATTTTTTTTATTACATTCACATTTTGACATTTAACATTATTTAAAAAAAATTACTCTAGAAACTTTTTGAAAATTATATATGTAAAATACTAAATTTCCAGTAATTTGGTAATATTTATTTTTATAAAATTGAACTAAAATAAGTAGAACTATAATGACTCAATTATGATACAGGATATATTGTGCCTCCTGTAATGGCATTTTGAAAAGGGGTGACTCGCAGGACATAAAAATAGGTAAGTCGCATTTTTTTTTCAAGCATTCTTTCAGTTCAGCGTAATGCGTTTGCAGTCAGGGGAAGAAAAGGGAAGGGTTATGTGTAAAAAAGGATCTTAAAATCTGTCTTGGCTTTCGTAGTAAAATTTTCATGAATGTTAAATGTCAAAATATAAATATAATGTAAGAATAAATTTGGTTTCGTAAAAATGAAAAGTATTTCGTTTAAGACAGGTTTTTGTCTTAACAGGAAATTTTGTTTTTTACTTTCTCTGTCGTGATCAATAATTTTTTTTATATTTAAGACAGGATTTATCATACACGAGCCTTTATTCTAAGGTTTAATATATTTTTATGGGCTGATTTATAAGCCACTGTCCCGCTTTTTTTTCAAGACTGGGAACTTGCACCACTATTTTCGTACCATTCTTTTAACTTCTGATTTCACTACACCAAGTACAGGCAAGAAGAGTTTGCTTGATCTATCTCTTAAAGTTTTTTGACATCACTAATTTTTTTAAATATGATATCATATTATTTAATGATGGAAATGCGTAGATTAAATATTAAGATTTTTTAAATTTGAAAAATTGGTTTTTATCCTATGTTTTCAAATTATTGCTCCTAAAAAGGGAATCAGTTAACTGGTTACAAAAACAGTTTTTAATACAATTTACTTATAGTAAATGAGTGAAAAGTCAATGCTTATTGAGAAAGTATGTTTTGTTGTTTTTTATTAAGTATAACAGACATTATTCGATCATAAATATTATTATGATCTTTTTGCCATCCAACATACTCTATTTTTGTAGTTGAGTGGAGAGTCGATTCAGCATGTCGACTGAGGTTCGACTCAGCGAAATAAGCTGAAATATCCATGCATATGAAAATTAGAGTAACGTCTGGATTTCGACAGCCTGTTGCCGCTGCCAGCGCCATCAGTTGGACAAAATTCGAACTAATTTAGGAAAGTGCATATTTAAAAAATGTATTGATTTTCTGATAACAATGCAGCAAACCGCACATTTTTAGCGCAAACCGTCCTTTTATTATTTATATTCAAAATGGGTCAGTCATTTACTGGATACCCTGTATATTAGGGTGGAGCGAAAAAAAATTTTTTTTTGAAAATCAAAAACGGGTAGGTGCCAAAAGTTGCCTTTATACTAGTACATCAACTGCGTGAAATTTTACCGCTGAAAAAAAATGGCTTGAGTCTGCGCTTTTGCTCCAAAAATCGAAATTTTGGGTAAAATTTGTCATTTTTTGACATTTTTTCAAAAAAATTAAAAAATTCCTACAGAGCTGGTTAGTGTTTAAAAGTGTTGCTTCGACCTTTATATTTATCTGCTTAACATATTTAAACTATAAAACAATATGTTTATTCCCTATAGCTGGAGCAAAACAGGCAACTTTTAGTAAGAAAACAGCATTACCACTCTATTGGGTCATACAACGAATTGTTGTTTTTAATACAGCTCTTGTTTTCAAAACCACCTTGGACATGCGTCGTGGAGGTGGCTATATTTCCTATACCACCCGGCCCAACTATTCGATCATCTTAGTACAGTGTTTTATTTATACATTGATTTGTGATTTTCTTTATAAAAATTTGGCATGTTTACGATGCTTCCACCTTGTTCATATGTTCTTTGCATCCACATGCTGCTGCAACTATCTTCAGGTATATTTTTACAGTTTATACAAAAAAATGACAAGCAGAGTAATGTACGGGAATCTATTAAAGGGATCTATTCGGCCATTTATTATATTTATCAAACTTATATTCAGTTGATGAATAGTGATTGGAAGTTCTGTTACCACAACATTTTTTCAGTCAATTGTATTTTTTTTACGTAATGATTTGCTTCAAAGATGATTTCAGATATTTCAACTATAAGTATGCCATCATTTATTCTACTTTTGCATTTTTTATATGTTGAGAAGCGAGCTGTTTAATGTGATGGTGATCGTCAGCGAGAATTGCAATGAAAATTTGTTCTCCATGTGTAAAGCAACCGCTGTTGTAAATAACTTTTTTTTTTGCATTAGTTTTATGCCGTTTTCTAAGTGTTTTCGTATCCAGGTAATTTCCTATTAACTTTTAGATCCTCTTTTTATGAGTGGACAACATTTGATGGTGAAATGTCCTGGGCATAAACATATAATGCATAGTACTTTATGAGGGAATGTACGGATTCTAATCGACTATAAGTGCTCATTTGAAATTAGGAGAATTTTATTTGTCACTGTGAACCATTTTGCAATGGGGTAAGCTTAGAATTGTGTATAATATTGAATCATTCGCTACTTCAACTCCAGTGAATTTCCTCTGCGCCAATTATTAGAGAAGTCGATATAAAACGTTCTAAGCTACATGGATTCACTGGATCAATAAGGAAAATCTTTGTCTACGTACTATTCACTTCCTATAGCTTTTTTTTTTTTTTTTTTTTTTTTTTTTTTTTTTTTTTTAAATAAAAAATAGAGAATAATTTTGAAAAAATTATTTTCTCAAATTGAGAAAAAGATACTCAGAACAGACTAGAAATTTCTGTCAGAGATTGCAAAGCTAATTCATAAGGAAAGTTTTTTCTCAGAAAGAATGGGGAATAGGAGTTTAGAAAACATCTCACACAAAAGACAGCTCATAAAATTAATAAAATTTTCCGCTTTATATAAGCACAGATTTGCAATCAGCGTCTATATGTTCACTCACAAAATGTATAATCCAAGTTTATACCGCGGGATGTTTTATACCAAATGTACTACACACCTAAATAATATATCTAAAATCTTATTAGAAATTACTAGACTATGGAACAACACAGGAAACGACATAAAGCATACTAAAACTTCTTTAGAAATATTGTTGTTTTACACGCAAATTTTGTTTGCAGTCCTCTGTGACGATCGTCACACTATTAAGCAGCCAGCTTCTCAAAATATATTAAATGTAATAAGTACAGTAAATGATGACATACTAAAAATTGAATTCATACAATCAATTTTTAGGAAAATCATTATACATAAAATGTAATTGATTGAAAAAATGCTGTGGTAACAGAACTTCCAATCATAATGTATTAATTGCATGAAAATTTAATGAAGATAATAGACTGCTGAATAGGTTCAATTAAGAACATACCCAATACATTACTCAGCTTCTCTTCTGTTACACATGGTATAAAAAAATACTTGCAGAAGATCACACCAGCAATCCAAATCATCCAAAGTCAGTGAATACAAAGAAGAGATAAATTACTTTGATATATAGAAAACTTATACTCGTCTTCGGGAAAAAAGTAAAAATTCAATACATAAATAAAACACTGGGCCTAGATGATTGGGTGGTTGAGACGGGTGGGATAATGCAACCACCTCTATGAGTTATATACACAGTAGTTTTGAAAGCAGCTAGGTAAGAAATGCATTCAAAAGAACATTTCGTTGTATGCTCCAATAGAGAGGTTAACGCTGATTTTTCACAAAAAGTTGTCAGATTTGCTCCAATTATACAGACTACAGATATTGTTTTATAGTTTAAATATGTTAAGCAGATAAATATAAAGGTCTAAGCAACAATTTTAAATACTAACCAGCTCTGTAGGAAGTTTTTAATTTTTTTGAAAAAATGTCAAAAAATCACAAATTTTACTCAAAATTTCGATTTTTGGAGCAAAAGCGCAGACTCAAGCCATTCTTTTTCAGCGGTAAAATTTCACGCAGTTAATATACTAATATAAAGGCAACTTTTGGCACCTACCCGTTTTTGATTTTCAAAAAAAAATTTTTTTCGCTCCACCCTACTGTATATATTAGTAAGTAAGATGTACGTAAAACGTTTCGGCTTTTTTAAACGTTTATTAATAAAGTACGCATAAAAAATCGGTTTTATGTTAAATCAAGAAAAACCCACTATTTTGAATGAATGTGCGTATAATCCTAAACCAATTAATAAATTAAACTAATTATTGATAAAAGCGTATTTTAAAAGACATATTAATTTCCTCTTTTCTTAATTTGTAATTTATTTTCTATTCTTTGGTATTTAAAACGCACCATTTTTGTCATTTTTGCCAGAGCTTATTACCACACATTTAACCCTTTGTCCTCCTTTGTCGCGTCTGACGCGACATCATCGTTCTTTGCAAAATTTGCATTTGGAATTAATCATGAGGGAAAATAAAATTTGCCTTACTTTATTAAAGAAGCTTTAATATAGTATAATTGTAGGTAACTTCTTTTTAAAACCAACAGAATCCGGAGTCAAGAACTGTGTATGAGAAACCGGAGTCGAAAAGGTAATATCCATTTTTGTTTCAACTCTTACGTAACTGTTGTAAAGAATAATTTGACAATTTATCCCCCGTGGCAGACCAAAAGAAAAAATCCTTAAAATGAATCCATCAATTTATAATTATTTTTAAAGTAATAAAATGTACTGTAATAAAATAGAAATATTTCTGTCAACGTAATTTTTTATTTCTAACTTATCAAAAAGTGTATTAAAAAAATGAGAACAAAGTTCTTTATAAATAATTGCTATGAAAACCAAAAAAAATCAGCAGACGATCTTGGCAAAAGTTATTTAATTTTTAATCGAATCATGCATTTTAAATTTTTTCGAATTCGATAAAACGTAACAATTTATTTAGGAATCTATGAATTATTATATTACACTATTAAATATCCTAGATTTTTATAATTTTTATTTTCTGACTTTTTATTTTTTTAAATTATTTCGAAACAAATTTTAATTTAAAAATAACTACGTTCATAAACATCGCATGTATCTATAACTTAAAAAAATGCTTATCGGCAACGATAATTGTCCAAGAGCCGACCGCAAAAATCCGCAAGCATTCGATCACTAGAAAAAATCCTTTATATTATGGAACAGTAGACAAAGGGGAATCTAATGATCCATGTCAGCGGGAAGTGAAGTGGTGCATAAGCCAAAAATTAATATTACTAGTGGTTCACTCGTAGGTCTATCATTGTGTTTGCCGCACAATTAAAAGTATAAAAACAGGAATAACTGGGTACAGGAAAACATAATGCTTAGTCTACGAGTCAACCACTAGTGATATTAATTTTTGGCTTATGCATCACTTTGCTTCCCGCAGATATGGATGATTAGATCTCCCTATGACTAATCTTCCGTAATTTAAAGGATTTTTTCTTGTGCTCAATGACTTAGGGTTTTTAATGGTCGGCTCTTGAACTATAAAGAGAAGCAGGCAATTAATAAAACAACGTTTAGAATAATTCCAGATTCATATAATTCAGTTGCCAGATCGGGGATTTTGTCCCCATTTTGGGAAATTTTGAACCTTCAGGGAAATTTTTTGGGGACGAGTATTTCTTGAGGAAATGTTTGAACGTTTTTTGGGAAAAAGCATGGGGATTTTTTTTTTGCACTATTTCACGTAAAGTTTATTTTAAGTCATCTGATAGCACAAGATCTGTCTCAAATTCGATTTTCATTTGGAAAACGAAAATAAAATTCAGAAATTCGTAATATCAATCATTATTTTCGTGATTATGCTCATTGTTTTCAGTGCTACAGGATCAGGATCATTCTGCTAGGGAACCTATCAAAAATGGCATAGGCAAGAACCTCTGGCAAAAAAGTGCCCTCTTTGACGTGCAAAACCATAGACAGGGAAAACAACTACAAAACACAATGCCAAATAATAAACGAAATGTATGTAATACATTTACAATGTTACAGTTTACATGTATCACTGGTGAATCTTCATCTGCCTTGTACTAACCCAACTATATCCACCTGAATTTTGAGATCACGTGAGATAAGAGGAGATTATGTAAACACCTTGTAAGATTCATTCAAACTTCAACTGATACCGAATGACCTGAGATGTGCCAAATGTTTTAAATTGTTCGACTCTTCTTTTAACACAGTTAGGTGGCAATTTCTAAAATCTCTGAAACATATGTTTAATTATTTTTTAAGTAGATTTATTTTATGGAATTTCTCGCAGTTACCTTAAATGGCTGCTAAGATATAAGAAGATGTTCCAGAATTTTCAACCCCCCGTTTGCCCCCCTTAGGGGGGACTTTCAAAAATCCTATCACTTATATAATAACAAACATATTTCTTCAATTTTCATGTTTCTAAATTCAGTGATTTGAGCTGTGCGTTGTTTATCTGTCAGTCAGGACAAACTATTTTATATATGTATAGATGACTGATGTACTTCTGAATATGTTTAATTAAAAAAAACTTTTTCCTATCTTATTACTTTGCATGCAAGTATATGCGTAATAGGCAGATAACAATTTCTTAAGTAGAGAAAATATGCCAATAATGAGCACAAACCACAGTGTATGGTTTATATTAAAAAACAACCTATAAACAACACGTATTTTTTTCCATAACAATCCCCTGTGTGTTTGGATTATTGTTGAAAATCTTATTTAAACCTTAAAAAGCAGGAGAAAATGTTTTATAGTTTCTTTGTCTTTCAATTAAAGCTTTCTGAGCAGCCAATGTTTGGTTTTCCTTGAATAATTTTTTTTTTAATTTTTTCCAAAAAAGCAAGTTTTTGTGTTATTCTCTGATAGACCGTCAGATTCATACATGCTCTTTATATTTTAATATATACCGCCCAGTACGTAGCATTGCTGTGCTGTGCATTTTACGATCTCCGTACAAGAATTGATTGAAGATGAAATATACGGAATTCAATCAAATTGCACATTCTGCTTGACTTTTAGATGAATCAATTCTGTATTAGTTTCGATTTTGATCACTCAAGAAAAATTGCTGGTTTCCTATGCTCTGGTTTCATTCTCAATAACTCTTCAACTAATTAGTTATGGTCGTTCAAATTTCATTTAGAACACAACATTACTCATGATTGTATTCACCATTAACCTCAAACTAGAAAGCTTTGCCGTTCAGTTTTACACTGAGTTTTCTAGAGGAAGACTGTGAATACGAGAATATATGTGTCGATTAGGCACACTACCAAATTATTCAGAATCTTCTAGTAATTTTTTTTAAATCGATGTTTACTCTATTTTTATTGTACTTTTTATATATTTTTTTTACATGCTATTTCCCATAACAACATTTATGTCAGTTTTAAAGAGAATCTATTCATTAATAATGCAAATAATCTTCGATAATTCAAAATGTGGCATAGACAGCCAACAACTGAGAAAAATCTCTAATAAACTAGTAAATCTGCAGATCAGGAGCCTCAACGTCAGCTTTGCGCATCATTTTTTTTAAAACACACTTTGGGCAAAATTCAACTTTCTGGAAACTGTAATTTAAAATATTCAAATTACGTAATTATTTATAAGAATAAAATAAGAATAAGAAGTTTTCAGCCATAAAATCCGTTAAATTAAAATTTTAGTTATGTTAGGAAATTTTGAAATTTTCATGATCTATTATTTTTGTTTTTTTATTATAACATAGTAGATCTCTTCAGGGGGGCGGAGCCCCCTGAACCCTCCGTAAGTCTCATTAAATTTAAATTTTCAATTTTCTATTAAATGTGCTGATGGTTATCGTATATCTTGTATTTCTTTATACATTTTGATTTATAAGAATAAGTAACAGTTTGGACAAGCATTTTTTATTAACCTCATACTTCTACATGCCTGCCAACCACAACACACCTAAATCTGATGTATAAGGAACTTTTTAAAGTGTAAAATTAGTAATCTAGAGTTTTATAATTTTTTCCCGAAAACAAAAGTTTGATTGCATTTTGCAGCAGTTATCGCGGAACAGACAGACGGAATAAACAATAAATTTCGAACAATTTCATAAACAATTTCATTGTTGTTGAGAAATTTCGTGTCACCAAAGTAAGCCTTCACTGAAGTTTCGGCAATGACGTCATTATTCATGTGTTATTGATATCCATGTTTCTTGTATTTCTAACAACTACTATAAAATACCTGTTTTATTTCAATTATGACATCATATTTTATCAAGTGAATTGTTTGTTAAAAATATAATTCTTTTTTATTTCTTTTACTTCTAATTATGTCTCCATTTTTGTCAGAACAATTCTTATTAACGAAACAAATATCCGTGTTTAATATTTAACAAAAAGTACTATATCCATTTTTATTTTAACTCTAACGTCATATTTATTTATTTTTTAGTTTAATTTCTCGAATGGAGATTGCTCAATTTAAACTTATTGCCGTTGAAAAATAATTATTCCAGATGTTAATTTTTTTTTTTGGCAACGATAAAGGAAATTGGTCAAATTGTATCTAAAATGTCTCTATTGATTATGTATGAAAAATAATGAAATTTTGAATTATTAATGAAAATATTTGGATAAAATTAATAAAACATAGCCTATGTTCTTTTCTGGGCTATGTAATATTTATACGCAAAGATACAAAGACATTAATTAATTCATCCGTTTTGATGTTGACTTCACTTAAATTTTTGTACACGCTTTCAAATTATGGATAAGAATTAGGATGAATGGTTGCTTAGCAACCAATATGAGAAAATAAAGAAAATTAAAAACATACATTTAAAATAAATAAATCTCTAAAACAAATTAGTCTATATTATAGGAACACATTTATAAAAAATCTCCAAAATTTACAGTAATAATTTGAAAAGTCTGACAAATACGTAGTCAAATTTTCAAAATAATACGAAAAAATTAACCGGTAAATTTCAGTATCCATTTATCATTGAATTCCATTAATGAAATGTGTCATTTTCTCTCAAGGAAAAAAAAATTGAAAATCATTGGATTTGCCATAGAAAAGCATTATTGCGGAAAATAAAATATTCTATATTTTGCGAACGAATGAATCAAATGTAACAAAAAACTATACAGCTTAATCCCAGTGCCTCACTAACATACCCACTTAATTTCAAGCCAATCGGATGTTTTTTGCGTTAGTTATCGCGGAACAGACAGACTGACAGACGGAAACCAAAAAATTTCGTGTCTCTAAAGTAAGCCTTCACTGACGTTTCGGCAATAATGCGCCTGTTTTTACTATTAAACATATCTTATGTTTTTAAATATCGCATCTGTTTGCGTTTTTTTACGGTTTAAAATATCATGCACTGATACTATGCTTAACATCTCGTGAAAATGTATGTATTTATTCTGTTTTTAGGATCATTTGTAATTATGTAAATATGTACCATCTATGTTCGCCGTTCAGACCGTCCGTCCGCATATTACGGGACAAAAACTAACCAACTGTATCGCTCAAAATTTAAAATATATAATTGTTGCATAATTTTTTGGAGCCATTTAAATTTTATGAAAATTGAAAGTATAGTTTAATTGCAGGATAATCAAAAATATTCCGTTACATGACGACCAATAGAAAAAAAATAGTTTTAAGTTCGTTTTAAAGATGTTACACTCTTTCGAACTTAATGAAATTGATATGCATTCATGAAGTATATTCTAAACTATACATTCTTTACAATCTGCGTTGAAAAAAAATTTATAATTTTACAGGACTGCACAAAAGTATTCCATTATATAATGTTATAGGGGAAAACATTTTTTTTTTTGGGGGGGGGGTGCGTTTTTATAATATTAAATTATTTCACATATTATGAAATTGATGTATGTTGCCTTATGTACGTATGTTGCTGTTGATGTAGTTTACTACATCCAGTAAAATAGTAAGAAGATAGTATTGATAGGGGTACACAAAATATTTAAGATACTGTATTGTATCCGAAGCACTATATACTTTTACACGAAGATCTGAATATTTTTTTTAACTTTGTAATAGTACGAACGCATCACATTTGCTACGCTTGACGTCAATTTCCCACTTGCTTATCTCATATTCCAGATATGTCATAGCCTTACACTGAAATCAAAAAAAGAAAAGAAAAGTAATTTTAACGATTTTAATAAAAATTCATAATTCAAAATTATTACACTAAGATCTGAATATTTTTAAAAGTACTCGTTATACTGGGAACCCATCTCATTTCATACGCTTAATGTGGAATTTCCGATTTCCTTAATTTTCTTTTTGTATGTTTAGATACGGATTTTTGTTTCATTACTAAATATGATTTTCCTTAGTAAATATGAACATTTACAATAGAAAAGATAAACATTGGAAAATGTAATGTTTTTAAAAATAAGTGGATTTGTTTGATTACGCTATTTACGTGTCTAACTAGAATTTTCATTTTGTATTTCCAATACCATTATATGAACACATTCCGTTTTAAAATCTCATTATCTTTCAATTATTTTTAATTTATTCGCTATGACAACGAAAAAAAAGAGAGCAGACGATCACGATAAATGTTATTTCATCATAATTAACCAGTTTCATTTTTTTTTAATTCAGTAGCTATGACAACTAAAAAAAAAGAGCAGACGATCACGGTAAATATTATTTGATCCATATACCATCCCGGCTAAACATTTCAACCAGAAACAGAACAAGATTTTTTTAATATATGAAATTAATGAATTCTTATATAAAACTATCATTCGTTCGCCCTTTAAAAAAAACTAATTATACATAGACAACCATTATAATAATAAATATTATTCGCGTTTGTAATGACCGATAGGTGGCGTTGTATAGACCTGATAATCGTTTGTTTACGTAGTGTTGTTTGTTCCATGCTATAGCATAGCGAAACCCGTTAAGAGATATTTAAAGTGCAGTTTTTTATCTTTTTTATTTAATTATGGGAGATAAATTACAAATATCGACAATTTTAGAATTTCTAGATGCTGTAAAATCTAGTAATTTCTTTAGAGAAGCTGAAGCAATTATTGCAAGCATTCATAGATGCCAACATTCCTTAATTACTCCGGAGTCTGATCCAAAATTTGCATTTTCAAACCGGAAAAAATATGTAAGAAAATGTATCTTCCTTCTACGTAGAACATTGTTACTTTCGTTTTGAAATTTTTGGTTAAATAAGATTTCCGGTTGAAAACATGTTCATCTTGGATCAGACTCCGGAATAATTAAGAAATGTTGGCATCTATGAGCATTGTGTTGCGGTCATGCTATTTTGCCATGAGTAAGTCAAATGTACTTTTTTATATTATAGATCTAAACTTTGTGTAAAAAATTTTGATTTTAGATAATTTTAATACAAAGAACCCAACGTTGCATGCGTTATAGAACTGTTTATTTATTTATTTATTATAGAACTGTTTATTTATTTATCGGCCTTTTAAACATTGATTTCAGCGGAAGATGTTCACGGTATCAGTTCTATTTCGTTTCAGGCTTTGTCCGCGAGAGGGCGTCTATTTCATTTCAAACGCGAATTGTTATTGAAATTCAGTTTGAAAAAACTACAGTAATATTCCATGTTTTCATATTTCCGTGATTTATTCAAATTTTTTGTGGCAATAGTAGATAAAAAAGAAAGACAATATTTAGAACATTTCTGTCACCCATTATTTGATAAAGATGGACAAGCGATATGTAGAAGAATTTAATGAAAGCGATTTCGAGCTTTTAAAAATATATTTCGACCAAAAAGAGTGGAGTGAATTAAGTGTTTATGAAAAGAAAAGATTTGCCAAAATCAAAAGGAATTATGAAGAACTCGTGGAAATGGGTAAGAAAAAATAATTGTTATAATGATACATTTGTTTGGAATAGTTTAGTTTGAAATCATCATCCACGATCTTTATTAGTTTATAAGTCATTTTAAGTAATTGAACTGATCAATTAGATAAAGTCAGGTGTTTTTTCTAGTTAATATTTTTTATAAGGATGCCACGAAAATTGAAAAAAGCATTATTTCTCAGTTCATGTTGGGAAGTTTTAAAATACCAAACATTTCAATTCCGTGTAAGGCAATATTCGATAAGTCGCCATCATCTGCTTTTATGTGGCTTTAAAAGATAAAATATATGAACTAAATCACTTATAGTTTTTAAATAGTGACTATTTTTTAAAGTTTTTAGGCTCATTGGGTTAATGAGTTTTTATAATTTTTTAATGTGTAAAAAGAAATACATTAGTACAATGTGTAATAAGAAATATATGTATATAAGTATAGAATGTCCTTGATCTACGATATTTTTGCTGGAGAATATATTCTTTCATTTAATGAAATAATGTGCCTATACAAACTTAATAAACGTTAAAGTTTAAGAAGCTTAAAAAAAGTCGGTAACTTAAATCAAAAAAATAAATGTTCAGACAAACCAGTGATAAATATTCAAATTATGTCTTGCATGCATTACCGTCACAAAATTTAAGCAGGGCTTGAAATTCAATTTTTCGAAGGAGGGGAGTCTCCCTACCAACATTTACAAATGGAGAGGAGTTTAGCTGTTTGGGAGGGAGAAAAAAAATGTTTAAAACCCACTATTATTTTATGTTCTATTTAAAGAATTACCAGAACACAGACATGATAAAATATCACTGAAGCAATTTTTATCAACAATTCAGAATAATTATGCAAAATGGAAAAAAAAAAAAAAAAAAAAAAAAAAAACTTTATACTATCTAGTTTTTACTAGTGGTAAATCTTTTCCCAGTGCTAATTATTTTTGTTGCAGATCTAATTATTGTTTTAACAATAATTAATGCTAATTATTGTTTCAAAAATAATTAAAACTTCTAATTTGATAAATTTATATTTATAATTTATAATTGTTATAATTGAAACCAATATTATTTTTCTGTGTATTAAATGTACAAGATACAAATTTAATTATAAAATAATGCTTATTTGAGTGTAGAAGATAAGAAGTATCACTATTGTTCGCACTTCTTTTAAAATGGGGCAAGTCAATTTTATTGAAAAATATTTTTTCTTAACGAACGAGTACTTTCGTTAAGTAAAGGGGTGCTTTTTGTTTAATGAATGGCTACTTTCAGGAATTGCATGGACCCAGAAAGATTTGGAGCTGCCAGAAACTGATTTTAGAGCAGCAAAGAAATATATTAAAAAAAAAAAAAATTGAAACAAGAAAATTAATTTATTTAACAGAAAAATGCACTCCCGGCAATATTTTTTTGGGGAGGCCAGGGTGAGAAGGTTTCCTTTGTCGGAATTTGCATATTTTAGCTACCTTTTAAAGAAATTTGTCTTTTTTTTACGATCATTTCAGGAAAATCTGCCGTTTTTTCGGGATTTTTTGACGAGAATTGCCGTTTTTTCGCGAATCTTCTGAGGAAATTTGCCGTTTTTTCGCGATCTTTTGATGAAATCTGCCGTTTTATCGGGATTTTTTGACGAAAGTTGACGTTTTTCGCGATTTTGGAGAAATTTGTCGTTTATTAGTGAATCTTGTCAAAATTTCTTTTTTTTCTCGATTTTTGGATGAAATTTGACGTTTTTCATCGTCTACCATGACATCGTCATTTTCTACCGTTTTAACTACCGCCATTTTTCGCGATCTTTTGGAGAAATTTGTCTTTTATAGTGAATCATTTGTCGAAATTTGTTGTTTTTCGTGATTTTCGGGCGGAATTTGACGTTTTAAATCGACTTTTTTAACGAAAACTATCGTTCTTTCGCGAATCTTTTGACAAAATTTGCGGGAAATTAGGCGTTTTTTCACGATTTTTTAACAATAGTTGCCGTTTTTTCGCAAACCTGTATGAAATCACGCGTCCTGTGGGGCGCATAATAGCTGTTTTTTTTATCTGCCATCTCCGATTTTTTGCGTAATTTACGCGCTATAGCGCATCCGTGGGATCACTGTTTCAAATTTTTTCTTAATTAAATGCGTTAAGTTTAATTTTTTAAAATTTTAATTTTTTATTTATTTATTGAAAATTCTGAACAGAATCACCTTTTGTACGCCGCGGAAAATAGAACGAAAGTCGTCAATCGATTCCAGGAAAAAAAATCGATCGGTCGCGGAAAAAATCGCGATTTTCAATGATTTTTCGCGATAAAAATACTAGCAAAATGTGTCGATCAGTCGTACGAAAATATCACAAACTTCGCAAAATGGTCGTGGAAGTTGATCACAATTTGAAACTGTAAAATTTTGGGGGCGGGAGCCTCCCGTCCACGTTATTCTTTTGGGCGGGATTTCAAAATTTTGGGCGCGAATCCCGCCATCCCGCCCTGAAATTCAAGCCCTGTATAAGTATAAATATAAATTTTCGCAAATAAATATGATAATCGTTACGGTAATATTGTCATTATAACAAGCTTATCCTCATTACGGAAGTAAAAAAACAGAACTATGTGCCTGACATCTGAAAATTTGCTTTAAATATACGATTGTAAAATATTGTTGATCGTCCCAGCATGTTTATTTTTATAAAAATGTTTTAATACCTTTTGAATTCACATGCACACGCATACATAAATATGTAATACTGACATTTTCCAATGTGTCAGTAATGGACACAAAGTTTTAGATTTACATATAATAATAATAATAATTAATTAATTGGCTTGTAATATCTTTTTAAGCACGTCTCCATTGCTTTTTTTCTAATATGGGTTATTTGTTGACAATCCTAATAAAACCTATCAGAAAACAGAAAATAACGTTTACAGTTGCACAGTGCTTTCGCGCAAAGTTTACAGAAAAAGTTAAGTATTCATTGTCTTTATACATTTAACAGTTAGCAAAAATTGTGTATAATTTGTGATTAAATTAATATAAAATTTCCTATTTTGCATGTTAAGAACTACTTGCAAAACTTCACTTATTTTTAAGGTTTTGGGACCAGTGTCTGTTATTGGAATGCTTAATTATTATATTTCTAGAATTTTGGACAAGACTCACTTCATTCCTCATATGTTCTTTACTAAAAGTGACTTTTCAGTAGTGGTTATAGTGCAAATATTTTTAATTAACTGAAAAGCAAGGTAATCAAGTTTAATGTTTTAATTGCATTTTTTGCATAATAAAAATTATCAACTTTCTTTTAAAAATTGCTGTTTATAATTATTCTTACGTGCTTAATTTTTTTTTATTATAAAACAAGAATATTTTTGTAACTCTGATTTCCATTTACTTATCCATCATACGTAGTATAGGGTAAATCTTGCAATCGTTTTGAAAATCGAAAAAGAATTTTTTTTTGACGGATTTACATGCTTTGGACACTGGATATTCCGAAAAACATATTTTTAGAAAAAAAAAAAATGCTGTCCGTCCGTTTGTGTGTCTGTCTGTCTGTCTGTCTCTCTGTAACCGCTCTATCTCCCGAACAAATTGAGATAGAGACATGAAATTTTGTATATGCTTAGTATGTAAAAATGGGACGAAGCTTATTGAATATCAGCAACCTCGATTACCTGGAACTATTTCTTTCGTATTCTCGAAAAATTCGTTCTGATGAAAGATGTATAAAAATTTTCGAATTTTTTTATTTTAAGGAATGGACATAAAAGGCAATAAAATAACACAAATTTTGCATAATAAACAAAGTCGATCGTTTGTTAGTTGCCGAGATATTTGTAATTCTGTTTTCCACATTATTCGATTATTTATGACCCTGTATTTCATTCAAATTTTAATTCAAAGATATATTTATATTGGAAATGAGACACTTAAACCAACGCAGCAAATTTTTAGTTAATATGATTATTATTTTTGGAGTTATAAGGATGTTTCTTTTACGCAGTTCGGTAATTCTTGAGTAGTTAGGCGTCTTATATGTTTTGTCGAAACTGGTTCATCAGCAATTCATTAATAGAGCATTACTATGTATATTAAAAATATTTAAATATACATTTAAGTTTTGTTTTGAAATTGCAATGCATTTTGTATACAGTTTACACATGTTTTATTTTCATACATTATATGCATATCCATGATGTGTAAGTATTACGGTGGCCTCCAACGACTAGTTTTAGTTGTGGTTTTAATTAACAGAAAAGCAAGGTAATCAAGTTTAATTTTTTAAATGCAATTTCTGTATAATAAAAATTATTACATTTCTTTTAAAAATTGCTGCTTTTAATTAGTTTTACGTGATTTATATATTTTTTTATATTAAACATTATTTTTATTATTATTTTTATTATTTTTATTATTATTTTTATTACATATACATTTTTGTAACTCTGATTTTCATATTTTATAATTCAACACTCTATTAAAACAATCGTGAAGGAGAAAGTAATACTCAACCTTACAGGTAGATGACTGAACTGTTAACAATAAATCTGTGAATTCACGATGAAAATACTGGCAGCAAAGTAGCCGAACTTTTACCGTTCCGTTAGTAGATTTTCCGTTGTGGGAAATACAAGAAAGTAAAACTCCGTTTGAAGAAGCAGTAACTTTATGTTACAAGGTTTGATATTTAATGATAATAATTTAATACAATTTTTAAAATTAACGAATCGTCAAAGAATTCGAAATTTCCGAATGATTTTAAGCTGCTATATTATTTTACTTAATTTCTATATTTATTTATTTTGTCTTGTTTTATTTACATCAAGCCGTCGTACCGAGGATCGATCTCGAGACCATTTGGTAGCGTAACAAATCCTTACTGATTGAGCCAAAGCTGCTGACGGCGGCTTGCACAAAGTATGCCTTTTATGAGTTAGTGGGAAAATCTATTGTGCTGTGCTTTTAAAATATTTCTATTCAAATATATTTCTATTCAAATATATCTATTAGAATATTTGTAAACGGTTTATTTTATTTTATTTTAATTTAGACTGATGCATAATACTTATTATTTTTTAAAATAAATTTTAATTTTATAACTAATTTAAATAAAAAAATCACTGTTTAAAATCACTGTTTTTTTTATGAAAATAAAAATTATTCATTTTTTTACAAAAGTAATGCTATAGGCAATTTTTTGAAATTATCGTACAATATTTATTTATTTATTTATTTATTTATTTGGCTAATTAGTTAAAAAAATAATAAGAAATAATAGAAAAAGAAAAAATGTAATTTAAAAGGTTTTTTTATTTTTTAATTATTTCATTGCGTCAGTGGGATTCGACTGCGATCGTATGCAATTAGCGGTGTGGTGCCTTGACCATTTGGCCACGGAGCTCCACACATAACGAAGTGTCTCCGTTTTTTGTTTCTGATTTTTAACGGAAAATGCTCTTTTGCTGTGAAAAGGGATTTTTTCTGTGAAATTCAGGAAAAAAATATTCTTGAATTTCACAATTTTTTTAACAGTATGACTCATAAGACTTTAAATCTCCCTATGCAAATAGAAGCAGAGTGTTAAGTCACGTGAGTTGTTAAACTCTTATTATTTTCATTATTCAGTGTTTAATTATTTTTCTCTGACCCTTACCCGCCCCCATAAATATTAATTAAATTTATCGTAGTAACGAAAAAGAGAAATCTACAGATCAGGGATCTAAATTGTCAGCTTTGAAGTTTTAACTACATTATTATTTTTACATTTAAAGAATTGCAGGCAGACAGGCAAATTTTCATTTTTATATATTAAATATTCTCAGAAATAATTTATTAATTATCGATATTACAACTGTCAAATTTCTATTTTTCTAAGAGAAGTGTAATTTTTCTGTATTTTTAGAGCTATAAAAAATGACTAAATGTAGTTATTCAAATACTTAATTTTATCATAAATAATTATTATAAATACGTTTTAATACCTCTATCTATAAATAATTAATGTACAAGATTTTACCTAACTTCAAATTCAGTTAGACGTTGGCACAAATTGCTGATTCTAAGTTTATGATATAAATAGCCCATTAGTTGGCGCTGCTGTACTGGATTTTTCACTATTTTTTTCAACAATTTTTATCTTAAAAACTAATACACGGATATTCATGAAACTTCAGAATCAGTTAGACTTTGACATATGTTATTGCTGATTATGCTTTAGTGTAAATCTCTTATCAGGTGGCCTGCTCTGCTGGATTTTACATGATTTATACGATTTTAACGATAGTCATATCTCAAGAGCTAATGCTTGGAATTTTATACCTTTAGAATCCTCATGATGAAAATAGATTGCCACTTATTTTTGACTCTGTGATAGCGAATTTTGAAATATTAACATGTATGAAATAGAAGACTAATTTGGGATGGGCAGATCTTACTAATTTATTTATTTTTAACTGCGTTCGTAATTGTGTAAATATGTAGTACCTACAGTTATTGTTCATTCCGTCCGTCAGTTCGCATATAACAACGCAAAAACTACCCGACTGAATCGTTTGAAATTTAAAATATATAAATATTACATAATTTTTTAGAGTGATTTCAAATTTTATGAAAATCGGATTCATAGATTAATTAATCGGACAATCAAAATTATTTCGTTACATTACGGTCAATTGAAAAAAAGTTTCAAATGCCTTTTAATCGCTGGAAATTTAAAATATGTAATTGTCACATAATTTTGTCAAGTCATTTCAAATTTTATGAAAATTGGATGCATAGATTAACTACAGGGACAATAAAAATTATTTCTTTACATTACGGTCAAAAGGGGAAAAAGTTTCAAATGCCTTTTAATTGTTTGAAATTTAAAATATGTAATTGTCACATAATTTTGTCGAGTCATTTCAAATTTTATGAAAATTGGATGCATAGATTAACTACGGGGACAATAAAAATTATTTCTTTACATTACGGTCAAAAGGGGAAAAAGTTTCAAATGCCTTTTAATTGTTTGAAATTTAAAATATGTAATTGTCACATAATTTTGTCGAGTCATTTCAAATTTTATGAAAATTGGATGCATAGATTAACTACAAGGACAATCAAAATTATTTCGTTACATTACGGTCAAAAGGGGAAAAAGTTTCAAATGAATTTGAATCGTTTGAAATTTAAAATATATAATTGTCACATAATTTTGTCGAGTGATTTCAAATTTTGTGAAAATAGGATGCAGAGATCAATTACAGGGACATTCAAAAGTATTCCGTTGCATAACGGTCAATGGTAAGAAAAGTTCCAAATGCATTTTAATGGTGTTACACTTATTCGAACATAATAAATTTGATACGCATCCATGAAGTACATATTATAATAGACATTTTGCACAATCTGTGATGCAAAGAACATTTGTTATTTATTTACAAGGCCACGCAAAAGTATTCCATTACATAATGTGGAGGGAGAACATTGTTTGGTGCGCGTTTTAATTGTAAATAACTATTTAACATTTTGTGAGATTGATATACGTAGCTGGGGAATACTGCAAGTTATTTCCTGTACAAAAGAAAGCAGCTAGTATTTACAGGGACACACAAAAGATTTTGATTGCTATACAGTATCCGAAATATTGTATACTATTACTTTAAGATATGAATAATTATAGGTGCGTCTGTAATTATATAAATAGCAAGCACCTATATTTGTCGTTCAGTATTTCAGTCCGTCTGTCCGACCGTCCGAATGTCAGCCCGCATATAACAAAATAAAAATTGCCCTATCAAATCGCACGATATTTAAAATATATAATTTTAGCTTAATTTTGTCGTGTCATTTTAAATTTTGTGACAATGAAATGCATAGTTTAATTAGAGAAAAAATGAAAAATACTCCATTAGATTATGATCAATAGGAAAAAATAGCTTCAAGTACATTTTAATGGTGCTACACGCATTCGAATATAATAGAATACATGAACCTATGAAGTATATATACATACTAAATATACACTCTGTACAATCTGTGATGCAAAAAAATATTTATTATTAACTTACAAGGCCACACAAAAGTATTACACTGCATAATGCTCTACGGGGAAACATTGTTTGGGGCTATTTTAGTTATATAAAACTGTTTTACATTTTATGAATATGATATACGTTGCTGAGGTATAATAAAAGCTGCTCCCTGTATATTTACAAGAACACAAAAAAGATTTCAACCACTATACTATATCCGAAGTATTATCTACTATATGAGCAAGATCTGAATATAATTAAAACTTCGTTATCGTATGAACGCATCTCATTTGCTACACTTCACGAGCAATTTCCAACTTGTTGAAGTTTAGGTTTATTTTGACTTTTTACTTATGGAAAATTATATGAACTTTACAAACATATTCTGCATTAATTATGTTACATTAATTGCAAACGTGTTAATCTTCTGTAATTTAGTTGGACGTAAATTTAAAAATAATTATTTGGGAAATTTTTGTATTATATATTAAAGTATAGCAAATAGAGATGCAGATTTTCATCATACCGCATTTAAAAGTAATTTTCATTCCGTTTTCGGTGATTTAAAGATTACAATTGTAATAATATTTAAAAGTTTTTAAAAAATGCTGAAAAATTAAACTTATTGGTCAGGTATTGAAACCATCAACATTTCTTTTATTATCGAAACAAGCTCACAGACAACAACTAGCTATAGTTTTGTATCCAGCACTATATCCTACATGCATCTGTGGCACTATATCCTGCGTGGATACAATCACTATATCCTGTGTCGATACACATGCGGTGTGGATATAATTTCAGATGAAATAGTATGATATGCATCTGTGGATGCATATATTTCATCTGAAATTTCCTATAAAAAGAACGCATTATTTAAAAATCGGAAGAATAATTTAAAACTTTATTTCTTTAATTTATTTTATTTTTATTATTATTTTTATTATTTTAATTTTTTTGAGGTGGGGAGTTGATAACATTTTTCGGTGCGTTCGTAATTATGTAAATACGTAGATCCTATAGTTGTCGTTCAGTCCGTCCGTCCGACCGCATGTAACAACGAAAAACTACCCAACCTAATCGTTTGAAATTTATAATACATAATCATTACACAATTTTGTCGAGTCATTTCATTTTTTATAAAAATCGGATGCATACTTCAATTACAGGGACAATCAAAAGTATTCCGTTACAGTACGGGCAATGGGGGAAAATGTTTCGAATGCAATTTAATGAGTTACACTCATTCCAACATAATAAAATTGATTGCATGTATGAAGTACATATTATAATAGACATTTTGCATAATTTGTGGTGCAAAAACATTAGTTATTGATTTACAAGGCCACAGAAAAGTATTCCATTATATAATGATATCGGGAGAACATTGATTGGTGCGCATTTTAATTGTAATTAACTATTTACAAATTTTTGAGATTAATATATGGGAGTGATATTTTTAAAATTTTGTTATCGTACGGACGCATCTCATTTGCTACACTTCACGTGCAATTTCCCTCTTGTTTTATATTCCTAAAAGCACAATTTGTAAAAAAAAAAAAAAAAAAAAAAAAAAAAAAAAAAAAAAAAAAATCAATTGATATTTATATAGTTTAAAAATATATTGTAAGAACAAAATAAATTTTGTGAATATCAATTAAAATCTTTATGTCACACTAAATAGGGTAGATGTGCCAGTAGTGGACGTCATTTGAGGTTTTTGATTTATAAAAAAAGTAATAAAAACTTACCTTTATTTTTTATACATAACTCTATTTTCCATGTTTTATAATCTGGGTTGTTGATGTCACTTTTAATCAAACCAATCACGAAGCGGAAAAAATGCTTCAAAGTTCCCAAGTTTTACAATAAAAATACCAATGAAAAGGAAAACTTAATTAATTTAATAAATTTATGTATTCTTTATTTTCTTGCAAAATTTGAATTTTTTTGTTTGAGTAGCAATAGAAAAATTTTAATTTTATATTCTAATGGCTATTTATAAAGTTTCATTTATTTTTATGGTTTTAAGGGGAGTGTCCTTTACTGGGATAATTAATTAGCCATTTTCCAGTAATAGGCAATCTATGTAGACACTGCTAAAAAAGCAATTTCAGAAATGTTTATAGCGCATTGAAATTTTTACTTAAGTGAAAACCTAAATGATCAAGTTTAAGTCTTCAATTACAGTTATCTAAATGCAATAACTCCAAAACTTTTATAAGCAGCTGCTTTTAAGCTGTTTTATGTGGTTAATAATATTTCAATATTGTATTGTTATTTAATGTATGCATTGTATATTTTGCAATCCGGCAATCAAATTAGTGAAGAAGCAGAAATTATTGTTTAAAGAAACAGTCAAAGAAGGGCCCATAGGGCTAAAAATAAAAATAATTAAAATACAGAAGCTATTTAAAATCAAATTACTGTCTTAACATTTTCTTTATTCACCTCTCACAAAAGAAAATTAAAATGGAATATTAATGAAAGTTATAGTAATCAAGATACATTAAATCTGCAGATCAGTGTCCAAAAGTACAGTTTTATAACTTTATTAGGTAGATTTCGTAAGAAATATTACCTATTGCGCTCACTCCTATGTTGGAATTTCTGAAACTTTTTGCAGATCTACGCTTATCTTGACCTCTAGACCCAAAACTACCATTAGTAAAAAAATTTATATATACATCTATCTAGCTAGCTAGCTATCTAACTGTCTACATCACATTTTATGGACACGATAACTTCTCCAATTCTGCTCAAATCTCTTTCAAACTGATATATAAAATCAAAGAGCTTAAAATCTCGGTTAAGTTCGTTAATGGGGAATATCGGACCAAGGGTTGGAAGTAGGGAAGGTTTTTGTGAAAAAAAAAATATAAAACGCCATAACTTCTTCAATAAATTAGATAGCGAATCAGTTTAAAGTCTCTTCTACTTCTAAGAAGTAGACGAAAAGTTTATGCATGGCAAATATGTTATGAAATTAAAAATGGATTCAAAAGAAGAAAAAAAACAGGGTTTTTGGGAGAAAAAAATCATAACTTCTTTAATTCTCAAGATATCAAATCCAAGTAATTTTTTTAAAGTTTATAAAAATGATCTAAAACTTTTGCTTAGACAAGTTCTTGATAGAATCAAATTTTACCGATAAAAAGATTAAAAACGAAAAGAAAAAAGGGGTGGAAAAAGTAAAAAATCCATAACTTCGTCAATTTTTAAGTTATCAAATTCAATTAAATTTATTTTATATCTACTCATTAATATCTACAACTTTTATACTGGCAAGTTTTTTATAGGACCAATTTTTATAGCAAAATTAAATTAAAGAAAAGTAGGAGTTGAAAAAAAAAAAACCCGCAAATCCAAACTGCTTTTATTATGACTCATTTTTAAATTCATTTTTGAATATAAACGCGACCAAATGGGAGATTCTTTTATATAGGAACTGTATAATGTGATGTATTGGCCAGTTTCTTGATAAAGGCGGAATATATTTTTAAAAAAAGCTGCCAAAAAAGGCACTTTGAATTGAATTTCCCTAAGCGATTGTGATTGAAAAATTGGGGAAGTACTCAAATAACAAACTGCTTATTTTATGAGTCATTTTAAAAACCATTTTTGCTCTCAAAAGCATCCAATTGGCAGGTCCTCTTGTTTAGGAGCTGTATAATATGATCTATTGGTCAGTTTTTTGATAAAGGCTGAATATATTTTTTTAAAATGCTGTCAAAGTGGGCACTTCGCACAAAATTCCCCGAAGCGATCGTAATTAAGAATTGAAGTTGTATTCAAATAACAAATTGGTTATTTTATAACTCATTTTTAAATTCTATTTTGCTCTCAAACGCATTCAATTGAGAGTTTTTTGTTATTTCGAAACTATATAATGTACCGTATTAATCGATTTTTTACTAAAGTCAGAATATATTTCAAAATATGTTGTCAAAATGGGCATTTGAGCCAAATTTACCTTAAGATGATTATGATAAAACCAGTTCTTACACAAAAATGAAATTAAAATTTTTTTAAAAGAGGCCAAATAAAGTTGTTAAACTGGGTTTATATTTAATCAAACTAGATGGAACCCGTCAAAACTTGACGGCACCGAAGAAAGAAAAAGGTATTTTCCAGCTATTAAAGGATTTTTTAACGACTAATCTTCAGTAAAAATTTCAATAAATAAAAGAACAACCTGCATTTTACATCCAGGCAAATGACCCGCAATTGGCCGAGTTACATTCAAACATGCTGTCATAGAATTAGAATCTCTCTCATTTGATAATTTTTCATTTACAAATACAACACCAATAAATTGTACATAACATGAATAAATCATAAATTACTGTCATCACTCATTTCATACAAAATATACATCCTTCACTTACTTCGCAGCAAAATAAGACTGAATTTATAGTTTGCCATTTAGCAACTATAACAATGATCCTCTCCGTGGTTAATTTGTTGTTACATTACCCACCCCATTCAACAAATAAACATTTGCATTTTCAACTACTTTTCTATTACCTTTTCATAAATCAAAAATACATGTAAATTTCACATATTAAAAAAATTAATGATAATATTTATTCTGGCTAGGTGAAGCCCGTCAAAACTTGACAGCAACAATATGAAAGAATCAAAGAAAAAAAAGTATTTTGCCACTATAAAAAAATTTTCAAAGAAAACTTTTTTTTTAAAGATTAATATTTATTAAAAATTTCAATATGCTTTTCCATTTACCAACGTAACACCAACATGACATGATCCCGGGTGCAGAATTGGTGCAACGCTGCGACACACGTCAGACTTGAAAATGTTTGCAGATTATTTTTCAACTGTTTAAGTTTTTAAAAAAAAATGCTAGAAATCATTTGCTATGTACCAAAGTTTGCTAGGTACCATAAAAAACACAAATTCTGGCAAATAATCACAAAAATTAGAAAATTTCATCAAAATACTCCCCCCCCCCCCCCCAAAAAAAAAAAAAACATTGCCCGGAAATTTTATAAATAGATGTGGGAAAATAAAACAGCAAATTTCGTCAACAGATTGCAAAAAACAACAAATTTCTTCAAAAGATCTCTAAAAAATTTGTCAAAAAACTGCAAAAAAAAAAATTGTCTAGATATCCCAAATAAAACAAATTTCGCAAAAGTATTGCACAAAAATAAAAATTTTGCCAAAACGTCTAAAAAAAAATGGCAATTTTCATGAAAATTTGTTTTGAAAAAGGCAAATTTTGACAAAAAAAATCCCTAAAAAATGGCAAATTTGTAAACATATTATGAAAAAAAATTCAAAATATTGTGAGAAAACAAATTTCGACAAATGATTGTGAGTAAACAACAATTTTCGTCAAAGGATTGAAAAAAAAAGCAAATTTTATCAAATAATCACAAAAAAGATAAATTTTGCAAAAAGATCTTCAATAAACGGCAAATTACATCGAAAAATCATGACAACACGACAACTGTCATCGAAAGAAATCGAGAAAAACGATAAACTTTGCCGAAAGACCTCAAGATGACGAATTTCATCCAGTTATCATAAAAGATGTGAATTTCGCCCAAAGATCTCAAAAAGCATATAAAATTTATCCAGGTAATCGCAAAAAATGGTAAATTTAGCTAAAAATAGTGGAAAAAAACGACAAATTTCTAAAAAAAAAAATAACAAAGAACAATTTCACAAACAAAAATCACGAAAAAAGGATAAATTCGATAAAACAGCAAATTACATCGAAAGATAGTGAGAAAAAATGACAAATTTCACCGAAAATCCCCGAAAAAACAAATAATTTTATCCTGGTACCATAAAAGATGTGAATTTCGTCAAAAGATCTTGAAAATACTTTAAATTTGTCTAGGTACTTCAAAAAACGCAAATATTGGTAAACAGATTGTGAGAAAACAACACATTTTGTCAAAAGATGAAAAAGAGGCACATTTCAAGAAAAAATTGCAAAACAGGTAATTTTTTTCAAAGAAAAAAAAGCGAAAATATGATAAATTTCTGAAATAACAAAAAAAAAACGACAAATTTAACAAAAAAAGCATAAATTCGATAAAACGGCAAATTACATCGAAAGATAGCGAGAAAAAAACGACAAATTTCACCGAAAATCCCTGAGAAAACAAATTTGTCCTGGTACCATAAAAGATGTGAATTTCGTCAAAAGATCTTGAAAATACTTTAAATTTGTCTAGGTACTTCAAAAAACGCAAATATTGGTAAACAGATTGTGAGAAAACAACACATTTTGTCAAAAGATGAAAAAAAGAGGCACATTTCATCAAAAGATCGCAAAACAGGTAATTTTTGCAAAGAAAAAAAAGCGAAAATATGACAAATTTCTGAAAATAACGAAAAAAACGACAAATTTAAAAAAAAATCATGAAAAAAGCATAAATTTGATAAAACGGCAAATTACATCGAAAGATAGCGAGAAAAAAATGACAAATTTCACCGAAAATCCCTAAGAAAACAAATAATTTTTTCCTGGTACCAGAAAAAATGTGAATTTCGTCAAAAGATCTTGAAAAAATACTTTAAATTTATCTAGGTACTTCAAAAAACGCAAATATTGGTAAACAGATTGTGAGAAAACAACACATTTTGTCAAAAGATGAAAAAGAGGCACATTTCAAGAAAAAATTGCAAAACAGGTAATTTTTTTCAAAGAAAAAAAAGCGAAAATATGATAAATTTCTGAAAATAACAAAAAAAAAAAACGACAAATTTAACAAAAAAAAGCATAAATTCGATAAAACGGCAAATTACATCGAAAGATAGCGAGAAAAAAACGACAAATTTCACCGAAAATCCCTGAGAAAACAAATAAATTTGTCCTGTTACCATAAAAGATGTGAATTTCGTCAAAAGATCTTGAAAATACTTTAAATTTGTCTAGGTACTTCAAAAAACGCAAATATTGGTAAACAGATTGTGAGAAAACAACACATTTTGTCAAAAGATGAAAAAAAGAGGCACATTTCATCAAAAGATCGCAAAACAGGTAATTTTTGCAAAGAAAAAAAAGCGAAAATATGACAAATTTCTGAAAAAAAACGACAAATTTAAAAAAAAAATCATGAAAAAAGCATAAATTTGATAAAACGGCAAATTACATCGAAAGATAGCGAGAAAAAAATGACAAATTTCACCGAAAATCCCTAAGAAAACAAATAATTTTTTCCTGGTACCAGAAAAGATGTGAATTTCGTCAAAAGATCTTGAAAAAATACTTTAAATTTGTCTAGGTACTTCAAAAAACGCAAATATTGGTAAACAGATTGTGAGAAAACAACACAGAGAGACTGCATATTTGCTATCACTGTTTAATGCAATGCTATGATAATTATATTTTTTTTCTTTACTTATCTTATAATGATTGAAATACATTGGTTTTTTCACTTTACATAAGTTATTTTATTTCCAAGTGTTTATTTACGTTCTTGGCCGATAAAGCATTTTCTATATTGTAATTTTCAAATCATCTAGGTACCACAAAAAATGCAAATTTTGCCAAATAATCATAAAAAAAACCAGCAAGCAATGAATATGGTATATAAAGACTGCTTTATCATGATTGAAAGCTATGCAAAAAGAGGGATCTCTTCTGATAATTTTATTTTTCTTTGTTGATTATAATGATCTTCATATTTCTGAAAAAACATTGTTGAGAGATCAAGATCAAGCGATTAAAAAAAAATAGCAAATTTCATCAAAATATTCCCTCCTCCTTCTCCCCAAAAAAACTCAGCAAATTTTGTCACGGGAACACTTTTTAAAAAGGTGTACTCAAAAAAAGTGAAACATTAAAGAAATATTAATGATTTACAAAGCTGTTTATAACTGGGATTATTTTCATTTCATATGCAATTTTCTATTATTCGGCGAGACTATGAGATGTAATATAAATACTTCCTAAACGTTATGAATTTGCTCAAAAATGAAATTATAAGTGGGAAAAAAATCACCGTTTTTTGACATGAGTATAATAAGAAACTGAAGCAAAAAATAAATAGTGATTTGCGAATCTGTTTACATCCATGAAGTCAAACTATCCGTCGAAAATCGCACCATCAAAACACGAAACAAAAAACAATGTGATTTCCAGCCTTTTTTTTTTACACATACTAATAAATAAATTTGAAAATTACAATATAGAAAATGATTTATCGGCCAAGAACGTAAATAAACACTTTAATCATTAACTTATTGAATGTTTCAATTTCATATGAAACATCTCTACAATTAAGCCTAAGATTGCCGGCAATAACATTGCAAAAAAAGAATACAGATGGAAATAAATTAATTAACTTACGTAAAGTGAAAAAAACAATGTATTCCAATCATTATAAGATTAGTAAAGTTAAAAAATTAATTATTATAGCATTGCATTAAACAGTGTCAGCGTTCTTATCCCATATTTACAAACGCGCTTTGCAAATGCTCTTACAGACAGTAACTACTCTCCTCCGATTAACCAATAGGAGGAGACTCTCAGAGACCGGCGCAAATATCGATGCGTAGAGACGAAAAAAAAAACTATGCTGACTTTTTCTGCCTTTCGTTTTAATATATAGATTTTATTTTTTGTTGTTGAAATGAGCACTATTCGAAATTTACCTCTGTCTATAGGACTATAGATTTTTTTGCTTCTGATTTCGCAACTTTTTTAGCTGATAGGTGGTCGGATGATGTAACATGAAATTTATTGCCAAATCACAACAATATACATTTCTTTTTAAAAAAAATTCCAGACATTATTTACTCAGATTCAGAGCACAACGGCCACAAAATAACCCATATTCAAAAAAAAATATAAATAAGAAAAGATTTATAAGTATTAAAGAAAATGCACTTAATTTTATTCCCCTGGAGATTATCCATTCTTTACATCAATTTTGTGATCTTAGTAAATTAATATAAACAATCCTATCAGTTCATAAATAATTTCATATCAGCAGTCACATTTAAAATGGCGCCGAACACGAAATCTGAGAAAATATTTATTTATTTATTTTAATATAAAAATATTTTCATTAATTTTTTATATAAATACTGCATTCTGTATCAAACATGATAATTAAGTCAAAATATTTAGCACTTTTTATGTTTTTCTGTCTTAAATTCTGCACCAAATTTAAAGACTTATATCAATTTATTTCAAATTGTAAGACAGATTATTTTCTCAATTTATTTCGATTATCGCCAGCTTTACTTGTCAAATAACACTCGTAGAAAAAGTTTAGGATTGAGAAACTAATAAATTAAACTAGAAATCTTATATTTCGAATAATATTGATTGTGGCATGATTTTTTTTTTATATTACCAAGATCCATTCTTTCTAAATCTTATATAATTTTTTATGAAGAATTGATAATGCTCCATTTTCTATTGCTTTCTCTATAAAAACGAATATTTATTTAATTTTAAATATTTGTAATAAACTTATACCGCCATAATTATTAATAAAATTGTGGCTACCGAATGGTAGTTGAAATAGAAATACAGTGTCTCACATAAGTGATGGGACACTTGTGCTTTACAAAAGAAAACTAATCAAATAATTTAAAAAAACATGTACACATTTTTTTGTGGGTATGTTTCATACTTAAATTTAGTAAAGATTATTACATAACATACATTTTGTCAAAATATTAAAATATTAATTTAATAAAAATACAAATGTTTAGAACGGAGCAAAAAATAGCTCACATAAGTGATGGGACACCATTATATATGCAACAAAAATCGTCTAAGCAATAAAAATATTTTTTGGGGTTTTATTTTTACTTAAAAGCAATTGGCAATAATTTATAAAATCGTCTGCAGTATTTCTCTCCAGTTTGTTTTGGAATTTTTGTGTTTTTTAGCTCTGTGTAGCCATGAATGCTAAACGAAAAGAAACTTCGCCTGAAATTCGAAAATTAGTTATTAATTTGCATATTGAACGTGAAAAATCTATTAGAAAAACTGCTGAAACAGTTAACTTGAGTCGTTTAACAGTTTTCAATATCATTAAACGATATAAAAAGAATCATATGATTCAGGATAAAAGAAGACCTGGCCGACAATCAAAGCTATCCAATGGAATAAAGCGAATTATCGTTCGAAATATAAAAAAAAAATCCAAGAAATAGTGCTTCAAAAGTTGCTGCTGATTTACAAGCATTATATGGAATAATTGTTAATCCTGAGACTATTAGAAGAGTAATTCGATCTGCTGGATATCACGGTAGAGTAGCCAGGAAAAAATTCTTCGTAAGTGAAAAAAATAGAAAACTCAGACTAGCTTTCGCAAAATCCAACATAAATAAGTATTCTAAGTTATATTTGCTGATGAGAGTAAATTTAATATATTTGGTTCTGACGGTAGAATCTTGTTGTGGAGAAAACCCAGGGAAGAATTTCGCAAACAGAACTTGGTACCAACAGTAAAACATGGTGGAGGAGGAGTTATGGTATGGGGGTGTATGTCGTCCGCTGGAGTTGGTAATCTTGTTTTTATTGACAGTATAATGGATCAGTACAAGTATATTGATATTTTAAAGCAAATTTTGAAATCTTCAGCACGAAAATTGAACCTTCATAACGATTTTAAATTCTACCAGGACAATGACCCTAAGCACACTGCTCTGAACGTTAGACTCTGGCTACTATATAACTGTCCTGAAATAATAAAAACACCACCACAATCTCCAGATCAAGGCCCCCTTATCATAATATCAAGGCCTCGCATTCAGGAGAAAATCTATTGTTGAAATTGTCCCTATAATTGACAACTTATTATATGACTTTGTCTCGTTTGTAACGCCACCTGGTGCATACTACTGTTAATAATCCCATAGGAAATAATGGAAAACATTTCAGTTTCTAACATTAGATGGCGCTACCAACGTGAAAAATCATGTAGTTCAGCGCCCCCTGTACTGTGGTCAAAGGAAACTTGGTGAATGACAAGCCTTTATATTATGATAAGTTAGCCTTGCTCCAGACTTAAATCCCATAGAGAATATTTGGCAAGAATTGGAATCAAGAATTCGCAAACACACCATTTCTTCAAATCAACAACTAAAATCGGTGCTTCAAGAAGAATGGGGTAAAATCACTCCAGAAATCACAAAAAAATTAGTCGAATCCATCCCAAAAAGATTAAATCATGTTTTAAAAGTAAAAGGAAATCCAACAAAATATTAAAACCTTTTAAAAAGTAAAATTTTTGGATAAATATTTGATGGAAAAGTAAATGTCCCATCACTTATGTGAGCCATTTTTTGCTCCGTTCTGAACAATTGTATTTTTACTAAATTAATATTTTAATATTTTGACAAAATGTATGTTATGTAATAATTGTTACTAACTTTAAATATGAAACACACCCAAAAAATTTTTGCCCATGTTTGTTTATTTATTTTATTGCAGTTTCTTTTTATAAAGCACAAGTGTCCCATCACTTTTGTGAGACACTGTATTTGCATTTTCTATCCCCTGCCTTTTCGCATTAAAAGAAGAAAAGTATATTTTACCAGATTTTAACTTTTATTAAATTATTCATAGAATTTTTTCTGTTGTGGAAAAGAATGCTGCCATTTTTTATTTGTTTGTATGTTAGAGATAATAAAAACAGAGAAGCAGACGATTTTTATAATATTAATGGAATCTAGTCGCGTTCATAGATGTAATCATAAAATATGCGCATTTTGAAAAAAAAAAACATCATTTCTGTTATTAATTATCCTGTAAATTAAAAAAAATCCCTTGATATGTAAAACGTAATAAATAACTGATTTTCAGAATTTATTTTGAAAGAAGATTTATTTATTATTTTTTTTAAACCTGACGCATTTTTGGAATACTACTTTGATGTTTTAATTCAAAAGTTTCTATGGAAACGATAATAAAATAGATTAAGAATTTTGCAAAGTTACTTGTGGAAAATGGCTTCTCTTGATGCCGACGAATTTGTTGAAAGCGAATTGGAAGATTTAAAACTTTATTTTGAGGATGGAGCGTGGAACGAATTAAGTAATTATGAGAAAAGAAGGTTCGCTAGGATTAAGAGGAATTATGAAAATCTAGTTAATATTGGTAAGATAAAAATATTTTTTTCATTAATTTATGTTTCTTGTAGAATACGTACTTTCAGATGCTGCAGCAATAATTGTGATATTCTAAATATATTAAGATTACTCTTCTGAAATTGAAATCATATGTATCCATTTTTATTGTTTATGTCCATGATGTTTATATGTTTGAGGAGATTCTGCAAATTTAATTTTTTACTTTTTTTTAAAATCATGATTATTTTTTATTCGTTACGCAGTGATATTTAACTCATTTCCCATTGATATTACTTTGTTTCCGTAACTGACCACAATAAGCATTTAATAAACAATTTTATATAGAAAATTCTTCTTATTTTGGAATTTCATTAGAGTTGCAATTTCTTTTTAATTATATTCATTCATAAATGATTTTACTTTTCAGGATTTTAAGAGCTTTTATTTAAGAAACATAATATTTTTCTGAATAAAACAAATATTTTTTTAGTCTTTGAAAATGAGTAGTACTAATTCTTATTAAAAAAAAAAGGTTTTAATAAAATATAATAATATAACTAAAATAATACGAAATCATACAGGATATTGACATTTGATCAAACTTTTCCTCAAATATTCTAAAATTGTACGAATAATTAAAAAAAATCAATAAAAGTGGTGCTATATTAATAAATTTAAGATATTTTTTGATATTGTAATCACTACAATACTCTGAGCAAAGGAAAAAGATACGTTATTCATTTTTTAACACTTTCCAACAAAGTTGAAAAGTGCTTATGCATTCGGTTTGTCTGGCCGTCTGGCCGCTCTCTAACTCACGTAAATATCCTCGGATAGCCATGAAATTTTAGGACGTTATTGATTATTTACCTTAGCACGAATCTTATTGAAAATGAAGTTTCTACCATGATTAGTTTATCTACAGGGAGAATCAAAATTTTCCCATTACATTACGGCCTATCGGGAAAAATCGTTTCAAAGGAATTTTAAAGATGTTATAAGCTAAGATATATATATATAGTGGTTTACTAACTTACATCATTTAACCTTGAACGAATCAAGTCCTGTTCCTAATGAATATTTTGTTTTCCTGAATTATTAACTTTTTACTTTAACTGAGTCTGGTATATTCACATTGTTTTTGTTGTGAGTTGATTCGAATACTGATGAGGCTATGCGGTGCATAGCGAAACGTTTATTAAATTTGTTCTCATTTTAATTGTTTTTTATTTAATTGTATTAAAGTCTGTCTAGGGTTTCCTAATTGAATGTTATACCCTGTCAAACATATTAATATTTATATGCTTTTACTATGTGCATTAAAATATACATTCTATGTAATATAAATTGAAAATGTAGCAGTAGCTGTTATTCATTTATAGGGACACACAAAAGAATCCAAGATAATGGTAAAAGCGAAATTGTGTGTGACATATTTTATTAGCAATGTCCAACAAAGTTGAAAAGTGCTTATTCATTCGGTTTGTCTGTCCGTCTGTCCACATTCTAACTCACGTTAATATACTCGGACTGCCATACAATTTTAGGACATTATTGACATTTACCCTAGCACGAACCCTATTGAAAATGAAGTCTCTACCATGATTAGTTTCACTACAGGGAGAATAAAAAGTTTCCCATTACATTACGGCCTAAGGGGAAAAATCGTTTCAAAGGAATTTTAAGGATGTTATACCCTGTCAAGCATATTAAAATTTATAAACTTTTACGAGATGCATTAAAATATAAGGTGAAAAGGGCTATTATTCATTTACAGGGCCACACAAAAGAATTCCATTAGATAATGGTAAAAGGGGAATAGTGTGTGACATACTTTAAATGTATTAAACTTTTTCATGTGTAATAAAATTGATGTATGTAAATGAGGCTTAGTATAAATTATACGATACTGCCTTCCATAATATAAAGTACATCGTATTTACAGGGACACACAAACGATTTCAAATAGTACATTCTTTTCAAGGTATTGTATATGTATTGATATGCGCGTATAAGTTTCACAAAATTTATGCATATTATATGGTGTGTATAAATGCTATAGTTAATATACAGGGCTACCCAAAAGAGCTCGCAAACGTTACTGAATATGAGCATAAATCACTAAAAGGTGATTCTTAAATAAATTATGCATTTTTACGCTGAACTTCATTAAATTTTCTAAGAAATGTTTGCAGAATATAGATAAAATGATATATAGGCCACGCAAAGAATTGGGTACATGGATCCTATGAATGATTATTTATGAGAAAGTGATTTCAGTTGTTTTAAGAGTATTTTAGTTTAAAATAAATTTTATCTTAACGCTGATTTGTAAAAAAGGTACCAGGCAAACAACAAAGCTGAACAATGTATTCAAGTAACGTTTCAATCTACTAGTATAATTTGCTGAAACAGAAATTTCAAGCTAATAGGAATTTTTTGCTAAACTCAATTTTCCCATCATATAGTATGTATATTAGCTGACAGATCAAATACTGGGCTGTTCAATAGTACTAGAATACATATTTGGCTATATTTGGGTTTATATCCTTATTTATCTAAATAACGAAGTTTTGTTAAAGATTTCATGAAGCGTTGGAAAATGCTTCATAATCTATGCTTAAAGCATGATTTTTCTTACTTGTTTAAATATTTTCAAGCATTTGCTAATGAAATATTTAAATTCCATTCAATGCTATCACTAAAGAGAGTACTTCCTTATATTTTCTTCCTTTAGAACAGCATGATTTATCAAATCTTTCTTCAAAATACATTTGGATTATTGAAGTTGCAAAGATTAAATTTTCTCCTTTTTATTGGCATACACACATATGCGTAAATGCATGCATAAAATTAATTTTTTTTGGAGTAAGTTTTGATTTTCAATCAATGAAATATGAATAGTTATTTATCTTTTTTTTTATTTTCATATGATTTCTGTATTCTTTTTTTTACATTCTGTGTATTTTGCATGCTAAATTAACTAGTTGTTGCAATATAATGTGTGTCGAATATTTCAAAAAGGGATGATGATAGTCAAGATTACACCAGATTGCAATATTTTTTACCTTTTCTTAAAATTCGATTGTCAGTTTCAAAAATTCATATTCTATTCTGACGTTTAGAAAATTCCTAAAATTATGAAATAATACCTGTTTTTAGTGACTGTGTGCTGTTAATTTAAACCATAAAAAATTATGGTATATTTAGGAAAACTAACAAAAACGACTTTTATTAATTAATTAATTTATTTATTTATTTATTTTTTGACCATTTGAAAAAATTTTGAGGTTTTTCGACAAGAATAAATTTTGCAATAGACCTGGTTATGTCCACATTTTATTGTTTATGATCGGTCCAGGAATATGAATGTTACATTCATGGCGTAAGTAATATATGACTTTGTTACTACCTAAGCCACGTTTTGATCATCATAAAAATGAATTTTTTATTGATTTTTATTAACTCACTGGTAACATTCATGCATTTTGCTTTGGCAATGGATGTCCGCATTTTATTTTAATTAAAAAAAACTTTTTACATTTAAAATAAGTTTTTTTAATAGAAAAAGCAAAAATATAATTTATAAAGAAAATAAAATTAAGTTTGATCATCGAGACAACCGATTACGACATGTGCGACGATCACGAAAAAGAAAACTATCTATTGTTGAATCCAAGATTATAAAAGACTTGCATCTAGTAAATTACTAAATGTTTTTTTCTTAGATATAGAACTTATTTATAAATCTTAATTTTTAGTCTAAAAAAATCATTTACTAAATGATTGTTGTAGTTCGTTAACCTTTACACTGGGGCTCGCGCAGCATTCATCCCAGAGTACTTGCTAAGCTGGAGAGATTCAATCCGAGTCCCAGCGTAAAGGTTAAACTATTTTATTTTATTGTTATTTATTTATTTATTTATTTATTTATTAGAGGAATGAGGAATGGTGTTGTTACTTTTTTACTTTTTTCTATCTTTATAAAAGTAAAGTATTGGATTCTTGAAAATTTCCGAATTCCAATTTTCGACATGTTTATACGTTTGTTTTCCTTTTAGGCGACTTCTAATGTTAAAACTTCTTCTTTTACTGTACGGCTTATACTTAGTACGGCTTATACTTACTACTTTAAAAAATAAATGTGGTACAATTATGGAACAATACTAAATAAGTATTCTGAACAACTCAATTTATAAATCGAAGAATTATTTCAAGCGCTGAAATTGTTGAAAACGTACAAGATAGTCTATTTAAGTAAATTTTATAGTATTGCATTTTATAAATATGACTGTGGAACCATATTTTTAAGCCACTTACCTATTGCATGTTCAATCAGTTTCGAAATTTGTCTGCCTTTTTCTTTCAATTTTTTATTAAATAATCAATAAGGATGTAATCCAGTAGTTTGAAAAAACCGCTTTTAAAAACTTATTGCAGATTTGAAAAAGATCGAATAATAGTCGATGAAAGTATTTTACATTCAAGTTTTTTTAATATACGAATATTAAAAAGCAAATATAACTTTGAAATATTTAAATTATTATTATTATCTAAAAACATTTAATGGTTAAATTTACCATTGTACAAGTTTTTTTTAAAGCACCTTTACGAAATTCTGTGGTGTAGCAACATCTTTCTTTAACCATTTTTAAGAAGTGACTATGAGATACATTGTTAATGTGGTTTAATCAATAACGAAACAAAAAGCTGTCAACTATCGCTGTAGTTGTGGATGCAATCTTGGGAACCAAAAATCATTCAATCAAACAAATATTTTCCTACTATAAAAATATAGTTATCTAATTATCTAATTTTTTCATACCTAGTTATACCATTTTACTTACCCATCGCATATAATATAGGGTAAATCTTTCAATCGTTTTGAAAATTCAAAAAATTTATTTTACAGATTTACACGTTTCAGACACTGAATATTCCGAAAAACATATTAAAAAAAAAAAATTGCCGTCCGTCTGTCTTTGTGTCTGTAAAAGCTCTTTCCGAATAAATTGAGATAGACTTGAAATTTGGTGTGCATTTAATATGTAATAATGAAAAGAGACCTTTTGAATATCATAAAACCTCGATTATACAGAATTTTATTTTTCGAACTCTTGTAATATCTGTTCTGGTGAAAAGTATGCAAAATTTTTCTGATATATTTTTTATTTTACTTTAAGAAGTAAATGCAAAATACAATTAAAAAAAAACCCCATCAATTTTGTATAAAAAATGAAGTCGATCGGATAAGCAGTTGCCTATATATTTGTAATCCTATTTCCCACACACTTAGATTTTTCATGACCCTGAATTTCATCCAAATTTCAATTCAAATGCATATTCTAATTAGAAATTAGACGCTAAATCCGATGCAGTAAAACTGTAAGTTAATATAATTATAATTATTGGAGTTATAAGGATGCTTCTTTTACGTAATTTGGAACTACTTGATTTTCCCATCAATCAATAAATTATGTCTAAACTAAAAGATTAAAAGTCGGTAATGGCTTATCGTAAACATCACATTCACTTGACATTAAACACCTTACACGTGTCTGTTAGGTCATCAAGCAATTTTTATTCGTCGTTTTATTTGTTTTTTAACAGTCTTTTACCAATATATTTTTTTTTTAATTTAAAATAAAAACTAATCTAATTTGTATAATTTACAAGTAATTTTGAGATTTACATAGCTTATCGAAATGGATCGATGAGATAATCAATTAGTACCGTAAAATGGGGTGAATCGGAACACTTTTCAACTTCACCGTTAAAAAAAAGCAACAACTGATATTTTATTTTTTTTTATTTTTGTACTAGAAACTTCGGTCTTGTTTTGTTCTTTTATTTTTAAGCAAAAACGAAACATTTTTACTGTGTATATATGTATAATTTATTTTTTAATGATGTTCCGATTCACCCCGCAGATAGGGGGGAATCGGAACAAATGCTATAATCTTTATTTATTCTGATTCAAACAATAATAGGGTTAGTAAAAACAGGTAATAATGATAAGGGAGTAATAGGAACACGTAGTTACTGAGAAACCAAGCCTTTATTTTTTATACAAGCAAAGATACAGTGTCTCACAAAAGTGATGGGACACTTGAGCTTTATAAAAAGAAACTGCAATAAAATAAATAAACAAACATGTGCAAAAATTTTTTGGGTGTGTTTCATATTTAAAGTTAGTAACAATTATTACATAACATACATTTTGTCAAAATATCAAAATATTTATTTAGTAAAAATACAATTGTTCAGAACGGAGCAAAAAATGGCTCACATAAGTGATGGGACACTTACTTTTCCATCAAATATTTATCCAAAAATTTTACTTTTTAAAAGGTTTTAATATTTTGTTGGATTTCTTTTTACTTTTAAAACATGATTTAATCTTTTTGGGATGGATTCGACTAATTTTTTTGTGATTTTTGGAGTGATTTTAGCCCATTCTTCTTGAAGCACCAATTTTAGTTGTTGTTTTGAAGAAATGGTGTGTTTGCGAATTCTTGATTCCAATTCTTGCCAAATATTCTATATGGGATTTAATTCTGGAGATTGTGGTGGTGTTTCTATTATTTCAGGACAGTTATATAGCAGCCAGAGTCTAAAAAGTTCAGATCAGTGTGCTTGGGTTTATTGTCCTGGTAGAATTTAAAATCGTTGTGAAGGTTCAATTTTCGTGCTGAAGATTTCAAATTTTGCTTTAAAATACCAATATACTTGTACTCATCCATTATACTGTCAATAAAAACAAGATTACCAACTCCAGCGGACGACATACACCCCCATACCACAACTCCTCCTCCACCATGTTTTACTGTTGGTACCAAGTTCTGTTTGCAAAATTCTTCCCTGGGTTTTCTCCACACCAAGATTCTACCGTCAGAACCAAATATATTAAATTTACTCTCATCAGCAAATATAACTTTATTCCAGTAATCAGAATTCTTATTTATGTTGGATTTTGTGAAAGCTAGTCTGAGTTTTCTATTCTTTTCACTTACGAAGAATTTTTTTCTGTCTACTCTACCGTGATATCCAGCAGATCGAATTACCCTTCTAATAGTCTCAGAATTAACAATTATTCCATATAATGTTTGTAAATCAGCAGCAACTTTTGAAGCACTATTTCTTGGATTTTTTTTAATATTTCGAACGATAATTCGCTTTATTCCATTGGATAGCTTTGATGGTCGACCAGGTCTTCTTTTATCCTGAATCATATGATTCTTTTTATATCGTTTAATGATATTGAAAACTGTTGAACGACTCAAGTTAACTGTTTCAGCAGTTTTTCTAATAGATTTTCCACGTTCAATATGCAAATTAATAATTAATTTTCGAATTTCAGACGAAGTTTCTTTTCGTTTAGTATTCATGGCTACACAGAGCTAAAAAACACAAACATTCCAAAACAAACTGGAGAGAAATACTTCAGACGATTTTATAAATTATTGCCAATTGCTTTTAAGTAAAAATAAAACCCCAAAAAATATTTTTATTGCTTATTTCAGAAGATTTTTGTTGCATATATAATGGTGTCCCATCACTTATGTAAGCTATTTTTTGCTCCGTTCTAAACATTTGTATTTTTATTAAATTAATATTTTAACATTTTGACAAAATGTATGTTATGTAATAATCTTTACTAAATTTAAGTATGAAACACACCCACAAAAAAATGTGTACATGTTTTTTTAATTTATTTGATTAGTTTCCTTTTGTAAAGCACAAGTGTCCCATCACTTATGTGAGACACTGTATGCCTTTTTAAAAATTAGAAAACAATTTTTAAATCATGAAAAATTAAAATTTATTTTATGAAGTTATATTCGAATTTCAGAAGTAGAATTTAATACAAATTTTGCCCTGTTCTGTGTTATCCTTTATTAGTAGTCATTAGGTAAGTGAATCTATTGAGAAACCCCAATCGCTGCATGCATTAATATGATCTATTATTACGCGCTCATCCCCAGACCTTAGTACTGTTTGTATCCCTCTTTTTTTATTGGTTTTTCATTTTGAGATGTTTGTGTAATGTTGTGGATGTCAGAGAATAATTCTTTGCAGTTTCTCTAACTAATTTGCTGATTTTAAATTCATTTATCGTGTGTTCCATGTCTGTTGGATTAGGCGTTGACTTTTTTGTTTAACCAAGTAATTTCTTGGCACCTTTAAACTCTTCAAGTAATTAGAACGAACAAAATGTTGTTACAATACATATTCATACATATGTTTTCATATATTACATGAAACTATTACTGTTTAGAAAAGTAAATCATGAGAGAAAACGTGTTCCGATTCACCCCGTAAATCTTAAACCTCTGATGTTACAAGCCATTTTTCAACTTTTCATTATGTAGTTTTGAAATAAGTAGAATTTAATACAGAATATCGTTTACAGGTCTATCATTAATTAAAAATCCCCTCTCTTAGATTTAGAATACTAAAAATACTGAAATTACATTCAAAGTTTTGAAGACTTTGAAAAAATGACGTTTTTGAGGATCCTCTTGAAGTTTTTTTATATACCCCAGTAGCTGTGCAAACATGTCAAAACTGAATTTCCCAACTTTTAATGGTATTACATTCTTATAAAAAAATTGGCAACTAAAAATATCATCGCATATAATTTATAATGAATTTATTTGTATGACTGGGAAGTTTCGTTCCTATTCACCCTGCTGTTCCTATTCACCCCATTTTACGGTACCTGTAATTCAGTAATAGAGTATTACTATACATTAAAAATATTTAAATATTTAGCCCTTGTAACACCATAGGATCCCGTTTTTTTAAAAAAACATTTTAATGTACAGTTAAATTTTATTTTGGGATTACAATGCATTCTGTAAATAATTTATTCATGTTTATTTTTAATATTTTTGTTATGCATATCCATAACGCGTAAGTATTATGGTGGCTCCCAATAAATAAAATTAAAATATATTTAAAATAAATAAAAATGTTCTTGTATTTTAGATTTATTGATTTTGTTAATCTGTAAAGTGTGTTCAAGATTTTAAATTTAAAGAACATTGAATTTGGTTTCTTAACAGGTGTCAACCCTGCCGTGCCTCCATTTATGGTTAAAAAGAAGAAGGCAGAAGTTGCATTTTCTTGCGAAACACGTCCTAGAAAAAGTTTGTATTCTTTAGTCGAATTTCGTCATATATTATTTTATTTTTTACTCGCATAATAGGTTTAATTATACAAGGTGTTGAAAAAAACTAAAAAGTATATCCCAGTAATTTTATAATTCGATAAAATGTAATTTCATTTGTGGAATGAGGATTTTAAAGTGTTCTAGAGAATGAAGTGACCAATGACGTAGCGAATGAGGTGAAAAAAAACGTATCTTAGACATTAAGAATTACACTAAAATATTTTAAAAAATCTTAGAATCAAATCCGTTTTTCTCCATCGCAAAATGTTTGCCACTGAAAAAAAAAAAATAAAAATAAAAATATTAATAATAATAATAATAATAATAATAATAATAATTATTATTATTATTATTTATTATTTATTATTATTATTATTATTATTTATTATTATTATTATTATTATGCGAATTTATACAATGGTAAACTTTCTACTACTTTTGGCAGATGTAGATAGACATGATATTTGTCGTATAAATGGAATATATAATGGAAAATAAATGGAAAATTAACTTCATTATTAAATATATGCATTTTTTCACATTGGTAAAAAATATATAGATCGTAGATAAACAATGAATATTTGCACAAATTTCATAAAAATGTATATAATCTTTTAATCGATTTAAAAAAATAAATAAAAGACATAATTTTCATATATCATGTAATTTGACATTTTTTTAATATCTTCTAACATTAGTTTCAATAAGCTCAGCTGTTTTAAAACCCTTAAACCAGTTGTTTCTGTACTCTTTTTATATGTTTGAAGTTAAACACATAGAAAACTAATTACTGATACATATATCATAGCTATATAAATTGCTCATTATTTTAACACTAGAACCGCGGGACTTTCGGTATACCTAGAACCGCGGAGCGGGTCAATTTGACCCGGGGTGGAAAAGGATTTATAAATATGCCCAAATACTTAATTTGATTAGTTAAAAGATTATATTTTATTACAATAATCAATATTCTTTAATATTTATATTATAATTTACACAAAGTCAGCAGAAATATCCTACATTTCAGAAAATGCTATTATTCAAGATTACATTTCATTCATATGATGAAAATATGTTGAATAAATATTGATCATATATTTTAAACATAAATAAACTTGGACTTAGTAAATATTAAAAATAGACTATTCCATTTAAATGAATTTAGATATAAAATCTAAGAACAATTTTTTAAAATATAAAAATGCAAGTTACTTTCTGATTTATCTAATCCAATTTATTGTATGCATTGCTTGAAAAACATGGTTAAAGATTTCGCACATTTACCAAAAACGTGTGGGTACATTATATTTTGAACAATTATATTTAATTTAATTTTCATTATTTTTAGCTATGACAACAAACCCTTTTATGTTTAGTTTGTGTTTTTCACAGTTTTTAATTTTTCTTCTTACGCAAATGATTTATTTATTTATTTTATTTATTATTTTTTTTGGGGGGGCGGGGGTATGTAGAGGGGAGAAGTTCGCAAGAAGTAACAAACTATTTTTGTACGTCTTCAACTAAGTTTTGAAGAAATTGACGTATACTAATAGATTTTGAGGTTACAGGTTTGCATAAAATCCAAGCATTGATAACAGCAAAATACAAAATATTATAAATTGTATTCATTGGCTTCCTGTAAGAAATAGTCTTGACATAAGGAGACTTCCTGTCATCGCGATAATCATACAGTTACATTGAATCTGATTGCATTGTTGTAAAAAAGTACCTTAAGTATTTTTTTAGAATTATTTAAAATTTCATCAGTTATATGTAGACTGCAAAGCATCAAAACAATTTTACACTTTTCTCCTTGGTAAATAGTTATGCTGATGTATAAATGAGATAGAAGAATCGTCGTATGTAATTTCGATTTTGAAATTTTGTATTTCTCGTCTTGGGCGATTTATAGTTTCTGTGTTATTTGCAATTTATCTGGTTTTGATATACATATAATGAATAAACCTACTAGCAGATTTTGACAGAAATAAGTGCTCGTCTACGCTTATGTTAGGCCCTTTTAAATACTTAGTCTTGCAGTTTTTTTGTCATCGTCTTTATTTACAGGTGTGAATGTGCAAGTTATTGTTTATTTATTTTTCAAATTTTCATGAGTATAAAATTTAAATTTTGTCAACTTTTGTTCAAATTCTTAATTTTGTTTTTTATATCCGATTTTTTTCTGATAAATATCACAAACTTCCGTTCAATACTGATAAATTTTCATTTATACTCCAATGAAAAAGTCCAACAATGTTAATAGTATAAGCAGAATCATCGACACTTTCATTTTCATCACTAGAATTTATTTTTCTTCTTTTATAGGCAGATATTCATTCTCAATAATTTGCATTCTCAATAATTTTCAGATAATAATTGCTAACATTCCAAAACTTCTTTGGCGGTAATATAAAAACATCGAAATCTTATTTTAACTTTTAATAAATGCTTTATAAAAGTAAATTCTATGCTACTTCTAAATATTTGTTGTAATTTTTTTCTGCAATCACCCATTCTTCACATCAAGAATATAAAATCTTGATTGAAAATTTTCATATTCCACCCCTTCCGATTCTGCCTATTAACACGTTCGCTGCCGCTTACGTGAAGATGTGGTTATAGTTAATGCCGCACTGTAGAACTGGGTTTTTCCCAGAAGCCGGTTTACTTTTTATAACAAAGAATCAGTGATAGATTTTCCCGCACCAGCGCGTGACTGGCTATTGGACATCACCCCACATCACGCGCTGGCGCGTGAGTGGCACCTTAACGTTATTAGAAGTGTGACAGATATTATTTATCATTACTTCTGAAAAAATGCATCTCTATTTTGTCATTTATGTGTAAAAACTTATTACGGGTCAAATTGACCCGCTTCGCGGTTCTAGGTATACATGGTTATAACTCAAAAATTATTTATGCTATTCGCTATTAAATACAAAAAGTTGTTGCTTACCTTAAAATATTAAAAGTCAGAAAAGGAATAGTTTTTTCGACGAATACTTTTAGCGCGGCGAGAAATTAAATATCGATTTGGGTCAAATTGACCCGCTCCGCGGTTCTAGTGTTAATTAATAAAAAAAGATTAGTGTAAATGTTGTTTTCCGTTTGATAATGATTTTATTTTCGCCAGAAAATGGTTAAGATTAAGATATATATTTTTAATACCTCGATTTATATATGAGGACCCCAGAAGCCAAGGGGTATAAGTGACAAATTTGAAAAAATTGAGTTAAGTGCACAGGGTATCTGGAAATATGCTTTTTTCATTTCAGGTAAAGAAATATAGGTCATTTTCTGATTATTTGGGGAGCTATAGAGATAAACCACTTTTTTCGAAAAATAAACTATATTGATTAATTATGCATTTAAAGAAAATTGTACTCTATTTTTTTAACAGTTATTGAAATGAGAGCTCAAAGATTAGAATGCAACAAGCAGATGTTTCCTATTTCAATTTAGTCAATTGTTATTGATGTTCCAATTTAACATCAATTATCTTTAAACTCAATTTACTCCAAATCGACATTTTGTCACTTGTACCCCCTTGGCTTCTGGGCTCCTCATATATGTGTGTGCCTAAAATTTTCAGTAAATACAATCAGTGTAACAACCATTTTTCCAAAAATAAAATTTGAGGTATGATGACCTTGAAGAATTAACTGTGAACCGGTGATAGTTATAAAGCATTATGTAAGGTAATACTTTGCTATTTTTATCGATTTTGGCCAATGCAATTTGTAATTGTATTAATTAATGTAAAAATAAGTGTTACAATTTACGCATAACGAGTGAATTCGTTTCTTCTTTAAATATTTAAAGATATTCATCTTTCAGAAAAAATATGCCCAGAGACATCTACAATAAATCCGCCGATAAATGCTTTAACAAGTAATCATGGATTGACTAACGAAGAAGCTGAAGGTAAAGCAAAGATTTTAATCTCATTTAATCACATTTTGCTGGTTATTTTTATTTTTATTTATTTATTTTATTTCTATTTTCTTGAAGCATTAATCTTAGAGCATTGTTATTACTTTTGTTTTATTTTGTTTTCAAGCACCGTCTGAGTTACCTATTGAAAATAAAATTCAAACCTATCCGTTTTACGATAAGATATACGTGATTAATAATTGACGGGATAATTCTTCTCTTGAGTGTTAATTGAAGGAGTTTAACGTTAACAGTTTTATTTATTACAATAGTAGCATATATTTTATAAACTTTTACCCACATTGTTATTGGAATAACGAAATTTATATTAAAAAAAAATGTATGGAGGATTTGTGAGCCAGACGATTTTTCAAGAAAAAACGTAATTTTGAGTTACTTTGAAGATATTTACTTAAATTTATTTTAAACGATGTAAGGGAAAATTCTAAAACAGATGATATATGATAAATGTAATTTCTTGTAATTTCACTATACGAACTTAATTTTGTTTAATTGATTGTGTTTACATAAAATAATTTTTGCTGCAATCTACTGCTTTCATTTGCTTTTTTTAGAATTTCTTTATTTAAGTTTTTGATCAATAATATCGACATATATTTCATTGTAATTTTACTGACAAGGAAGGTCTCCATACGGGCATACTCCGAAAAATCTGAAAAAAATACAGAATGTTCTTCTGATGAGGCTATATATGTTTATAAAAAAATTTCGGCGGAACTTCATTGCAGTGCCCGCAAAAAGTTATTGAAGATTTCGTTATTTGGCGATTTATCCTCGGTTAGCGACAGAATGCAATTTCAAAAAATACTTTTTCACGTCAAATACATTTAAAAGAAAAAAAATATGTTGAACTTGTTTAGATAAAATTAATTTATATAATTTTAGTTTTGATAGTTTTAGTTTCTTTTAAGCATAATTTTGTTATATCGATATTTATATGCATTTATATTCAAATTTAATCATCAAAATTTGCGATTTAAAACGAAATTCATAATTTAAACTAATTAAAATTGTTTCAAGCTCAAAGTCTAATTAAACAATGTCGATTCAATTTTGTTGCCATGGAACCAACTGGCTTTTATTTTTGAATACGATTAAATACATGAAAATAAATGTTCTTTATGACTATTTTTATTTATTAAAATATTTTTTCCAATGATAATTTAAATAACTACTCCCAACTGGCAATATATATCCACATATATGTAATGCAATACATATGCATATAATATATTAAACTCTCTCATTGTTTATTTCAAATTCATTAAATACCATTAACACGTATTCCAAACATCCAACATTTTCAGTTACATTAAAATCGTTTGCTTTTGGCAAGGGAAAGTGCAGCGCGCCAAATCGCTTGACGCTTTCGTCTTTTCACGCCAAATATTTAAAAGTATTTTATTTTTTTACATAATTTCTAGTGTAATTCCGCCGCTAATTTTGACTGATCCTTTCTAACATACATAAGTAGTTTAATTAGCTTTTTTTCCAAAAAAAATCTGAGTATGCCCACTATGGAGACCTTCCTTGTGAGCCTGTCATTATTTTTTTTAGATGACATCGAAATAACGGAAGTGCGCCGAAGCAACTGGGTTCCTCGAAGTACCATCGATTGGGTAAGTTATGTTCAACGCACCATCCAAAAAAGTTCCTAAATGCAAAATAAAGTAAATTTCCGATTATCCGTCACTATATCAACTGCCACCCTCAGTTAACCGACATCCCACTCCCCGATTTAAAAAAAAAATCTGAAGCGAACATTCGCCTAATACAGTGTGTCCAGCAAATAACAAGCAATTTCAAAATTACATTTCTCAAAAACGAAGATCTAGGAAATAATGCGGTAAACGGTTTGTTTATTAGGTAAGTTGTAAAAATCTTATTTAAGTTTCGAACGGTGAATATTTTAAAAAGATTGTGTTCCAATTAAAAACAATGCCTGATTTGACATTTTTCTTGTTTTAGTTTTTTTGCAGAGAACAAAATTTTTGGCGTATAGTGCCATATTTTAACGATTTTTGGAAAAAAGGTTTCGAAATTTCAAAAATTAAGTGCGAAAAATCGTTAAACATGGCACTGTACACTGAAAACCTCATTCTCTACAAACAATCTAAAACAAGAAAAATGTCAACTCCAGTATTCTTTGCAATTAGAACACAATCTTTTCAAAATATTCACTGCTCGAAACTTTAGTATAACATTTCTACAGCTTACCTAATAAACAAAACGTTTATCGTATAATTCTACCGATCTTAGTTTTGAGATATTTAATTTTGAAATCAGGTTGTTATTTGCTGGACACCCTGTATAATTGGTAGCACACAACATAATGAAGCATGTTTAAAGACTGTTTAAAGATATGGAATTTGGTGTCAAACATACCATGCTTCATGAATATTTCTCCTAATAAAGATAGACACTGGCTTGGTTGTGACATATATGATATTATTCATCCAGAATTAAAAAAGATTATGAAAATATTTAAAATGCATTGAACGAATGTAAGGGGGATGAATGTGCTGATTTGGAGAATGATATTCAAAAGTAAGTCTTTCAGAAGTGAACACTTTGCTCTCTAACGCACGTATTCATCAACGATTTCAACCCCGAGTTATACCGAAAACTTTGGTCACATGCAGGGTTGGCACGGTTTAAACCAATTGGTTTTAACCATGGTTTAAACCACGGTTTAAACCAATTGGTATTTTTTCTCAAAAAAACCAGTTGGTTTTTTTCAAAAAAATCTAATGATATTTTCTCGTTTTTCTTCACAATTTAAAACTTTCAAATTATTGGATATAAATATTTTCTATGTTAACACTTTATTTCAGCAAAAAGTATTAAATATAGTGATTCTAGGTTATTTGTTATGTATAGGATGAAATTCAGTATGCATTGGTGTACATATTCTATTGCTTTAAAGAAAAATCTTAGAATATGTGAACTGATCAAAGATAAAATGGATTAAAAATATTCCATATTTAGTATGAAATATTTTCATTAAAAAATGCAGATTATTTAAAGCAATCTATCATAACATGCACAATGCTTTTGAATAAGGAGCTACATAACTGGATAATCTTTAAGATTTTGCTGAAAGTATAAAAGAATTTTTTTTTTCTATCGGGGAGATTATATTTAAGAATTAAAATCAAAATATGAAGTTGAATGAGTATTCAAAAATTGGGGGCTAGTTATAGTATTTTAATAATAACAAATTATTTTTTTCCCTCAGTTATCTGCTAAATCCAATGACCATAAATGTTGATTTCAAATTGTCTCTCAAAACACAAAACCCCAAAGAACAATTTCAAATTTATTTTTTTATTTTTTTTAATTGTAGAAAAGAATTATATTCATCAAACTACATCAAATGTTTATTATAAGTAATAAAAAGATTATATATAAACATTTTCAAAGCATCAGTGTTTCACTGTGAGTAGCTTATTGTTTGAACATATAACTTTACTAATATCTATTTAAATTAAAATATGATTTTTTAAAATTTTCTACATAATTAACTATAATTATTTAATTTAAATTATTTTCAAATGATTTTACACTACTTATAATTCAACAATGTCTATTTTTATCAATAAATATGCATGTATATGCAATAAAAAAGGATGTTTAAAAAAAAGTCCGGTTTAAACCAAAAAAACCGGTTTTTTGGTTTTTTTCAAAAAAACCTGGTTTTTTTCCAACCCTGGTCACATGTACGAAAGGTATTCACCTTTAATCCTGATTGGAGGCCTCCTTGATAATGTCCAATCAAATGCTGCCATGAATATTATTTGTTCGTTAATCGAGGTGTTCTAGATTGAGATAGAGGGTGAACACCAGCATTCGTGCATTAATGAGTGTGAGATGCAAGAGAAAGTCGGTGTCTACCAAGTGCTTCTATTATGTTGAACTGGTAATCTAGCTGCCATAAAAGTGCAAACAAAACGCAAGCAAAAATGTATTATGGATTAATTTGGATAAAACGGATTACTATATATTCTGTAGAATTCTAAATGTGTGTCCTTGATTAATTTTTTAAAATTAATTATGCTCTTTATTGATTAAAATAATAAAAAATCATTTAAAAATTCTTTTTTTATAAACTGACAAATAGAAATGTTTTTTTTGGAACCGGTCTTGTACTGTCTTTCAAATAGTCACCATATCGTAGGTCTCGTCAGTGCCGGAAATTCGGACGTTTACTGCATTATATAAAAATTCACAAATTGGTAGAGATATGTTACCAATTGATTTGCGTCTTCTATTGAATCTGCAGAATATTTAGATTCTTAATTGAAAACTCTTTTAGAGAAAGAAGGTTGTAGAGGATTGAGTTGACCTTTTACTTTTAGCCAAGTAGATAAAGATTTTATCTTTTATTAATAAATGTTTATCTAATTTCTTTCAAGTTCAGACTTCTTATTCTGTAACTGAAAAAGAGAATTCACACATTGGTAGGAAACAATAAATTTTCCCTTCAAAATTCTGCCAGAAATCTGTTTGTAAGAATATGACTTATACCAATGGTTAAATAATTTAAATAACTATTTAGAAAGGCAGTAAATTTTTTTTCAGTGATCGACTGGGCATAGAAAGGAAATTTTAACATTCATTAAAATTTTGCATGCAGTTTTAAGTTCGTATTCAGAATCTAAGGTAAATTTTACATTTGGATGACAGTCTCGAATATATTTGATAAAAAGAATTATAAAGTTTTGAAACTTATAAGTCTTAATAATAAATGTGTTTTTAATAATTAAAAAAAGAATATGTGTGCAGTTCTTTAATCAAAACATTTAACATTTATCAAAACATTTACACTTTTTCTGTTAAAAAGTTCATAGTTTTCTTTCTATAGACTTATGTTGAATTATGAATTTTAACATTCATATAACTTGTATATGATTATTCATAGAAAAGTTTGTTATTGGGTATACTTTTATTCATAGACTAGAATATGGCAAAATTAAAAATAATTCTTAAGATGTTGAATGTATTCTTAAATTTTTTCTAACAATAATCGATATATTTGTCAATTTTGTTTAATAAAAGTTCTAAATTATGAAAGATCTGATGTCCTTTGAATTTTTGTTTCCATTGCTCATAATACTATTAATAAAGTTAATGTATTTAATGAATGTATATTAGAAAAAAATCTAGAAAAAAATTCAGATGTTCTCATATATTTATATATTATATACATATATAAATTTACTAGTATTTGGTTTAATTCAATATCCTGACATAGAATTATGAAACAAAAACATCTCCTGGCATAGTATTTAAAATTATCAAATACTAATTTTAATAAAATTGCGCACTTCTTATTAAAATCCATCAAAAATGCTCCATAATTGCATTTTTATTAAAAGTATTTTAAATAGCCATAATGTAAAGTATTTTTAATTCTAAAGAAAATAAGATTCATTTTAAGGAAATAGCAAAAATTATGGAAATTATTTTATTCGTACTATTTAGAATTATTTTGGTAGAAAGAAAAAAAATCTCTTAAATATTTTTTAACGGAGTAATGAAAAGTAATATTTAATTTCTAAAATCGGGCAATTTCATTATGGGTGTCATTTTTTAGACAATTATGCATATTAAAATAGCAAATAAAACCTTTGTGCACAAATGTTTAAAGATAGAAAACCAATGATTATAAATGCACAAATAAAGTATGAGAAGATAGCAAATAGCTATTTCAAATCTAGTATCGAGATTCTTCATCAGTGCAGTCGCTCAGTTTTGCTATTTTTTAGCTCGCTGAGTTTTGCACTGATGAAGAATATCGATAGTAGATTTGAAATAGCTATTTGCTACCTTCTCATACTTTATTTGTGAATTTATAATTGTTGGCTTTCTATCTTTAAAAAATTATGCATATTAATTCTTTATTTATTTATTCCTCGCTTTGTTTATTTTCATTTTATAGGAGAGTCTTTTTTTAGCTGTAAGCGAACCTTTTATTCCGGACGAAAGTGATGAAATGAACATAGATCTTATCCTGGAAGGAACTCTCAAAAACTTGGACAGTCTAAAACTTCTTCGTAAGCCTTGCGACTCTGACCCGTCTGACAATGAAAGGCCACCAGGTTGGTAAATTTTTTTCACCATTAGTGCAAATATACTTACAACGTGATAATGTAAACTGTGAAAAGCATAATGAAAATGACGTAGATTGGAGAATCGGATCACATATTTAAAATGCATATTGGAATGCATATCCGAATGCAATATCGCATAATGTGTATATTTTTACTTTGGACTTTTCCGAACAAATATGCTTGTTATTGATGTAGACGTTTTTAAATATTTGAACTGCAATACACGAGTGTTTCATCATTATAAATAACTTTCGATTCAGGGCCACACTGATAGAAACGGTTAAAATCGATTGTGATAAGTTACTATGAATTCACCAAGTATATTTTGCATTACCACCTCAAGCGTATCACATGTTAATGTATGAAGCTCTTTTCTTATAAACATTATATCGTTGGCAAATTTAAAGAAGTCGTTTGAAATAAATATTTTTATGTGCTTTTTTATAGTTAAATTTCTAAAAATATTATGATAAAAAATATTAATAAATTTTCCATTAATTAAAATTCGTCAAAAATAAAATTTTTAACATTGTTGAGAAAAATACATTTTCAAAATATGAATGACATGTCTGTGTGATGTGTAATAAATAAGGTATATCCATTCATATTAAAATATGTTAAAGTAATGAATAAATATAATAAGGCCTTTGTATTTAAAAAAAATAACTAAATTGAAACTCATCGTCTGTATATATTAAAGAAATGTACATAAGAAATAAAAGTAATATTTCAATCAATTATACTGCGGTAGAGAAATACTTGCAAAACACTTTCAAATCTTTTAAACAACGAATAACAAAACTCGCATTTTATTTGATAATTTTCTATATATTTAAGTTTTTTTCTGTAATAGAACTTGTTACTTATTAAATTTGTATGTATTGGATTTTATTTATTTAATCTAAAAGCAGGTAAAACTGAAAACAGTATTGAAATATACAAATGCTGAGTTTTGCATTTCTCTTTCGCTTGCTTTTCACTTTCATTATATTTCTTATTTGGGTTTAACTTTTTCTACCATCTTATTATTTTTTTTCTTAGGCAACGAACCTCGTCCGAGATATCCTAAACGAAATCGCCCCAAAGTGAACTACCAGGAGGAAGAGGTATCCAGCGATGACGATTACATTTGTGAGTTTTTCGCATTTTCTATCTGTTGACATTTTGTGATAGTGTGAAAACAGGAATAAAATTATTAATTCTGAAGGCCATTATAAGTTATATATTCTTTAATTCGATGTTGGTGATAAAAAGTTTAAATATTTTGCAAAAAAGTTTATACTTCTCAATGCGTGTTACTGTTTCATGTATTATCATCCTTCTTTATAGGAAATATTAATGAATTTACAGATACCAATTTTTCCTCACGTTCACCGTCACCATTCTAGAGATATCGATTTTATTCCTTTTTAAGTATAGTTATTGTTGTTCCGGAAGTTTCTAATTATAATAAATCTATCAGCAATATCATTCATTTCAAAGCGAAATTCCTCAGTACTTTGAATTTTGAAGTAATTGGAAATAATCAAGTCATACAAAGCACAATTTTGTAAAAGTTTGTCTCTTTCAAATTTGAGAATTTTTCTTCGATGTTCATATTTGTAAAATAATTAGGGTTATAAAATTAAAACATTATAAGATCATTCGTGTGTCTGCTTGTCCGTCTGTCTAAGACACGTTTCTCAAAAACGATGAAAGTTGGAAAATTCAAATTTGGGAATGTTATAAAATCTAGTCACTTACGTATTTATGGTCACTTGTAGTCTTCGCCTGCTACGTTGGTCTGTTTTTCTAAACTTTGAATCAAATTAAATACATCAAGTAAAAATTTAAAAAAAAATCTTAGTATTTAATCAAATATCCACAGATATTGTTTTATTGATATAATCTTACATTATCCGGGTCAAAGTCGATGTTGACGATAAAATACACAAAATAACTCTGAAATGACTGAAATAGCTATCTTTAATTATATTTCAAGTAGGTGCCTTATCTTGAATTTCCCGCTTCTATCTAAATGTGCTGCTGAGATATGCGAAATATCACAGAAGCGCTGGAGGTGTATAATTTGAAATAATGGTCAGGGAGCTACCCAATGATATATCACATGAGAATAGTACACCAAATTTAAAAATTCCATCCCCCTCCACCTTTCGAAAGTTTCAATTATCACGTATTACCGGTATAAATCCTTCGCTCTTTTCGAATTTTTAAAATATTATAACTAACATTTATCAGAGGGCCCCGTAAAAAAATTAGATCTGTAATGATAAAACGCTAAAATAAAAATAAAAATTCAAAAACTGCGCCACATGATGGGTCCAAAATTTTTTTAATTTTCCCCCCGTTATAAGCCATTTGGTGGTGGAAATTATAAAATCGCTGAAACACGTTTTTAATTTTTTTAAATACATTTATTTTCTACCGTTTCACGCTTCTACATAAACGATTGCTGATATGTGCTAAATGTTCTAAATTGTTCGAAAGCCCCTTTTAACCCTCTCAGAGGGGCAATTTCTAAAATAGTTTCATTACGCGTTTAATTATCTTTTTAATAGATTTATTTAATGGAATTTCACGCATCTACCTTAAACGCGGCTGCTGAGATATAGGAAGATTTTGCATAATTTTTATCCCTCCCCCCCCCCATTTTGCGCTCTTAGAGGGAAGGATTTTCAAAAATCTCATTATTTTATTTCACGCCGACATCATAAGATGTATATTTCCCCCCAATTTTCGTGTTTCAACATTTAGAAAATTGGACTGTGCGTTGATTATCAGTCATTCAGGACAAACTGTTATATATATATATATATATATATATATATATATATATATATATATATATATATATATATGTATATATATATATATATATTAATCATTTGAAAATGTTTTAAGGAAAAATGTAGAAAGGTTACCCTAAAGTACCGAAAGTAAGCCCCCTCACAACATATACCCCCTTCAAATAATTTACGAACTATATAATTCCGAGAACTTTATAAATTCCGAATATCCTCTCAACCTTCAAATTTTCCTATGTATTTTTGAAAAGTTCCATTTATGAGCATCAATTAAAATTATTAGAATTTCTTGTCTGATAAAGGGTGGCGTACATTCGGTACTTTACGGTAGTTAATTTAGTTGAAGAAAACTGTATCTTGTGTGGGTATTGTAGTAAAGATGTCCTAATATTGAGCTCAGAAACACATGTTTTAATTTTATGTATTGTATTTTCAGGAATATCGTTGAATATTTGCTGTTAAAATATATCTTCCCTTTATTTTCAAACTACTGAAACCAAAATTATCAAAATAAATTGGGGTTAGTAGTAGTTTTTTTTAAATTTAATTATAACGACTATAGTGGATGGTGTAGTTTTTGAAAATTCTTATTTTTTTTTCTTATTTTTTGAAAAGTTCCATAAATGACATCTGATTTAAAGTAGCTTTGAGGCTGGAATTATGTAATTCTTATTATTAGTTTGTAGTTATTGGTAAACATTACATTTTTGGAGTTCAGTGTTTGATATGAGAGGTGTTGTCAATACCAAAATTGGTGCGGAATAATTTAACGACCATTAATAAGGATGTATGAAAAAAAAGTTGTCCGTAACTAGCATAAATTTAATTAAAAGTTTACCAAAAAACGTGGCTTTGCAGCTAGTGATTTCCAAGCAATCATCTTTGAGGTGTAGAAATGTGGCTGTACTGTATTTGTATAGAGTGTAGTTAGTGTGCTTGACCAATTATTCTTTTCTAATAGATAATTTTTTTAACAGTATTGAAAGGATGCAAAAACTTTTTTACATCTGATTTAAAGTAGCTTTGAGGCTGGATGTTTGAGGCTTATGTTTTATGCAATGCTATCCATTTCACCACATTTTGTAACCTATCTATATATATGTGTGTGTGTTTTATTTTTTTATTATTTATTTTTTTTTCAGACTGCGACGACTGCGGTGAGCCGTATGATGGATCCTGTCCAAAACATGGTCCGCTGAAGTTCATGAAAGACAAAGAAGTAAGTCACTTGATTCCTGATGGTGTATTTTCAGTTAATTAAGCTTAAGATAGTTCCAAATAGAAGATGCAAGCCGTCAAAGTTACCGTAGGAAGATTCTGTGTATTTGTACCTGTTTCAAAATCGCGTTTGGTCATCTATTGCTGAAAACTCGGGTATATAACTACGATATATCAAAAATGGAATCGTTTACATTTTCATCTTCTGAATGCATTTTTTACATCACTTTTACATAATCATGGTTATATGAATTAGAATTGTGTTGTAAAAAGAATTAATGATGAGAATACTGATTTTTTTAAAGCTGATCTGCATTTAGTGCGAAAATATCAGAAATTTCAATACATAAAATACTATTACCCAGCCAGTATTTGAATATCGGTCACTTTTCTTTTCGGAACATCTGCCCCAAGAAATTTTCCAGTACAAAAATTGTTCTAAATACAATTTCTTACTGATTGGATTCAAACTTTGCCCGGTAGTTAGTTTGAAAACTTTAGTAAGCCATGCTAAGTGATAATCCGTAAATAAGCGGGGTTTTTTTAATTAAAAAAAAATCGAAATATAACATTGTTGATGAGCAAAAAATTTCTAAAAGCACAATTTCTCAAAAATTGCAGAACAATTTCAAAATTTTATTGAATTTGATTAAATACATAATGCGTTTCTAAGTGAATATAGGGGTTTTAATGCTTGATATTATTTACTACGTAAAACCCAAAATTCTAATTAATACATAAAATAAAAGTGCAACTCACACAGTTTTACGCAAAAGCTTACACGTGTATGTCAGCAACTGTCATCACACGGCACGTATCAAATAGCTGAGTTCTTACTAAACATTGATCAGCAAAGAAGTTCTGTTCAGACGCTCATCCAAACGGACGCCATGTGATTTCTACTTAGGGGGGTTCATAAAAGATCGTGTGTTTGTGCTTCCACTATCAGATGACCATTGCAAATATTGCAACGATGACCCCAAAAAGACTAAGGGAAAATTGAGCTATTGATTTGATGTGTGCCGTGTGACAAAATGTGTTGACATTGAACTCATGTAAGCTTATAGGTAAAACTGTTTGAACTGCTCTTTAATTTTATTTATCAATTATAATATTGTGTTTTATATAATAAATACTACCAAGCTTTAAAACTCCGATATTCATTTAGAAACCCTCACTATAATGCATGATCAATGCATCTCGCAAATAAAAAACATGTATTTGTTTTACGGAAAAGCGCAAAAGTTTAAATGAATATTTTCGCTTACAATACAAGTCTTGAATAGATAAATTTATTTCTTCGTTTCACATGCGTAATTGAAGAGAACAACGATGTTTCGGCAGGACATAAAATACAACCACAGTAATTAATGTCATTTAAATTATCAGTATAACTATAATTTCTAGTTTGTGTTAGATGATACAAGTTCTACATTCTACATTTATATTAAAAACATTGTAAGCTTTCTTTTATTAATTATTATGAAATTGTATATAGTTTCAGGTTATATAAAGACTTGAGCCAAAAAGGTTACAAAGTTCCTGCAAATTACATCTGAATAAAGTGAAAAATATTAACCCAGTATTTTGTGCCGATACTAGCTCTTTAGGTTCCAGTAATGCGGATCGATCTCAGCGTCATCCCTTCAAAATTTATCTGTGAGCAAATCCTTTAAATTTTTTTAAGTATAGACCATTTTTCAATAGGCAGTCGGAGGCCCTGGGTTCGTTTAGATAGATTTGTCTTTAAAATTCGAGCATGTATTATGCCAAAGACAGCAGTCAACTCCAACGGTAAGCTTGTTTTGAAAGATTTTCGTTAAAATACCGAAACCCATTCAACACTGTTTTCAAATATATTCAATTTTACTATCAACAATCAGAGTAATACCGGGGAGTTAGGAGAGAAATCACCTTGTCATTAGTAATTAAGTAACAATTATAAAAGTAATAATTACATCAGTAAAGTATTATTTATGTATTTTTAGGTGCGTTCGTAATTATGTAAATACGTAGCACCTATAGTTGTCGTTCAGTCCGTCCGCATATAACAACGCAAAACTACCCAACCGAATCGTTTGAAATTTAAAATACATATCTATTACATAATTTTGTCGAATCATTTCAAATTTTATGAAAATCGGATGCATAGATCAATTATAGGGACAATCAAAAGGATTCCGTTACCTTACGGTCAATGGAGAAAAAAGTTTCAAATGCATTTTAATCGTTTGAAATTTAAAACATATAATTATTACATAATTTTGTCGAGTCATTTCAAATTTTATGAAAATGGGATGCATAAATCAAATACTGGGACAGTCAAAAGTATTCCGTTACATTATGGTCAATGGAAAAGAAAGTTTCAAATACATTTTAATGGTGTTGCACTCATTCGAACATAATAAAACTGACATGAGGCTATAAAATACATATATATACTAAAATATACATTCTGTACAATCTGTGATGCAAAGATTATTTATTTGTAAATTACAGGCCATACAAAAGTATTCCACTACATAATGCTATAGGTGGAAGCATTGTTTGGGGCGTGTTTTAATTACATTAAACTATTTCACATTTTATGAATATGATATACGTTGCTGAGGGGTTATAAAAATTACTTCCTATATATTTGCAGGAACACAATGATTTCTACAACTATAATATATCCGAAGTACTGTCTACTATATCAACAAGATCTGAATATTTTTAAAACTTCGTTATTGTACGAACGCACCTCATTTGCTACGTTTCACGTGCAATTTCCAACTTGTTTAATTTTATTTTCAGGCTTCCCGCGGGCCTAGACACGCATGGAACACCTGCCCCGATTACCTGTCCGTGTGCCGATCAGGCATCAGAGGAGCTGGACTCGGCATTTGGGCCGAAATAGACTTAAGCAAGGGTTATGTGTTCGGACCATACAAGGGAAAAATCGTCAAGCCCCGCAAAGAAGCGAAAGATAGTGGATACGCATGGGAGGTGAGGCTTCACTATCTCTGCTTAGGATGTTTATATAATGCAATGTATCGTTTTTTATATTTTTTAATCATCATTTAATTGTTGCTAAGTTGGTGCAGTTTCTGGGACCGATCGGCTAACAAGGCTATGCGGCTCATATATATAGAAGGCTGCCGTATCAGCTATCAAGGACAGGTCCTGAGATTGGTAACACAAAATGCGGCGAACCATTGTGTATTGATAGCGTATATAATCAATAGATAAACATATGTAAGGGATAAAAACAATATATATGCTGAGAAGAGTTGGGGGACATCAGGCAAGTCTCAAATTTACACAATTTTGACGCTACATTGCATTATTGTATAAATAACGCTCATTTCTGAGCGAGTCGATGGTGCTGTTGGCAGAGCTTAAGAAACTGACACATACTTTGGAAAACTGTAGATTTACTACTACGACAAGACTTCTAATTTGGGCCAAATGATGAGAAGGTCCCGAAAACGGGTGTCAGTATAATTTGAGTCTTTTTTTAGAAAGAATTGGCTTGTTTCGTATCCATAGTGATCCAATGTGACCCACAAACAGCATTTTCTGAATATGCGAACTATTCTGGTGGTCTTCCTGATCCCGAAAACAATCGAATACAAATTTAACCAAAATCTTTCGAGCCGTTTTATAGTTGAAATTAGCTTGACCCGTAATGATCCACTAATCAAAACTTCTCAAACATGTGGCCTTGCCCAATGATCTTATTGTTCCCAGAAACGGTATAATATAAAATTTTGAAAACGTTTGCCAAAGCTGTTTTTTAGATTAAATTAGCTTGTCCCGGATCCCTAGTGTCCTTATATAGGCCGGTAATCAAATTTTCTCGAACATATGACTGAAGTCAATGGATTTCTTGATCCCGAAAATGATAGAATGCAAATTTTAATTTACAGACGAACCACTATTTTGCGAATCTTTTCTTGGAATCAAATACATTTTACGAATTTATTTGTAAAATAACCTCGAAATATGAAAGTGTATTCTCTACTTAAAGATTTTTTTTCTTGTGACCTAATTTCTTTTTTCCCTGTTTCTCAAAATATTTCCGAACATTTCCTAATTATTCCTTCTTTTAGCTCATTTTATGATGATCAGGGGCATTGAGTTTGTTTTATCAGGTGTCTAACTCACCGAATGCAGTAAAATCAATGTACATGTATCCAGGAAACCCAAACTTTCAGTATCCCCCTTCTTACCTTAATGGATCTTCCTATGTCCTTGAGTAAGTCTCGCGCATTCTAGATTTTTGATTAGTCGTGGTACTAATTTCGATTCTGATAGCAAAAAATGTCGAAGCGAAACTGTTTGAATATCAAAGAAAAAAAAATAATTCTTCATCAGAAAAAGTGAAGAAAAAAGTAAAGAAAAACGATATTGCTTTCAAATTTGATATTCCTCCAAATAGCTTATTAACCATAATAAAAAATCGTGATGAGTTGCAAGATTATGATTCATCAAATTCTAGCTTTTAAAAAAAAAAAAAAAAAAAAAACTTGTGTCTATGAAGATGTGGATATGGCAGTTTTTAAATGGATACACATAACAACGATTTAATAAAAATGTTCTGATCTCTGGGTCTTTCATTATTGAAAAGGCTTTTAAATTTTGCGAAAGCACTGGAATGAGACGAGTATCGAGGAAGGAGTGGGTGGCTTGAAAAATTTAAGAGAAGACACGGAATTGCGGAAAGGTAATAACTGTCGAAAATAAAGACATTGGTGATCTTAAGCATGATAATGAAAATTGAATAACGAGGACGTTGAGTAAAATATTCAAAGGCTATAAGCCAGAAATTATCTTTAATGCGAATGAGACTGCTTTTTTTTTTACTTACCCATCATACGTAGTATAGGGTAAGTCTTGCAATCGTTTTGAAAATCGAAAAAAATTTTTTGACGGATTTACACGTTTTAGATAGTGGAGATTCCGAAAAACATATTTTTAGAAAATTTTTTTTGCCGTCCGTCTGTCTGTCTGTCTGTCTGTCTGTAAACGCTCTATCTCCGAACAAATTGAGATAGAGACTTGAAATTTTGTATGTAGTTAGTATGTAAAAATGGGACGAACCCTATTTAATATCAGCAACCTCGATTATCCGGAACTATTTTTTTCGGACTCTCGAAAAATTCGTTCTGATGAAAGGTATATAAAAATTTTCGAATTTTTTTGTTTTAAGGAATGGACGTAAAAGGCAATAAAATAACACACATTTTGCATACAGAACAAAGTCGATCGGACTATTAGTTGCCGAGATATTTGTAATCTTGTTTTCCAAATTCTTCGATTTTTCATGACCCTGTATTTCATTCAAATTTCAATTCAGAAGTATATTTTAATTAGAAATGAGATGCTTAATCTGACGCAGTTAATTGTTAGTTAATAGAATTAATATTTTTGGAGTTATAAGGATGTTTCTTTTAAGCAGTTCGGTACTACTTGAGTAGTTTGACGTTTTATATTATTTGTCGAAATTGGTATATCAGCAGTTCTTTAATAAAGCATTACTATGTATATTAACAATATTTAAATTTTGTTTATGAATTGCAATGCATTGTATAAATAGTTTCACATGTTTTATTTTCATATACATATCCATGATGGGTAAGTATTACGGTGGCCCCCAACGACTAGTTAACGTTCGCCTCAAAAGATATTAAAATTTAAAAAAAGAAAAATGCTTTGGTAGAAAAAAATTTAAAGCAACAATAACAGTTGCATTAGGTGCGAATATCGCTAAAAACAGTAAATTGAAACTTTTAGTTATTAAAAGAAGCAAGAACCCATGAAATTTAAAAGGTGTAAAATCTTTGGAGGTTTAATATAACTTAAAGGGTACAGTGGACTCTCAAACCTAATTTTTTAAAATTTCAATGAATTTTTGTAAAAATTTCTGGAAATAGTCATAGCATATATATCATTTATTTCACATTTTTTTTTTTTAAATATATTCAATAGTTTTTGAGATACAGATTTTCCTTTTTTTTAATTAACGGAAAATGACAATATTTCAAAATGTTCCATGCGAAATTATTTATGCCCAATTTTTCTGATTTTTTGTTTAAAATGCTCTCTATGTATGTGTTAACAAATGTTACTAAGATTTTTTTTAGCATATTACTTGTAAAACATAAAAAAATGATTTTAACTTAATTCGTTTGTATTTTTCGATTAAAAATTCCGTATAACTGAAATTTTAAAAATTTAAATGCGTCTAAAAAATTTATTTTTAGTAACACTTGTTAACACATACATAGAGAGCTTTTTTAAACAAAAAATCAGAAAAATTGAGCATAAAGAATTTCGCTTGCAACATTTTGAAATCATGAAAACGACGAAAATATTAATTCTAAGAAAAACAGGTTTTTGTAACTACAATGGCTATAATTGCTTAACATTTTCCTATTGACACATTTTCAGCTATGTATACGGGATATAATATCATTTCTAGCTTATATGTAAGTGTTTTATGTTTTTATGGTAAATTCACATAAAATATGTGGCTTTGGCAGTAGTTCGTGCAAAGGACGTGAAGTACCTGAATTTAAAAAAAATCTTCTCAAAAATAACTTTTTGTATTTTTTAATGAAATTCTTTTTTATTTTTTTAGAAATATTCATGGTATAACCCTCCAAGCGTCTTGCAAATGAGTAAAATTGTAATGTTGTTTTCTCTGCATTTTGTTTTAAATGCTAATAAAATATGATTCTTTCAATATTACATAAAAAATCTTATTTAGGAATATAAATGTAATCCTTGAGAGTCTGAATCATTCTTCAATGCTTTGAAAATTCATTAAATTTATAGAATTATAATATCTTAAACATTGCTTATATTGCAGTGGAACATGGAGCTTAGTGTACGGAATTTTACGGGCCAAACGCTTAGAGGGTTTTAAATACCTCTTATTGTACAAATTTTTGTTACAAATATTAAATGTTTTAATATATTAAATATATTAATATATATATATATATTTTTATTTTATGCTAAAAAGATTGGAGACAAAAAGCAATTCCTCCAAATACATTATAAACAAACGCTAAAAGAAACAATTAAAAGTTAAATTTAAAGTATTGTTTTGCGGAATCACAAAATTAATAATTTTTCAGTGCAAAATAATAAAATTTTGTAAGGTAAAACTAAAAACTAGGCAAAATTTTACGAATGCGAATAGGCAAAAAAGTAAGCAAAGGATCGTGATAGAATCAGCTGATTTGACAAAAATGCTTGTAACTCCAATAAAAATTCTTTATGTGTTCAATAGCAGGGAGTTCGTATAATGTTACCATGCTAAAAATAAAAATTCGACAATTTGATGATTTTTTTCGATTTTGAAAGTCCACTGTATCATTAGCAAAAAGTCTTGGATGACGTCATAAATTTGTGAAAAATGGAATAAAAAGTTGGACAAACGTGTGATTGTAGAGTGTCGCTAAATTGCTCTGTTTTTTTTTTTTTTTTTTTTTTTTTTTTTTTTTTTTACAATTGTCCTTCCCATTCGAAAAAAATCAACCAAAAACAGATAAACGTTAAATTTTAGGGAATTGGATATTTTGTACAGTGTAAAAAATAAAAACAATCCAGCAATCAATTGCATAGTAAATGAACATTACGTAGATGGAAAGGATCATGATGCAGGGATGAACAAACCCTTGTATGATAAAATGATTAAATCATTTGAAACAATTCGACGTGAATTACAGTTTGATAAAGTACGCTTAAAGGCGTTTTTGGTGCATCACAGAGATGTAAGAGGTATTGTGAGAGAAAACACTTTTTTAAAACAAAAAACTTAGACAAAATTAACACTCTTTTTCAATAATTAAATTTAAGGACACACGTGGTAATGTATGCTTAAAATTATAATAAATACGACAATGGTGTACTAATTTTAATTTAAAGCTGTTTCATAGAACTAAAAATAGAGTGTATTCCCGTAGAATGTTTTGTTTTATTCTCTTTTTCCTCGTAGATTTCTTTTTGATAGTTAAAACAAATAAAGCAAATCAGTGTTCTTTATACAAAATAATAATAATAATAGTACATTTAAATAATTTTCTAATATTATTTAGAATTCATAAGCTTAAAATCTGTTTTATGTTGTTTAAAATATTTTTAAAAGTGAATCTTTATTTCACGATTTTTCCATATAACGAACTTTTATTTGGGATTTAGCGACTTCATTAAAAAAATGTCCGATAGTGAATCGTTGAAGTCGTTTCTTATGTATAATTAGCTGGATCCGTAGTGACCCATTAATAAAAAATAATGGAACATGTGCTTTAGCTGAATGATAATCTCCTGTCAGGAATTATTTTTACGCAAATTGTTATGCCAAAATGGTTTGAAGCGTTTTTTGATACAATTAACTTCACCATGATTCCTTGTGATAAAAATGACTCACTTATCTAGTGTCTTTAAACATACAAACTAGCCTAATTGCATTCTTATGCACGAAAATGATATAACAAAATTAAGTCAAAATCGTCGTCGGAGTCATTTTCTAGCATAAAATAGCTTGAATCACATAAACTCGGATTATCTCTTTTTTTTATGGTGAGACCAAAAATTCCAAAGTGATAGCTTGAGAAGTTTTATGTCAGTTTCAATAGAAGGTTCCAGTTCAAATAATGGTTTCGAGAGATATTAACTGCAAAATAATCAAAAGCAACCGGTGGTGGTTGGAGAGGGAAGCAAAGCTATTTTATGTTCGCTGTACAACAATCAAAATCCTTATAAATAATTACATTTTGTGGACGAAATGATTATTTTCTAAGCAGTGAAATCCAATCTGGAAACCAATTATATGTTTCTAAAAAAAGAATCACTCTGTTTAAAAGAATGTTAAATAAATGAATAACTAACCATATAAATACTAATCATAAGATTATACGTAATATTACAAATCTTCTTATAATGAAACCCAAATTAAACGTTTCATAATTATGCATTAAAATATTTAATTGCTATAAAGGACGTTAAATACTAATAAAAACATTAAAAGATCTTAATAATTTTTACATGTTTCGATTGAATTTACTCAATCATCATCAGAAAAAGAAAATACAAATAAACACAAAGATGGAAAATGACAAAAAACTATTACAAATGAAATTTAAAATTTTTTTTAAATAAAAATTACGCGCGTTATATTTTAATTATGTATCGCGTTGTTTAATTTTTAAATTATTTAACAATTCAATCCAAATACTTGGGATTTGAAATGACAAGGAGTCATTGCAGACCATTGAGCTTCTGACGTAAATTTCAATACTCTCTCTAATAAAAAGTTGCAAATAAAAATCTGACCTATAAATTAATCTACTTTCATTAAACAAAATATCTATGTTTTCTATTTGATTTAGCCTAGATAATGCGGTTTTTACCTCTATTAAATTTTATGTCTGCAATGTGTTCTTTACATCTTACTTTGAATTTTCTTTGAGTCATATCAATATAATAATTTTTATAACCACCTTCTTTAAGAAATGGAACGATATAGACACCTGCTCGGTCAAATTTATCAATGGGGTCAATTCTAGATGTTAAAATTGATTTTAATTTTGGAGGGGGGGTCTAGCAATTAAATTTAAATCAAACTTTTTTAATTGTGTTTTAGCAGACTCGAAGAAATTTGGATAATAATTTATAACAACCCTTTTCATGTTATTTTCATTGTCGGTTTTATTTCCATAAACTGCATTGTTCATTTTGTTAATAAACTTTTTAATTAATTTATTAACTATTTTAACTTTATATCCGTTGTTAATAGCTATTGTTTTAATTTTATCTAATTCATCATTTAAATTTTCAGTAGAACAAATTCTAAAAGCTCTGTTAATAAGGAATCTAAAGGTAGATAATTTATAAGAATATGGAGTGCAAGCATCAAAAGGTATAACATTTAAGTTTGTTATTAGTTTTCGATATACTGAACGAATTAGTTTATTATTTTCTCTTTTTAACTCAACATCTAAAAAAGGTAAATTCTTATCAGTTTCAAGTTCAGTCGAAAATCTGTTCTGTCGTTCAGTATATCGAAAACCAATAACAAACTTAAATGTTATACCTTTTGATGAATTGTTAAATAATTTAAAAATTAAGCAACGTGATACATAATTAAAATACAGCGCGCGTGATTTTTATTTAAAAAAATTTTTAAATTTCATTTGTAATAGTTTTTTGTCATTTTCCATCTTTGTGTTTATTTGTATTTTCTTTTTTTGATGATGATTGAGTAAATTCAATCGAAACATGTAAAAATTATTAAGATCTTTTAATGTTTTTATTAGTATTTAATGTCCTTTATAGCAATTAAATATTTTAATGCATAATTTTGAAATGTTTTTAATGGACGTATATGAAAACTTCTATTTATAATTAATGTCAAATTAAATGGTTATAAAATACAACAGCTACTATTACGTCAGCAAATGACATTTTGATAAAAGTGCACATTTATGTTTGCAGCAAAATCTTGCTTGAACTGGAGATTTCCCACTTATTCTTAGATATAAAGGTTTAAAAAAAATGGAAAATAGTTAGACAAAAAAAAAAAAAAAAAAACCGCTATTATTGCAGTTTGTTTATTTATGCATTTCTTTAATTTCACAAAATATTAACCAGATTACTATTTTTTTTTTCAGATTCGCAGAGGTGGCCGAGTGCTTCACTACGTGGAGGGCGTGGATCCTTCTGTCTCGAACTGGATGCGTTTCGTGAACTGTGCGGTGTGCGAGGAGCGCCAGAACCTGATCGCCTTCCAGTACCGCGGCCAAATCTGGTACAGGGTCTACAAGGAGGTCAAGGCCTACACCGAGCTGCTCGTCTGGTACGGGGACGAGTTCGGAGAGGAGCTCGGAATACACCGGACCCAAGAAGAGACACAGTTGACGAAAGGTACCAGAATCCATTATTGTTTTTCAACACCAAGCAAAAAAAAACAAAAAAAAAAAAATAAAAATTAAATAGCAGTTCATTTTTTTTCTTTGATCATCAGTTATTTAAAAGAACAGTTTATGACAAATACATGCACTTTCAAAATCAACTCTACGGTTATTTTTAAAAAGTGATAATGAAAGTAATCACACAACATTAAGTTACCTTTACTAGTTCCTTTTGCAAACATTTGTTGCCTCAAATAGTTGTTCTAATTAAACATTTCAAAAGCTTAATAGCTTTTGATAGCTTATTTATTGGTAAAAGTATAGTAAATGATTAAATGTCATTCTTTTTAGTTATCTTTTCTACATATAAGTAACAAAATGTGAAATATTTTATTTTCAAGAAAGCAAATCAAACTTTTTTATTGAAGTGAAAAAAACTTCTTTAAAACACCATAAAAATAAAATAAATTGCGCAAGGCCTTTCGAAAGAACTTAGTCTTTCTTCGTCTCAGGCGCAAAAAGACGTGCGTCTACTATGAATGTAGCGGCACGACTAAAAACAAAAGGCGGGAAAGGGAGCAAACTGAAGGAACAGCCAATGGGAAAGAAGAATTCAAGAGCCAATCATGGAAGATCATTGTACATCGAATCCATTGTACGTTCTTGATTCTCCATGATTTGCTGTTGCTTTCTTCTTTCCCATTGGTTGTTCCTTCAGCTTGCTCCATTTCCCGCCTTTTTTCTTTAGCCGTGCAGCTACATTCATAGCAGAGGCACGTCTTTTTGCGTCTGACGAAGAAAGACTAAGTTCTTTCGAAAGGATTTGCGCAATTTAATTTATTTTTAAGGTGTTTTAAAGAAGTTTTTTTCACTTCAATGTAATGAACACCAGTTCTCTATTATTATCTAAATTTTCTTATCTTCATTGTAATTAATGCCTCTATTTTTGATTTGTAATGCATCGTCACTCTAAAATTAATAGTTTGTGTAGTTATTTGAAGTCTTTAAATTATTTGGAATAAAAGTACAGACAAGTACTGTTAATTTTTACAGTAATAACATTAGACATTTAAAAATGTGTTTTTATCAAAAGACTTCATTTGAAAATAGTATTTAATATAAAATAACATTTTGAAAAGAGAATTTAAACCTATTTTTTAGTTATACTTAAACTGGAACGAAAAAAAAAATCTAGGAAATATTAAACATCAAAGTTGTATAATTTATCTTAATACATTATTGGGAGAAAATCTTCAAATACATTTTAAATGTAAATTTAACATTCTATAAAAAAAGGAATATGCCACAGGGTGATTATAAAGTCTCGAACCCATTTTGATGTTTAATAGTGTCATAAAATAATACAGATAGATTAAAATTAATAACATAAATGATTAGACTTAAAAAGTTTCATGACCCTTGTCGATGAACTTCTACGTGTGCCCCCCTTCGTCGCACGGAGAATATCAAGTTGATAGTCAATTTCACGCCAGGTAGCGGCAAGCATGTCGGCATCCACAGAGGCTATTGCGGTTGTAATTCTGGTTTTCCTCAAACATATCAAAAGTTAACATAACATTGCAATAGTTGCCAAAAACAAAAGAGAGAAAAATGCAATATATAAGCACGCGATATTTAGAAAAGTACAGATTTTAGACTGGAAAATGAAATTATCTGAAATTAACCACACGCGCAGACGATATTTTTAAAAGTAAAGATATTCAAACTTGAAAAGCAAAATATATGAGTTATTCCATGAATAAATGCCATAAGTTTGTTTATATCTTCATTATTTTATGAGTTATTAAACATCAAAATGGGTCCGGGACTTTATAAACACCCTGTATATCATTTCAGAACTGTCACAGACAAATTTAAAATGGAATGCGAATAGGAATTCTGTCTTATTTAAATTTATATAAGAAAAGTGTGTTTAAGAGGCCGTTTTTATACTAAAAAAACTAATTTTGAATTTACAATGCTAATACTTACAATTGAAACCAAATGAATTAATTATAATTTCTGATTATACTGAACCATAATTTACACGAGTTTTCTCGGAATATTTACAAATATATTCAAAATTAAGTTTAGTCTGACAGCATTTTAAAAAATTATATGTCGCACTGAAAAAATATAACTACAAACGAAAGTAGAATAACAATATATATATATATATATAGTCAAAGCATAATTTTAAATAAAATGTCTAAAATCTACTTAAGAAAATATTCAGAAATTTTGTAATATTCTGGTCTTTGGAACTGAATAATAGTTATCAAAGGCTTTGAAAAATATCTGTTTTAAAACATTTAAAAGATTCATTTCGCAATATTTCAAATATTAATTTCATAACTCTTGCTCTCTACATAAAAATGTTCTGTATATCATCTAGTTTTTATAATTGTGTATAGTATTGACAAAAGCCCATAAGAGGTGCGTGACGTCAGCATAATATAGATTATTTGGGAGAGTATGGAGGTTTTCAAATTTGACAATCATTACTTTCGAATAGCTATTTTTATATCTTCTCGAAGTATCTCACATATTTGATAAAAAAAAGATACTTTTTGAAAAAATGTGATTTAAAATATTTGTACGATATCCAGAAAATAATGTTTTTAAAAACAGCAATAGCTCATAATTTATTTATTGAACGATAGACTCGGCATCACGTTGAATATTTCGTTCCGTTTCTTGCTACTATGTATAATTCTGCCTAGCGCCTGATGAGTCATTTTAAAGTGGAGAAAACATGAATTAATGAATATTTTTGAAACACTAAGTATTTTATTTTACCAAATTGTTCACGCAGTATCATTGAATAATCTTATAAAATTACATTTATGTATGAATATATAACATTATTTGGGCTAAAATGATTACGATTTTCAGTTACACAAAAAGTAATAAAGACCTTCTTAAAATCCTTTGATGCTAAATATTAAAGTATTTTTTTAAATTAAAATTCCCTTTTTTTATAATTAATCAATATCTCAATAAAAACCCGCAATTAATAAAATGCTCTTGGAAAAAAAAATCGTCAGTGTGTTTAAAAACTCCTGTTACAAAGGCAAGACCAAAAAAGATCCGAAAGTGCAAAAGCAGCTTTTTTGTTTTGGCTTTCTGAATAGGTCTCAGCCAAACCTTTCAAAATATGAAAAAACTGAAAACAACAAAACACATCTACATTTTTCAACAGATGAATATGCTCGTGAAAATATTAATCTTAGCACTTTAAAAAGAGCTGGTTAAGAAAAGTCGAATTCGCTTTTGAAGTGCACAGTCCTTTAACAAACTGATTATTTAAAAACAGGACCCACAAACTTAAAGATAATATTTTTAAGTTAGACACGCCGAAATCCGTTCGAAAATACTTAAATGTTAAACATTTTAAAAAATGAAAAAATAAATATTTTCCAAGAGTTTTTTTTGGCGAATTTGCACATTTGATTATGTATGTATGTAGTTCACGTTATTTCAAAAAATAAAAAAATTACAATGTCTCCAAAGCCAATTGAGAATCAGAACATATAATCAAAATTAGAGACCATTCACTAAAACAGATCAAACAAAAAAAAAAGTGTAACAAACTTGAATAAAAAAAGGAAAAAGCCGAAAAAGCCTAACAACCCCCACCCACCCAAGAAAAAAAACAGATTTAGGCTGCATGTTTAAAAAGAAACAAAATAAGTTATATCCGTATTAAGCATGCAACGCCCCTAAAACCTGCCGAAACCAGGCTAAAATACGTGTGATAAATATATTGTTTAGAACCAATTGAAACTCAATTAGTAAACCCCTAATATATTGACATATATGTATTGAATTGAGAATTTAGCCCTTTCTGGTAATTCTTATTTTTCACGTAGACCCAATTTAATTTCTATAAAAGACTCATAGCATAACCATGGTCAATAGCGGTATCATAGAGTTTAGGAATATACTTCAAAAATTGTCAAAGCGAGAACTTAATCTCTTTATCAGAGTTAAAGCATTGATATAAATATTTTTAAGGATAGAAAAATGTCCATTTGAACTGAACATTTTATCTCTGTGTTAAAATCAAAATCATTCCTCTTATCAGAAATGTATGGTATCAGGTTAGCGCCTACGATTGCAATAGAAACATCCTGTTTGTTAATTTTTTTATTATTACCTGAAGTTTCTTCAGGTTTAAGAGGCTAATTCAATCAAACGAAAAGAACTGTTCCCTAATATAAATTGTGTAGAAGAAATATATAAAGATATCTTAGATGCATTTCAATATTTTTGAACCATTTTTTTTTTTCATTTTACGAATCAGTTTCGAAAGTGAAAACATCTTATATCGAAGAAAATCTGCAAACCACATCGAAAAGTAAGAAACGACCAACATAATAGATCGATCTCAGCTGTCCAATGTAAAACGATTTAAAAATGTGGGATTGTAACCGATTTTTTATAAATTTCTTAAATAAGAGTAGCATGAAAGACGAGAGACTTTTCGCTTGACTGAAGCAGCCTCTTAAACAGACTGTATAATAGTCGAATTTGTGAATCGCAAGGATACTCTTACAAGGAAGGTCTCTATACTGGGCATACCCAGAATTTTATGAAAAAAAATTCTAATTAAAGTACTTATGTATGTAAAAAAGAATCAGTCAAAATTAGCGGCGGAATCACAGACTAAAGAGTCACTCGATTTGGCGAGCAACCCTTTTCCTCGCCAAAGAAAACGATTATAATGAAACTCAAAACTGTTGGATATTTAGTTTGCGTGTAAATGATATTTAATGAATTTAAACATAAACAATGAGAAGCTTTAATATATTATATACATCTATATACATATTGTATTATATATATATATATTACTCGTTGAAGTAGTTATTTAATTAATCGCTGGAAAAAAATATTTTCATAGCTAAAAATATCATAATGAGAAAAAATGTCTTCATACACTTAAGCGTATTCAAAAATAAACGTCATATGTTTCCATAGCATCAAATTCTCAATTGGACTTTGAGCTTGAAACAAATTTAATTAAATTTCAATTATGAATTCCGTTTAAAATCTTAAATTTTGCTGATTAAATTTGAATGTAAATACCTATAAATTTCGATATAACAAAAATATACTTAAAACAAACTAAAACTTACAAATCTAAAGTTATTCAAATTAAACTTATCAAAACAAGTTCAACATGAAACTTTTTTTTCCTGAAGTGTATTTGACATAAAGTATTTTTTTGAAATTACATTCCATTGCCAACCGGCGATAAATCGCCAAATAACGAAATTTTCATTATTTTTTTACGGTTACTGAATGGAGGTTCCGCCGAAATTTTTTTTATAAACTTATATATCCACATGAGAAGAACATTCTGTAATTCTTTCAGTTTTTTTCGGGATATGCAAGTATGGAGACCTTCCTTGTTAGTTTTAAATACCAAAATTTCATCAATACATCTGAAAGGTACGAAATCATTATTTATAGAGACGCCTTTTTCACACGTGTAAAGATAGATGTCTGCGAGAGTTGAACTGTAGTTTCCGGTCATAGGAACACATTTAATTTGTTTATGAATCCGTATTCTATCACATATTTTTTTTTAGTTTACAACTAAATCAAAAATATTACCTAACTGATCGATATTTAAATTCGTATTATTCAAATACTTAAAAAATCTGTAACTTTAATTTTTAAATCACTTAAATTTAGACTACAATATAAATCTTCAAAATATACGTATGTAGTACATTTATACGTGTCTATTTTTCTTTAGAATGCCGTAATTAGTTTCTAAAATAAATATTAAACATTAACAAAAAAAAATCTGTTTCAAAACTTATTTTAAATATTTCGTTTTTTTTTTTTCAATGAATTTTAGGGACCGGAATTGGAAATAAAAATATGAAAAACTCAGAGATACCTATACCAACAATTTACAAGCTATATACAGCTATACCAACATCCAATTTTCTTTCTAAAGCCGTAATGAGTTATAATAATATTAATGTTAATTATATCAAAAATATTTTTACAAAATCCATTCGTGCAATATTTCTCTTTTTGTAATGTTTTACATTCTCTACCAGAATGTTTAATAATTAATAAAACAATATGAAGAATTAAAAATTTGGTTAAGGTAACAACTTAAATGAAACCGTGACAGAAAAAAAAAATCTTCAAATAAAGATTTTTAAAACTGAAATTTATTAGTTACATTCGTTTTTTTAGTTTTTTACTTTATTTTTTCTTCAATAGAAGAAAGTTTTGTTTGGTTTTCGACGGATTTACACGTTTTAGGGGTCAGAGATTCCAAAAAACATGTTATTACAAAATGCTCTCTGTCCGTGTGTCTGTGTGTATGTTGCCATTCTACCTTCAAAAAGTGTAGCAAGATATACATAGAATTGAAAGAAAAAAAATTAAGTTTTTGGCTGTAGCAAGCCAGTCCTCCTTCAATTCTGAAATATTCTGCCGAAAGGGGGTGCTACAATAGGAATTTTTTGTGCCATTTTCAATATTGTACCGATTAAAAGTGCATAAAGTTATGCATCGAATTGAACCAAACTTTTTGTGTAAGTATTTGGTTATGGCTAGTTGGTCCTCCCAAAGTTTAAAAATAATCTGCCGGAAGGGGGCGCTGCAAAAGGATTTTTGTTCCATTTTCTATATTTTACCACCGTAAAGTGTATGAAGTTATGCATATGCATAGAATTGAACCAAATCTTTTGTGTGAGTTTTTGACTATGGTTAATCTGTCCGCCCTAAATTTGAAAATATCCGTCGGAAGGGGGCACTGCAATAGCGATTTTTGAACCATTTTCAATATTGTAACCCCTAAAAGTGTATCAAGTTATGCATAGAACTGAATTAATTTTTTTGGAAATGAATATTTTTCAGTATGGAAAATAGGTCATCTCTGAATTTGAAAAAAATGTATCTATCGTTCTATTGTCTATCGGCTCGTGCAGAGACAAAAACTCGTTTTTATCCGATTAAATGACTGGAGTAGAAATTTAAGAAGAAAATCGAAGTTTTCATAGCATTTAATTAATAATATTAAAGCATTAACATGTGGTGTGTAGTCCAAATATAAGTTAAACAGTGTTTTAATCTGAATTCTCGAGTGGTATGTTTATTTCATCTGTCAGTATTTAGTCATCAGTCAGAAGTCAGTCAGAAGTCATCAGTCAACATCAGTTTATCATCAGTCAGAATCTGTCAATATTTGAAATGTGGCTCTTACTTAATTTTTTAAAACGAAATTCTAATCATTTTTTAATCTATTAAATTATACATTTAAAGATTAGCAAATCACGTTAAGAAATCTTTTTTAAAAATAAAAACGTGCACAATTTAAAAAATATATTGACAAAAATAGGAAAATCGGCGACTTTTTAAGTATTTAAACCCTTTAAGGGACAAACTAATTATGTTACTAAAATGTTGAAATGATTGACTAACACCAGAATTTAGAAACAAGTTTGTTTGAAAATAAGTATAGTTTTATTCGCGAACATTATAAAAAAATTATTACAAAATTCTGGTGTCACTGTTGTATTTCTGTATTAAAAGTAAGTCGTTCTTTATATCTTGCAGTCCTTCAAGGGGTTAAATAACAAAAAAATTTTCTTATGTGAAATACATGATGATATTATATTGAAAACATTTTATAATCATTTTTCAGGAATGATAAAGAATCTTGCATATGATAGGGGAATTGCACCCTCGTCTTCGATTAAAAAGAATGGTTATTCAGAAACATTTCAAGAGAACTCAATGAGAATGACGAATAAACCCACTTTTCTGAAAGCTGCTAGCTCACCCGATGCTCCGAGTGGAGTAAACCAAGAACACATTTCACAGATGTCAAAATATCGCACACGTGGAATCAGAGGAATTACAGCAGAGAATGATGTCAGTGGTAAGTCGGGTATTGCAAAAAGTGAAACAATGGATTTTGTTGCGGAATCGAATCGAGTACTTAGCACTCAAAACAAACATGGGAGTTTCGCAGAAGAAAACGGGGTTCATCGTAAAACTCATGCCTGCCCACATTGTCAGTATATGGCGCCAAGGCCATCTTCTCTCCAATATCACATAGATGCAGTACATGAAGGTAAGAGACCCTACCAATGTGAAATGTGCGATTATAGCGCATCTCAAGCAAGTCATCTTAAAAGGCACGTCCATTCAGTGCACGAAGGAATAAGACGCTACAAGTGTAAGCAGTGCGATTATAGAGCAGCTGAGCTTTCAAAACTTCGAATACACATAGACGCAGTTCATGAAAGAAAGAAACCTTATGAGTGTCAGTACTGTGATTATACATCTTCCCAGGCTGGTAATCTCCGAAGACATCTAGATGCAGTACATGAAGGACAGAAACCTATTAAGTGTCAACAATGTGATTATAGAGCATCTCGGACGGATAGTCTCCGGCAACACGTCGATGCAGTACATGAAGGGAAAAAACCTCATCCATGTCCCCACTGTGATTACAGGGCAACTCACATCAGTAGTCTCCGAAGGCATGTGAGAGCTGTGCACGAAAGGATGAAACCCTACGGCTGCCGAATATGCGATTACAGGGCAGCTCAGAACTCCGACTTGCGAAAACACATGAAAAGAATGCATGGTGGAAAGGAAAACTCTCACGTGTCAAAAGAGTAATTAATAAAACATTTCACCCTATATTCATGGCTGTTCATACACCATTCAACCACTGTTATCAAGAACTTTGATATAACGGGCCTTCTGAAACTATTTACTTATATTCTTGACATTTGTTTAACGGAAAAAAAATTCCATACGTTTTAGTAGTAGTTGTGATCACATTGATCACTCGATGTATGGTATATTAAAAACTACATAAAAAAAATAAATGTATTAGAATTCCGAGAAGTAATGTTAACGCAATAAATATAACTTAATCCCGTCATCAATGTTTGTTTTCTTCTTTTCTGTCCTAAACAGTTATGTATCGTATCTAACAGTTTTAGTTAGCAGCAACGCATTTTGTTACTTTAAAATATTCTTTTATGGATACACTAGAATTTCGCTTCAACGAATGTCACTCTAACGAATTTTCCAGTTTAACGATAATACTGTTTGGATTTTAAAAAGATCTATGATACCATTTCATTTTTAAAATATTTTCTTTAACGAACTTTTCAGTATAGCGAAATGAGTCCATGCTTCCCAGTGTTTCTTTATAACGAGATTTTGTATTTATATGTCACTCAAAAATTAGTTTATTTTTTTTCTTTATAGCGTTTATTTATTTATTTTTTGCTAGTAAATATAAATAAATAAATAAACTTTCTTTAAAGCATACAGAGATTTCTCTCCCAGAAATAAACAATACAAAGCTCGCCTCCAAATTAAAGCGCGGAGGAAATCGCGTATAATTTTGTGAGTTATTGTGAGGTAAAGAAACATTTAAAATTATTCTGCCAATGTCTAATGCTAAAAATCTTATATGCCAAACTAATTTAAAAATTCAACTAAAGAAACTTGGTGAATTTCGGTTACTATTTTACTTGGTTGATGTAGAGATTTTTTTTCTAAACATAATTTATAAGATTCAAATATAAAAATTGTAACTTGTGAATAATAAGGGGCAATCCTACTTAATCAACATAATTTAAGTTCCTGACTTATTCTGAACGCTTTCTTAATGTATATTTCCTACGTCTCTCTAATACGTAAACAATAACGCGTTGAATTCCTTTGCGATACCCTGTATAAAACAAAGTGCCGTTTTTTAAAATTAATATTTAAGCAAAGGGGGTACACAGTTTTTTCTTTCACATCACCCTCATTATTACAATGAAAAATTTAGGAAACTCGTGTTGTTATGATTTTCCCCTCTTCGTATCCTCCCTTTTTTTCGCAGGAACTAGTAAAATATTTTCCATAATTGAAGAAAGCAGTTTTGGTGTTAGCTGAACAATAAAACAACGGTTAGGTAAGAAGTTAAAAAAAAAAACAATAACTAGGCAATTTCATAAAAAAAGAAAAAAAATAAAATTTTTTGTATTGAATATTTTTATTGAAGGAAATTTATTGCTATGAAACTTTCTATTGATTATTTATTAGCCTTAATTAAAAAACTTAACCGCGAGCATTCTAAATTTAAAAAAAAAAAAACTAAATTTTGATGACGTTAATTTAAAATCACAGCACCGACCTCGGGAAATTCCTCACAAATAATAATATAACATAAATTAGAAACAATTTTAATTGACATGATATTGAACTACGCGCTTAAACCACTAAATTTATAAGAGTAATGATGCATTTTTCGAAATTTTTCATACATTACTCTGCTGTTAACTCCCAGCATGCGCCTGATACGACAAGTATCGTCTTTATAATTCAAAGCTATTATAATTCATTATTAATATTTCTCGTATAAAAATAGTTTTTGATGTTAATGAAAAAATATATCTATTGTATAAAAATCTATCAGAGATTTCAATTGAAAAAAGAACCAAATTTCTCCTCTAAACTGCAATCCGAGGAAGGGTTGGATTGGATTAGCTAGTAAAGGTAATAATAATTTATCTCTCAAACAAGAGATAAGTTGTAGCTACAATATATTCAAGTCAAATATGTATAACATTTGTTTGTGGTAATTCATTAAGGATGTCTATAGAGTAAAAACATAACAGACTCTCTTTTATAGAAACAGCACAAGTGGAAAAGAAAAGTGTTGCCAAAATAATAAAAGAAGAAAAAGATGAAAAAACAATAAAATAATAACGAGATGAAAATAAAAATAAATAATGAAATAAAAAATGAAATAAAAATAAAAATAAATAAATAGAATAATAAAAATTGTAATATTAATAAATAAAATAAATAAATCAATAATAATAATAATAATAATAATAATAATAATAATAATAATAATAATAATAATAAATGGCTAAAAATTAATAAATAAATAAAATAAAACAAGAAAAATAAAAATATATATTAAAATAGTATACAAAATGTATAAAAAATGAAAAAAAAAAATATGGAGAAATTTCCATGCTGGAGAAAGGGAAGGGGATGAAGAGAGATCATTGACAAGAATATTAGAATTTTTACAAATAAAATAAGCTTCGTGAACATCTAAGTGAGAAGGAGAGGCAGGATTGGAAATAATTCTGGCCATTGAAAAATTGAAATAATGACCGGTGAGACCAACAGTGAGAAGCAATCGAAGACCTGGATAATTCCTGTTTTTTAATGTATCTCTGATGTTCGTCCAATTTTTTTCTTCAACGCTCTTCTGGTCTAACCAATGTAACCCAAATTGCAAGAACAAGGAATAAAATAAATAACCCACCGGTTCTCAATAGGAATAGGATCTTTCAAAGACGAGAATTTAATTTTATTCATAAGTTTCAAGATAACTTTAAAATTGAAACGAGAAAGGATTTTAGTAATTTTGAAATATAGAGAAGAATTAAAAGGTTGAACTATAGAGAATATTAGAAGAATTATTAGAATCAGTAAGACGCATAGGATTGTTACATTTAAACGGAGCTTTGTCAATCAAAGAGGGATTATAACCACGAGCAAGGGCAAGAGATTTGAGGTAATTAATTTCATTATTTAGAGCAGAAGCGTCAGAACAAATGCGAAGTGCTCTGTAAACAAAAGTATAAAAGGAAGTCACTTTATGCTGTGGAGGATGGTTAGAAAAAGCATGCGAGGAAGAGAAACAGCGAAAGGGTTTCTATAAATAGTGGTAGAGAACCGATCAGGATGTTTAGTAACCAAGACATCAAGGAAAGGAAGAGAATTGTTCTCTTCGAGTAAACTGGATGCAAGGATCAACAGAATTAACAAGAAAAAGAAGATTTTGGGGTTTCAGCTCAAAAGGAATTAAGATAAAAGTATCATCAGCATACCTACACCAGAAGGAAAATTTATATAAACTGAAGACACTTTCTTCCATAAAATGCATATAAATGTCACATGAAAGATGAGACAATGGATTGCCCATTGCCAAACCTTCCGTTTGAAAATAGAAGAAATTATTAAATTGGAAAGCGGTTTGCCTAACACAAATATTAACTAATTGCAGTATCTCGTCAATCTCGACGGAAGAGTAATGGAATTCGCGTAGCTTTCTTTCCAAACAGTCAATTGCTCTTTAAACTGGGATGTTAGTGAAAAGAGATTTAACATCTAAGGAAACGATTTTGTATGTACAAGGAGAAAAGCGTTTAATTTTATCAACAAAGTCAATAGAGTTTTTAACAGTGTGAAAGTTAGTGGAAGATAAGGGAGCCAGAAATTTAGAAAGGAAATTGTCAAGTTTATAAGAGGCAGTACCAATGTTAGAAACGATAGGGCGTAATGAAAGAGTAGGTTTATGGATTTTAGGAAGAGCATAGAAACGATCACAATTAGCAATGGACGGAATAACCAAACGTCTAGTATTATTGTTAAGAATGACAGACTTTTTAACGACCTCCTTATATCAGACAGAATTTTAACGAAAGGATCCTTCTTTAATTTGGAATATGGACCGGAGTTTAACATAGACTCCACATAAGAAATATAATCAGGCTTATTGAGAAGAACGGTTTGACCTCCTTTATCAGCCTTAGTAATAAGAAGGTTAGGGAGAGAATTAAGTTCACTGATAGCAGATTTTTGAGAAGAAGAAAGATTAGATTTAACAGAAGATTTATTAGAAGAAATGACATTAGCCAAAATGTAGCGAAGAGATTCAAGTTGATCAGAAGAAATTTTACTATTTTTGAAAGGATACTCAAAAATAGTAAAGCACTAAATAGGAGCACTAAATAGGAGCAAAAAATTCGGAATAGAAGGTTTGGAAACACTCGAAAAATTCAAACCAAGAGTGAGAACATCACGTTGGGAATCAGTAAGAGAATGAGAAGATAAATTGACAACATAATTTTCTCAAAGAGGGAGAATAGCAGAAGCAGGAGAATTAGAAGTCAGAAGTGAGGAAAACTTTTTATCCAATATAGCAATGTAACATTTGGATTTGTAATCAACGTAAGCAAAAATACGCTTCTCAATGAAAGGGAAATAAATAACAATTAACTGTAAATGTTAAGGAGTATTTTAAGCTGTAAACGTTCACACGTTTTTCCTAAGTTTATTAATATTATTTACAAGCTTCTTACTTCCTTTCGCGTTCAAAATGCCTTAACCAGGAGTACGTTTGCTGTTCTTAGAAACATTATTCAAGATGTTCGGTAATCTCTGTCGTGCATTGAATATGAATTATATTCTTTACATTTACAGTTAAGTAAAACTGTTATTTATTTCCCTTTCCTTGTGAAACGTATTTTTGCTTAGGTTGATTACAAATCCAAATGTCACAGTGCTAAATTGGATAAAATGTTTTCCTCACTTCTCTTGCTTCTGGTATCTCTCCTCTTCGGCAAAATTATGATGTCAATTTATCGTCTCATTCTCTTACTGATTCCCAACGTGATGTTCTCTCTCTTGGTTTGAATTTTTCGCGTGTTTCCAAACATTCTACTCCGAATTTAATTGCTCCAATTGAATATTCTTTCAAAAAAAGTAAAATTTGTTCTGGCCAATTTGAATCTCTTCGCTACTTTTTGGCTAATGTCATTTCATCTAATAAATGTTCTGTTAAACCTAATCTTTCTTCTGCTCAAAAATCTGCTATCAGTGAGCTTAATTCTATTCCTAACCTTCTTATTACTAAGGCTGATAAAGGAGGTGAAACTGTTCTTCTCAATAAGTCTGATTATATTTCTCATGTGGTATCTATGTTAAACTCCGGTCCATATTCCAAATTAAAGAAGGATACTTCTACTAAACATCTGTCTGATATCAAGGAGGTTCTTAAAAAGTCTGCAATTCTAAACAATAACACTACACGTTTAGTCATTCCGTCTATTGCTAATTGTGCTCGTTTATATGCTCTTCCTAAAATCCATAAACCTACTCTTTCATTTCGCCCTATCGTTTTCAACATTGGTACTGCCTCTTATAAATTTGCTAAGTTCCTTTCTAAATTGCTGGTTCCTTTATCTTTCACTAAATTTCACACTGTTAAAAACTCTATTGACTTTGTTGATAAAATTAAACGGCTTTCTCCTTGTAATTACAAAATGGTTTCCTTAGATGTTAAATCTCTTTTCACTAACGTCCCAGTTCAAGGAGCAATTGACTGGTTGGAAAGAAGGCTACGCGAATTCCATTACTCTTCCATTGAGATTGACGAAATACTGCAATTAGTTAGTATTTGTGTTAGGCAAACCGATTTCCAATTTAATAATTCCTTCTATTTTCAAACGGATGGTTTGTCCATTGTCCTGGGCAATCCATTGTCTCCTCTTTTATGTGGCATTTATATGCATGTTGTGGAAGAAAGATTCTTCAGTTTATATAAATTTCCTTTCTGGTGTAGGCATGTTGATGATACTTTTATCTTAATTCCTTTTGAGCTGAAACCCCAAAATCTTCTTTCTCTTGTCAATTCTGTTGATCATCGCATCCAGTTTACTCTTCACGTCGAAGAGAACAATTCTCTTCCTTTCCTTGATGTCTTGGTAAGTAAACACCCTGATCGGTTCTCTACCTCTATTTATAGAAACCTTTTGTTGTTTTTCTTCCTCCGCGTGCTATTTCTAATCATCCCCCAAAGCATAAAAAGGCTTCCTTTTATACTTTTGTATACTCGCATTTGTTCTGACTCTTCTCCTCTAAATAATGAAATTAGTTACCTCAAATCTCTTGTCCTTGCTCGTGGTTATAATCCCTCTTTTATTGAGAAAGCTGTGTATAAATTTAATAATCCTAAACGTCGTCTTATGGATTCTAATAATTCTTCTAATATTCTCTATAGTTCTACCTTTTTATTCTTCTCTCTGTTTCAAAATTACTAAAATCCATTCTCGTTTCAATTTTAAAGTTACCTTCAAACCTATGAATAAAATTAAATTCTCGTCTTTGAAAGATCCTATTCCTATTGAGAACTGGTGGGGTATTTATTTTATTCTTTGTTCTTGCAATTTGGGTTATATTGGTGAGACCAGAAGAACGTCGAAGAAAAGATTGAACGAGCATCAGAGATATATTAAAAATCAAGAATCATCCAGGTCTTCGATTGCTTCTCACTGGTGGTCTTCCGGTCATTATTTCAATTTTTTCGTGGTCAGAATTATTTCTAATCCTGTCTTTCCTTCTCACTTAGATGTTCACGAAGTTTATTTTATTTGTAAAAATTCTAATACTCTTGCCAGTTATCTCTCTTCATCCCCTTCCCTTTCTCCCGCATAGAAATTACTGCTTTATTTTATTTCATTTATTTTTCATTTTTTATACATTTTATATACTATTTTAATATATTTTTTAATTTTTCTTGTTTTATTTTATTTATTTATTAATTTTTAGTTATTTATTATTATTATTATTATTATTATTATTATTATTATTTAATGATTTATCTATTTTATTTATTAATATTACAATTTATTATTTTATTTATTTATTTTTATTTTTATTTTTTTCATTATTTATTTTAATTTTATTTTCGTTATTATTTTATTGTTTTTCCACCTTTTTCTCTTTCTTTTATTATTTTGGCTACACTTTTCCTTTCCACTTGTGCTGTTTCAGCTAGAGCCACCTGACGCACTCTTTGTAATGTTCTCCCTCTTTCTTTCACTTTAACTCGACTTTTCTCTTCCAGATAGCGCCACCTGTCGCACTCTTTGTAATCTCCATCCTATTTCTTTCTTTCACTTTATCTCGACTCTGTGCTTTACTGACACGTGTTGGGTTTTAGATGACGACGAGCTGTTATTGTTTTAGCTCAAAACGCATCCTGTTTAATTATTTTTATTTTATGGTGTTTTAACAAAGTATTTTAGTTTATTTATCAATTTTATCGTCAGTTATTACTGTGTTTTATTACTCTACTTCTACTATTATCCAGATGTTACGAAATGTCTTAATTACACAGTGTTTTAATAAAATACTATAAGTATTTTTTTCTGAAATAAATCACAATAATATGATTTTTAAACATTTTTATGTTTTTTCATTATTGATCATATATTTTAATTTGCAATCTGATTTTAAAACCACACGTCCTTAAATTTAATTTTAATATGATTTTTTTTTTTTTTTACCATTAACCTTGTTTTTTTATCGTGAGTAGCTTAAAATATTCGAGGTTTTTAAGACGTACATATTAGTTTGCATTAGAGGAATATGGGTGTTTCTGGTATAGGAAGAAGTCAACAACAGAAAATATTTTTGTCTTAATTGAATTCTTTACATTTAAGTCTTAAGAGAAACGGACTGAACTAAGTGCATTAAAATCCCTTAAGTCTTAGTACAGACTTAACAGGTCTGTACCTACAGGTACAGAATTAGTAAATTTCTATGTCAGTTTGAATTAATATTTGATAAATGTTTTAATACATTGGTAATATAAATGACTATAAAGATTACATGGCACATATAAGTGAGATGTTCTGCTCTATATTGATACATAATGGAAGTACCAAGTACTAGTTTTCCCCATCACTAAATCGTAGAGCATTTAATTTGCAGTCAGGCGTGGCGCACGGTGATTTGATATGCAATAAAAATTCTTGAGAATTTCCCATTAAAATCACTCTAAGCTGTCTGATTTCTATTAAACACTTTTAATTATCCTTCATATGATAACGAACAATTCTACCAGATTACGGCTTGATATCAGTATCAACCTAATATGTCGCTATAGAAAAACATAAAATGATCTTTAAAAAAAAATTACAGCTGCGCTTATTAACTCCATCATGTGGCAGGGATTTTTTTTTGTTAGCATTAGTAAAACGTAGAAAAAAATATGTTCCAATGCAAATGTACAAAGGTTATATTCGAAAAGACGTTATTATACAAGATTGTACGACTGAGGTGTTAGTAGCCAATTAACTTATTAGAAAATATGGACTTCAACCAAATCGAAATTTTACCCCACAAAAGCAAAAAGACAGAGTTCTCTCAGATCAATGGAGGAATAAATGATGCAATCAGCTCCATGGGGTTGCTATAAGAAAGGAATTATGGGTAGTCGAATGATTAAAGGTATGGTATGTAAATAATTTGCTAAACATCATAAAAAGAAATGAAAAAATCAGAAATTAAAAGAATTTGGAAATAATTAATTTAGAATTAAGAAGACAAATTTTTATTACTACATATATATATGTTTATAACCATTACTGATATTCGCACCATTCTTTTTCAATGCAAATCTTTTTATCACATGCTAAGAATTATACATGTTTAAACACATATCATTTAATACAGCGGCACTTTTTATCCCATGTATTAGTCGCAGAATCATAACTTTTTTTATAGAGTACATCTGCATCTTAAATAAATTTACTCTATCTCTATCATGAGCCAAGTAAATGTAGCAGTGTGAGAATACCTTTCGCAAAAAATAGTTGCTACTCCTCATTTAAACGTTTCGCTGTCTATAAATTTATTCAAATAAAATTACTGCAATACTTGTTATTTATTCATGAAGATTAATACACTGCTCAAAACAATTAAAGGATATTTGAAGTTTATATAAAATAAAGATATAAATGACATTTTTTTTTGCCGAAAATAGAAGAAGAGAATCACAAATGCAAATTTTTCTGGTTTTCAAACTGTGGAATATGCAAATTTTGAGTTCGACGTCAAAAACGTCGCTTCAGCGGCAGCGAATGAAATTTGACTTTCAACTGGATAAAAGAGAATGAAGACAAGGATGATCGGCATTCAGTGATTGCTTTGTTTCGATGAGTACGATGTCTCAGCGAAGTCATTTGATAGATTCAGAAGCTTGGAGAATTGTTGGTAGGTTAGAAGGGGGCCAAACTCAAGCCGAAGTAGCGCAAGCCATTGGAGTGTCACAAAGTGTCATTTCCAGGATCTGGAACCGTTTTTTGGAGAGTGGATGTGCAGGCCGAAGACCCGGGCAAGGTCGTAGACGGGCAACAACACCCAATGAAGATCGGTATTTAGCGTTAACAGCTCGGAGACACCGAAACATGAACGCTACTCTTCTCCAACAACACCTTCGCTCGGCTACAGGCACCACGATTTCAACTCAGATTCTCCGAAACCGGCTCCATGCTGTAGATCTGTATGCTCGCGACCGATGGTATGTGTTAGATTAACATCAAGGCATCGTCCCGACCGCAGGGAGTGGGCAACCGAGCATGTCAACTGGAGGAGAAATGAATGGAGCAATATTATGTTTTCTGACGAGTCCCGTTTTTCTGTGCATCCGGATAATAGGCCTATTTTCATTTGGAGGACGGTGGCAGTAGGAATAATCCTGCGTTCGTGCAAGAATGTGTCAGATTTGGCTGTGGAGGAGTATTGGTGTATGGTGGCATCTCCACTGACGGGCGCACTGACCTCTACATCATTCGAGATGGAGCTCTGATTGGTCGCCGATATAGGGATGAGATCCTCAGACCTATTGTAGTCCCTTACGCTGCAGCAATCGGAGATAACTTCATTTTAATGGACGATAACTGCAGGCCACATCGTGCAAACCTGGTTTAGGATTTCCTTTTCGAAGAAGGAATCGTTCGAATGGAATGGCCAGCGTGTTCTCCAGACATGAATCCAATCGAGCACGTTTGGGACGCTCTAGGAAGACGAGTTTCTGGCCGCCAACAACCCCCCACAAACTCTGGAAGAACTGGAAAGAGCTCTTCTGGAAGAGTGGGGCAGAATACCCCAACTAGTCATTAATAGCCTCATTGAGTCCATGCCTCAAAGGTGTTCAACGTTGCTGGCCGCCCGTGGAAACCATACCCCTTACTGAAAATGGTTTTCTTTGATGAAAACACCTTTTCTTATTCTTTTTTTCTCATATGCACAAATTGTGTTTTTTCCTTTTGTATACAAATGCGCAATAAAATGCATTTTTTTCTGCCAAACATGTGTAATTTATTCTCATATAACCTACTATGTCTGTCGACCATGTATCAATCAGCTAAAAAGTTTCCCAGATACAAAATACACCTAAAACTGCAATATCCTTTAATTGTTTTGAGCAGTGTATTTCAATGAATAACTGCACTATTCTTACAAAAATGCATAAAAACATTATACAGGGCATCGATGATCATTTGTTACAACACTGTGAAAAAATAATAAAAAAAAATTACGTTTACGGCAAAAAGTGTTGGCAGCAATGTTAACAGCAGTTTTTGCCGAAAAAATTGCAGTAAAATTAGATGTAATTTTTTCTAATTTTATTGTAATTTTTACGTCAAAAACTGCTGTCAATATTGCTGCCAACACTTTTTGCCGTAAATTTAACAGATTTTTTACACCGCAGTACACGTCATTTCTGGCTTTTTTTTACGATTCATTGTGGTCTCCAAACTGATACTTTTCATCCAATTTGTTATCAGTTCCTTAATTTCACTCGCTTTCTGCCAAGACACAAATTCTTTACGTATCGAAAATTAAGGCTGAGTTTAATTATGTTTGTGAACAGTCAATAAAAGGATTTAAAAAATTGCTCGCTAACTCCTAGGCGTAATTATTCTATCGCAAAATTATCAGACTACTTTATTTTTAATATTCTAAATAAAAAAATAGCTTTCAATATATTTTCTGTCAGAGCATACGCAGTGTGTAAATAGAGCTGTTCTATCTTCAAAAATGAATTATAACATCATTTTTTTTAAATCATGTCTTAATGGATACTTTGTAGGAAATCAAAAATTTGAATTCTTAAATATGATATAAGCACAATATGATTCAATCAAGCAAAAATATGATTAACCCTTTGCGGGGAAGGGCAAATTCATTGCTTAAGTATTGAAATTAATGACTGACACCGGAATTTGAAAACACCTTTTTTTGTAAATAAGAAAACGCTCTACTTCACGCATTCAATAAACAGTAATTTTCTTTAACAAAATTCCGGTGCGAATGTGACATTTGGGAATTAAAATTAAGTGGTATAGCTATGAAACCATCGCCCCTCAAGGGGTTAAAGCACAAGTTAACAAGAAACAAAATAGCAATAAAAAAGTGAGTTCTCGCTTTTTAATTAAAAAAAATCATTTTAAAAATTAATACCGAAATATGAATTTAAAAGAGGAAAGGTGTGGTTCGGCTTTTCAATGTGAAAAATTTATTGTAAAAATGTATCTCGATATCATCTTTTTAAAATACAAATGAAAATTAAACGTGTTCATCCTGCATGTACATATATATATATCGCTTCAAAATATACAGATAAAAAGAACTTATTTTGATGTGCAGTAGAAAAAAAAACCGCTGTTAAATTTATTAATATCATCTGATTATTCAGGTTACCAAATTAAATAAGTATAATTTTTTTAATTAGAAGATACTAATTTTATCATGAACAATTAACCTACTTGTCACGTCGAAAAATAATTTTCGATTACTTACCTATAATATAAAATTAATGTGATCGTGGGAAATGATTATTTTTCTGGTGTCAGTCAGGAACCCCAAGAAAAGAAAACAACCGCTAATGGCCCTTTAACGATGAACAAATATTGAAGAACTCACTTCTGCACCCTTTCCTCAATATTGATCCTGAGCTTGATCTGGATGTGGAGCGATAACAGATGGATTAGCTTCGGACATTCCACACATTACATGCATGAATTCTGATCGAAATACATTACTTACTGCTTAAGATAAGAAGGCTAAAGATAACATTTATTTCTTTTTATTGAGGAAGAATTAAATCAAAAAAAGGATAACTCAAGATTAATTAACAGGTCCAGGTTACAAAAACCTTCAAATTTTCTTAAAAAAAAAAAAAAAAAAAAAAAAAAAGGAAATATTGCATCAAAAATTTTTTTTTCTCTTCTTAAATGACGTTTAAATTGTGTGTCTATCTTAATTGGAAGAAAGAATATTAATTTTTTTGTTGTTGTTTGTTTTTATTAGTTTTTTAAAATCTAACTTTCACGCAATGCTTGTCATAGAACTGACTTCATGTGAAAATGCGTTTTTCTTCATGATGACTTTTTTCACCATTTCTCGCATATTATTTGTTATAATTGAAGAATCGCCAGGAATAAATGGTTAAAACTTGGAACATGTCTTTTTTAGTTGTTTTACTTTAATTTTGATTCCGAAAAAAAAAAATATATATATATTTATTTTTGAAAACGGGATTTAAAAAAATTACATCAGATTCTTTAAAAGATTTTTATTTTAAATAATTTTCATGCTTATTTAAAATAATATTTTTTAAAAATGCTGAATCAAAATTAAAGATCATATAAATCTGTTTATTTAAAAGAAAAAAATGAAATTCTACAAATAATATTGCAAGTAATAACGATTTTGAAAGACCCCCATTTTTTTCGTGTTTTTAATTTTAATTAAAAAAAATTCTGAGGAGTTTTGTCATGTGTTTTCGTTTACAACTAATATTGTTAGCCATCATAAATCACATTTCATGGCAATATCCTGCCAGAAGTGATATAGGAAAGCCTTTTTCTTTAAATCAGATGACAAGTATAACTTGCTGAAATTTGTTGTATATAAATGAAATTATTAAAATAAAAAGTAAAATCAAAACTTAGTTTTTCAAATATGTTGATATACACTACATATATATGCAAAAATTGTGCACTATTTTGAACAGTTAGACAAGAATAATTCTATGTTAAGAATTTATCAATGTATATTACAATTAATGATTCTTTTTTTTTCAATAAATTAAACCCATTGAACGCATGAACACATTGCGATTTCTGAAAATGCAAGTATTATAAAACTGCATTAATGATTTATCAATTTTTTACACTTAATATACTATGTGTTCGGTTTTTACTGTTGATGTAAAACATGACAAAAAAAATTTATCTATTTAGTTAATCTATAAGTATGTGAAAGATTGCTGCTTTTTTGCTCTTATTGATAATAAAAATCAATGTAAATGTTTACAATTTGTAGAAACCACATTCGTTAATCTGAAGATTTTTTTCCATACGTAAATTTAAAAAGAAAATGTTGCATCTGAAAATAAAAATCACTGAATTTTCCATGCTGTGAGATTCATTTTTATAAAAAAAAAATAAGAAACGCCTAAAAATGTCATTTTCGTAAATTTTTATTTTTTTTTCTGTGGTAAACAGCTCGTGAGAAAATGACACGATGAGTATATTCTAGAAAACTTCTAAAATTTTATCGAACACAAAATGTTTTATTTCGAATTTCCCAAAAGGAGAAAAATAAATGAAAAACTCATTACTTTTAAATAAAAGTTTAAAAATGTAATACATCAAAGTATCAACATGAAAAAAAAAGAATGCCAATACACTGTAAAAAAAAATCTGTGAAGGTACTAAACATTTTCTAGGAAACTGGGATTCCAAGAACTTTTCATGTATCGATAACAGGAAAAATTCATGTAATCGATTCTGAAACTTGAATTTTTGCTGTTACCGTTACAGGAAAAGTTCTTGGAATCCCAGTTTCCTAGAAAAGGTTTAGTACCTTTGCAGATTTTTTTTTACAGTGTACTAAAAGAACGACTTACAGGCTTGGAAAAAAAGGTATTTGTTCTGTTACATTAAAAAATATTTTATTATTTGGAAAAAAAAAAAGAGAGAGAAATAAAATGACACTAAAGACAGTCATCAAATTACATTTTTACATTCCTCTTGAGATTCTGTTTTGTAGCTAAACACAGTATAGAGTTTCGTTATTTATGAGAAACTTTGAAAATTTTCTTATGCTTTATCTTAAAACAGTACACTGAGCGGTATACATAAAGAATAAAATAAATTCTCCATTCAGTTCCATAGGAATACTTCTTATGAATAAAAATGAAAAATGAAATAAGAAAAGCGGTTATCACAAGATATATTTCATTTAGTACACTGTAAAAGAAAAAAATCTGTGAAGGTATTAAACATTTTCTAGGAAACTGGGATTCCAAGAATTTTTCATGTAACGATAACAGGAAAAATTCATGTAATCGATTCTGAAACTTGAATTTTTGTTGTTACCGTTACAGGAAAAGTTCTTGGAATCCCAGTTTCCTAGAAAAGGTTTAGTACCTTTGCAGATTTTTTTACAGTGTAATAAAAGTAAATAAAACATGGATACATCGAGTGTCTTTCTTTAATAATCTGGGGAATTGGTTCAAAAGCAAATAGTAAGTTTTTTTTCTTGAAACAAACTTTTAAAAAGCATTTATAAAATTATACCGAAATTTTATTTCATACTAAACAAACATATTCAAACAAATTCACATATATTTTATTTCTAACACTTATTTTCTTTCTGTATGTTTTTGAAGTAAAAATTATTTACTTCAAAATATGCTACCATGATTTGATAGCGAAAAAATAATTCGCAAGAAATGTAATATTTGGTCTGTAAAAAATCAGGCTGTAATCCGTTGAATAGATTTGGAGCTGAAATATATATTATGTATTTAATATTTGAATAAGGGATGCATAATTATTGTACCCCAGACGCCAAGGGATAAAAATGATAAAATTTAGATTTCGAGTAAATTGTGTTCGAAGTTGTAACATCAGTAGTAAATGAGTTAACTAAAATATAAACAGGTGCTTATTTTAAAGCAAACTTTGAATTTTTATTTTAATACGTGTTAAAGAAAAGTGGAATACATTATTTTTTTTAATTTGAAGTAGAGGTTATAGAGATGTTAAGTAGTTTAAAGAGCTTAAGTGACTGAGTTCTAGAACGCAGCATATAATTGGTAAATCACTTATACTTCTTTATTCCCATACAAATAGCCTTATTTCTAAATAACTTATGCACCGGAAGCGTAGTCATAAAATAATAATAATAATAGAGTGTAATGCTTTCTAAGCAGAGGGTATACGCTCAAGGTATGGGGCAAACAATTGTGCATATACTAGAGCTTTTTGAGAAACAGAAGGTATGGAGCGTTCCTTATAAAAATCCACAAACTATGCAGCATATACCTTCCACTACATCCCTGCTTTGCTCGAAACTCAGTTTTACTCAATTTAATCACTTATGGTTTTGGGGGGTCCTCGTTATGTGTATTTTTATTTGGAATTTTGCATTTTAAGCGAAAAACAACAAGATGCTATTTTACACTGAATGTTTCAATACGAAAGATTTAAAACGAGTACAGATTCCGTAAATATGAGAAATACTGGAGCAAGTTTCAAGTCATGCAATATTATTGTATGTACTTTAACTGAACGTCTCATAATTTTCATAATGTGTGTAATTAGCTCACATGCTATCAAAGCCTGAGAGCTTATGTGTCCGCCTGTTCTGTATGTATGTACATTCCTACGTTCGTACGTAACGCGATAACTCGTGATAAAAATACCCGATTTAAATGAAATTTTGGATAGAGGCTTATTATGATAAGATGCTTCCCTGATTAGTTTTGAGAGTTCATTTGATAAGTATAAGAAGGGGAACGGGGGCTATTGCCCCTCCCCTTATTTTATATAAATGGGTTTTTCATGCAGAATTAATAGATTTCGTTGAAGATTTCATTAGATGTAGGATCATTCTAATGAGGTTCCTCCGTGATTAGTATTGGGTGTTCATGGATACGTTTAGAGAGGGGTAATGGGGGGAAGGGGGTTAATCCCTCCGCCTTAATTTAATTTTTTCACGCAAAATCTGCCGATTTGCTTAAAATTTTGTATATAAGTTTATTCTGAAATGGTGCTAGCCTGGTTTGTTTTTGGAATTTACTGGATAAGTATAAAAGAAGGATAGGGTAAACTACCCCTCATAATTTATGTAAATGATTTTTCATGTAGAATTAACCGATTTGTTTCAATTTTTGGATATAGGTTTATAGTAATAAGAAGCTTCGCTCATTTGTTGTGGTGTTCTTTTGTTAATTATAAAGAAGAGTACATGCGATTACTTTCTCCTTAACTTAGTTAAATAAAGTTTTATGCAGAGTTATCCGATTTGCTGTAAATTTTGAATGTAGGTTTTTTCTGATAAATTGAATTTCTGAACAGTTTTGGGGGTTTAATGTTTAATTACAAAGGAGAGAACGGGAGACAACGTTTCTTAAATTACATAAATGGGTTTTTATGCAGATTTATTTGACTTGCTTCGAATTTTGGATACAGATTATATGATACGGCGTATCCTTAATTAGTTTTGGGCCTTCGATGATTAAGTATAATGAAAGGAAAGGGGGGATACTTACTTCCTTTTTTTTTGAAAGGCATTATTATATAAGACTGTAATATACAATTAGTCTGCATAACCTGTGAGCTCTATACAATCAGTTCAACTGGGCATCATTCTTTTTATTTTTAAATGTAAGTAAATGATTAAAATATTATTTCTCTAAAGTAAAAAAGTAATTTATCTTCCCTTTAAAATATTATGAAATTAAACTCCCCCTCCATAAAAAAAGAGTAAACGAAATTTAAGGCCCTTCAATGATTTAAGAGTTATTCAACTGTGAATAATTTCTCTGGACTAAGTTTTGATAGAGCTCATGCCTTTGAATTGTGGTACTACTTGAATATACTTACTTCTACTCGATAAATTTTAATGTTCTTTAGTTTTAACATCACTCTTCTCAAAATTTAAGAGATTTCTGCTTAAGAAAGAGTGTACGGCTCTTCAAAATAGATAAAAAAAACTGTGCAAATTTGGATTGTTTCAAAGCTCAGGAGTGATGTATTTTAAGAGTCGATCTTTAGAATTTGTTTTAAAAGCTTATAAAAAATTTATGTTCTGTTCGGGGTAGGAATTATAAACTTTTATTGGTTATGGCTCATAAAATATTATATTTAATAACAGTTCTAAAACGAAATTTCTGAAAAAAAACAAAATTCGATATTTTCTTGAGTTTTGTCCAGAGAAAAAATAATAACGGTTTTTTTCAAATGGAAACTTTCACTATTAATGTATATATATATATATTACAAAATTATTTTTTTTCTTCTTCTTTTTCATCATCAAATACTTTTCGCATACTCACCACTTTGAAGTCATTAATTTTCAAAAATTGTCATTATGACCATGAATACTGAATCACAAATTATGCATCGACGGCGACAGATCTATATCAAGCGTCAGGAAATCCACAATCAGACTCGAAGCGACTAGCAATTATTTCAGATTAGTATCTTCCTCAACATAGATTTGAAAACCTTAAACAAGAACAATTCCTTTTCTGCAGTCATTCAAGAAATCATGGCTTCAGGAAAATCAACCTGACTCAAAGCAAGTACTAATTCTTTCAGATTAGCATCTTTCCAAGCATAGTTTTGAAGTTCTTTAACAGGAACACACGGCATTCCACAGATTCAGTTTGCAATCCGAAAATGTCATATAATTATCTTGTCGGACTCTAGAAAAGACTGACATTTTAAAGTTAGGGACCAGAAACGTCATCGCCGGGTTTCCCTTTCACCGCACGGAAGTCATGGCCAGTGAGAAAAAAAATAATAAATAAATGTAGAAGATCCAATAAATCACTCCTTGGCTGCTACAAGTTCATTTATTAAACTATAGTTATGATAGAGGGAAAGGCTCCTCTTGCAAACGATCTCTAACCGAAATATCCAAAAAATATTCCATCATTTACTTCAACCAGCCGTACTCATTGAAGAAAAAACCCAAGAATCTTCCTCCTCATCTCTAGACTTCCCGCCTTAAATCTAAAAAGAAAATTCTAGAACATTCTTTACTCTCAAACCATCATTCTTTTATGTAAACATAACTCATGTGTAGAATCGAGATTAATATTCGACAGACGACAATTTTATTTAAAAAAATATTATTTAACCAATAATCGACTCGGAATTTTCAAATATCCGTGCAAACGATATAGTTTGCAGACAATTAGTTTTAAGAGAAAGATAAAAGAAATGAACGTATTGTTTTGCACACATATCGAATGTTGAGGGGGGAGAAATAAATAAATAGAAAAAAAATAATGGTATTGTTTGAAAGGTATGGTTTTGGAATAATTTTAATAAGACTTTCTTAAAAAGGGTTGATAAAAACATAGAAAAAATGAGTTTTATTTGGAATATTAAGAAATAAAGTTTAATTAAGAATATTATTAATTTAGAGCCATCTTTTTAAATTTACGCATACTGGAATAAATGTTTTTTAAGGCGAATTAAGAATTTATAACGTTTCCATAAAAATTAACAGATTAGATCTAGAAACAAGATTTTAATTTAATAAGTTAGAGTAAGTTCGGATTATTGTTATAAGGAAATCAATATGGTAAAAGGTTAATTTTGGCGAAAAAAAAATTAAATTTATAATATATATATATATATATATAAATACTGAATCATTAGTAAAAAATCACTTATATATTGATACACCTTTTTTATGCTTATCCGTAAATTCACATGTGATTATTTCGATTTGAAAAATAACATTTAAGGTTTCTTTAAACTTTATAACCAAATACTTTTAATAAACCAAACAGATTTTGAACAAAGCATTCGAAAATCACAATTTTTGACATTATTTTTTTATAAATAAAGCGCCAGCTTGTAAATTGTTTCAAAGTTATGTACTATAAGACTCGGTGATTAATCAGTTTTGCTAATAGTACAGTTGTCAGTGGTAATATATTAGGCTATATTATAGTGACAAGTATAGCGTAAACGTTTTCACAATGTGTCAAAATGTAATCTGAAACACGAAAATTGGTGCTATGAAACATTTTTGTCTAAATCTATTTCCGAATTATGTGTTGTTGAAATTTTTAGAATTAATTTTTCTTCTTTTAAGTCTTTTTTTTTCTTTTATTTTTTTTTTTATCTGACTACAAACTAATAAGCCAATATTACTTTTAAAATTTTATTTTTTTCATGTATTCTGGTCAATGTGATTTATATTAGTCCTTGTGCGTACGTTGCGATTGTGAATTTGAAAAGAAAAGGTAAAAGTCAGAGATTTATTTGATTAGCAACATAATTTGACTTTTTTCATGAAATGTGAAACGTAAGAATCATATTAATATTAGTAAATATACAGGGTGTCCCTAAACTAATGGTATATACGCTAGGGGTTGATAGTTTGATTCAAGACGTGTAATAGTAAATGGGAAACCAAGGGTCCCAAACGTTTTCCAAAGGAGATAGCCGCCATTACAGTTTGGGGTCCAAAATTTCAAATACACATAAAAAACGGAAAAATTGGTCAATAGATTTGCGGTTTTCACTAAAGCTATTCTTTATGTTGGTATTTTCCTGAAAATAAATTATAAAGATAAGTTTTAAATGCCGATAGAGGGCGCTTTAGACTTTGAAGTAATGAAAAACTATTTTTTGCCATGATTTTTTGCATCCCATTAGATAGTTTCATAAGCTTAGACTTAAACTTAAATTTTCAGCTTAAAATCTGAATAGTTGGGAGTGGTTAAGTAGCACAAACTTAACTGTGTTCAGAGGGTTTAAATTTCAAATGATTATAAAAAACGGAAAAATTGGTCGATTGATTTGCAGTTTTAACTAAAACTATTCTTTATGTCGGTATTTTATTGAAAATGAATTATAAAGATAAATTTCAAAAAATACCGATAGAGGGCGCTTTAGACTTTGGAGTAACGGACAACTATTTTTTACGTTATTTTTTTAATCTTAATAAATGTTTTTGCAAACTTAGACTTAAACTTAAATTTTGAGCTCAAAATCTGAATCGTTGGAAGTCGTTAAGTAGCACAAACTGAACTGTGTTCAGAGGGTTCAAATTTCAAATGATTATAAAAAACGGAAAAATTGGTTGATTCGTTTACGGTTTAAAATAAAACTATTCTTTAAGTCAGTATCTTCTTAAAAATAAATTTTAAAGATGAATTTCAAAAAATACCGTTAGAGATCGCCTTAAAATTCAGAGTAACCAACAACTAATTTTAACCGTTATTTTTTGCATCTAATTAAATGCTTTCCAAAACATATTAAAATTTTCCAAATCTTAGATTACGAATTACTTAGATTACTTAGAAGCTTAAATTTTGAACTCAAATTATGCATCGCACAAGGAGTTAAGAAACGCAAACTGAAACGTGTTCAGGAATTGAAATTTAAACGCCATCCCCCCCCCCCCCATCGAACTCAGTTCACTTTTGCGCTACTTAAATTCTCGCAACAAATCAGAATTTGATCTCAAAGTTTAAATCTAAGTCTTTGAAAGCATTTAATGAGATTTAAAAAAATAACTGTTAAAAATAGTTGTACGCTACTCCAATGTCTAAGGCGCCCTCTATCGGCATTTTGTGAAAATTATCTTTAGAATATATTTTCAAGAAAACACTGATTTATCACGTAGTTTCAGCAAAAACTGCAAACGAATCGACTAATTTTTCCGTTTTTTATAATCGTTTGAAATTTAAACCCTCTTAACTCAGTTCAGTGTGTGCTACTTAACCGCTCCCAACTATTCAGATTTTGAGCTCAAAATTTAAGTTTAAGTCTAAGTTTATGAAAACATTTAATCATATGCAAAAAAAAAAAAAACGTAAAAAATAGTTATTCGTCCAAAGTCTAAAGCGCCCTCTATCGGCATTTTTTGAAATTTATCTTTATAATTCATTTTCAATAAAATACCGACATAAAGAATAGTTTTAATGAAAACCGCAAATTAATCGACCAATTTTTCCGTTTTTTATAAACATTTGAAATTTAAATCCTCTGAACACAGTGTTGTGTTTGCATTGGAACGTTTTAAGCCGTTCCGGAAAGGAATTAGTAATTCTTCAAGTACATTGCATCATGTGGCCGCAAAATACCCATCGACTTGAGTGACAGAGTTCATCGAATTTTTTGAACAAATACAGGGAAAAATAGACAGAATAATAGAATAATTACTTACCTGCAGAGACTTGAAAAAAAAGAAACACGAAGACAATCAATAAAGATGCAGGCAGATTCTCTTCATAAAAAAAGAATTTTTATTTTCTTTTATTTCAAAAATCTTGTTTTATTATTTTTTGCTGAAAGGCAAATGTAAATAGAACGTGGTCTCTCATTTTTTTAGAGACCTGGCACTTTCGCATGTCTTTTAAAATTCCACACTTGGCGAATTAAGAAACAATACTTTAAAAGAATTAAGTTTTCTCTTGAGGAATAAGGGGAGACATGTTCCCTTTTTGTAATCCTTATGTAAATTCTTTGAATAGAGTGAAGTGCATCTTTAAATTTAAATTATTTTTCGAACCATACCCAACGGTATCTTCCATCCATATTGGAATAATCATTGCCTACACCGAACACATTTTTTCTGGATTCTTCACCGTTCTTTTCTCAAAATTTTACTTTTGATTTTAAATTATTTTTCGTATCAAAAAGATGATTTCTTCTGTTCCTTTTGGAACAATAAGCGCAGACATCGGACTAGCACATCCTCTCAGGATTCTGTACCGTTGACTTCCGTTTTCCGGCAAAGAAACGAAAGCCGCAGACAAGGGTAGAGGGGAGGCTTTGCCATAATCTAATAATACGCCAATTGGCAGGGTTAAAGAAGTGGCGATAAAACAAATAGGCCAAGTGCTTAGACACTAATAGGGAAATTGAATTTTTAAGAATAATCTTTTATATCACCAGAAAGATGCGAAGCCAATAATGTATATAGGGACTCACCTATTTTAAATTACGCATCAGTAGAATAGTGTCTGATTGAACGAGAGGAGGGTCGATAAAACAGAAGTACACGCCCCATCGAATATTCTAGAAAATTCAAAACAATCCACAACCGGAAGGAACAAATTCGAAAACATCTTAAAATTTTGAAATCAACAAAAAGTTACGTAAGAAAATAAACTTTACAGGGGAGATTAAAAAAACGAGAGCTAAAATATATTTTTAGAATGCAAATTTTTTGTAATAAGTGAGTAAAGATTGATAAAATATGCGATAAATTAAATTGAATAAAAAATATGGCAGTGGTTATGAGTAACCACAACACACAGTTAAGTTTCTGCTACTTAACCACTCCCAACTATTCAGATTTTGAATTCAAAATTTTAGTTTAAGTCTAATCTTACGAAACCATTTAATGAGATGCAAAAAATCATGGCAAAAAATAGTTTTTCATTACTTCAAAGTCTAAAGCGCCCTCTATCGACACTTTTCGAAATTTATCTTTATAATTTATTTTCAAGAAAATACCAACATAAAGAATAGTTTTAGTGAAAACCGCAAATCAATCGACCAATTTTTCCGTTTTTTATGCGTATTTGAAATTTTGGACCCCAAACTTTAATGGCGGCTATCTCCTTTGGAAAACGTTTGGGACCTTTGGTTTCCTGTTTACTATTACTCGTCTTGATGTGTTCTATCACCCCCTAGCGTATATACCATTAGTTTAGGGACACCCTGTATATACTGAAACCTCTTTCAACTGTCTTTCCGAACAACGGTAAACTCGAATATTAGTCATTTTTTAGTGCTACCGAATCTTTTCCATAAGAATAACATTACAATAAACCTCCAAACAACGACCACACCACAACATCTTTTATTAAATGTTATGTTTTAATTAAAACTGAAATTTAGAAGAAGATGTATGCATTTATTATGCAGCCCATGATTTTTACTATAAGAAGGATTTCAAAATAAAAATCTTGAACTTAATGTGGCAAGTTGAATTTTGAAAGAGAAAAGTGCCGGAAAATTAGCTGAAACGTACCATTGTGAAAGGACTTAAATATATACATTCTGAAAAAAAATGTGACTTTTATTTAGAAAATAAATTTGAAGGCTTAAATTTGGAAGGTAAAATTGATCGTCGAAGATACGGTTGCAATGAGATTGATAAGTTGTTTTTTGAAAAACTGAAAATATTTCAAACTGTCGAGAAGAAAAAGATCCAGTGGTGGACTTTATTCAAAGATTTTACTCCATTAAAATAACAAATAAAGAAATCCCGACTTTCATTTATTTTATTACTGAATGTTAAAACCTTTTTTGTTTAACCTCGGAAAATTTGTAGTGTTAAAAAAGATTTTTTATACGTTCAACTTAGAAATTGTAAAAAATCAGGCAGATTTTTCCACTACTTTTAGAAATTGATATGTTTGGTTATGATTATTTAATTTTAATTAACATTTTTATCCTCAGAAATCAATGAAAAAAATAGTTTCATAAATGAATAATTTAATTTAACATACCGAACTATGACAGGCCTTTTCTATGACAATGCATAATTTTTATATCACATAAAAGGAACAATGTGACGAGAAGATAAATGCGCGAATTAGGGCGCATTTCATTCTGCATTGATAAACAAGTTATATTTGCTAATTAAATATCATTGAAAAAATTCATGAAATATTTAGACTTACTAAGGATTTAAACGAATGAATAAATAAGTTCTACATCGTCATTAAGGAAACATAAAAAGAGAAACTGAAACCAATTACATTCGAATTTTTCACGTTAAGCTCTTTTTTAACCTAATTTTGCAAGACTATCTTTGAGATGTGACTTTTGAATATGATCGATGCATATCATCATAAAAATACCTTTTTTTATGATACCATACTTTGAAAATACATATGCTGGCGCTGTTTCGCCGTAGTTCACCATGTTAAATTTTAATAATATTCCTGTCTCTTTGACGAAAAGACTTTGGTTTATTCTGTTAAAGCTAGGATAAGGTTTAGAAATTAACAAACGAATTGATCCGTATGTACCAATGAATTTAATTATGAAATCTTTAGTTCAGAAAGAGCAGTAAAATTTAGAAGTGATTTCGGAAGTCATTAAAAAAACTTTAAAAAAAATCTTAGTTATTTAAGGTAATCACAAATTTTCCTCCAATATATAGTACTGTTGAAAAAAAAGCTGTACATTAATCAAATGTATTACGTTTCTTTATTTTATTTTTATTTTTTTACCGACATCAATATTTAATTCAGTATTTCTTCTCCTCAGTGCTTAATATATTCTTTTATTTAATCTCTGATAAATTCAAGAAATATATGTTTCCAGCTTTCTTTAAAAAATTTTTTTGAATGCGTTCTGCATCAAACACAGGCAATATTTTAAATGGATGCTTAGGGTTATTATAATCCTATACTACTATCTCTCGCAATAAATTTTGTTCCCTTTCTGACGCTTATTACTCCGGTTGTTTCGGAAATTTGATAACAACTATAAAGTTATACCTTCATGAGTTGCATTCCACTCTATATTTATAGCCATCTTATCTTAATTCAGCCTACCTTATACATTATTCGGAGCCTTTTTCTTTTGCAGCTTTATGTTGGAGTCCAGATTTATTCTGTTCATATTTTCAGAGGTTTATCTAATACACGATAAAAAAGATTAGCTCTAATGTCCTCAATAATTTAACTAAATTTGAACAGGGGCGTGCAAAGAGAAAATTGCGGCCGGGGTTAAAGTTTCAATTTGGCGCCCCGCTTCCTCAACTTTTTCTTCTGACAGTCCAGAAATGACGTTAGTAGTTTAAATTTGGCGCCCACTAAACTTTCGCGCCCGGGGCGACTGCCCCCTTCGCACCCCCTCCCCCCTTTCTCATAGCGCTGAATTCGAAAGCAAAAGAAAAATTCATGGGGACTGAACGCCTTGCGCTATTAATGACGTATCCCATTATATATATATATATATATATATATCAGGGCTGTCCAACCTTTCACTAAGCAGGGACGCATCTCAGTTCTTTGAAAACAATGAAGGGCGCCATTATTAACAGGGCTCAAAAAATGCTAAGAAAATTATCTCACAATATTAATATTGATACACATATTATATAAATGCATCTCGCAGCAAATGAATAAATTTCCTATGGATTTGAAGCTCCATGTAAAAAAGAAAAAAAACCATATCAAAATAGCTGTAAGTCGGAGTATTTTAATTGCATAGAGTCAAAATATTAAAACCCACCTATTATTAAAATAAAATGGTAATCAGAGAAATTGGTTTTTTTTGGGGGGGGGGGGAGAGGAGGGATGAAAAAAAACTTCTTGATTTATCCTGAAGGTGCTATGAATAGTACAGAAACAAAGAAGGCATGATACTGTGACCAATACGTGGGTGGTTCCGTAGAGAGGTCCTTCCAACTCCTGGAGGAGTTTTCATTGATAGAAATCATTTTGCACGATTTTATACAGTTTAAAAAATAAATAATTTAGTTAAAATTATTTAAAATTTCCAAAATATGGGGGAGAAAATGACAGTCCTTTAAGAGTCTTGTGAAGCAGCTACTGGGTCAGGGTAAGGGAAATAACATCAATAATAATAACAAAAAAACTGAACTTTTATGCAAAGAATGGACGCTTATTTTTCTACACATTACTTCTTAACATATTTTTAAAAGTTAATGCCAACTTTTACCCATTCCTATCGTTTTAATTTCTACAAAATAATGTATAAAGAATAACTATAAGTTAATCAAGAAACGAAATAATACATAAGTTTTTTTATGCATTTTTTAAATTTTTGACATTTACAGAATTTTTTTAAACATCTCTTGAGAAAATATAAAGGATTTTAAACAAAACACATTTTAAAAGGGAATTTTATTTTTAAAAAATGCTAGTAACAGGAAACCTTCAAAAGGGCACCAAGAAAACATACAAAGGGCGCCATGGCGCCCGCGGGCGCCGCGTTGGACAGCCCTGATATATATATATATATACATCACATAAGGATTTGTTGCGCAGTAATTCAACAGTCTCATAATTTGACAATTTATTTTCAATCATTCGTGATTCTATTTTGATTAAGGGAGAAAGATCTTTTATCTGAAGCAATTATAAAATTTACTTTCTATCAGTAGTTGATTCTTTCTTACGAAACCAAAAAGAAAATCAACACTGTTCGTTAAGTCGCAGACTACCATGATACGGATACGGTTAAGCAACTAAAACCATTTCTTTAAATAGCACCAGGATTAAGGAAAAAAATTAAATAAAACAGTAAAACTTTTAGATTAACAGAAGAATTACCTAAGAAATGAAAAATATTGAAAAGAATTATGTAAATTACTTCTTAAATTCAATAAATCACAATCAAAATTCATTCATTAAAATAGTAGTTAATCTTTATGCAGAAATTCTCATAAATTTTGAAACTAATTTTAATGTCCGAATGGATTAGTATTAAAAAAATTTTAACAATTTGAAGGGGTTTTGATGCCACGAGATGAGTGTTTCTATTCAAATGGAACCAGCATTTTAATCGAATATAAAATTTAATTGTAGGTAGATGAAATTCGAAGCAACTTCAAGGGGTATCATACAAACTCAGCCAGAAATCATAAAATAATAACAATCCAAATGTGAATTGCGAAGACTATAAAACTACATTACAAAAATCGTTTAATTTATTTTAATTGATCCATTTCTTCTTAAACAATCAGAGTATACTACGATGTTCCACATATTTTTTGACTGCATTTAACTAAATTAAAACATTTAACAAGTAATGATATCTAGTTGCCAGTAAGAGGCAAGTATATCTATCTGTATTCGATATTTTTAATGCTAAGAATCAAATATTACATGCTACATCTAAATATATTTAAAATATATTTAATATATAAGGGAAATAATCAGATGTCATTTTTTCTTTACCTGGGTATCGATGACTTTTACAAATATTATATTAAATGAACTAAGTATATTTAATCGTTTATATAGTGTTAACAAAATCAATTATTCTAAGTCGGTCTCTTATTTCTGTTTCTGGCACTTTGTCGCCTGCAATATAGGAATAGCTTCAGCATCGTATTAAATCTATTTATCCCATTATTATTCTCCTAAACATTTGTGATAAGTGATTCAGAATGCTGTGACTTGATACAGAACTGAATATCCGAAAGAAAGAGTGAATACTAAGCGAGGCGAAGAGATTATTTTCTGAAAATGCTTCCGATAAGCTGTATTCAATAAGGAAAGAGAAAAAATTATATATATTATAAAACTGATCTCTGTACAGATTTCATTCAAAGTATGAGCCTCAAGAGACGTTTACAGATCCAAAAGTGTGCTACTTGGATACACTCCAAATATAATTCCGCAATTTGCATTGTTACAGCACAGTAAAGTAAAATGACTTGAGTTTGTTTTTGTAAGGGTTTTTTGATTAAATATGAAGCCATATGATAACGGTTTTCATCATTTTCCAACAAAGTTGAAAATTGCTTTTGCCTTCGGTTTGTCAGTCCGTCTTTCCGTCTGCCCACCCGCTAACGCCAGTAAAATTACTTGGATTTTCATGCAATTGGTAAAGCTTATTTAGGGTCACCAAAGCATGTTTGGTATTGCATATGAAGTATGTATGACAGATTCATTTACAGCGACACTCAAAAGAATTCGATTGCATTATGGTATAAGGAGAAAAATCGTTTGAAGAGTATTTTAATGACATTTTCAAAGGGCTATTTAATGACTATTTCAAATTTGTTGAAGCTGATATAAATCACTGAAACTACGATCACGTTGAAACAGAGCATTCATAGCACTTTTTATAAATTTTCAGGGATACTTAAAAGAGATCGGTTACAGTAATGTCTTTGCGTAATAATTTCTAAAGTGTTTATTTTAAAATTCGGTATGAGCTTTTTAATTTAATTAGTTTTTTGCATATAAATTTTATACCTCATATACAGGACTGCACAGAAGTATTTGAATACCATTCTCCTAATTAGAGTAAACTGCAGAAAGGGAATTTTCAGAAATATATGTATCTTTTAAATGAACTAAATTTAAGAATGAATGATTTTAATAAATACAAATCTCTAAATCATATACAGGCCTGCTAAAAAATTCGGATAATTTTTCGAATGTAGATGGGGTCAGCTGAACATCGGTTTTTAAATGCGTTATACATTTCCATATGGTGAAATTAGACGTTTTTTAAACGGTGCAGTTTTTTTTATATTATTTACATTATTAAATTAGATTTTTCTTTCTTGTTTTATAATATTTTATAAAACACATACTTTTATAATGATAATAATGAAAAGAATTAATCCTAATAATATAAAATATTCATTAATATATATATTTCCTTTTAAAACTTGTCTGTGTTCATATTCAGCTCAATAATATAGGACAGTTTATTAAAATATTTGTTCGTAACCCTCTCAGTCCTGAGACAAATATTTCATGGGACTAGAAAAATATCTTTAAAATTATTATAAAACACCACAGAGGTGCAACAGTTTACATTTCGATACTTCTAATATACACGCGTTTATTTAAAATGTCTAGATGCAATTTTAACTATTCTAAAATGATTAAATTAATTTAAAGGTTGTTTTTTAGTGTCGCCTCCAGGCGTCATCAAGACTGGGCAGAAGTGGTTAAAATAAAAGTTTCCCAATGAAAATATTTCTATTTTATTTGTAAAAATATTAAAAGAGAAATCAACATATTCAAAAAAGGGGGATCTGTTATTTAAAAATACAACATAATTATCTATTTGCTAAAAGCGTAGCAATTTTATGCTTTCATTTTAATCAACTTAAATGTTAATACAGTTTTTAAAATTAATTGTTTTCGAATATTTTTATCGACAGCTTCTCAATGTTTATCGATTAATAATCTGATATCGACAGGAAGCTGATACTAGAATCCTATTCTTTGATGTATTCGTCAAAACCATCTAATTATTCGATTTTCCAAACGACCCGTGCTCGTATTTTACAGTGTAACTTTTATTTTTATTTTTTATCATTGATTTTGAATTATTTTTTTTTTTTGCAAGATAGGCTGATGACGAAGTTATCTGAATATCAAAAGTTATTACTTTTGAAATCAATTGAAATTATATGCAGAACTACTTATACTTTTAATTATGCATTGTCAAACATCATTTCCATTACTTTGTTTCATTTGGAATAGCGTGAGTCTTGTTCTCTTCAGTTGATTGTTAGAATAGTTGAAAAAGCATAGCCTTCACCCATCTTCAGTTTGAATTTCGAACACTCTATCATATAAATGAATGAATGCGATCTCTGGTACATATCGATTTTAAAGATGTTGAGTGCATTAGATGCTGAAAGATGACTTTTTGTAGATGTTTTCAATTGGTAATTTGTTTTTACGAAATAATTTATATGAATTAATCCAAAAGTATTAAAAATGTAAATACCTCCAAGTAAAATGCATAAATAATAATAATAAATTACATTTCAGTTCGATTGCTGTTTCAATTGATAATAACTGAAATCTTTTAACACGTTCTTAGCAAAAAATGTCAATAGACTACTGAGAAGCTTCCTGAAAAGCGTTTAACTGTTGAGACGCGTCTGCAAAGTTTTCATCAGTATATTTTTATTAAAGTTTCTTAATTTTTTAATCGCAGAGTTTATGTGATTACATTAGGCAAAAAATTATCTTAGAAATAGTGATGATAAAGGGTTAAAAATTCCATAGATAATGCTCGCCGCAAAACGAATTATAGCTTAGTAGGAGAAAACGAAGAAACGGCAGAAATCGGAATTAATTAAGGGAAAATTGGAAATTATTTTAATTCATTTGGTTTAGATCTAGAATGAATGTACTAAGTTTTCCCACTTGTAGTAATAAAGCGTTAGAAAATATGTACAGATTTCTAGTCGAAAAACAAGTTTTTATATATACCATAACACTATCTCGAAATCACTGAAATCTTCAAAAACGTTGTCAACACAATGCTGTAAAGCTTAAAATTCTGAATAAAATGAGCACCCACAATTAATACTTTTGTTGTGCATTAAAGTCACAATTTTATTTCAAAGCATGAGCCCCGTGGTCAGTGAGTTGAACCCAAAATTAATTAGGGAAAAACTGAATTAATTCCGAATTCAACTCTCCAACCATTAGATTAATATGTTGTATGTCATATGTTGATAATTTTTCTGCGATTTAAAAATTGCATCTACTTTGCCCGGATTGAGAAAAATAAACATCTAAAAACAAAGCGATCCATGGACAGCGGTAGATTTCTGTTCTTCCTAAGAACGTCGTAAAGGCTTAAACGATTATAAATAAATGGAACAAATAATAAATCAAAAGAATTTCCGAATTTTTCGGTTGTAAAGCAGCCAATTGAATATGTGAATATAATTTTTCAGCAGCCGTTCTGCAATTTATTAGTAAGAGCAACTCATTTTTCGATTCAGTAGTTAAAGTATTAATTATGACAGATCGGATAATAAATAACTGTTCATATAATTAAACTATTACAAGGTTAATATTATTTTAACTATTTATTAAGAGAGGCGCTAGATAAAAAATTATACCAATCAGTTCACAAATTAAAGACTAATTTCAGCATTTCATTCAAACATACACACTTATGCTTTAACGGTGTTTAAAGAAGATTTTTGTTTTAAATTTTCAATTGTGTAACACCAGTTTTCAACTTATTCCTGGGTTTCCTCATATTATCTTCATTTCTTCTACTTGTTATATTATACTTATATTGCACTTTTTTAGTCCACACAACTTTAAAGAATGTTTCTTTGTGTTAGTATGCTGCCACTACCTATATAACCACATGATATCGGGAATGTGGTGAGAAGGATTGTCAAAAAATGTTAAATTGAATCGATAAAAATTAACAAACAACTTATTTACACATTATTTTCATATAACAAAACAATATTTACAATTAAGAAATCTAATATAGATGATTCAGTCAGACATTAAGTTACATGCAGCAAATACCTTCTACTTACTGTGTTACTTATTAAAATCCTATATAACTTTCACACTAAGCTATCGAAATAGATTTGCCGCAGGATCACATTTGCACCGGCTACATACGCTAAGAGTCTCAAACTCTTATAAGCACCTCCATACACTTTTCAATCAAAAACTATAACTGAACTTTGCCCTGATCAAAGCATACGAAAATTCCCCTCTGTGAACAAGGACTCTCACCGGCACTTTTCTGTGACTTTCATTATCTTACTAGATAGCTTGTAAGACTCTTGTGTTTCCCTTACCTCAGAAATTAACTTTTAATGCAAGAGGAACTTCAATCCATTTATACAATACATTTTTTCATACAATGCTATCTAGCTTGGATTAACTTCCAGATAAGAAACTAGTTGGAAATTGCACGTGAAGCCTAGCATATAAGGTGCATTCGTATGATAAAGAAGTTTTAAAAATATTCAGATATTGCTATTATAGTAGACAATATTTCCGATACAAATAATGGTCGAAATCTTTTTTGTGTTTATGTAATTTCAGAATAGGCTAATGGTAATTTAACTATTGATTTAATTGCTCATCAAATAATCCTTGTAAATAAATTTTACTAGCAACTTTTAATTTCTCCTCCGGTACATATCTTTATGGACGATACTGATTTCACATCCTGAATCTACCAAACTTTTCACTTTTTGTTCATTTATGCTAACCTCGATTTTCTCGAGTTTATTTAATTTCTCAACAATAACATTAATAATCCGCTCGGCCATTGCCAAGATCTTTGAAACAATAAAAATTTTTGTAAGTCTTTATTTTTTTGCCACTGGAACGTTACTTGAACCTGCTTTTTAATTTTGATACTCGCCATTTATTGGTATTACTATTTTCTCCAATATTCATCTTGGCCCCACCAGTGGCCGAGAGGTTCGGACCTCTCAACTGGTAGACGGCAGGTGCTGGGTTCGAACCCAATCGCGGCTGTCGGCCTAACCGTTCGGAGTTTTCCGTGGTTTTCTTCGAACCTTGCGTAAATACGTGTTAGGTTCCCTTAGAAAGACCCCCACGGAGGGCACTCCCCCTGGTCCTATATCCCATTAGCGTAGATAATCGGACGACAAAAATCAACCAACCAACCAACCAACCAATATTCATCTTTTTACAAAAAACATTGATAATGACCTCTTATGCTACATTTAAAGCATGTAGGAGTTGAATCATAATTAAGTATCGTACAATCCACTTTTTCCCGAAAAAGAATTAATCTCCTTATATACGTTTTACCTCCAATTACTACTAAATTTAGTATCCTCTTTCAATCTCGATTTTTCATTATTTACATATCTCTCTTTACCCTTAAAACTTTAATACATAACTGCTTAAGATTTGTTTATAGCGTCAAAGTAAATGTCATATTCTATAGCAATTTTAGCAGATTCTAACCAATTACTGTGCTGAGTTAAACCAACATATGCCGCAGTTTCCTCATCTAGGGTAAATAACATCGAATCTGTAATGATTTTTTATACAAGTCCGAGCCCCTAACCTTACAGTAATTCTCCCGCGTTGGTATTAATCACGATATTGATACATAAGTTTCATTTTGGTATTTTCTAGCCTTCTTAAAAATTTCCAAACATGCATTTGGTGTTGTTTAGTGTTAAATGAAAATTATTTTTTTTAATTCTTCATACTTCTTAATTTGTTAGATTGTGGTATAAATTAATAAATTATCCGACTCATCTCCTAAGATATTCAACAGAATTTCAGCCTGCGGTTTTCCTGTATATGTTTACTTATGAAGTTTATTACTAAACTGTTAAAAAATAAATTAAATCAATCCCTCAATCACTTCTGTACTTTGATAGACAGAATTTTAATACTTTTAATCAATTTTTCTATTCTATTCTCATCATTAGGTTCCCTACCCCCATTAGATTAATTTGCCAATACTTCAATTTTTTAATATTTCCCTTGCTAATTTATTTTTCATTCGTAATTTTTTCACTCTTTTTTTTTTCTTTCTAACTCTTCCCGCTCCTACTTTTCTTCGGTTTCTAATTTTTCCTACTCTAACTTTTTTTCTTCTTCTTTATAACTTTTCCTCTTCTAACCTTTGTAACTTTTCCTCTTTTCCTTTCTTTAATAATAATGCTAGTTAATTCCAAAATGGCCTCTTTTTCATAGTCTTTGTTTTCCAATATCTTTATCCTAAGTTGAATTCTGATCACATTTTCCATGAATGCAACAACCAAAAATAAAAATTAATTATAATAATGCCAATTCTGTGTCTCACAAAGAAGGAAAATGAAGCAACTTAATTAATTCAAATATTAGTTATGGTACTCCAAATGATATTTTAATTAAATTAGTTGTTTGCTGAAATTTTTTTTATCGTAACACAGTGATCAACGAATTTTTTTAAAATAAGAATCGTTCCTAATTAGATAATCATAGAAAGTTCAATATTTTAGATCGTAAGTTTAATATTATTTTAGAAATTGTTATTAAAAAAACGTACTTATTTGATATGACATCCTTTCGTAATACAGCTTCTAATTAAATGCGCCAAACATAAGTACGTCCCGTTAAAGGGAAGAAAAGGTAAATTGTAAAAGTGCACAAAGTAGCTAATTACTAAAATTTAAAGTGCATGGAAATAAAGTAAATTTTTACAAGAAGTTTAAAGTTATCCATAAAGTTTTCCAAACAATTTTGTTTGAATAAACAAAAAAAAAAAAAAAATACAGTTGATTTTTTTTCAATTTTCCGTCCACAATTTTCATCCGAAATGCATAATAACGTCATTAATCTGTCTCAATTTGAAAATTTTTTATTATCCAAAAATTATGTTAATCCTTTATAGCTATGTAAGTCAATTAAACAAAATTACGGGAGAGACTGCACGCCAATTTAAGTTTTGAAAAAACAACAAAATTTTATTGGAATTACAATTCGAGAAAACTAGACTTTAGTAAGACTCAAATAAAATTGAGCAAACTTTGTTAAAATTTAATAAGAGTGCGAACAATATTTTTTTGGTCTGAGCAACAAAACCGATTTCTTACTTTAACTAAAAATTTCGCTTAAAACAACCAAAATGTACTCAATAAAACATGTTTTGTCGTTTTAATCTATTATTTTTCTGGGTGTAGCTATATAATTTGCAATTCAATGTAAAAGTGTTCACAGGAAATTATGTCGATCGCCTGAAAAAACAACATTATTGCAAATATCTTCAAGCTAATATTACACTTCTGCACTTTTGACTTAAAATGACATTGTTTGGCGACAAACGTTCAGTAAAAATCACAACGGAAAACGAATAAAATGTTATTTCAAAAGTCCGTTATTTTAATGTTTTAAAATTTTCAACCAAATATTGCACCTGTCTGCTTAGTAGTCATAATCACGTTCTCGATTTTTCTGACCAATCTCAAGCGCTTTAAAATATTCCTGTGGATTATTCTATGAAACAAAGATAAATTATATTACTAAATTTTAAAATCTAAAATCAACAAGGATTATTTAATTTCAATTTGCAATTCTTAATCTTCATATTTATTTGGCATAAGGTTATTTAATAAATATTTATGTTTAAATGAATGATTTTCAACGTTGAATGTTTCAAGAGAGCGTAATACACTGCGGTTGTATACTCAATAGCCATACATTTATTTTTCTGAATATTTATATTTCTCAAAGGGTTTCCCAGCTGTAGGAACGCGTTATATATAAATTCTTGGAAATAAATCGTAATTTTTCTCGATAAACAATTTTTAAGCTAATATCATACGAATACAGTCGACATGAAATATGTATTTTTGCTTTGTAGGTAAAATAACATACATTTCGGCTTATAGTCCTGTATTTATTCTTATTAAAAAAAATAGCAGGCCCTTTCTACACTTAAATTAATCTATTCCATTTCTTGGTTTCAGGGAATTTTTCCATAGTGTAATATTATTTATGTATACATGCAAATTTTATTTAATAATCTATCGATATGCAAACAAATTACTAGTGTATTGTAATATCATTTATATCATTATTATCTTAATATAACAACCGCAGTTTTTTTTAATTGCAGCATTTATTGTAATTTTAGATTGGAAGAAAATATTGAGTTTTTAAAACTGGAAGGTACGGTTGAAGTTTATAATTGTAAAATTAACAATAATGAGTCGTCAAATAAGGAAATAATAAACTTTTATTCAGTAATAGATAGTTTAATATATCTATAAGACGGTATATTACTTCTTATTTTACATTTATAACCAGGCACTTTAGATGCCAGTATACTAGTATAAATTCTTAAGTTGTTCTTTTAAGTGTCGCTGATTTTTTTTTCTTTTGCAATAACATTCTTTCTGGTCTAGTCTTTTTAAAGCTTTCTAGAGTATTAGAGGTTTTGCTAGATGCTTTATTTAAAATTTACGAAATATTTTAAAGAAATTTGTGAATCCTTTTTCAAAATTATATTGTATTCACTAAGAAAAAAACTTGTGAGATTCCCCTCTCTTTTATTTTTTATAAATTGGATGAAAGAATAGCGTGTTTAGAAAAGAGAGACATTGATATTTTTATCACGCGAACACTCTCGATCATACAATTTGGAAACGATCCACTCTGTAGCACAATGCCTGTCAATCCAATCTTTGGAAAAACCTGGCATCCGCCATTTCTTTCTTTCTTTTTTTCTTTTTTTTTTTTTTTTTTTTTTTTTTTTTATCTCGGAAGCAGCTGGGGTTTTTTTACGAATCGCAGAAAGTAATCTTTTCTCTTCACTTATCATCCGTTATTTATCCTAACATACTTTTAATATCAATGGAATAAAAATGGAGTTATTTTCATAAAAAAGAATCGATTAAATTAGTACTGTTTATAGCCTGAAAATTGAGCAAAAAAATCTCATCGACACGGAGATAATGACCCATCATGGATTGAATCATCTTCTAGTTTTTAAAAATAAATAATGAATACGATCCTTTGTGTTACAAATTATTAATATTATTTTAAATTATATAGTTTATTAAATGATGTGGAAAAAATTATACATAAAAACTATTAAAATTTGCATCTTGTGAGAAGTCAGATACTTTGACAGAAACAGTTAATTACGAGAACCGTATTACTAATTAGACCCTAGTATTAATTAGACATTATTAATTGACAGGAAGGTGTCTGCACAGATTACTACTTCATCGATAGCTGAATTTCTAGGACTAGAGGGAACTTTATTAGATATTAAATTGCAACTATTGCACAAAGTGATATCTCGATAGAAATCAACTGCAGACCAGCTGTTATTGTCTGGTAGTTTTATTATAGCGTTGTCCTGCAACAAAATGTATAAAGCGATGGATGACTCGTAGCAGGAACACACATTGAGAAACTTACCAGTCAATCCTTAAATGAGTGTCTGCATGTGATTTCCACAAAGATATGACTTAATAGACAAGTTGCACTTTAATATGCAAACTAAGTTTTAGCTATCCTGTTATTTCAACACTCAACTCAGTGAGGTGATTATTTATGTCAATAGCCTCTCAACGTATAAGTTAACAGCAGTAATTGAACAATATGTTTAAACTACAACTAAAAAAAAAAAAAAAAAAAAATTAAAATGTCTCAATAAATGGTCTTTTGCCACATTAAATTTGCCATCAAAATTTAGTTTTAGAGAATCCATTTTAATCGCGACTAATCGAATGATGTCTTTTAAATTAAGTCTTAATTTTTCTTTATTAAAAAAATATTTTATTGGATTCTTCTACTTGATAAATATAGTATAGATTTTTTCTCACAAAGCAATCATCAGAGGTTATATATATTTTTTTCTGAACAATAAACAGTTTAAAATAAAAATAAATCTGAAATAACAATATGTACACGTTTGTGCATCTTCTAGCAAACGTTTTATTTCAATTTAATATCTCGTTATAGATAGTTAAGTCGTTAATCTGCTAAAAGCATACGGATTAACGCTATCGGATGCCTGTTCAACATCCAATGAAAATTCCCTGATAAGTAAACACCCCCATTTGAATAACGTACCCTTTATGAATAGATGCTTCTTAAAGAAACATTTAGGTTAACGAACTGAAAATGAGTTATATTTTGTTTATTTTAATTATAAAATTTTCGTGAAACATTTATTATATCTAAAGGTTTATCAGCAAAACGGTTACAAACTCTTAAGAGAGAAAGTGACGATACCTAGACGATGGGAAATTACATAGCGATGGATGGTCGAAAATGCTTTACTGGTGCGGTAGTGAGGACTTAAACGGAGATAGACAGTGTTTATTAACTTCTAGTACACCAGAAAACTATGAAATAAGAACAAAAAGAGACAATGATCGTCATCAAAGAAGCTGTTCAAGCTTACGGCACCTAACCGTAATACAGGCCTTACATGTCTAACATATAAAGGATTGAATCTTCTCGAAAATACGAGAATAGGGGCAGGTCCTAGATTTCCAAGACAGTTGTCACGATGCAGACTAACATGTTTTTCTCAGCACTGTTAAGGTGTAGACAAATGAACCTACAAACTTTCAGAAACTCTCGGCTTGTTTGTTGTGACGACACGGTGTTTTTCATCTTTAATAACTTCTGCAGAAATTGCTCGGATGATCCTCAAAACAAGATCCTTTCACTCAAGTAAGGTTGAGCCTCTTATCTCTTGACTCTTTGTTCATTCTCCCTCGTTCTATTAGGGAGAAACCGCAAAAGGGTCCTATACAAAATGCATACAACGCCTTTTCCTAGAATTTAGTTGACCGGGAGCATGTGCCTGCAGCTTTAATGGAAGTTTCGTGCATAAGTTCATGACGCCAAAGCTATTCCAGCATTTTTGTGGTACAAAGAATAATAGTGACATTCTCTTACTCTCTTTATGCCTTTGCTCTTTTGAATATGTGTAGTCACTACACAAGTTATATATACTACTGTAGTATACTGAATACACAAGTTATAGTAATATTCTTTTTCTAAATTCATAATTCCAATAAGGGAAGAAATACATGGTTCGACATGCTTCGCAGAAAAAAAGAGTATTAAAAATTAAATGAATATTTTCCAATCACCTTCTGCTTATTTACAATCCTTTCATCGGATTATTTCTAATCGATGTTAAGCTACCATATCATACATACCTTTTCAATTCAGAAATATAAAATTACCTCTTGCAGACACAACATTCGGTAATTTTTAATAATTGCTCCAATTTTTTTTCCTTGTTGAGCTGTTTTCTTTAAGTAAAAAAAAAAAAATGCAAGCACCTACCCTGTCATAATAAATTTTCAAATACTTACAACATCCCCGAAATCATTTATTTCATTATCTGTCTTTTTTCCAGTCAATAAAACAGATATGGCGATTGTTTTTATGACCACAACACTGACAGATTTCGGGAGACAGACTTCTTCCCAAATGCTTTCGAGAACAAATCGAGCAAACACGGCAGATAAGCAATGAGTATCGCGGGAGACACCAACGTAGCGTCGTAATGAAGATGGATATTTTAGGGAAGGCAATCCATAGTTACTGGAATAAGCAGAAAATATTGTATGAAAATATAACAGGCGTACACTGTAAAAAAAAAAAAAAAACGGAAAATTTACTAAAAAATTTCGAGTAAATTTGTATTTCAAGAACTTTTCATATAACGGTAACAGCAAAATTCCATGTAACCGAGGAAGGTTCCATGAGTTTTTGCTGTTACCGTTACATAAAAAGTTCTTGAAATGCAAATATACTAGGAAAATCTTAGTGATTTCACACTTTTTTTCAGTGTAAAAAGCCTTGCATTGAAAAGTATAGCATATCGGCATTAAATATTATTAAATTAGTTATTGAAAATTTTCCAAATAAACTAATCTTCGGAAAAATTTATGTTTTTAATGAGATATTTGTGATTCAATGAAATGGAAAATTATTTCCATTAATAATTAGTATTGTGAAACGTCATCAGATATATTTAGTAAAGAAGCATCGAGAAATTACCTTTTCTCAATTAATAGACTAAAAACAGAATGAAAACTAAGCTACATTTATACCAGTGGCCGCAATCATAATAACAAAGAAAATTTGGGGAATTTCGAAGCTTTAAAAAGTAGCTATCTAGACAAGAAAAAAAAAGAGAAATGACTCGATGTCAGCAATTCAATGAAAATCTTTGAGTAAAAACAACAAAAAAGTGATTTTAATATAATAACCTAACAGTTTTTTAATCTAACAAATCAATTCAGACGATATTATTAAATTTCAAATTATATTATTTTCCTAGTTGAAACTCCGTTCTACATAGTATAATGCAAACGTATTATCTATTATTTAACACTGAAGATTAAATTAGTATTTGAATAAAACGCGCATTTTTTTTTTCATTTTAATATCTCCATTCATTTAAAAAAAAATTAATCGACTTCATAAATAGGAGGAAAATGTATTCTACCCGTATGTATGTATTTTTACTCCTATTCGCGAATAACTGTGTTACGCATCAATTTTTATTTATTTATTTTTTATACGTAAGACACTAAGGTGATCACATTTAAATGTTGTTAAAATCTGAGGATGAACAAATTTCTTTTTTTTTTTTTAAACTTCAAAATTCAAAGTTTTCATTTAATGGGAGACACATACCTCCCGCAAAGTAGGACACATACACACACATAAACACACGCATATATATATATAGATGTCTATCTATCTATCTATATAAAGGCATTATTTATTTCCAAAATTCAATAAATAAAAGTTTAAAAAATATTTCATTTTCAAAGATATTTATCAAGTGCTGTAACGCTGTCTGTTTTTCAAAGAAAAAAAAAAAAAAAAAACAGGATTTTTTTTTTTTTTTTGGTTACGGTTTTGTTTTCAAAATTTATGTTATAATAGTTTCCTTTTTTATGACGTAAAAAAATACACTAAAAATAAATAAATAAATAATGTAAAGCGTTTAAATCCACACAAGATTTATGTGGCACACTCACTTCATTTGAAGAAATATATTTTTACAATAAATTAATTGCTACAGAGTATGTACATATTATGAAGCAATTTTTTTAATTTAATATAAATTCAAATAATTGAAGACATTTTTTTTTCAAAATATTTAGAATTATTATTAATCTCAAATTTATGTTCTATTATTAATCTTAACTTTGTATTCAATGTTATGTCAACTCGGTACACATTTAAAATCTTTTCGTTTTTTAAAAACATTAGTTTTTTGAGATGAAAACAGGGTACATACGTTTTATTGCTACTGTTTAATAGAATTTTGCACCTATTTAGATAACGAAAAAATCATGACACATTCTTCTGTTAAACAAGATAATTAAAAATTTTTCAACTTAAATATAAAACGGGGAATTTTTAATTTTAAGTAATAGAGACCCATGTCATGGATATATACATAACATTTTAAATTTAACAGGATTTTGTTTCACTATTTAGAAATTAATCATTTGGTAAAATTCAATTTATTTGTCTCACAGAAATAGAAATCTGTTTAAAATTAAACTTCTTTCATATTTAAATTTTAAACATTTATTGCGTATATTTTAAAAGTATCAACACAGTGTTTTGTGTAAATGACTTTCGAACTTCAAAGGAAAACAAAGTTTTTGAATTCAACTACTTTCACTTAATATCATTTATAATATCTGAAATATTCCTTTGCCGAAGTACTTTACATTTGAATAGGTCATTCAGTTATAGATATGCGTATTTTTAATGAATCTGATGCCATTTTTAGAACTGTTTCCACAGCTTAACATTTTTAATTTTGAATTAAAATTAATGAAAAGGCAATGCCAGTGCATATTTAATGAATTAAGATAGAACATTTGACTCTACTTTATGTGGACATTGCTCATAATCATCAAATAAAGAATGAAGTCTGAAAAGACGAGCTTTTGACTTTGATCATTATTAAATTACGAGCCAGATAGCATTCATTACACAAGTGAAAGTTCCAAAATGTACTTTATCACAACCTGCTTTGTAATTGAATTTTTGAAAGAAGAACGTCTTTATTAAATATGTGATAAATTTCAAAATGTTATAAAATTAATGGATAGCATTCTCTCAGAAATTTTAAATGGAATATAAAAAAAACTACAATATATAAAAAAAATTATACTAAATTTGAATGAATTAAATATTTAAAAATATACGGATGCCTTCTCGTTTTATTGACAGATTTTTAAAAAACTTTAAGATAAAATTCACCGAATGATTTATTTTACTGATTAAAGTAGAACATTTGTTATGTAGAAATGCTTTTCTTCGTCAAATATGTGGATGGAAGTGTAAAATAGACACCCTAAGATTTGTTGAATTTTTATGATACCTTTTTAATCAATAAAGTTCCAGAAGCAAATGCCAATTGAAGCTTTAATATTTTTAATTTCCATTGCTATCTTATATACTTAAAAAAGAAATATTTTACAATGTATACGTTATCTTAAAAAAAACTGCAAAATGACCACTTTGTCACCTAGATAGGTATAAATGACTTGTGTAACTAAATGAACAAATTTTAGTGACTCGGGATGCAGATTTAAAGAACACAAACTAAAGTAACACACATTAAATAAAGGTATCAAATGTTTTGAATATTTTAAGTATTAAATCTTAGAAATGAAGTAATAGCTAATGAGTATCTATATGATAAATGTAGGAACGTAAGTTCTCGCAACAGACATACAGCCTGCAAATGTGAAGAATAGCAATTTCTCTGCAGAATTTATTTCCGAAACATGGTTTCTTCTTTAAAAAATATTTTTCAGTGCTATTTTGTTAGAAAAAATAAATTAAAAATCTTTTTTGGACAAAGCAGCCAACTGGGCATTTTCACAATTCTTTATGTGGACATCACACGGTATAACCCAAGTACAAAAATTGCGTTATATCCTCTAATCTGCATGGCTTAGTGTCTTCAAACACTCATGATTTAAAAGTTTTTTTCACTCTCATGAAACAGCTTAAGAGCAAATAATGACAACACTATATATTCTTTAGTTACAAGGAAGAAATTGTACCCACTGCCAAAAATCAGAATACGGTAAAACAATACAAGGAATTACAAAGTAAAAAATATGATGTAGTTCTCAGATTTACAATCGTGGGCAATACTACCAGCATCTGTCTGGACTGTTTCACCCAGATTTTGCGTGGCGGGATGACTATAACAACGGAAAATTCTCATTCTGACACTTTTCCATCACTGGCCACTTTACAGGTCCTTCTCGTCGACTATCCCCATGAAAAATAAATAATATATAGTGTTACGTGTAGCATTAAATAGTAGACATTATAACTAATCGCTTGGTTCCTTCATATTTTTATACAACGATTTTCGGTCTAAGTAATGTAAAGGGTTGTCTCTTTATTTATTTACTTTTTATTTTTCTATCTATTAATTTATATTTTGTTTTGCTTACGATTATGGAAGTACTCAATGGTCTATATTTCTTATTTAAACTTTGAAAAGTTTAATTAATATTTTCCTTTTTTTAATCCATACACCATACTTAATGCTTCAATTCCGCACTTTCCACTTTTTTCCATATCAATACACTTTATATTTTTTTTTATTGCCAGTTTCATCCTCAAAAAAAAAAAAAATGGTTTTATTTATGTGAAAGACATTTGAATTTAAGTACTGAAAATTCAATAACATTTATTTTACTCCCATTTATATTTTCAGTGAATACGACCTTCGACCCGTACTTTTCAAACAGTTTAAACTTTTCCGCTTTTTGCTCAGAATAAACAGTTTGATGGTTCTACAAGAGAATGTAACTTTCCGATTTCCATGTGAATTGTTAAATTCGATTTAATTTCATGTGTATTTCGTACATCTTTAGTTGAATCTAAAACTTTATTCGGTTTTATTTTATATACTAGCTAAAATTATTTCATTCTTATGTTTACTGTAGAGTACAGAAAGATGAATATTCCCACCTAGTGTCAAAAAAATTACGTACATAGGATATTAAAAACATATTACTACAGTTAGCCGCAATAAACTCCCAACCATAAAATGATATTGTAGCATTGAAAGTATATTTACAAGGTCACTTAAAAGGTATGAAATACAATGCATCATAATGCAATTTAATGAGTAAAATGTGTTTTAATGTCTCCATTGTATTCCAACACTGCGAAATGTTATTATGCTACTTGAAATTTGACTATGAATCTATTTTGTTCGTATGAGTGAAATTCCACGATGTCGATAGTTGCCATCAGATAATCTGCTTCATGCACCTGCTATGGCATGCGATGGCGCAGCAATGCTGCATTTTTCAGGAAGTATTAACATGCATAATATATATATAAAAAAAAAAAAGATTTGGGATTGCAACATCCGAGCAGTTTAAGTATGATTTATTTTTTTAATATTTTGAATTACCTTACAATGGGTTATAAAAGTTTTTTTTATTTATGTTTTCAAAACAGTAGACCATTGTTATATTTTGAAAGTGAATAATCCAATTTTTGTATTTTATTTATAAAATAAACGTATGTCTGTTTAAATACGGAAGTCTTTCAATCAAGTTAACCTTTACGCAGGGGCTCGCTCAGTGTCTACCTGAGAATACATGTAAGCCCGGACAGATGCTGTCACAGCCCCTCCGTAAAGGTTAAGGTGAACATTTAGACAGGTTCTTTTAAATAAGAAAAAGAATTAAAAAAAGTCGCATTTAAATGTTTTCACTTTCTTTTGTAATCTAAGAGTATACAGTTTTATGTTACACTTATTCAGCATCATCAAGAAATTGAAATGACTTTTCATATTTAAGATCGTTTATTTCATTTGAAGGAAAATTCATTCATACTAAAATAAGTTTAAAGTAATGTATATTTTCCCATTTTCTTTCTAAGAGGAAATTACAGTTAAATGAGATGCGTTTTCTTACTTTTATAAAAAATATTTCGGTACATTAAATGGATTACAGAAGCCATTATTATTAGGATAATAAAAAGAGAAAAACTAGAAATAAATAATATTTCTAATTAATAAGCACATTGCGTAATTTATTACGCACAGAATATCATCAAATATGTCACAAATAAAACAGAATATCTGTTTAACGTGGCTAATATATATATATATATATATATATATATATATATATATATATATATATATATATATATATATATATATATATATATATATTAAACAAACTTTATATTAAGTGTCTTTAAAAATAATTTTAAAATGAATTAGATCATATATATAGTATGTATATGCAAACACTGTACAATATTTGAACAGTGCAACTAAAAAAAATCTATGTTAAAATTCCTTGAACATTATTACAATATTTATTGAATTTTTTACTATAAGTAAATTAACATAATATTTCTTCTGAAAATGCAAGTGTTATAAGACTCTCTTAATATTTTACAAATTGTTATAACTTAATGCTTATACGCTACTAATTTAAAACCTATGTAAAACGAGACATCAAATGCATCTTTTTAATTATTTTTTAAAGACAGTTTCTTTTGCACTATAACATACATAAATACCACATTTTACAATTTCTTGACAGCATATCGGTTAATCTTTAGATCTTTATCCAGTATAAATTTATAAAATAAATGTATGGAACTTCCTTATAATTTGCAGAATGTGATAAAAAATACATTTAAAAGGCAAAATAATTATTTTTTAAAACTTTATTTATTCATTTTTTTACATGTTTCTTTATTCTGAACCTTCTCAAAATTTATAATAATACAAATATTTTCGCAAAAAAGAGCATTTATAGCATTTTTGTCTTAACTTACAGGCACACGCAAAAAAATCGGTTACAGTACAATATTTTCGTAATAAGTGCTGGAGAGTATGCCCTTTTCTGTATCGTAAATGTGATATGCCCTTTTAATTTAATTAGTTTTTTGCATATTATTATTTATGTATAAATTCTATACCTTATATACAAGGCTGCACAAAAGTTAAATTAAACTTGTTAAATTGAGTTGCACAAAAATAAATTGAAAACTAATAAACAAAAATCACGCAAATTCAAGCCTAATAAAACCAACTGCAATATTAACAAGAAAGGAAAAAAACATGCATCAATCATAGACTTTCAAACACATTGAGAACAATATAACATAAACTGCACGTTTCGAAAAATTAAAGTTCACGTCTTATTTCACCATATGGAAAAATATAACGCATTTTAAAACCAAATTTCAACTGTTTACAATCTACAATCGGAAATATGTCCAAATTTTTTAGCAGCCCCGTGTATGATATAGAGATTTTTAGCTATTAAAAACATACATTCCCAAAATTTAGTTCATTTAAGCGAAACACATATTTCAGCAAATTACCCTTCAGCAATTTCCTCTTATATGCGATGCGATATGCGATGCCTCTTATATGATGTGCGAAAACTTTTATGCTGTCCTGTATATGAGGTATAAAATATCTATATAAAGAATAATATGCAAAAAACTAATTAAATTTAAACGGGTATACCGCATTTTGAAATCTACTCTCCAGCAATTATTACACGAATATTGTACTGTAACTGGTTTCTTTTGTGTGTCTGTGTAAATTAATAAAAAATGGAATGAATGCTCTATGTAAACATGATAGTCGTAAAATGCAGTGCTTTATATTGGTTTCAATGTTGTTAAACAGCGTAATGCAATTAAAATAATCTCCGAACGATCTCTTTCCATACACCATAATGTAATCAAATTCTTTTGAGTGTACTTGTAAATGAACCATTAACCGTACATATTTGAAATGCAATACCAATAAGCCTTAAATAAGCTTTATCACTTGCATGAAAATCCGGTTATATTTACGGAAGTTAGAGAGTGTTGAGAGATCGACAGACGTACAGACAAAAAGAATGTATAGGCAGGTATCAACTTTGATAGAAAGTGCTAAAAATGGGTATTCGACAACGTGAATTATTTTAATTATTGTTTCGTTATTCTGTAAAACATTTCTTTTCAAATCTTAGAGAGCTCCATGGAGCCTGAACCATTACACTTATTCTGACTGCATAAGAAGATCTCTGTTGATTAACGGATAATTGATGGCAAATACAATTTTGATGGATAGATTTTTCTACTATTTTTAAAATTAATTTATGGAGGTTCTTTGTTATTTAGTCAGCCCAGAGCTGTAGTTTTCTTGTTGGATTTCATGCCTGTTCATTGATGATAGTTTTTCAGTATGTTGCCGTCAGAGCAATGAAACATGTCGAATGTGAATAAATGTAACAATTTTTTTCGTTAACAAATGTATTTTTTATCACTCACGGCTAATAATAAATTCCTTTCGTGTTTTCAAATGATTTTTATGTATAGTTTGAAATGGTTTTATTTGAAAATAAATGACACTGAAAATTCTATGATGGGATAGATTCACTTTCATAAACAATAAGAAATGCATAAAAATGTATCTATGGAAATAGCAATCTTTATTTTGATGGTAAATAACTCTCGAAAAAATAGCATGATGAGTTCATTTTACAAATATTCTGAAAATATGCCAAGATAAAAAAGCAGGAAATATTTCATTTAAAAATCGCTAAAAGGGAAAACTAAATACAGCCTCGTTATTTTTAAATAAAACTTCAAATATGTAACATATAAAAGTATCATCAAGCAGAAAAAAAAAGAAATGTAAATATCAAAAGACCATCAAACAGATTATTTATAGTTGTTTGAAAAAAAGATATATTACCCACTCTGTTTAAATTTTTACAAAAATATTATGTTCTTTTAGAGGAGAAAGAATATAAAATGTCGCAAAAACAGACATCATATTACATTTTTATATTCCTCTTGAGTTTGTGTTTTATAGCTAAACTCAATATAAAATTTTATTATTCATGAGGTATTTTTTTGTATTTATCTTAAAAACTTATTTGGGGCATTATTTTATGCATAAAAAATAAAATGTCTCTCAATTCAGTTTCATCGGGTATTTCCTTGAAAAAAATGCAAAGTGAAATCAAAAATTCGTTTATCACAAGATTTATTTCATTTTATGGCAACGATAAATAAAACATAAGTACATTGAATATCATTTTTTAGAGCGCGGAATTAACTAGGAAATTAATTCAAACAAAATTGTATCTATTTTTTTCCTTCATGTAAACTTCTTGAAGCATTTAAAAAAATTGTAATACAATTTTGTATGTTATTGAAGGAAAATATGGAAGTAAATTAACATATATTTTGTTTCCAAATGTTATTTACTTTCTTTTTTAATTCGATTCTTAGAAAAAAATTGTCTACTTCAAAAACCGCTATCATAATTTAAGGAAAGAAAAATTTGAATAAATGTAACATTTGGTGTGTAATATGGCAGAGTGTATGATTTATGAAATGCATCTTTAAAACTAAATTATGCATTTTATATTTTAATAAGGGATAAACAATGTAAGTGTTCTTTCAATGTATAATATCTACAGTATATGTATTATATAAATGTTAAACGTACAATGAATAAAATGACCTATATAAAGAGCATTGAATAAAATGTCACTTTAAAAAATTTCAAGATAACTAATCTGATGTTTCAGTTTTTAATTTTCTGAATTTTGAATGAAAAGCATGCATTATTTTGTACGAATTTTTAAATAGACTGTATATTAATCAAACTGTTTGATAAAACAGAATAACAATTTTAGTTTAGATTGGCGGGAATATTCACTGAGAATTCTTAGAGCGACTGTATGCCAAAAATATAATATTATATAATAATATTGTATTATATCTATCATCATCATCATCAACCGTTTTCGATCCACTGTTGGATGTAGGTCTCCCCCAGATTTTTCCAATGTTTTCTGTCTAGTGCTTTTGTCATCCAATTTACACCAGCCACTTTTCTAATTTCGTCACTCCATCTTACTTGTGGTCGTCTTCTTGGTCGTTTTACATCTCTGGGATACCACTGTAGTAAATTTGTGCTCCATCTATTGTCTCGTCTTCTTGCAATGTGCCCAGCCCATTTCCATTTTAGCTGTTTGATTCTTTCAAGGATGTCAAAAACTTTTGTCTGATTTCTTATCCAGATTATCCTCTTTCTGTCTCTTCTAGTTATGCCTAGCATACATCTTTCCATACTTCTCTGTGTTGTTTGTAGTCTTTGTATCATCCGTTTTGTTAGTGTCCATGTTTCTGCTCCATAAGTTAATGCAGGTAAAATACACTGATTAAACACTTTTCTTTTCAAACAAAGAGGCATATTACTCTTCAGAATAATACTGTTCTTCCCAAAAGCACTCCACCCATTTCTTATTCTTCTATTGATTTCATTCATGATATTATTATCCGATGATATTTCCTGTCCTAGGTACACATAACTTTGCACTTCTTTAATCTCAGTGTTCTTGTAGACAATTTTCTTTTTTGATGTAAATGAATTAAACATCACCTTAGTCTTTTCTAAATTTATTTTTAATCCCACATTGATGCTAGCTTCGGCAAGATCTTTTAGCATAATTTCCAATTCTTCAGGACTGTTACTGAAAATTACAATGTCGTCAGCGAACCGGAGATGACTTAAATATTCCCCATTTATTCTGATCCCTTTGTTTTCCCAATCCAGCTTCTTGAAGATATTTTCTAAGACAGCATTAAAAAGCTTAGGTGAAATGGTGTCTCCTTGTCTTACTCCTCTTCCGAGCTTGATCTTCGCTTTTCCTTTATTTAAACGGATGGTTGCTGTTGCTTTCTTGTAAATCTTCTTTATGATATTGATGTAAGGTTTGTCTATACCAATGTCCTCTAGAGATTCTACTACAGCTGATGTGTAGACGGAATCAAATGCTTTTTCATAATCAATAAAGGCAAGGCAGAGAGGTAAATTATATTCTTTATGTTTTTCTATAAGTTCCCTTACTGTTTGGATATGATCCATTGTGCTGAATCCACTTTGGAATCCTGCTTGTTCTCTAGGTTGAGCTGAGTCCAGAGCTGATTCAAGTCTTGACGTTAAAACTTTGGTGAAAATTTTATAAATCACTGACAGTAAGCTAATCGGACGGTAATTTTTAATGTTTTCCTTCTCTCCTTTCTTGTAAAATAGCACCATCACAGCATTATTCCAATCTTCTGGTACATCTGACTTCTTGAGACATTTGGAAAACAGTAAGGATAGCCTTTTTGCAAATTCTTCTCCTGCTTCTTTGATAAGGTCAATTGTAATTCCATCTTCTCCAGGGCATTTACCTTTCTTCATAAATCTAATAGCTTGTAAAACTTCATCTGTCATCACTGCGATTATCTCTTCAGTATCTGTTAAGATTTCTCGTTGATCATGTACGTTAATTTCCCTCTGATCTTCACATTTATATAGATCATTATAGAATTTTTCAACAATGTGTACTATTTCGTTGCTGATTTTGGTGATTGTTCCATCCGCTCTCTTCAGAGCAAAAATACCTTTTCTTCCAACACATAACTTGCGTTTAGCTGATTTTAAACTTTTGTTATCTTCCAGAACTTTTTTAACAAGATCACAGTTAAATTTTCTGATATCTTCTGTAACGCATTTTCTTACTGTTTTACATAATTCAGCATATTCAACTCTTGATTTAGGATCATTTTTCTTCATTTTAAATTCTCTGCGTTTTTTCATCAATCTTCTTGTTTCTTCTGTTATTTTCTTTGTCTGTTTTATTTGTGCATCACCGGCTATCTTCTTAGCAATTCTTGTAGAGTATTGGTTAGCTTTTTGTTCACTATTGTAACATCTTGCTCTTCTTCTAAAGTTGATTGAAGTACTTGAAAACGGTTTTGAAGTTCCAAATGAAATTCTTCTTTATGTTTCTGGAGGTTTATAATATCGATTGATTTCTTTGAGTGTTATATATATATTTATATATATTATATTATATAATATGATATTTCGGAGTTATATATCTGCAAGTTAAGTTCCGTGAATGTATCCTTAATACTTATTTGGACAAAAATAGTATAAGTAATTTCCCCTATCGATATCTCTCATAAAAATCTGATGTAAGCATATATTTGATAGACAAGTGTATTTCTTATATGTTTTAGTATGGAGAGACTTTCTAAAACATAGTTTTCTAGACATAATGTGCAAATTTTTAACAAGAAACAATTTTACTCGTGTAAAGGATGTAGCCCTTCAGAGCACCTTATAAAATCTTTTAAAACAACAGAAAAATGCACATAACACAAAAAAAAAACTTGTATATCTCATTAATTCACCATAGATAGTATGTTACAATCCGATCTTTTAAGTTCGATTGCAAATCGAGTGTAAAAGTATTTTGTGAAACATAATTCCATCATTTATACATGCTTAAATAACGTGTGTATTTTTATTTTTATTTTTTATTTTTTTCTTTTTTTCTTTTAAGGGAGCTGCAATTTAAATAAGAAGTGCAATGCTTAACTTAATGAAAAAAAATTACTAATAAAATATTTTATAAGCAAACAAATTTGAAATGATGCATTCAATGAGCATCTCAGTGGAAGTTGATTTAATACAGTCGTTCATGTTATTTTAGCTGCAAGAAGTTCACTCTCAGGTACGCATTTAAATCTTCCATTTATTTTGTTTAAAATGTTGTTCTTACAATGGGACTACTGCATAATATCGTCAATAAACTATTTTGAAAATGTATTTTCCATATTTTGGATTAGTTATGTGTTTTATTTATTATAGTGTTGCTACCTTACATGATAAAAAGACAATTTTTTATTCTGTTGAAACTACCATACCTTTTTAGAATTTATTAAATAAATTGATCAGTATATATGAATGGATGTATTTATTAAGTCAATTTTTAGAAAGCACTGTAAAGTTAGGAAGTGTTGCAGCAAGTAATTTGCAAAAATGTGGGATATAACATTATTTAAGATATTTTAAGAAGAAGACATATTTTTAAGAAAAATATCTTAGTTATATAACGTAGTCATAAATATCTAATCAATATATAATACTAGAAGACAGCCCGTCAAAATGACGTGTTTGTATTTTTAAAAGGATGATAAAAAGTTACAACTGTGGTCAATCAGCTTAAAGAATCAGCTTAAACTTTAAGATTAAACAATTTTTAAAAATACAGCAATTAAACATGAGAAAAAAAATCTATATAAAAAAAGAAATTTTTAATAGAAATTTGCATTCAAAACCATCTGGTGGATGGGGGGATTGTAATGAACAAATCGTTACATAAATTTTAAAAGAATAAAGTAAGGCAAAAAAACAATTATAAAAGATTATATTGTGAAACTACAGCCAAAAAATACATAAAAATACTGAGAGAAAATAAAGATTTAAAAAAAAATGTAACTGTCATTGATAGATATTTAAAAAATAGCCAGATATAAAAATGCGTAGATTTCCCTACTAAGCATTAAACTTCTTCTGAAATACATTTTTCTAATAAATAAGCATTTGGCATTATTTTTAATTAAACATTAGGATAGAAATGTCTTGAAAAATGCACTGGACAATATGAAACGATGAATAAATATCAATGGATTAAAAAAAATAAGTAACAAATTAGAACTCGCAATCCATTGTAACACATTTTCTAAAATTAGATAAAAATATTATTAAAAAAAAGCTGAAAATTTTCGATCATACACTTTTGTCACATTATTTGAATTTATAGATTTCGATAAAAGCTTAAATGCAATTAGCTAAATTAGTATCGATTGTTATACACTTTAAAAAGCATTCAAAATGCAACTCACCTTTGCTCTACGTTTCTACAATTTTATTTTCGACGAACGTAGTATAAAAGGCAAAAAAAATGAAACTAAACTCACTACCACGATAAAATCACTAAAGTTGTCACTAAAGGACGCAGTTTACCTCCTTTTTAAAATCCCATAACTACTTTTATAAATGGTAATCAATTATAAATACTTCCTTTCATAGCAATAAATTGACCGCAAATACTGAATAGGCTGGCGATTTTTTATTATAAGCTTGTTCTCCGTTGTCTTCAATGAAAATATTGATGAGAGATTGGTTTGATAAGGTGTACTATGAGATATTAGGCAGATTTGGTTTTAGGCTAATATATGTTTTTTATTCATATTGTTTTTTAATATTTTATCGGTTTTACCAGGTGTAAATGCGCATTGATTGATCGTAACGTTTGAAAAGTACTTGTGTGGGACCTTAAGGTGCCAAACTAGTCACTGAAAAAGACCCGGATGATAATGTTAAGTCTATGGGAGCATTATTTTCAAATAGCTCGCTCAAATTTCAATATTTTCACATGATTTTTTTTTTTTTTTTTGCATGGGATAGCTTAAGGACTATCTAAACCGAGCTAATTTATTTTTTTTTCGATTTAACTTCAGGAACCGGTTTGAATCAGTGTGAAATTGAAACTATTCTAATATAATCCCCTCCTCCCCCACTGGAAAAATTTTCGTGCAACACTACAATTGATTAATGGACAGAATTCCAATCTTTCATTTTTTTTTAGTTTAATTATTCCAATATTTAATATCTTAAACGGAGAATGTTACCAAAAAATTACATTCCCCAAATAAATAAATAACGATAGTTAAAATTAAGATAAAAAAAAATCGTGTAAAAACATTAAAATTTGTGTAAGATGTTTGAAAATAACGCCGCCATAGACTTAACGTTATCATTCGGGTCTTTTTCGGTAACTAGAGTGGAGTATTAAGGCCTCACACCTAGGCACAGAAAAAGACCCGGATGATAATGTAAAGTCTATGGGGGGCGTTCTTTTCAAATATCTCGCTGAAACTTTAATATTTTTGCATGATTTTTTTGCACAAGATAGCTGCGGACGATCCACAACCGGCCTAGGTTTTACTTTTTCAGTATTGGTTTCAGATTTTTCTTTTAAAAAAGTACTTTAACTTTTGAAACCGGTTTAAACCGACTCTGAAATTAAAAGTATTGCAATACAAAAAAAAATATATAAGCAAAATCGAATTATATATAAGCAATATATAACCAATTACTGAAAATTTTTAAGCAATTACTGAATATTTACTAAAATTTAAGTAACTTTTATTTATAACAGAATTATACTTTTTTAATGATTATTTAAATCAATATAAGTTTTTTAGTTTTACATCAAGTTTTCCATTGTCAGTCACCAGTGACTGACACGGTATAAATGGAAAGTTCATTCTCAGTCACCGTAACACTCGACGTGTTAAATTTATGTTTTGTTTTTGGTATCTATTAAGCTAGAAACATCAAATGAGCTATTTATATTAATTTAAGTGCAAATGCATTAATATTTATCAATAGTCTGTACGAGGCAAAGATGGACATATAAAAAAAATTTCATGTTTGTAAATTATTTTAAAAAAGAATAAAAAAATAAGCAAATTGCCCGAAGGTTCTCAAACAAATTTTAACATATTTTTCAAAAAATTGCATTTGAAAGGACATATTTTTTTCACTTTGTCGGTATAAAAATTGAAAATGTGTGATGGTTGAAGGTGCAAAAAAATGCAGTACAAAGTAAATTTGATCGACTGCCGTTGACAATATCAAAAGGATGTTTGAATTTATTACTTTCTATTCAGTTGGGGGCCTTAGGGAAATATCCGAAAACTATTACAATAAATTAAAGTACGATTTCTACGCAATCTCAGGATATAATAAACCCATTATAAAAGTAATGGTTGCGAATCAATGGTGGCAATCTCTGATCCCACACAGGCTATGTTTATAAGCCACTACCACCTAGAGTTGTCAAAGACAATAAACTTTTTTAAAAAAATTTATTTTTTTAATTATGTTTTTATGAAATAATATCAAATATCAAACCTATTTCAAAATAAATGTTGGAAAATTGATGGTGGAAGTCCCTGCTTCAACATTGCCATTTTAGGCTGATGTCACTAGCCTTAGAGAGATGCTAGACATTAAAAAACATTTGGTTGACATTGGAATTCGACATGATGATTATCTTTCAGATGTAAATGCGTACTAAAAACATGGTTTTTAAAACAATAAAACTTCAAATGAAAACTGAAACAAATGTATGGATTGAGCATAAAATTTTCAAAATACTATTTTCTAAATTATCATTTATTTAGAATTACCTTTTGTTCTTATTATTAATTTAATCTCATTTCTGTTAAAGCAGTGTTTCAATAAAGATTAAACTGTGGCTTAATGATAACTTTTGAATTATTCTCCAAACTTTGTGTTCTTCTACGAAATATATACACATAGGTGTCAATCTGATATAGATTATCCGTAATGCGTGCGTTAATTTGATCCTGGTTTAATCAGTTTCGAACCAGAACTTTTTCAAAGAAATAAAATTAAGCATGTTCCACTAACAATCCTGAAATTAAATAAATAAAGATTCATGAAATATATTTTCTGGATTGAAATGACGTTAACCTGGATCAAACTAATCGAGGTATTATGGAAGATTAGTTGAAAGTTGGCAGCTATACATACAGAAATCACTTGCCATATTTTAACTATTATGCGAGCAAAGTCGAGGGGTTTACTAGTATTTAATAAAAGAAACTTACATTTTCATTCTTTTCATCTTGCATTTTTCATCTTACATTTTTAAACAAGAGCTTTATATGAGTAAGTTTTTCCCTGAAAAGAAATCTGCTTTGCATCATTTAAGAAGGATAATTACAAGAATTTTTCAATTGATAAAATCTTAAATTTATTGCTTTCTTCTACAAATTATAACAAACATTTTAAAATCTAAGTGCGATAGTGAAAAGAAATGAAAGAAAACTTTACAGGTTCATACATTGCTTATTTGGAAGGAAGAAACAAAAGTAATAAAAAATTAAATAAATAAATAATACAATCTAGACAAATGATTGCAGCTCAGTAACAATAACTTTTCTACTGTTTTAGATTTAGCATGGAAGTTTTTTAATTTATTCTATATCAGTGTAGTGTGGGCGAACATTTTCAGAGATTTTAAACATTCAGGTTTTTTTTTTTTTTTTTAATTTTACAACAAATGTTCAACAGGGTTAATATAGACAAGAATTTTTTTAAAGAAACTATATTACAAAACCATTAATCTTATAAAAATTGCAATACTTTGAAACAAAAATATTATATGTGAAATGACAGAAGTTAAATTTTTATTCACTATTGTATCGCGATATTTTAACAAGGTTTCCCTCTACGCTCTTCAGTTTCTCTAAAGGTATCTTGAATAAAACAAAATACATCTAATATTTAAAAAAAACTTAATTTCGAATCAAACAACAATAATTGTTTTTTTATTCGAATAATTTTACATTAACCTGTTCAAAGTTTATGTTGATTACCTTATAGACAAAATAGCTCTAAAATGACTGAAGCTTCTGTATTTAACATATTTATTTATACGTAATTTATCACATGCTAACCAACAAAGGGGAAAACTAATTAAAATTGTATACCTATGTTTAAGTATTTTTTTAGTTACTGTGTTATCTTGTCATTCCTGCTTCTAGCTTTACCTGCCACGAAGATATGACGAAATATCCTAATCCTGCGACTATTCCATCAAACCTGCTTTTTTATTCGGTTTGTTATCTTGAATTTCACGCTTCTACCTTAGCTGAAACTGCTAGGATATGACAAATGATGGGCAATTCTCGAAAATTTAACAGTCGAAAAATATCGTCATCATACAGTGATCGATTATTTCCAAGAATCTAGAAACAAGATGTCCTACAATCGATCATTAAAATAATCATTTTTACCTGATTTTAAGGGAGACCCGTAAGAAAAAAACCAAAATTTTTATTATTGATTTTAAAGTAATGAATTTTGCTGTACGGCTTAAGAATCTTTTTGTAAGGAATAATTAGCAAAAAAATTCACTTTTTATTAAAAAGTATATTTTTTATGGGGATTTTTATGATATTTTTTTGGTCGAAAAATACATTTTTTAAAATTACTACTCCTCATTCAATCTTCAATATTTTGGTATTACTAAAATTTCTTAAATAGTGTTATAGTATATAGAAAAGAACTAAGCAGATATATTTTTAATTTTCTATTTTAATCGGCTAAAAAAAAAAAAGAAAAAAATACCCAAGGTAAATTTCTTTAAATTCGTTATAATTTTCATGTTTACCAATTTATGTAAAATTTTAAGAAAAAGTTAAAAAAAATTTCTCCTTACTTTTGTTGCAAATTTTTTTAAGATTCTAAAAACATAAACACTTTGTTTCTAAATCATTTTACCACTGAGCCTTAGTACTTTGAACTTAGGCAAAATATGAGAAAAGTCATTTTCAGGAAAACACGTTTTAAATGGCCGCTATTCCTGTAAACTCTATAGTGAGTACATTTAAAAAAGCTCATTTTCTACCTGTTACAAGTGCCCCCGAGTTCTGAAATTTTGCATGGATATTCGCAAATATGTATTTTATCGTTTTCTGAGATAAAAATTTTTTTTAACTTTTGATGATTTTTGGCCGAAAATGGGATTCGGGTCTCCCTTAAAGGATTTTAGTAAATACATGGCAAAACTAAAAACGGATGGAATTAAAAAAAAACCACAGCGAAGAAAGGCTAAAAGGAAACCACAATAAAAGTCATGTGACAGTATCCCCTGGTTACAAAAAATTGAAAAAGCCGCAAGTAAGTATAAAAAATTTAAATATCAAAACTTAGAAGTTTTGAACAATTACAAGCAAAATGTCCAAAAAAGAGCTAAAGGCGCGCCTTATGATGAAAACAGCAACGAAATAGATAACAAATGGGATCAACATATTTTTAGATATGTCTATGTCATAGCGATAAATTTCCCCCCATTATTAGAAAATTTCCTAATGGAATACGATAACTCCACCTCCGAAATGGCAAATTTATTTTAACCCATTCGCGCCCAGCATCTTTTGCGTAAATTTTATATGGTTGGCACCACTATTTTTAGAAGATTTAAGTTTAGTTCATTAATCACGAAAATGCATCATTTAAATAAAATAATTATTGCTTTTCTTTTTTACCGGTGTCAAAAACAATGCTGAATGCACCTTTTGAAGCGTCCCTAAAAGGGACGCTAGGCACTAATGGGTTAAGGGCCCGACAAATGCATAACATGAATAAATGGTCACATGGCTTTCCAATAACATATCATATGAGGAGTACCGGCTAAATTTAGAAAAGTGCCCTCAGCGGGAGTAAAATAGTGTGAGACACACTGGAGGTATATAATTTGAAATAAAGATCAGAGAGCAGTTCAGTGATATATCACATGAGGGGTGTAGGCCAAATTTAGAAAATTGCTCTAATGTCCAATCTTTCAACTATCGCTCCTCCCCGGTATAAAATCTTTCCCTTTCTTTGAAACTTTTAATTTAGAAGTATTGGGTTTTTTCGGTTTTCACAAAAGCCCTCGTTATTTTTACCCACTTGTTCCGATTTTGCCCATTCATGCCCAAGATGTTGTGCCCCTTGATTTTATGTATCAGTTTGGAAAAGATATGTGCAGAATTATAGAAGTTATCGTGTCCATAAAAAATTATATATACGTATATAAACAGATCGATTGTTAAATAGATAGATAGATAAACGTTTTTAATGAAGGTAGTTTTGGGGTCTAGGTGTCATACAGATATCACTTAGTAGACCGACTGAGCTTTCATATGCGAATCAAGATCTAACAAATCCTAGATTTTTATCTCTGAATTCGATTGGGTGATTGTCTGTGATGCCGTTTCCCGGTCTACACTGATGAAAATCTGCTGATTTTTGATGCGTACGCTCTCCGCCGCCATTTGTATATAATATCTCTATTCCGAATAACAAGAAAGCTCCATAAGACGGTCAAGTAACCGTTTTCTATACAAGCGGCAGAATGTCTATGCAACAAAAAATTGCAGATTATTAATAGTGTAATAATATCCTCAGCTTCCGCTTCGTTTTAGAAAAGAATAGATATTCAAATCATAGAGCGTAAACATAATTCTTCAACATAGATAAATTTCGGAGTTAGTTAATTTTTTCCCTTGTCGGTAGTGATGCTAGAACTGATAGTTCGGGCAACACGTTTGCCCAAACTATGGCAAAACTAAACATCTTCTATTCCAGAACGCGAAATTTTAAAATGGAGGCCCAAAATCACAGTCCGGTGAAATCCTAACACCTCATTGGTCATTGAGTCGCGTCCTTTTCAGAGAACAATCTCTTAGCGATAGGGGAAATGTCGCCTTACTCCTTTTTTCGTAAAAAAATCGTAGCGGCAATTTTGATGTAAATCTTATCTGTTTTCATTTATAATCTATTTTTCACTCTCATTTTACATAATGCCATCAAAATATCTTAATTGAGTTAATTTAGATGGTTTATCGTAAATAAGAACAGACGGTAACAATTGCTTCAAAATTATTTTACCCCTCACTCTTTTTCAAATGGAGAAACACGTTCGTGATTTTCACCCATACCACACGACCAATGAGGTCGCTGGATCACACCTGACTGTGATTTTGGCCCTCCATTTTAGAATTTCGCTTCCAGAACGTAGTAATAGTCACATGGGTGAGTTTCATTATATCAGTCAGACAAATTAATTGTTGGCATGGCAATAAAAACTGATTCGCATACATACTTGGAGATTGATTTTGTCAAAGCCGCCTGCCAACCAACCAACCAAAGATTGCTTTTGTCCAATATCGTCTTAACCAATAAAATGTGTTCAATGTATGTTGTCTCTCTCATATTTTGGCTTCCTTACACTGTAAAAAATCTGCTGCACTTTGTTGCAACGCACTCTCCTGCTTGTATAGAAAACTATTACTTGGCCGTGAAATGGAGCTTTCTCATTGGTTGAAATAGAGATATTATATACAAGCGGTGGAGTGCGTTGCAACAATAAAATGCAGCAGATTTTTAACAGTGTAGGTATTGGTTTTAATTTGTCTAGCGTTCTCCTTCTGTAATTTCTTTTACCAACGAATTCTGGGGACGTTCAATAAAGGTAACCCATGGAGCTAAGAAGGTATATGGAGGAGACATATCAATCTAGCATCATAGTGAGCCCTGACGCCCAAAAACCAGTTCTTTTCCCCTCTTTCATAGCCGCCATGTTTGACTTTTACCGTAGTTGACTTGCGCCGCGAGGAACTTCCTCAATACGACGATTGGTAGCAGACGGGAAAAGGCAGCTTACCCAGGTCAAATATGGCGGCCGCGGCGTTGTAACGGGGGGGTAGGAAAAGCTTCAAGTGACGTCACATATGTCTCCTCCATATACCTTCTTAGCTCCATGAGGTAACCAAAGTGACTGATATTACCGGTTACTTGGAGCTAGATTCTTACATAATACATGCACTATAAAAATATTGACCCTTTTGCTTCATCATTACTCCCCCGCTTTTATAGAATATCTCTTTGTTGATCCATGATAAGGCTTTATAATAGGGTGAAGTAATCGTTTTCTATAAAAGCGGTGGAGTGACGATAAAGCAAAATGGTCAAGTTTTTTACAGTAAAATGAAATTTACACATCATCTGATCCCATTTTTTTCCCGCTGGACGAGAGACTAGGACAATGATACTAAAGGGTGTTTTTATCGACATGACAATTTGCACGATTTTCATTCACTGTTAAAAATCTGCATCTACTGCTACTCAGTCACTCTACCGCTTTTATAGAATTTCTAGATTCTGACCAACATGGTAAAAAATGTGACCCTTTTTATGCATCGTCACTCTACCCCTTTTACAGAAAACGATTACTTCACCGTATTATGGAGCATTTTCATTGGGCAAAATAGAGATCTTCTATAAAAGTAAAAGAGTGACGATGCAGCAAAAGGATCACATTTTTTAAAGTGAATTAGAATGCTCCATAATATACACTGTTAAAAATTTCACCCTTTTGATGCATCGTCACCCCATGCTTTCATAGAATGCCTCTTTTTTGACCCATGAGAATTCTCGATACACTGTAAAAAATATGACTCTTTTGATGCATCGTCACTCCACCGATTTTATAGAAAACGATTAATTAACCGTATTATGAAGCTTTCTCATGGATCAAAAGAGAGATTTCATCAAAAGCGGGGAGTAACGATGCAGCGAAAGGGTCAATTTTTTTACAGTATAATACGGTGAAGTAATCGTTTTCTGTAAAAGCGGCGGAGTGACATGCATCAAAAGCTACAATATTTCTTAAATTTCCAGAATCTTACAGGCAAATTCAAGTAACCGTGACTTTTCCTAACTCCTTTGGACTATCTTTCTGTTCCATATAGGGCTTCCGTGGCCGAGTGGTTAAGACACCGCTCTGCTAATCTGGAAGTTGTGGGTTCGATTCCTGCTGGCTCCATTGCACACACACTTTGTGTGGAGCTCCTGGTTGTATTTCTCTTGTAATGTAAATTTCCTTGTGCTATCTCGTCCTTGTATATTGACGATGACTTATAAGCAGACTTTCATGTCGAGCACACAAGTGAGATGTATGTTGTTCAAATAAATAAATAAACAAAATGTTCCATATATTATCAATAACAGAAAATTAGTTCAATAAAAGTTCAATGAAAGAAGTGTCTTTTTTTATTTTAATGCGATGTATTTTCTTAAAAATTCTGGTGTTCTGTCCATTACATGCACCAACAGATATTTTATTTTCTACTGTGTGATTATAAGACTAATCACACAGATTTAAAGCCTATTAATTTTTTAAGAGCATTTTTTTTTGCATTCACTCTTAAAATTTTGCTGCATTTGCACTCCGACGCTTGTATATAATATCTCTATTCTGACCATTAAGAATGGTCCATATTACAGTCAAGTAACGTTTTCTATACAAGCGGCGGATTACGTATACAACAAAATTCAGTAGCTTTTTAACAGTGTTGTACAAAATGGAATCGGGAGATAATAAAACACACTGTAAAAAAATGACCCTTTTGATGCATCGCCCCTCCATCGCTTTTATAAAAAACGATTACTTCACCCTATTATGGATCCTTCTCATATGTCAAAAGAGAGGTAGTCTATAAAAGACGTAGAGTGATGATGTAGCAAAAGGGTCAAACGTTTTACAGTGCAGCTTACAAGTTTTCAATGGCCCGGATCGAGATAATTTTTTTTTATTTTAGCAAAACAAGATTTATCAGTAAAAGATCGAATGTTTGAAAACAGCGGAAATTTCACAAAAAAATTATAAAATTTTATTTTAAAAATTCTGATGTTTTTGGTTATGATACACCGTGGAAAACTTTAACCATTTGCTGCAGCATCATTCCACCGCTTTTATAGAAAACGGTCACTTTACTGTGTTATGAAGCATTCTCATTGCTCATAAAAGAGATATTATATAAAAACTCTGGAGTGATGCTGCAGAAAATGATGAAATTTTTATCCGTGTATGCATTTGAGCATCTTTTATATCCCATTTTGCGATTTTATGGCTCACACAAATTAAAACTTTTATGGTTATTTCAAAATATTTTGCTTTTGAATATCAGAATATTTGCTTTTGCACCTAGTGGATCTAACAAATATGTCGATCTCACCGGCACTAGCAGAACGATTCTGGAAAGGTGCGAAACGGTAAGTCAATGAATTGGGACATTCATAAAATTCCTCTTATTCTTATAAAAAGCGTAAAATGATAGAATACGAATTTCATTCCGTACAGCGTATACAAGACAGATTACCGTAATTTGTTAAAAATATCATGAAAAATACCTTTTTTAAAGAATATCTATTTTCTGACCAATGAGAACACTCCATAAACGCCTATGGAGAATTCTCATTGGTCAGAAAATTTATAGTCTTCAAAAACAGAGGTAATTTTTTTACGACAATTTTAATAGTGTACACTGTTAAAAATCTGCTGCATTTTGTTGCAACGCACTCCCCTGCTTGTATATATAAAGGTTACATGGCCGTGAAATGGAGCTTTCTCATTGGTTGAAATAGAGATATTATATACAAGCGGTGGAGTGCATTGCAACAAAATGTAGCAGATTTTTATCAGTGTAGGGTACACTGTAAAAAAAATTGACCCTTTTGCTGCATTGCCACTCCTCCGCTTTTATAGAATATCTCTCTTTTGACCCATGAGTATGCTCCATAATACACTGTAAAAAACATGACTATGTTGTTGCACCTTTACTCCACCGCTTTTATAGAAAACGACTACTTCAAATTATCATAGAGCATTCTCATTGGCCAAAAGAGTGATATTCTATAAAAGCGGTGGAGTGACGATGCAGCAAAAGAGTCAAATTTTTAACAGTGTACAGCGTCTAAAACATACATTGTGAACATCGGCTATCGCAGTACACTGCTAAAAATCTGTACCATTTTTTGCAGCGTCATCCCACTGTTTTTATAGAATATCTTTGTTCTGACCAATAAGAATGCTCCATAACACAAAGAGGAAATCGTTTTCTGTAAAAGCGGTGAAGAGACGCTGTAGCAAATTATACTAGTTTTAACAATGTAAAACTTAAAAGAAGCGTTAAATTATTGTATTCCTTACATGTGCAACGATGCTAATGAAATATAAAGATAGCAGTGGCGTCTGCACGATATTTTTAAAAGCTGCAAGACTATTGCTAATCAAGACATTATAATATATGGGGTCTCTGTGGCCGACTGGTTGCGGCACCACGCCTTTATTCGCTTGCAAGCTTAGAAGGCTGTTTAGGTTTGATTCCCACTCTCTCCGTTGCACGCATTCCTTGTCTGGAGCTCCCGATTATATCTTTCCCGTGTTGTAAAATTTCTTTGTGCTATCTTGTATTGATGATGAATTATAAGCAAGCTTTTATGTCGAGCACACAAATCAGATATATGATGTTGAATAAATAAATATAAAAAAAAAACTCTAATACGATAATCTTATAGATGTCACTGCGATCAACACTTTGATTACAGTAGCATCGTTTCAAATTTAAAGGATACTTTTTTAGCACTTTTTGGATGGCAGATTTCCACACTAAGCAATCTAGGAGCTGTAATGTTCGGTATAACGGCGAGGTTACACTACACTGTTAAAATATAACCCATTTGATCCAGCGTCACTCCACAGCTTTTATAGAATATCTCTTTTATGACCAATGAGAATGCTCTATAACACAGTAAAGTAACCGTTTTCTATAAAAGCGGTGAAGTGATGCTTTTAACAGTGTAGATGCCGGACTTTTTCATTCATCACAAAGCAGCATGCACATAATTTTGAACCATTCACTGTATATCGTTGATAGTGGCAGGGCTACACTAGATACCGGGCTTGCTCATTCCTTATCACGACGTCGCAAAAGGTGGCTGGCCGCTATCTGTGATTGGTAAAAGCAGGGCTCAAAGTGACGCACCCATCGTTTTGTACCAATCGCTGGACGTCATTCAGCCACCTTTTTGTGACGTCGTGAAAGGAATGAGCAAGCCCGGTATCTACACTCTTAAAAATCTGCTGCATTTTGTTGCAACGCACTCCACCGCTTTTATATAATATCTCTATTTCAACCAATGAGAAAGCTCCATTTCACGGCCAAGTAACCGTTTTCTATACAAGCAAGGGAGTGCGTTGCAACAAAATGCAGCAGATTTTTAACAGTGTAGTGTAGCCCTGATAGTGGCCAGCCATTGTGAAGTCATGATAAAGAACGAGCAAGTCCATTATCGAGTACTGCATTGATAGTGGTCAAAATCCAGATTTTTCTTTGATAGCGAAACGAGACTGACTAATCAGAATTCTTAAATTTTTAAAAATCTTCTATTTAGCAAAAAGTTTGCAAAATTACAGACTTCTGATTAATCAAACGCATTTTGCTAGAAGTGAAAAAATGTCCTGGATTTAAGTAAATATCATAGCTATAATAACTTCAATACTTTAAACTTTACTTAACTGACATATATAGGAACTGAAGTGAAGAAATATTTTTGGAAAACTTATAATTGAACTGAAGAAATCAATTTTTAAGATCTTAGGTGAGTGGAATAAACTAGGCGAATGAAAGTTGATGCAGTTTGTGGTGTTTTCGTGAATCATCTGGATTTCTAGAGAAAATCCGAGTAATGAGTTACATTTGTGACAAGTTGGAAAGATTGAAGATATCTTTTAAGTTCAGTGTAACTAATTACTGAAAAGGTGTTTTGCACGTTATAGCTAGTGCTTCATGAAATAAACATCATGAGTTACATTATAATTTTAACGGAGAATCTAGATAGTTTTTGCATGTCTTCACGAGAGGTAAATGTGACAACTCCATAAAAAAATCTTCATAGTGATATGATACAATCTGAGCATTTAGTTTCGTTCTGTCTTTTCAGTTATCACGTAATATACTTCGTTTAATCTGTCTGTGGTGTAGAGAGTAAGACTTTCTCTGTTTTTAAATGCGTGCGGTTTTCTGATTGTTTATTATTGAATCAATCTGAAGCATGCAGCTTTCCTAAGGACAGTATTTATTTAAATTGATTTAATTCTATGATCCACAGCTTTAATAGTCTAAATCGGTGAATCAGAGGACTTTATGGACAAGTCTTTTAGATAACAATGGCTCCCCTCTTGCACCAATTTTTAAATTATGTACAAGTACATAAAATATGAAGAAAATATACTCTCTATCCATGCTGTACTTTTTGATATTAAGTGCTTTAAGTTCCACAAATATTTTATAATTGTTTTAAGACTGCAATTCATATTAACTTGAAACTAAAACATACGAAAGAATGTTTCTAAGTGGTTGACGCTGCATGTTCCTAAAAGGAGTTTGTGCCAAAAAACCCTATTCAACCAACTGATTCTAAGCGGAAGCTCTGTTTCAGAGATTGGTATTCATAGATAGCAAAGAAAGGTCAATGTCTTTCAAATTTCTTATATAAAAACTGAGCTATCACAAACTCTAAGTCGATGAAACGGCATTCAACATTGTCATATAAATACTTCATCCTTAGATTTAGTGCAAAAACTGTTTCTGAATAAAAGAGAATTTTTCCAATAAATAAACGGAAAAATGCTTTCAAAAGGCTTACATGTGGTAAATATGTAAAGATAAACACAATATTTTTTACGGTACACTGTTCAACAATTTTTAAAACTTAATGTGGATTGATTATAAACAAGACCTATAATCGATAACTTTTCTTTGACCATCGGAAACATTCGAAAAATCCATATGAATCATTTCGGCACAACATAGCAATGTAACTCTCATAATTTACTAAAATAACATTATAGAAATTCATGCTTTTTATACTGGTCCTAATCTTGATGTTATGCGAGCATTCAATAGTTGCATGCTGCTGAACACATTTTTAAAAGACCAGTTCTCGTGTGCTTAAAAAAATGTGCAAAAAATACAATATTTGACAAAAGTTTTCGGTGAATGAATTCAGAATGACTGACAGCATCTGGTAACACTGGGGAATCAAAACGCTGCACCTGCATAGCGGCAAGTATTGACCATCTTCCTTCACCGTTGTTCAGTTGAGCGTCGCTTATGTTATGTGTATGAGGTGCTTTACTATGTGCTTGTTCACTGTGATGGTTGTTATCAGAGAACAAAAAAATTAACGAACAAAGTATCAGTTTAAAGTTTGGCTTTAGGCTTTGCAAAACCCTGTAAGAAATTCATGAGGAGTGGTACAAATTGAACATCAACCATACTTGCCAGATCTCAATCCTCCAGACACTTTCCTATTTCCACGATTCAAACTCTTTGAAAGATATTTGACCGTATTGCTGACATCCAACGATACGTGACGAAGCCTTTGAACTCCATCCTAGAAGAATACTTCTTGCGAATTTCCCAGGAAGTGTAGAGCAGATCTAAGTAATGCATAGTTATGGGGATGAATATTTCGAAGGATGGTATGGTAACTTTCGTCAATATTTCATTTAGTTACAGGACTATTCATAAAGTTACAAGACTATTCACTGAACTTTATTGTCAGAGGTTGTACATATGAAAAGTGACTTTAGATTATCTTATTTCCTTCAGAAAATGGGGAAAAATGGTCTTAAAATATCACTAAAATTTTAAAAATACTTTATTGTTGAAATTCCCATGAAATAGGACAGAATTTACAAAATTATGTGGCAATGTTTCTGACAAACACATTAACAGAATTTTTTATAATTATTTACATTGGAGAAACTTGCTTAATTTATCCTTTGATCCTAATTTTAGAAATAAGTTCTTTCATTATCTTTTCATTCACAAGTTTTTAGCTCACAGGCTAACATAGCCTGAGAGCTTATGTGCCCGTCCGTTCTGTATGTGCGTTCGTGCGTAACACGATAACTCGTGATAAAAATATCCGATCCACTTGAAATTTTGTATATAGGTATATCTTGATAAGGCGCTTCTCCGATTAGTTTTTGGAGTTCATTCGATATGTATAAGAGGGAGAACGGGGGGCTCATGCCCCTCTCCTTAGTTGATATAAATGGGATTTTCATGCAGAATTAATTTTCGTTCAAAATTTAGATTAGGATCATTCTGATGAGGCGATTCCGTGACTGTTATTAGGTGTTCATTGAATAAGTATAAATAGGGGGAACAGGGGTTCTAATGCCCCCCCCCCTTAATTTATATAAATGGGTTTTTCAAGCAGAATTTTCAGATTTCGTTCAAATCTGATTAGTTTTGGAAGTTTAATGGTTAAGTATAAAAGAGGGGATAACTCCTTTTAAATTACATAAATGCTAAATGGGTTTTTATTAAGAATTGTCTCATTTGCTCTGAATTTTGGATAAAGATTTTTTATATGATAAAGCATGTCTTTGATAATATAGGAGGTTCAATGATTACGTATAAAAAGAGGAAAGGGGAGAGCTGTTTCCCCTTAATTTTTTTTCGAACGAAATTAACCCTTGAAAATATAAGGCTTTAATGTACAATTAGTATTTGTAGCCTGTGAGCTCAATGCCATCAGTTTAACTGGGCAGTATTCTTTATTTCGTTTTGTGATGAGTTAAGTTTATATTTTGTGATGAAGCTGTGGGTGGTCCGTCAGCAAGGGGAAAAGGTCATTGTAAAAGAGTCGGTCCTATTTACGCAGATGATTATTTAGGTTAGATGAAAACCAAGGAAGACTGAGAACGTTTATACGGGTGCAATTGAGTTTCAACCCGGCACCTTCAGTCTAGTAATTTTGAGCAGAGTCTGTTATCACTGGTGGTGTCTGTTTATATTAAAATGTTGAAAAATAATTTTGTGATAAAATATCTAAATTATTTTAGTTTATCGACAAATTATCTTGAATGTATTTTGTAAGTTTCTAGAAATTTGGTATACTTTAATATTAATTTTCAGTAGAAATTTAATAAACTTCATAAATTTGAAATAGTGAGGGATATAGATACAAAACAATAGAACTATTAATACCATATAAAACATGTATGGACAAATATAAGAAATATTTTTTAAAATCTACATTTACTTATATATTAATTTTACTCTAGAAATAATTTTTATTAGGGAATCAATCTTTCATAGTCACATGCTTCTCCCTACCCATTCAAATCTCTGCTTAAACCATAAACTGTATACAGTTTAAGAAGTTTGTACTATAGTAATTATTTTATTCTTCATATTGACTGATTATTTGAAAGTTATTTTTAATTACATATACAGTTTACTACACTGATATTTGACAGCGTTTCAAACTAATTTAATTGTGAATTTATTCATAATTTCAAAATAACATAATAAATACTTAAACAATTATTCATAATTTAGTGAAATTTCCTTAAATATTTGAATATCATCTGTTTCATTGAAAAATACTTCATGATTTTAATCGCTGAGCATCAAACTTAAGGCATTTGTAAATAAACTACCTACTACAGTTAAAGGAAAAAAATCGCTTAGTACTATGGAAAGTTCTCGTGTGACCATTCGTGAGTGATCGGAGTTTTGCAAGGATGATGGCTTAAAGATTACGCAACAAAATTTTCCATCACAACTTTCCCAACCATCATCCTTTTACAAATTAATCGGAATAGTTTTTATATTTTTAATTAATAAGAATATCTTTCTGGTTAGACCTTGTATAGTCTCTTTCTGGTGGAACTTTGTTATATCCGAGTTTGTATGAGTGGTGATGTGTGAGTGATATGGATGCAATTTTTTTTTAGTTGCATAACAATTTAACTTCTGTCCTGAACTTCTACTAATTTTCCACGATATGTATGTGAAAGTTCTGAAGAAAGACACTTTGTTCGACATTGTTCTTTTAAAATTTTACTCGTGCATATTCTCCGATCAATCTATAAATCATAATGTAGAGATTGATTTTATTACATAGCTGGAAATATTTCGGTTTTATTTTGGAAGAACCTATTAATATTGGTTATTTTAAGTCAACCTGTTTATTTTAGCTGACGTTAAAATTCAAAATTTTACGATATTTAGTTCTGTCCTTATTTTTCCACATTACACAAAAATAAATAAAAAAAATAAAGCTCGCTACATATGAAATGAAAAAAAAAAATTGGAAATATAATTTTTAATGAGATATTACGACCGTACAGAGGCAATTTCGGGATTTACTGACCTCTCCCTTTCCATATTCACTCGTATTTGCTGTTTATGAATGTAATCTACAAGCTTTAGCATATTTCAAGTCTAATTTATTAGATAGAAATTAAAGTTAAACTTTTAAGTTAATTCATAATTAACATAAATCAGTGTGTAATTATATTTTATAAGCAAAAAATTTGTAGTTAAACACAAAAATTAAATCTGTAGTTAAAATCTATTGTTCACTCTTAATTCCTCCTTTAAATATTACTCGATGATTCTTGATAATATATTTTTACATCTGTAATGAGTAACACGACATTTTTAAAAATTAAAAATGTTTACCTATTAAGCTACTTTCAGCACAAAATCATTTAATTTCGCCTCGGTAACATAATGTCATAAACAAGTAGGAAATGAACTGCTTCTGTTATGCGGTTTAGCGTTCTTAATGCTAAAACTCGTACTCAATTTTGTCGTCAACTATATTTTACTGTTTTACTGAGCAAGTTATCAAAACTCTTCAAATGCCTATAACGAAAACTACCCTTTTCAGAAGTGTGATTTTGAATTTTTTAGCGTTACTTAATTTTATACTCTAACTTTAAAAGCAGAATTTTTTTAAGTAAAAAAAAAAAAAATAATTCGTTAATATTCCGGAAACCAAATTTTGTACTGACGCAATCGACAGATTCCTTGCCCAACCTCATAAATTGATTTTATTCTGCTATAATTTTAAAGAAAATTAAATATTTTATTTTTGGAGATTTAGTTTTAGTATTTGTGAATATTCATTATAATGCAAAAGAAAAGAAAGATTTCAATAAAGGCACTATAAGTTTCTGGATAACTAACTGTAAATTTAAATTAAATTCCCCTAACATAATAGCCTCAATGGCTTGCAGGTTCTGCTTTCTACAATGTTGAATAAAAAGTGCTAAGTTCGAAACTATTTGCGCCCGGCGGACTAATCGTTTGGCGTTTGCGTCGTTTTCTTTGAACCAAGGAAAACCTTGTGTAAATATGGATTATATTACCTTAGACAGACCTCCCCACGGAGAGTACGTGCCTTTGGACCTACAGTTGGCAAAAAAAGTATTTGTACACTCTAAAATTTTTAATTTTTAACTAAATAAAAACAGATATTTTGTCAAAAATAGTTTTAATACAATCTGTTTACCGTGCGTTTTAAATTACACAACAGAAAATTTCGATAAAGATGTAAAATAATTTTCTAATAGGAAAAGTTTAAAAATTTCTTGCAAAAAAAGTATTTGTACATTTCTCCATCCTGATATGTACTGTGTTTTATAGTGTTTATGGTTCAAAGGACTATACTTTTACGAAGCTGTTGATAATTTTTAAGTTCATATTATATTTGTCTGACATTTAATTTAATTTGCTCTTCAAGTAATTGAGTATAGAACCTAATACAAGAGAGGCACCTCTAGATATATGAAATCCTATGATTGAGCATAATAAAAATTTAAATTCGCAACAAGAATTTGTAAAAGCTATTAAATTACCATTTACAACTATTGGATGTATAGTGAGAAACTATGAATAAGTTAAAAGAATCGAAATTCAATGAAAACCAGGACTTCTTAGCAAACTAACAATGAGGGAAAAAGAGAGTGTTGTTAAAAAAGCTTTAAAAAATCCTGTGCGTTCGGTTCAAAAATTTGCTGTAGACCTTGCGACATCTTCTCGCATCAGAGTAATACCTCAAACAATAAAAAATATTCTTTTCAATGCAGATTTAAAAGGAAGAACCTCAAGGGAAAATCCATTCATCAGCGAAACAAATAGGGGAAAACGCATAGTATTCGCTTTCGCATACAGAAGTAAATCATTGGATTTTTGGAAAACAGTAATTTTTTCTGATGAGGAAAAATTCGGAATTTTCTTACCATCAAACATTCGAAAAAATTGGCGTAAAAATAAAACTGTTCTAGATCCAAAACTTATACTTCAAACTATCAAGCATGTTGGGGGGAATATTATACTTTTGGGGTGTATAGCTACTAATGGAGCAGAACATTTAAAATTTTTTGACAATGGAAGGACAGGTTTAACATACATTGATGTGTCGCGCTATAATTTATTAAACTGTGCCAAGAAATTACGCATAGAGGAAGCTTTTCACTTTCTGCAGGATAATGACCAAAGCATACTGCTGTGATCACCAGCACATGCTTACGACAATACTCGAAGACGACTGGTAACTCCTCTAAAATTTCTAGACTTGAATCCAGTAGAAAATTTGCAGATGCTATTGGATGCAAAAATCCGAAAAAAATATATGTATTTGTAAAAAACAGTTTTAAAGAAGCTCTTATTGTGTCATGGAATAACATTAACCAGACCACTGCAAAAAAGTTGGTGGAATCTATGCCACACCATCTAGAAGTAGTCATAAACGCTAAATGAATTCGCACAAAATATTAATTTGTATCATTTTACTAAATTTTCATTAATTATATTACATTAATATAGTGTACAAATACTTTTTTTGCATTATATTTTTGTATATTTGTTTATTATAAAGTAAAAAATCGATTCGTTTAATTTTGTTTCTACTTCTATAATATTATAATGCATTAAATTAATGTATTGCAGTATTTTTTGCTTAAATCTTTTGTTTAATTTCATTATAATTTAAAAAAATGAAGTGTACAAATACTTTTTTTGCCGACTGTATATCTCTTGTGCAATTAATCGGCCGTCATAAATAATATCATCATCTAATTCATAAATTGTATAAAATTTTGAATTATGAATCTGATAATTTTGGAAAGATTTTATTTTTCAGAAAAACAATTTTTCTTGAATCATATACGGCTGTACAAAAGAGTTGCATTAAGTTTCCGTTCATTGAAAATTTCTAAAGGAGAAACTTTCTAGCAAAGTTAAATGTTACCGCACTATTTTATACAAAAGCAAATCTACAGATTTTTGAAGTTTTTCATAATATTGCAATTTCATTAGAAATATTGTATATTGTAACGGAGTTTAAAAATGTATACGATTTAAGTTTATTTAGAAACATTTAATCTAATTTTAAATTGTGAAGCTATTGCACGTTTCTATAATGCTTGAAATTGCTTAATGTATGATTAACGCATGACTTTGCCTTATTTTCTGTATATAGCTCTTAGGCTTGGGTAAATATAAAGCATTTCTTCAATCTTCTTCATGAGTCCTAAATACTTTTATATCCTAAAAAATATATATTTCAGTTTTGCTAGATGTTAAATGGTCTTGTATCATTTTTTAAGTTGAGCACATGAAAGTATGAAAAATTTATTGTTAATTGATTTTAACAAAGTGAAATCACGTAATGATTTATTCTCAGTCCTACACTGTAAAACATTTGTGTAACGTTACTCCATAAAACTGGTGGCCGCCTTGCTGCCTCCAGTTTGGAGTATTTTAATCGATATAATCGGTGTAACATTGCAATGTTACACCAGTAAAGCATGTTTTATTACACCATTAATGTAAGTGAAAAATTACTCAATGAAGTGTAAATCGTAGCTGCCACCAATTTTATGGAGTAACGTTACTACAAATGTTTTACAGTGCATTTTACCGTAAATTTGGACTATGTAACAGTTATCAAACGAGAATTGAAATTTTTCCAAAATTCTCAGTAGGATTTTAATTTGTGAATATCTAAAATTTTTTCTCATCCATTAATACATTTTCAGTTTAAACTCCTGTTCTGAATAATTTTAAAAATAATTAATTTTTTTGCATCTTCAATATTTGAAAACAACCAGTTACATTTTTCTTTAAAAAAATCTTTTGAATAATTAGTATTGTACTGAAGCATGTTTCATGGGTACGCAAAATGCATACCTGCCAATGGCCCTTTTGTAAAATGCAGTTTAAATTAACACTGGTTAAAACTCATAAAACTAGATAAAATTATGTGATATTTTTCAATTTAATTTTGTTTTATATGCAACTCTCTTTTAGGAAAATTTTGTCGTTCGAGCTGGTTATCTTGGGACAAATTGCAATTTTACGGTAGAATTGTGTTAGATTTGACAGCTATGATACAGTACAAATATTTTTTGAATGCACTTTGAAAATTTTACGGATAAATTATCTGTGTTTCCCGATTCTATTTTGTATTTAATGTATGAAAAACAATGCTAAAATTATCTCTATCAAATATTTTCATACTTTGTAAAAATTTATAAATATTTGTATGCAAATAATCATTTTTCAAACTTTTCATTTTACATATATATACACACATATATATAATATTTATTTGCCAGAACATTTTTACATATGAAAAAGCTATTTCAGTCAAGCGAAAATGACCGTACATGCCATTCCTATGAAAGAAATTCACAAAGGTTTCTAGGTTGCATTTCAATATTTCAAGCTTTTTTGCTTTAGCTAGCTTAAATCTTTGTGTACAGTCCTTTTTTTTCACTTTTTCGATTTTATTTACAGATTTTTTAATGAAGGCATTTGCATTTTTGGAACCGGTTTTAAAAGTGAAAGGACCCCCATTAAAAGAAAAAAAATACCGTCAAAATCAATTAAATTGGAAAATGTCTTCGTTCATATCAATCTCATCTATCCAATAGGGAAAAAATTTCTAGCAATCGAGATATCTTAATAGATTTCTTCCATGGCAAAGCTTTAGACTGCGGATCTTTTCACGTGATTGAAGTATCCTCTTGAATAATACTGCTCAATGTATCAATCCAGATAAACTAAGAGCCATTTTTGGTAATTTGCGAAGGTCGCGAGCACCCAGAGATTGGATATATATTTTCTACAATTTAGTAAAAGTATTTACTTAAATGATTAACAGTTGTTTAATTGATTTTTTTTCAGAACAAATTGTTTTAAACATTTTAAAGTAAGTTTGGCGTTTTTCAGAAATGAAATTTAACTAATGACCCAAAACTCCAAATTATCGAGAGAACATATTGATATAGCCAAATTAAATTGTTCTTCTGGTAGGGCAATACTTCAAACCAAAACTCGACAAACGATTATTTTTTTTTAATTACTGAACATTAAGAGACCAATGCTATTAAGTGGATTTATAATGTAGGACAATACTCACCTTTATTTAACTGATTTTTTAATGATTATTTCTATCTTTAATTTGAATATTCGTATTGTTTTCCGTATGCATAAGCGTTTTTTTTTTAATTTGTGGAAAATAGATGTGATATTAAACGGCTGGAAAATTCCCGGTTCTACTACGGACGACCCCAATTGTAAATAGTTATATAAACTTTGTTTTATTTAAATATCGCAAGTATTGCATTTTATAAATTTAAAAAAAGAAGTTAAAAGAATTCACACAGTTTGGATTTGTTATTCCTATTATTAAACTTCAAAGCTGACAAATATTTTTATCTTTAATTTAATCCTTAACTTTGTTACTGGTAGTTTAAAGATGTGTATTTCATTTTCACAGCACACGCATTTTTTAGTTTATTTACAGACAGTCGTGAAATATTTTATTTAGTTTGGAATGGTTATGTTATCTCTAAATTACTATGAATATCCGAAATTAAATTAGTTTGGTTTAAAAAATTTAGGACAAACTGCGCCCGATGAATTAGTATTTTAATCATCTTTAGATCTGGCGATCTCTGGTGTCTACTCACTAGGTGTAAAATAAAAATATTTAGTGCGGAGTGGGATAAAACCTCTGATAACATTAGTTACTGAAAAAATAAATTATACAATCATAACTCGTTTTATAAGTTTCGGTTGACCAGACTGGCCACTATTTTGATGTAACGGTAAAATGTATCTTACACTTTAACTGATGTTCTCGATGTCAAATACCGCCTACTTTTTTGCATTTTTCCATTGCATAACTTTTATCTTTCAGTTTAAATAAAGATTCTACAAAATACCCTTTGGTTCGTATCCTTAGTACTTGTAACTAGTTTCTGAATGAGAGAATTTGAACCCTAAAAACCTTTTAACTAAAACGTCAATATTAAAGCATATCCTGTTAATCTGTGAGTCTTTCATTCATATTTGAATCAATAGGTGTCGAGGATGATTAGCAATAGTTATGCGACAATTTCTGTTATAGAAGTTAAGAGTGACACAGGTGACATGCCTATTAAAATGTAATCGTTCAGATTTTGTATCCATTCAATACTTAGATTTGGATTCTGTATATATTCTTTCCTAAGTTTTTTACAATTGTTTGTACAGCTACATGACAATTTTTTTTCTATGGCGTCAAGGTTTAAACGAGTGCAAGTATGATTCATTGAATTTTTTTTTGGAAATGTCTAATTTTTAGGTTTTTAACTCTCATAAAACTACAATATAATGTTTACACTTCGTGTATGATTTCTTCGAAAATTTCATGATGTTTTTCATTCTTCAAAAAGCATATCATCCTCTTTTCAGATTTCAAAGTGTTTCAAAGATAAATGTTTATTTACAGAGACTGCATATTTAAAAATTTAATCTTAAACTAATTTAACAGGATTTAAAAGTGGGAAATAGAGCCCGATTGAAAAAAAATTCTAAAATCCTCTATTAGAGAAATGTAAATTTCTCGGAGGTTAATTATCAGATTGTACAATGGGTCATTAGGAAGTGATCGAAGTTAACAAGAATCGTGAGTGAAAAACTGTATAAAATATTTTTGGTGAATATTTGTTAAGCCACCAACCCTATCTGAAATTCCTAAAATGAAATTTTATTATTTTTGGCTATACCACGTATTGTCTCTTTCTTGAGGAATGGGTTTTGAATGTGCAAAGATGAAAGGCATTGATTGTGTGAAATGTACGAGTGCAAGTATTTTAGTTGCATAACAATTTAATCTGTCCTGAAATTCTTCTAATTTTCTGTGTAACGTATGTGTAATTCCCGTGAAAGAGACATACAATTAGAAAGAACTAATTTAACAGGACTTGCTGTTTTAAAACCTACGCTTAACTCATTGACTTAAGTATAAATCGCAATTTAAAAAGTTTTTTAAAGAACAAGATTCAAGATTTTTTTTTCCAGAAAATAGTAAGGATTTTGTAAACGATTATTTTGATAAATGTCAAGCCGCAACTCCTGCTTTTGTGTTTCAACTCCTATGAGTATACTTTACTATAGTTAAATAATTCTCGACACAGTTTTCAGATAACTGAATAAGTTTTTCAATGCAAGATCAAAAACACAAGGATTTCTGAGAATTTACTTGTAACATGACATATACAGGATCAAAATAGCCTTATTATTGAAAGAAAAAAATTGAACGATTGACTTTTAATAGGCAGATATCACTCTTTTAATTGCTGTAACCAAATATTATCGCATAAATACTGCGAGTTATCTCAGAGACCGTTTCGTTAAAATGTGATAAAAGGTTCCATTGAGTAATACGATTGTTTCGTAGTAACATTTATGTTAAGGATTTTTCGGATAAAAATTGACCTAGTCGGTAATCAGTTACAGTATTAAAGATATAAACAAAATAAAAAAATTTTAGTATCTTTAGTTAAACTAAAATTTAATGGTTATACTGTGAGGAAAATGCAAAATCAAATCGGCCTTTTAAAACTGCATCAGTTAAAATGTAATATTTCTGTTACATTAAAAAAAATTCTCCAGTCAGGTCTGATACCTATTAAACAAGTTCGTTTGAAAAATTTATGAAATCGCAAATTTTTATTTCCTAGAATTATTAAAGGTTTCACTCCTAAATTTCTATATTTTAGAACAGTGAAAAAAATTATTTTACGCCGATAAAAATTTTTCGCCTATTTTTTTCAAATTCAGTCTCTGGACAACTTGTTTATAATTTGCAGTTTTTATAAATGTTATGTTTTCGGAATTTAATAACATTTTTAAATTCTCAAATAGTTGTGGAAAATGATTATTTGCATGCCTAATTTTTTTATATTTTCAATGGAAAAAAAATTAACATATTTCAATGTGTTCTTTTTTATCAGCGAATGTTAAAAGTAACTGCTGTATATTTATTTATGTTTATTTAATAGTGATGCTTGGTAATATAATTATTATTATAATTATCGTTTAGTTTGAAAATACAACTGTAAGAATTTTTTTATATACCTTTGGTACTAAATAGTTTTTAGCCTGCGTGATACTATGTTTGAAGGTCTTATTCAAGTTAGAGTTGAACAATGTTTAGGTTATTATAATACTCGATTTTGAAATTAACGTACCTAAAACCACCAAACAGGAAATTTCTTAGCAAATTCCACTTTTTGACTATATAACTAGGAACTATAAATGCTAATTTAAATTTTTTCTCTAATTTCCTGGTAGCATTTTCCTTTTTGAAAACAGCAGTGATGTTATTTCTGCTTTCCAGTGATACTTCGTTAATTTAAAGCTTTTTTTTTTCTAAATAATTTCACAGGGAATCAAGCAAAATTTTATATTTTTAAAGTATATATCAAACAAATCATTATTTTAAAACTACACCCCTTCCTGCTCCAAAAAAATTAACATAATATACTTTGTGTCTAGATTAAGGAAGTTGTGTATCTGTAAGCAATTAACCGGTGTTTTCTAAAGTACAGTTTAATACTATTTAAAGAAGTAAAGTAAGTGATGACTTACATTTTAAATGTATGTTTTATTTTTTGGAACTTCTTTGAACTATTTTCTAGTACAAAATTTAATGTTCGTAAAGTATTTAATTGCCACAAATCAAAAACCATTTAGCAGAAGAATTGGATGTTGGCATATATGAAAGTGCCCCTTCCTTTCTCCAATATTTTCAAACTTGTTTAAATTATGTAAATTAAAAAGATTTCTGAAAAATTGTTGAAAGTTGCCCCTTAAGTACTATCACATACATTTCTGCTTGGTTACTGTGAGCGATCTCTGTGACAGCTTGAAAGCAAGAAGGATAAGTAAGTGTCGATTGTCAAATGAAACTTTATGCCCAAATAACTTTATAGGTAGATTTCGTTTTGTAATACACTAGTTACTTAACTAGATGACTCTAATAATAGTACCTGTGTTCCAAAGAAAATAAAAATGTCAGTAGTATCTATAAATAAGCTGATAATAATAAACTGCGATGACCTCCTCCCCCACCACAAAAAGGCAGTTATAGGTTTCTGAAATTGCTAACACCAGTTGGAAGTTAAGCAGGGAAGGAACAATTTAACAATTTGAGTTCTAAATTTTTGTCCAAACGTTTGTTTAAATCATTAAAATCCGCATTTAACGTAAAGTAAAACATGCAAAATTTGAAATTTTCATAAAGGATGTGTTTTTATATTAAATGCTGACATGAGATCGAGGAAGAACTCCCTGCATAAAATTAAATACTTTATCAGTTGAAATTATTCTCCATTGTCCATAATAGTTAAGATGGTGTTTAAGATGTTTTTCCGAAAAAAAGACTGCTCTAAATAAATCGTTTGGAAGTGACTGAAATTGGCAGTTTGTGATATAAACATTGTGTTAACCCTTTATTTACCGCAATATGAATTCATGAAAGTTTTACATTCTAAAGCATTTTACGTAGATTGTGTAAACGAAATTAAAACATTTACATAAACATTTAACATTTTAGAATTGAAGGATTTAGAAGGATTAAATTTGAACTTACATGGATTTAATAAAATAATTATAACCCCACTCAAACCTTTTTATTTTAAATTGTTTTCTTAGTATTTTGTTAAATTATAAAATGTACAAATAAGATGTTCTTACAATATAAATATAGAAATATTTCCGAATTGAAAAATCTCAATCCCCCCCCCCCTCTCCCTCAGCGCCAATAAAATTGAAAAGATACAAAGGCCAAAGAAATTATCCTTTTAAAAACATTTTTGATTTGTGTAACCAAAAATGTTGTTGGAAGAAAATAAAGTAATATCAAACACATTCTAAGCGGTATTACAATTTATAAACTTATCAAAAGAATTTTATAAGAAATTTTTATGGTACTTTTAAGAACTGTCGGTGGATAAAGGGTTAAAAATCACTTCGGGATTTTTTAATACTAAGAAACTAAGCAACTTTTTTAGTAAATAATTTCTTTAAAAATCCCTAGCATTAAATATAGCAGGTTTAGTCATTAGCCGTTAACTTTTTAAATTAAAAGGTCATTGGGATATTATGTTGTAATTCACCCCCCCCCCCAATTTTGTAAAAAAAAAATATTCTACACATTTTAGGTTTGTTTTTAATCACAGAGGTTCAATTGCCAACAATCTATCCTTTTCACTGTTGGCATCACTGAGAGCTGTATCTATCATTTTCCAGTTTAACTTGTATAGTTCAGTTTAAAAATAGTGTTCAGGCTTTAAAAAAATCTTACTTTTGCTAAAGCCAGAAAGATATGAATTTTAACTAAACGAACCCTGTATGAAAAGATCAGTACAGAAATTGTATCCTGTGAGTTATTCATCCATCGCTCAAGCAGTCTAAAGTCCTGTTAGTATCTGTGCGGCATTTTGTTTGTCACAGCAAAAATCGTTTTACAGTTCTTTAAAAAAAAAGTGGAAGTATGACACATGGCAAATTTTTAATTGATTTTTGGATAATGTTAAATTTTTCTTCGGTTATCTTTCTATAAAATTTTGTTAAAGTTTTTATAAAATATATTTACAGTAAAATTCTAAATTGACGGTTGTTTCCTTTTTGAAAATTTTTTAATGTATTATAGCAATTCAGTAAAGGATATTATCCTGTCTCTCTTTCGTTTCAAATAGGGAGAAAAAGTTTTCGATTATAGTTATTTAAAAGAACTCGAAACTTTTAAAACTGCTAATGGATCAGTATGTTCTAAAAAATGTAGCTAATTAGTTATGTCATTGTCATAACTAATTATGTATGTCATTGTCAGCGGCGGTAACAATGACTTTTTTTGTGACCGGAGGTCTATCTTTAATGTTTAAAAATCTATTACATAGAAAAATATGAAAATTTGCGGAATTATCGAGAAATATTTTATAAACACACTGATATAATCAGTTTTTGTTTAAAACCGAATAATTAAGATATCTAATATTAAAATTTTCGAAATTGTTGTATAAAAGTTTTATAGGACATGTAATCTTTTTTTGATCATTTTATTTATTGGAAAATTCTCGGTGTGCAGACTGCATATTTTTTAATTACTCATTTGATGATTTGTTTCCATTTTAAATTCGATTTTTGCGCCTTTCGAAAGATGTTTTTATATATTTTAGAAATGGTTATTTTAAATTGTTGCAAAATTTTAAAACAACTCAAAAAATAAGTCCTTCAAGTTAAAATTTTACAATGTGACTATCGTAAACGGTAAAACTTTCAAATTAGAATTAAGATTGTGTTAATAACAGGAAAATATTAAATTTTGTTAAGCTATATTTACACACGATTTTTAAAAGAGAGAAAATTTTAAAATAACTTATTTTTTACTTGCATTAAAGTTGTAAATGGAAGAAATTGTCACACATTTAAATGGCCTCATTATGATGTCAAACATTTTTAAAACATTAAGACGTTTGTATTGTACGTTGCGAGAGACGTTTGTATTTCATACTTTGAGATAAGGTTTTAAACTAAAGATGCAAATTTTAAGAACGCGCAACTATTTCCTTCCTAACAACAAATGTTATCCCGTGAATATTAAAAAGAGAAACTGTAAAATCATGTCAAATTAAATTTAAAAGCATATTTACGCGAGATATATTTCTAGGTGATATTTTAAAATATTGTTGCCAACCCTAAAACACAAATTAAAACATTTCCTTTCTAGCAACAAAAATACTTTAACGCCATTTTTTACAAAGAGAAGTAGATCTTTAAAATTATAAACTCATTAATATGCATTAAAACCTGTAAATAGGAAAATTTGCGTCATATTTAAACTTATCAAACAATAAAATGCAAAACAGTTAAAATATATTTACAAGGACATTTTATTTCATATTTTGAAATAATCTTTTCAACTAATGTCAATCGTTTTGTTTTAGTCGTAAGACAACAAAATTAATATTCCATTTCTAACAAGTGTTTTCACGCGAGTATTAAAAAGGTAAAGAAAAAATTTGATTACGTCAGATTTAAAAACATACATTTTAAATGTCCTTTTAAAAGAACTTACTTATAGGATTAGTTAAAAAAAGACATTGTTAAAATTTTGAGATGAGCTAATATAGTAAACAATATTTTTTTAAATCAAAGATAAAATTTCTCTTAACAGCAGCTGATTTAATCTTTAAAAAATTTTCATCGAAGAAAAATGAATGGAAACAGGGAGATCGTCACTGTTGTTTTAGATTATAATTCAAACTTTTTAAAATATAAATACATAATAATGTATATACCGATAAAAATTAATATGCTTTTTCAATCTTTAATGTGTCTCAATGGGGGTTGGCGAGCACTGCTTGTTGGGCTCTCTAGTTATTAAATGTGTAAAAAAAATATTGTCACAATCCTAGAACAAGCGAGACGCCTAATTCTGGCGCCTGTTTTTCACTTGCACCAAGCACCCCTGTGCGGTAATAGAGAATTTGAAAATCTCAAAGTTTGTTCCAGTTGCAAGGCCTGCTTTCCGGAAGAAAATTCGCTACTTACACAATTCCATAGATAATTCCTTTCATAACGTAAACATTCCAAACAATAAACTTGAGACAATTTACAAACTTTTAGCTTTTTATTCTTCGGAATTTTTCCTTTATCAATGATTTTTATTGCTACGGATTTTTTCATTTTTTTCCATAACTTTCGTTCCGGATTTTCGTATTTTTTTCCATGTTGCTCTCTCCTTTCTTTCATGTCATTCACTCCGGATCTTTCAATTTTTCTTTCATGTCATTCATTCCAGATCTTTCAATTTTTCTTTCGTGTAATTCACTCCGAATTTTTCAAATTTTCTCTTGGGTAATTCATTCCGGATATTTCTATTTTTTTCTTCAATGTCATTCGCTCCGGATTTTTCCATTTTTTTTCATTCGATTCGCTCCGCATTTTTCCTTTTTTCTTTCATGCCATTCGTTTCGGAATGTTAAAGTTTTCTTTCTGCCATTCACTCGAGATTTTCATTTTCTCCATATCATTTGCTGCGGATTTTTCCATTTTTTCCACATCATTCCCTCCAAATTTTTTCCATTTTTCTCACATCATTGGCTACGAATTTTTTCCATTTTTCTCACATCATTGGCTACGAATTTTTTCCATTTTTCTCGCATCATTGGCTACGAATTTTTTCCATTTTTCTCACATCATTGGCTACGAATTTTTTCCATTTTTCTCACATCATTGGCTACGAATTTTTCCATTTTTCTCACATCATTGGCTACGAATTTTTCCATTTTTTTCACATCATTGGCTTCGAATTTTTTAAATTTTTTTTCACATCATTGGTTCCGAATATTTTTCACATTATTGGCTCCGAATTTTTTTCACATTATTGGCTCAGAATTTTTTTCACATTATTGGCTCCGAATTTTTTTCACATTATTGGCTCCGAATTTTTTTCACATTATTGGCTCCGAATTTTTTTCACATTATTGGCTCCGAATTTTTTTCATTTTTCTCACACCAATGGCTCCGAATTTTTTAAATTTTTCTCATACCATTGGCTCCGAATTTTTTAAATTTTTCTCACACCATTGGCTCCGAATTTTTTTCCATTTTTCTCATATCATTGAATCCTAATTTTTTCCATTTTTCCCATATAATTCGCTACGGATTTTTTTTTTTTCAAATCATTCGCTACGGATTTTTTTTCGTATCGTTCGCTTCGGAGTTTTTTTTATGCCATTCTCTTCTGATTTTCCCATATCATTCGCTTCAGATTTTTTTTTCTTTTCATGTCGTTCGTTTCGGATTTTTCACGTCTTTCGCTTTCGGATTTTTTTCATGTCGTTTGCTTCGGATTTTTTGTTTTCATGTCGTTCGCTTTGAATTTCTCCACCTTTTTTTTTTTTTTCACCTGTGTGAAATTTTAAATGCATCAATTTTTCAAAATACACAAATATCATACTTATCATATAAAATTAATAGAAATCCACTTACTTTAATTTTTGTTTTTTGTGTTGGATTGTTTATGTATGACATTTTAATCCTCATCGTTCCGCGACATAGAAATATTAGGAGAAACACCCATCACCTTCTCCGTCCTTCAATAAAAAAAAAATGGCAGTGAAAAACTGAACAGCTCCCTCCACATGACTACAGTTAAACTTGCGTAAAACTATTCTTCACAAAATACTCTGTAATATACGCAAAAATTCCCAAATAAGTTTAAAAAACTATTATCACATTCGAAATTACAAAAACATTTCCGATGAATATTCTGGATTACTACTTCAAACAATCCTTTCTACTCTCTTAACAAACTACACAAATAAACAACTGAATACAAAATTAACCTCACAAACGCATTAAGAAGAATCCATTTAGCATAAAAGACAATAAATCAATCCAAATTAGAGTTCAAACCATAGTAAGCGTGAGAAAAAATGCACAAATTAAACTTAAGAAAAAAAACTCATTTATTCATAACTCATTTTTCAAATTAAAAGACGCTTCTACTGTCTTGCTTGTTCTAGAATTCAGCCAAAATATTTTCCATATATTTTAGTGAGTAGAAATGGAAAATACCGAGATGGTGAGTAACGGGCAACTGTAGAATGAGCTATCGGGAAACGATCGGAGTTTTCAAGAACGGTGGCTGTAAGTAGAATGTAGAATATTTTTTCTTGAAAGGTCGTTACTATTTTTTTAAACACAGAGGGCTCTGCCCCCTACGAGCTACGATCGTCAACCACCGTTGAGACAACACAAATTCTAAATTCACACTAATTTGATCGGCTTTTAAATATTGCGAATCATTGAACTATATGGGCCATTTTCACCATTCGCTTACATTTGAAATAAAATTATTAAAATGAACTATCTTGTGCATTTTCTAACTTGGATAATTTACATACATTCTAAAACTATTTAGTAAACTTACTTAGCAACTTGCATTTCATCGCTTACAAATATGGTAACAGATTTGACAAGTCAAATAAGCTTGACATTTCAAATAAAACAATTAGAAATGAACTAGCTTGTATAAATTCTAACTTAAATAATACACATATCTTCTGAAACTATTTAGTAAACAATATTATATTACAAAAGTGCAAAAATTGTTACTTTAATATTAAAATTTGCGGTAGCAGACTTGACAGTGAAAAAAAAAAAAACCAACTCTGATTAAAGCTTATTCTTGCCACTATTACATTGCCTCACAATTAAAAAGTAAAAAAAAAAAAATGGCAAGTAGCAGTTGCGTGAATAGTTTAACTAAATCGCCGAATATTTACTAATTTTTGGCAGAATTAGAAACCTATTCGGACTAAAATAATCACAATAATCTTGACGCAAAGTAACAAATTTCTGTGAATTTCATAAAGGGAATATCTCTTGTAAACATTTTTTTTATTATTATAGAACACTAACTGTTGATATTTAAAATAATTAAATTTCTTTATCTAATGTTAAATTAGGTTTAAAAAAATAAAATTTAATTACACAAAACTTGGAATGGGACAGGTATTTTTACTTAGAATTGCAATTTTAAAGATTTATATCTCCAAAATCTTTACTGATTTTTAAAATTTTTAATGTTAGAAATGTTCAATTTAATCTTCTTTAGCTAATGCATAGCTGAAATTAAACTTTAAATATTAATCTTTGGAATTTTCTTCTTTTTACTCTTGGACAGCATATGTAAGCAAAATTTAAAAATGGCCCATATATATATATCTACGTACCTATCTGAGGATTCTTTCATTTTACAAATGTTGATTACATTCTGTTTAATATTTCCCCATGTTTCAATGTGGTAATTTTGTATTGGATTTTAATGGTTTATATTTTGTTTTACAATTAATGGTTTTATTGTATAAAAAAGGCGATCTCAAAGTAAACAGGTTTCCAACGATTCCCCTTTGATTAGGGGTATTTTAAGGTCTAGTCAGCTGCTGTGACATATCTTCTTTCTAATAACATGTTTAATTAAACAAGATGAGTTATACAGTGAAAGACAGACGTTGCCTCCTGGTATTTTTTTTTTAACCGCGGTATAATTTTTTTAAGTAAAGCATTTTAAATGTATCGTTTAAATCTGATGTAATTTACACTAAACTTTTCTTTCTCTTATTATTCATTTGAAAATACATTTGTTGCTTGAAAGGAAGTGTTTGTGCAATCTTTATAACAATAGTTAAAAACTTCATATCGAAATATGAAATAAATGTCTTATTAAATTTTTTTAATTTTAACTGCTCTGCGATATTACTTGGTCATTTTAAACATGAGGTGATTTCTTTTACTTGCTACTTTTAACGAATATTAATTTATTATTTCAAAGTTTGTCTTTTTTGATATTAACGGGAAGATTTTTATAAGGAAATATTTTTTTATTTACGGATTATTTTTTTCAATTTATAGTGGTTCACGCATTGTAATGAATTCATTCTTTTAATACTTGCATATAAATATATTTTTAAGGCGTAATTTTCAATATTTCCCGATTTTAACTCTGCATTTTTAAATTCTCATGTGAAAGTTTTTTGTGTTTACAATAATCACGAGTAAACTTTTTTTTACCATTATTTGGAGGAAATATTTTTGATCACTTGGCAACAATTTAAGAAAAAATATTTTTAGTTGATAGTTTGTCATGTTGTATCTCTCAAACATCTCTATAATACTAATTTTCATAATTTTGTGTGCAGTAGTTTTCTTAATATAAGCGAAGAAATACTGTAGGTCACAATAAATTCATTGTCAGCGGCGTTGGTTATTTTATTTTTAGAATAGGGAGATTGTCCAATAGCATACACGGAGTTTTTCTTGATTTTGTAAAACGGTGTCAAATCAAATTAGAAAACTGCAAAGTTCCTATATCTTTGCAACCATGTTAAACTCAATAAAAAGTAAACATTCTAGAAAAGATTCACGAAGTATAAAAATTGGCCTGGATCATACTTTCACTCCTTTCCATTTTTAAAGATCTCTTTTAAAACGTTGACTGCTGTGACAAAAAATGTCACATAGCTACTATAAGTGGAAGTACAAGATTTGAGAAAAATAGATCAACTCATAGGATACAATTTCTGTACTAAATATCATATGCAGAAATTGCATAGTTAAACATATTCGTGATTTTAGTAACAATATTAATCTTCCAAACGAAAACTGTCACGATCGTGAATCTCCGCGACTCCACTATAAACGATAAAAGGTTAAATTGTTGTCCGCACTTGAAGGACATTGATATCAATACTTATATAATTAAAAAAAAAATTTTTTTTATTCTTCAAAAATGAAATCCCTATGATCTGGTTATTTAAAATCACTGATTTAACGACGGTTTATATAAAGTGTTTAATTATACTGAAGGTCATTCTTTCCTATGGAAAGTAAAAGATCTTCTACGTCTGATATTCTAGCGCAGCTTAATAACTCGAGACGCAAAAGATCAATATAATCTAATACAGTTGTAGTGTTAATTATACATTCTATAAAATGCTAATTTCCACTTTTTTAAAAACTCCTTCGAGACTAGCGTCTTTTATAGATTTTGTTTAACGTTTTATAACCGTTGGTTTTAAAACGGAAATCTTTGTTTTACTAATTCGGGAAAATACGCCGAATCAATGAGGGGGAAATTTACAAGAAAAGATAAACGGTGGGAATAATCATGAAATTTGAGCCTATTCAGCGGTCGCTCATCCTCAAGAGGTTAAGGTGTTTAATCTAACAGATTCTACGGACTGGGGGACTTTCTTTTGCTCAAGTGGTGCTTTTCATGTTTCAGTATAATTGTTGGATCCGAATCGGTCCGACAAATCCTTCCCCAACTTTTTCCATTATTAAGACCCTCTTTTCTGATGAACACAGAATAATTGGAAAAAAGAATGAAGAGTTCTAAGTCTTTTGTCGGGTACAGCAAATACTTGCAGTCTTAGTGATAGAAACATAGGTTTAGGACCTTGAAGTTTTATTCTTTTAGACAGATTTTTAGGACTCATTTTTCATTCTTATTCCCCTCAGAAACTTGCAGTTTACATAAAATTCCTGTACTTTACCTCTTTAGTTAAAAAATAACTGCAAGAGTTCTTTCGGCATTTTCATTAATGATAATATTGGCTTTGTAATTTGAGCTATGCTTTTTGTGCGAAACCATTTAAGCCACCGTACTAAAGTGATATAAGGTTTTCTGCAAGTTTTAGATTAGAGTTTAATTTTTTTTATTAACTGAAATCATCTAATGCATCTTTATTTTTAACAAATTTTGTTTTTTACAATGTAACTAGCAATTGTAAATAGCGTTTTTGCTCTTTTTTTAAATATTCCAATAGCATTTTTTGCTTTTAGAACCAGTATTGCGATTTTTCATATCCAATGATATTCCTCGCGTTCAGGGTTCCATTCACAATAATTACAGAAATAATTTGGTGATATTTTATATTTTTAAAAGATATATGAATCTAGATTTTAACTATTATTAACACTATCTTATGTATCATGAATATGTAAAGTCCATATCGCTCGCATTCAATCATTCTTCTGAAAATTGTAGTTTAATGCAACACATTTAAAATGAGACACATTGTCATATTCCATATATCAATTGAATATTTAAAAGTACTTTTGGAACTTAATTGAACTTTATTTTAGAACTAAATTCTGTTTCAAAAACTGTTCGATTTGAAGTACATACAAAGCTATTTTACAAAAGAAAAGTGGGATGTTGGCAGGTATGAATATGTACTCTGATGTTTTGACTTTAGTTCGTACAAGATTATCTGCCTGTTTCAGGATTATGTATTTAATTAATGTGTGGAAATTAATGTATTAAATGTTTCTATCAAAGAATGGGAAATTTCTCAACAATTTATAAACAATTATGTAAATTACTTTGCTACTGTATGTCATTTTTAACTTTTATTCACTTGTATGTTTTTGATTGATTATTATCTTGTTGATCATAATTAATAAACGATAGAAATCTTTAATGATAAGCGACCTATGCAAATGCACAATCCAGGTATATTGTTAATTAAATAAGAAATATTTAAACATTCAGCTGATTGATTTATTTGATAACAAATTGATGTATTTAAACATGTTTCTAGCACTAGGTTTGGTTCTGTCAGATGCAGATTAAGTAAAGTCACTATATTTAGATTTCGAAATTGAGGGCTATCAAACTCGGAAGCAGGACGATTTGGTCCAAAGTCAATTTGGTCCCTTCTCCAAAAAACTGAAGTTTTATTCATGTGAAGTACTGCTTGGAATTTTTTTTTTTTTTGGAGCATGTGTATCACAACCCTTAGCTACTGTCATATAGCTACTCTAAGATAAGTCTACGACCGCTTTTTGGAAAGATGATGAAAAAGATCGATGCTCTCATAGAATATGTTTGCTAACATAACACAGAAATTAAAAAGGCATTTTTTTTAATTTCCTTTTACAATCTATAATGTAATCTACTTTAAAATCTACGAAAACCATTATGTATACATATTTATTTTGTACACATGTCTTTTAGAACAGTTTTGATTAAAATGTATTTTTTACAATGTAAGATGTTATGGCATTAAATCATTACTGAACTCAATGTACGAGATATACTGTCAATAGATTTTTAATATAAAAGATGACATTCGTTAAAGTTATTCACTATCCCATTCAAAACTTTTCATATTTAAACACTTAAAACTATATACATTAATTCGGGAATAGACTCGTATAAATTGATAGCTACTCATTTTAAATTTGCTGTGAATATTTCATTTTTGTAACATTAGAAATTTTACTAAGCATAAATGTGCTTCAACAGCCCTGTCACGAAATATCTGAAATGAAGAGATGTAACGTACAGCATATTTCTCGGGAGTGTCAAAGAATATATTCGTATGTTGCAGGAAATAAAAATATAGTTTAGCAAATAAAATACGAAAAGTGTTTAAAATTTTCAAAATCTTAATTTTTACGGTCGAAATTTAGTTGCCAAGCACGAGCTTCATCGAAAGGTGACTAAAAGGCTCAATCCATTCACAGGATACTGTTTAATTACAGAACTATGACAAAATTACTTTAATAAAGAATTTCTATAGCGAAAGTACTAGGACTCTTATCAGTGTTTAACCAACATCTCTGTTTACATTCTATTATTAAAAATAGCCACCTGTGACACTGTAAACAGACGTTACGGGTTAAATGATAAAACTTTTGAAGACTTACAGCAGTTTTTGAATACAATGTATTTTTACAAGGAAGTCTATTAACCATATATCCTCGTTTGTGGTATAAATCTTTCTGATTCTGGAACATTCAAGAATTGTTTATTCTAATTAAAAAGCTTCTTGTAAAAAAAATGCAAGAGGGAGAGCGTTGACCCTTAACTTCTTTTGATAAACTATTGTTTAGCTACTGTGAACGTTCTCTTAACGAACTTGAAGGAAAGAAGTATTAAATGTAATAAGAATCGGTTGACTCATACGGTACTCCATGTGTACTAGACTTCATATGGAAATATTTTATAGTTCAAAACTCTCTTCTCTAAGTTTCTAATGATAGTACTAGTGCTCCAAATGAAACAAATGTTTTTTGGCATTTACTGTTAAGCTGATTTCTTTATATCCAGATAATACTTATAAATAAAATTAAACGTAAAATTTATCGAGTTCGCTATAAATAAAAGTAGCTTGAAATTTTCATGCAAAATACTTCGTCCAATCCTATTGAGAAGGCACAGGGAAACAGTTGAAGTGAAATATTTTTTAATGATTGTTTTATCACCCATTTCTCCTAGGAGTATCTTTTAAATCTACTTAAAAATATATGAAAAAAATTACAACTAACACATCTCTTACAGATAGGTTTACAACACATTTATTTTTACTGTTTTTGTAAGAAATTGATATTTCCTTAGCAGTATTTTTATTAATTAAATCTAATTATTTTAGAAAATATTTTGGAAAAGTGGTTCTGACTACAGATTTATTTAACCAGTCTTAAATTTAAATAGTCCTTCCGGCAGTGCCGGGAGGAAGAGGTAGCTTTCATATACTTATATATTCATTTATTTATTTTAAATCAAGTTATTCTATTCAAAAATACTAAGCTCAAATTAGTATAACCTCATTATGAGCTTGGTCGAAATCTTAATTCAGGTGCACATACATACTCATATTGAAATCGATTAATATTATATGCGATAACTCAGCCTTTTTTGAAGATACAGACGAAACAAAAAATGCTCTGGAATCTTTGTATCAAGGTCAAATGCATAAAATAAAAATGTTTTTCAATTTCTCACTTTCTTGTACCTAATTTTAAATTTTAAAAATTGTAAAAAAATTTAAATGGCCGCCATTTTGAAATAAGACGGCGGATGGAACTGAGTATCGAACTCGATTCAGGCCTCAGTAGTATATACTATGTACACACCTAGTTACATCCAAATCGATAGCGTGTTATCAGGTGACAAATATCAGATCGTTTCAAAATGTCAGCCATAAGAAAAATTCAAAGTGCTATAACTCAATCATTTTTTAAGATATAGACAAAATAAAAAGTGTTCTGGAAACGTTGTTTTAAGTTCTAACACGTAAAGGAAAAATATTTTTCAAATTTTAATTTTTTCACATTGAATTTTAAATTTTTTTAGAAATTTAAAATGGCGGATGATGCTGGCCAAAGAACTCGGTCGAGACTTTTGTATGTACTATGTACATACCAAGTTTCACTCATCGTTTTATAAATACGTTAGTTATCGCATGACAAATATATATATATAATATGTATATGTGTGTCAACATTTGAACGGAGGGTGGTTTTGGGGTCTGGTGGTCATGATCGGTGAAAATATACCAAAATTTTCCGGAAGTGCTTTCCTCCGGACGGCTGCAATAGGTAGCTTTATTTTTTTTTTGTAATGAAAGCAACCTAAAAATATATAAAAATCAAATTATATGTTCTGTTTATCATTTGGCATTAACGCAAATAAATACTCAAGTAATTATTTTCAAAATCGAAGACACAAAGAGCTATAAATTTAACTGCTATCATAAAAAAAAGTATTAGGTCTGTGAACCAACTAACAGCAGTTATATGTTATGTAGATAGAAAACAATTTATTGTATTCTAAGTTTTAGTCTAAGCATATTACCAGAATAACTTTAAATCGTACGAAATCAACTTTTAGAGCTTGTGTGAAAAATGTGGAATTTTCATAACATTTTCATAAAGGCCGTGTTTTATTAATTTTTAACGCATTCAAATGACAAATAATCGTACGTTTTCAACAGCTTATCATAACTGATCGATAAAGATTAGTTGTGCGAATTAAACGTACTTTTTGCATCCATTTGGAAATTTAGAATTGTTATCACGTGTTTGATATCAAATACAGAGATCAAGTCAAGGTGGATAAATAAACTACCTATATCAATTTTTAAAAACTTCACAAGTAGGCATTATTTTATACTTTCTGTACTAATTAAGGTAATGTTTAATATGATAGTCCAAATATAGGCTGAATAAATTCTTTAGAAGAACCTGAATTCGCAGCATATGTGGAGTTTAATATTTTTTAAAAAAATCTTTTAAAATTTTCCTATACCTAAGAATTTATACATTTTCTAATCTAATAATTCATTTTTAGAAACTTCAGCATTTTATAGAGTCGTTTTATTTTGATAGTGTTGAGTCTCTATCGGGAGATATGTGAGAATGTACGAAATATACATGCAGTATGCTAGGTTTGTAGGATTATATGGCAATTAGATGTATAACAATTTAATATCCTAAACTACTTCTAATTTTCCACAGAATGAATGCGAAATTATCCCGAAGGAGTTCAACAGTTAAGTGTTTAATAACATGAGTTGCAGGCAAACTATGCAAATCTTCGTTCACTTTTTAATAGAAATTTCATTTGTTTTAAAATATTTATTACCTAGCATATTATTTTGACATTGCAGGCTTTTGTAGTAATTAAATTTCTAGTAATTAACTTTTCTAGTATTAAATTCCTGTTATTAAATTATTTCACTAACCACTTCATGTCGAGTGATAAGTATACTTTTCATCACTCAACACCACTGTTTTCTGGTCAAAATATTTTCTAAAATTAATCGTTGAAATGTTGTGAATTAATCTAAATATACTGCACTGAAATATGGACGTTGAAATTTTAGGATTTTGTGCACCTCGTACGGGACGTATGCATGCAGTACATCTTGAAGATGTTAACTTAACCTTTAACCCCTTTGCTCGCATAGATTTCACACGAGGATCCTAAATGAAATTATAAAATGTATTTAAATATTTTTTTTTGATTTAAATGTTATTTTGTTTAACTTCTTGTAAACACCCAAGCTTTGAGCAATGTATCAATTATTATTAATTTACATACAATACAAAATAACCCGTAAAGCATGGTGACGTCATTGCAACGTCGTTGTGAAGTCACATTGTGACTTTGTGACCTTCGATTGTCGATGTGACGTCACGTGACGTCGTTGTGAAGTCAGTGACTAAAATGTGAAGTCGTTATGGCCGTTTTAGAGCTCTTTTGTGACGTTTCACAAAGTCACAAATTGGTGAAAAATGTGATGTTTGTGACTAATTTGACATTAAGAGCCCACAATAGTCACAGAAAAATTACTCAAAAGACCCGGATGACCATGTAAAGTCTATGGGAGCGTTCTTTTCGAATATCTCGCTCCAATTTTAATATTTTTGCATGATTTTTTTGCACAAGATAGCTGAGGGCGATCCACAACCGGACTAGTTTTTACTTTTTAAATTTTTGTTTCAGATTTAATTTAAAAAAAATACTTTAACTTTCGAAACCGGTTCTGAAACTGAAACTATCGTAATATAAAAAATATGTAACCAAAATCGAAAAAGTAAAAACTAGCCCGGTTGTGGATCGCCCTCAGCTATCTTGTGCAAAAAAATCATGCAAAAATATTAAAATTGGAGCGAGATATTCGAAAAGAACGCTCCCACAGACTTTACATGGTCATCCGGGTCTTTTTGAGTAATTTTTCTGTGACTATTGTGGGCTCTTAACATTGTGACGAAATTGTGACAAATGCGACGATATATAAATTGCCATAAACATGTTTTGAAGGATATTTATAAATTTCTAAAGATTTTTAAGAAAGTCGCATCTCAGTCACAATGTGACGTCACTGAGTGGTGGCATTTTGGTCACAGATGTGAAGTGTCTCACAGTGACGTCACTCTGACCATGCATGCCATTAGGGAATTTTAATTTTACTAATTAAAAGTAAGCTATATTTTAATTAGTTGAAAGGTTGGTTCTCTTTTTAGCTCACAGGCTATCATAGCCTGAGAGCTTATGTGCCCGTCCGTTCTGTATGTACGTTCGTGCGTAACGCGATAACTCATGATAAAAATATCGGATCTATTTGAAATTTTGTATATAGGTATATCCTGATAAGGCGCTTCCCTGATTAGTTTTTGGAGTTCATTCGATATGTATAACAGGGGGAACGGGGGGCTCATGCCCCTCCCCTTAATTGATATAAACGGGATTTTCATGCAGAATTAAGTTTTCGTTCAAAATTCAGATATAGGATCATTCTGATGAGGCGAGTCCGTGGCTGTTATTAGGTGTTCATTGAATAAGTATAAACAGGGGGAACGGGGGTTCTAATGCCCTCCCTTTAACTTTGTATGAATGGATTTTTCAAGCAGAATTGTCAGATTTCGTTCAAATCTCTGAATAGTTTTGGAAGTTTAATGGTTAAGTATAACAGGGGGGAATAATTCCTCTTAAATTATATAAATGCTAAATGGGTTTTTACTAAGAATTATCCGATTTGCTCTGAATTTTGGATATAGATTTTTTATATGATAAATCATGTCTTTGATAGTTTAGGAGGTTCAATGATTAAGTATAAAAAAGGAGGAAGGGGAGAGCTCTTTCCCCTTCTTAATTTTTTTTCGAACGGAATTAACGAAAATACAAGGCTGTAATGTACAATTAGTATGCGTAGCCTGTGAGCTCAATGCCATCAGTTTAACTGGGCAATATTCTTTTTATTTTATATAATTCCTGAAGGCAAAAATAGTTACCCTTAACAGGTATTGTACCTTTTTCAAAACCGAATGAAAATCAACGAAAACTTCCAAAGTTTGATTCAATGTATCTTTAAAACTTTTATACACATTAACGTGAAATTTTCACCGTTCAATAGAAAAGATTTTTAAAAACTGTCATTAAACATTTAAGTCTTTTATAGAATTTATGCATTACTGAAATTAAAAAACATCTATTTTTTTACTTCGCCCTGCTTCGCACATGCATCCTAACGACCATATAAATCAATATTTTTGCATATATATTTCTTTCTGTAAAAAAGAATAATTTATTTTTTAAATGATCTTACTCTTAAATACAAATTATTTCATTAATCTTGTAAAATTTCTAAATAAAAAATCTAAATTTTACATTTTTTAATAAATAAAATTATTCATACCTAAAAATTTTATCGCTATAAATACATAAAATTTAGTTCATTTTAAGCATACGTATGTGCTTATTAACTAAAAAAAAATTATAACAATTCATACATATGTTCTCAAGATATCATGCGCGTAATTTCATATAAACGCAGTTTTTCAATAACCTGTTTCAAAGTTGCAACTTAAGTTAATTACCAAACAAAATCAGCATCTTATTTTTGCTATAACTTCAGTTCTAATCGGAATTTTCGCACGCGGTTTATTTTAAAATACTTCTAATGAATTATTCTATAACTAATGCAAATTGAAAAATCGAATTTTTGAAGCCTTAAAAGGTACTAGACCCCGTAACGTTTCTTAATTGTAGCACATTCCGTTGCTTTTTGAATAGGTGAATTCTCAAATTATAATATTGTAGTTAAAGTATAAAAACTGTATCCTATGAGTCAATCGAGCTTTTATCCATTCTCTGATCAACGGGGTCGCCGACCACTTACAATAGTTAAAATTTAAAGCACATCTAATCTAGACTTTTCATTCGCAAAAAGATATCTTCACATTATAAAATGTAACTCTTATCTTTATTTCTTTAATGTAGAATAAAATATGGGATCGAATTTAAATATGCAAAACGAAGGTCAGTCATCCATCTTTTGTAAGTTTCTTAATAAAATTTATTTAAAATATTTTTGTCTTCTCTACTTTCTTTCCTTGATTTACAGTAAACAAACCTAACTCTGCTACAAACGTTACACGAGTGATACGCTGTCTTGCCTTTTTCATTGTGGGATTGAAAGTGGTATTAATGCTTCTTTTAGCTATAATAAACTCGATAATTAATAAACAGGATTATATCCACAAGCATGCATCAGATATGTAAAAGTTTTCATGATAATCATGTGGCAACGTACAGATAATCCTTATTCAACATCATCTTAACGCTGATTAATATACTCTAAAATTGAATTTTAAATTTCATTGGAGATAGAAAGTAATGGTACACTATCTTATTTTCATGTATCATGTAATTAATCAAGAGGCACCAATTAATAGAACACATTGTTTACAGAATGACAGTAGAAAATTAATTAATCTTCATAATGCTCATGCTCTATCGTTATTAACTTATAAAGTTTTTGCATAGATATTAAATTAAAATATTTCACACTGCTGGAGCATTAAAGCAACGAAAAAAGTAATTTGAGACTCCACCAGAAACGATAACTGTAAAGGAAGTACAATATATAAACAAGTTGGAAATTGCACGTGATGCGTAGCAAATGAGGTGCGTTCGTACGATAACGAAGTTTTAAAAATATTACTTTCATATATCAATCTCATAAAAGTGTAAAAGTGAATTACAATTAAAACGCTCATCAATGTTCTCCCTATACCATTACGTAATTGAATACTTTTGTGTGGCCTTGTAAATCAATAACAAATGTTCTTTGCACCACAAATTATGTAAGATGTATATTATAATATGTACTTTATAGTTGCATATAAATTTTATTAAGTTCGCATGAGTGTAACACGATTAAAACCATTTCAAACATTTTTTCCCATTGACCGTAATGTAACGGAATACTTTTGATTGTCCCTGTAATTAATCTATGCATCAGATTTTCATCAAATTTGAAATAACTCGAAAATATTATGTAATAGTTATGTATTTTAAATTTCAAACGTATAGAATATATTTGAAACTTTTTCCCCAATGACCATAATGTAATTGAATACTTTTGATTGCCCTTGTAATTGATCTATGCACACGATTATCAAAAAATTTGAAATAACTCGACAGAATTACGTAATAATTGCGTATTTTAAATTTCAAACGATTAAAATGCATTTGAAACTTTTTTTCCTATTGACCGTAATGTAACGGAATACTTTGATTGCCCCTGTAATTGATCTATGCATCCGAGTTTCATAAAATTTGAAATGACTCGACAAAATTATGTAATAATTATGTATTTTAAATTTCAAACGATTCGGTTGGGTAGTTTTTACGTTGTTATATGCGGACGGACGGACTGAACGACCACTATAGGTGCTACGTATTTACATAATTGCGAACGCACCTAAAAAGAGCATGAAGAGAAAAATAATGTCAATGAACAAAATTCAAAATTATTATTTTTACAATATGATGAAAACAAAATTATCCGGTTTCTTTGAAAGATTGAAATATAAACACACAAGTGCGCAGAAATTCTTTTTGTAGATTATGAAGAATTGCATGCTTGAATAATCTTTTTAATGTTGTAGTTTGGAAGTAACAATGCGCACAAACTTCATAATTACTGATTTGAGAAAACTCATTTTATATTTGCATTTTATGTATAGACCTTTGATTTCATACACTGCCTATAAATGATTGCAATTCATTAAATAGTGCAGATTACTGCATAGTGTTTTTTCATGTTGAGCAATTAAAAGAAAAATAAAGATTAAAAAATTCTGAAATCTAAGTTTAAAGCCCCTGGGTTCCTTTAATAGATACAATGTATCCATTATTGAAAAACCTTATGTTAAATGATAACTAGTCGTTGGGGCTACCGTAATACTTACCCATCATGGCTATGGATAGTTTAAAGTAGGAAAATATAACATGTGTAAACTGTTTATAAAATGCATTGCAATTTCAAAATGAAATTTAAACGTATATTTAAATATTTTTAATATACATAGAAATGCTCTATTTATAAACTGCATTAACCATTTGACTTACTCATCTATCGATTTCGACAAATTATATAAATTGCCAAACTATTCAAAATATACAAATTAGCATAAATATTATTCTAAATAACGAAAGAACTAATATTAGTAAAATATTGATAAAAACAAATAAAACTTCAAAATAAAAGTTACTTGATGATGTAAAACACACGTAACGAGCTTAATGTCGAGTGAATCTGACATTTAGGAAAATCCTTTCAACGCCAAACTTGATAAACTTATTAACTAACAATTTACTGCACCTCATTTCCAACTAAAATATATATTAGAATGAAATATAAGGGTTATGAACAATCGAACAGTGTGGGTAATTGGTTTGGCAATATCTCGACAACTAACTATCCAATCGACTTCATTCTTGATGCAAAATTTCTTTGACTCCTACATTTAATATAAATTTATTATTGCAAAAGTAGCATAAGAAACCAAGATTCTGGTTATTTACTCTCTATCTTTACAAAAATTTATTATACTTGATATGTTTATTTTATGCAAAAAATGAATAATTTGATTGCTTAAAGGAAATTGTGACACCACAAATTATATAAGATTAGATGCAAAAACAATTTTTAAATGAAAGCGGTTTTTTATGCCTTTACAAACTTACGTTACTTCCTTTTTTAAACGATTCCAGAATTAAGCTTAGAAACAACCATTTAAAGATTTTATTATTGTTATTTATTTATTTATAAGGCTATGTAGAATCCTGTAAAAACTTTCCAAATTATATTAATCTTAAATTTTAAAATATTTATAAAGCGAAAAAAGAACTAATACACTGGCGATAATTAGTAATTACAGTAATAGACTTTATCAAATTGCCATAAAAATAAAAAAAAAGCCGACGCGTTTCGAACTAAAAAAGTACAGCGCATCGTCAGCTGAAGGAAATACGGGTCGGTAAGGGCAGTTCATCTTTGACCTCGTGGACTTACGGATACGAGCTATATTGTTTTAGTTCAAAACGCGTCATGGTTTAATTTTTATTTTTCTAGCTTTTTTTACAAAGTCTATTTTTATAATTACTGTTTCGACACTTTAAACATTTAGTAATTTTTTTAATCAATGATTTTTTTCAAATCACTTCATGATTTAATCTCTGATTTAAATCGACTGATTGAAACCTTTGACACCCTACTTTATAGCTACCCTTTTTGTATTGAAATCCACTAGTATAGACTAGTCGAAAAAAGGATGCGAAGTGGAAATATTTATTACAGCAATAATTCATGAGCGCTAAATTTTTTAACGAATAATAATGAGACTGAATAATAATGAGATTGATTGGGGAAATTTATTCATTGCTTTTGCTTAGCTGCGTATTTAAAAAACGACATTTGTACATGTTGTCCGAAGAGGTAGAAACGAGCTTTTATTATTTACTTCTTATAGGGACGTAGGAGATATTAATGAAAAACCGTTCAAAATAAGTTAGGAAATTAAATTATGTAAGTGAAATGGACCTCCCATTTATATCCTACAGTGTTGCAATATTTAAATTTGATTATTTTTAATCATGTTTAGAAATAAGTCCTTTGTCGGCGAACAAGTAAAATAGTAACATTTTATTCTCCTGCGACCAAATTCGCCGAGTGTTGATAATTAGATTTTTAATAAATGTCTTTTTATAAGATTTTCAGCTCTACAAACGGGCAGAATATTTCTAGCTTATCTTCACCTTGCATTTATATCTTACCCTAATTCCCCTTGCCTTTAATTGAAGGTGAGATTTTTCTACTTATTTCTGCGATTTAAGAACAGAAATTCGTGTATGCACTTAAGACAAAGAAAATAAAGTTTATTTATTTATTTATTTGCAAGAAAAAAAATGCTATGAAAAAAGATTTTTTTAAACTATTTTTTAAGATAGAGTACAATAAAATATTTTTATAAAGAATTTCTGAAAAGAACTTACTAATTTCGTTATACTGAAAAATTCGTTAAGAGAATATTTTTAGGATAATAGAAATAGCAAATGGACCTTTTTGAAAAAAAAAAAAACAGTATTCTTCAAACTGGAAAATTATTTAAACTGGCAATGGCTTAAAAGATGTTTTATTGTATCCATAAAAGAATATTTGGTACTAGAAAGTTATCCCGTCGATCAAAATACTATCGCCAAATTATAAGGTTAAATGCCAATAATAGATGATCGTGAATGTCAAATCAATGACATTAAACATGGTACACGTGTTTGAAACGTCATTAAGTGATTTTTATTGCAACTTTTTATTCGTATTTTTATTAATATTCTACTAATTATTTTTTTTTCGTTTTGTTATTTAAAATAAAAATTACGTCAACATGTATAATTTGGCTATGAGTTTGGCGTTTTGTATATTTTGGGAAAATCGGTCGACGGGATAACAGAGTAGTATCGAATATTTTAACCTTGTGAGGGGCAAAGCACTTTTGTTCATAAAATCCTGAATTGATTGAATTTACACCACATAATTTCAAAATAAATTTACTTCTAAACAAATAAATACTTTTCTTTACGTTTTTGGTAAAATTGTTATTTCAAAAACTGGTGTCAATGTGACATTTCACAATTAAAATTAGGTGGGATATAATTTATTCCACCGCCTTTATGGGGTTAAATAAGAAAACATGCTTCCGTTAATTTAAAGTGTTTAGAACACATGACTGTATAGGGCTGGAAAGAAAAAGAAACAGACAAATGATGGGGGAATTAAGTTACATTTATTGTGTTCACAATATCTATAGGCATTTAAATATACATATTGTAATGATAGATATATTGTACAACGAGTCATCAACGTGTTCACAGCTTGTACCATGCGTATTAAAATTTTTTTCTTAGACGTATGTCAATAATATAATTGAATAGTTTCAGAAGGTCTATTATTCCAAAATTGTCGATAACAGTGTGCTTGATTGATCTATAAACATCAATGAATAACGGCTGGCATGTTTTATTATTTACTCTTCGGACACTGTGGTGTTTCCTTTCCACCGTGCACTGATTTCATGTGTCTTTGCAAGTGCTGGCTCTGAGCTGTCTTGTAATCGCATATTCGACAACCGTGGGGTTTCATCCTTTCATGCACTGCTCTCACATGCATTCGGAGACTACTGGCACGAGCTGCCCTGTAATCGCACTGGTGACATGGATGAGGCTTTTTCCCTTCATGCACTGCATCTACGTGTGTTCGAAGACTGTCAGCTTGAGATGCTCTAAAATCACATTGCTTACACTTGTAGCGTTTTATACCTTCGTGTACCGAATGGAAGTGCCTTTTAAGATGACTGGCTTGAGATGCGCTATAACCACACATTTGACAGTGGTAAGGTCTTTTATCTTCGTGCACGGCATCTATGTGACATTTGAGATAAGATGGCTTTGGCGTCTTATACTTACAGTGTGGGCACGCATGATTTTTTCGATCAACCCCGTTATCATCTGAGAAACTCACATGCTTGTTTCGAGTGCTAAGTACATTCATTTCCGAGACAAAACCTATTGCTTTACTTTTTGCAACGTCCGAGTGATCACCGACATCATTCCCTGCTGTTCTTCCTCCGATTCCACGTTTGCGATATTTGGACATTTGAGAAATCTGCTCTTGGATTACTTCACTTAGAGCATCGGGTGAGCCAGCAGTTATCAGAAAGTTTGGTTTAATCGCCATCCTCTTTGACAGTTCTTGAGATGTTTCTGAATAACCAATCTTTTTAATCGACGATGAAGGTGCAACTCCCCCATCATGTTCAAGCTTTTTGATCACTCCTGAAAAATAATTAGAAAATGTTTTTAATATAATAGCGTCACGTTTTTCAATTAAGAAATAAACTTGCTATTTAATCCTTTGAAGAGTTGCATGAACTTATTTTTGACATAGAAATACAAAAAATGACACCAGTATTTTGTAATATATTTTTAGGATGTTCATAAAGAAAAACATTTACCTATTTTCTAACAAACTTATTTTTTAATCTTGGTGCCATTCAATCATTTCAACATCTTAGTAACATAGGTAGTTTGTCCTTGAAAGGGTTAAGTAATTTGTCCTTTTGTTATCAATATTTTACTAAAATTTAAGATATTTTTTATTAAAGAAATATTTATTAATATGATTTGCTAATTTTAAAAGGTATAATTGAATGGATTAAAAAATGGCTCGAATTTCATTTCATAGGAACTATTTTTTCCAAGTAGACACCCCAATTTAAAATATTGAAGTATTTCTGAATGTAGAAAAACCACTCTAGAATTCACATTAAGAAAATGTTAAACTTGTATTTCGATACTACACGCCGCATATCTATTTGCAAGCTGTACATATATACAATATTTAGTAAGGTTAGAAGAAATCCGCGGGAAAAATTCTTACACGCTGGACCATTTTCACAAACACTTCATCTTCTGGCGTTTACAAAGTAACTCCGTGTCCCCCCACCGAAAAAAACCCCCTGCAAATAATGTTTGAAAATTTATTTTCGGTTAATGCTGCAAGCAATTGGAATAAAGATTCAGCATTTTCGCTACAGTACTTTATTATTATTACTGCAATCATATTAATGATGCTGACTAAATGTTAAAAGATGCATAAAAGTTAAAATATCTTTGAATTTGGATACATGTTAATAATTTTATCTTTTGAAAATCTTTTTTGTACAAAGAGAATTTTATAAATATAATACGAAAAAAAATTAAAAATAGACATAACTAATAAATTTAGTTTTAAAATTGTTATTTGAAGAAAAAAGCTTTTCATATTAATTTTCTGTTACTTCTGTCACGATTTAGTTTGCGTAGTTACATATATAAACTCCTTATTTTTTTTTTTCGTCATTCAGTTTCATGTATTTGCAAGCTGTACATATTTACAATATTTAGTAAGGTTAGAAGAAATCCGCGGGAAAAATTCTAACACTCTGGACCATTTTCATAACCAGTTCATCTTCTGGCGTTTACAAAGTAACTCCGTGTCCCCCCACCGAAAAAAAAAACCCTGCAAATAATGTTTGAAAATTTATTTTCGGTTAATGCTGCAAGCAATTGGAATAAAGATTCAGCATTTTCGCTACAGTACTTTATTATTATTACTGCAATCATATTAAAGATGTTGACTAAATGTTAAAAGATGCATAAAAGTTAAAATATCTTTGAATTTGGATACATGTTAATAATTTTATCTTTTGAAAATCTTTTTTGTACAAAGAGAATTTTATAAATATAATACGAAAAAAAATTAAAAATAGACATAACTAATAAATTTAGTTTTAAAATTGTTATTTGAAGAAAAAAGCTTTTCATATTAATTTTCTGTTACTTCTGTCACGATTTAGTTTGCGTAGTTACATATATAAACTCCTTATTTTTTTTTTTTTTTTCGTCATTCAGTTTCATGTATTTGCAAGCTGTACATATTTACAATATTTAGTAAGGTTAGAAGAAATCCGCGGGAAAAATTCTAACACTCTGGACCATTTTCATAACCAGTTCATCTTCTGGCGTTTACAAAGTAACTCCGTGCCCCCCCCCCTCCGAAAAAAAACACAAATAATGATTGAAAATTTAGCTTCGGTTAATTCTGCAAGCAATTGGAATAAAGATTTAGCATTTTCGCTACAGTACTTTATTATTATTACAGCAATCATATTAATGGTGTAGACTTGATGTTAAAAAATGCATAAAAGTTAAAATATTTTTGAATTTGGATACATGTTAATAATTTTATCTTTTGAAAATCTTTTTGTACAAAGAGAATTTTATAAATATAATACGAAAAAAATTAAAAATAGACATAACTAATAAGTCCAGTTTTAAAATTGTTATTTGAAGAAAAAAGTTTTTCATATTAATTTTCTGTGACTTCTGTCATGATTTAGTTTGCGTAGTTACATATATAGACTCCTTATTTTTTTATTTTGTCATCCAGTTTCATGTATTATTAAAAATTCTGGGTAGATAACATTAAACATTACAAAAAGAGAAAAATTGTACGAATGGAGTACGGAAAATTATTTTTGACACGCTTAATATTAATATTTTTATAACTGAGTGCAGCTTTCGAAAGAAATATGGATGTTGATACAGCAAGGTTCCTTTGATGCATTTTGATTTCCGATGTCGATCTCTAAACATCGCTGAAAAAAAGGAATTCGACATAGACTCATAGCACACACATTTATATATGTATATGTATATTTTGAAGATTTATATAATAGAATAAATTTCAGTGACTTAAAAATTAAAGTTACAGATTTTTTAAGACCTTTAAAAATACGATTTTAAATGCTGATCAGTTTGAAAATCTTTTTTGATTTCGTTGTAAACTAAAAAAGATACATGATTGGTTACGGTTTTATAAACAAATTAAAAACGTTTCTATGAGAGGGAACTGCAGTTCCATCCTCGCATACTCACATGAAAAAATGCCACTCTAAATAATAATTTTGTAAATTTCATATACATTTATATATATATAAACGATTTTGAATAATAATCACCTTCTTGAAGCCCTTGGTTCTGCTTAAAAAAGTAGATATTAGAATTGCATGCAATTTCATTTAACTCCGTTCTAGCGTCTGCCGATTTTATTTTAAAAGCTACTAACATTATATTTATGGTCATCTATATTTGTGTAAAGTCCCTAGCATCTTGGGGATTTATGGCACCTTGAAATGCTTGCATCATAAATAGTTTATAATTTCCCCCTTTCTTAATCCGACCTTCATTTTTGAAACCCTTTTTCAACGTAGTCATCTTAATGTTTCTTCCTTCCAGTTAAAAGTCTGGGGCACCCTAAAATCATGTAGCCCCTGATCTGGAGTCCCTTGAACTTTTTGTGCGGTAATAATTTGTTATTTTCTAACTTTCTCACATTCTGAATGAGATGTGTAAAAGTAATATTTTAGATCATTCTCTGTTGATCAATACCTTCGCATTTTTAATGGAACACTAGGGCCCCATTCTAAGTATATCCCTCCATCTTTTCTGCACTTCTTTATAATTTCATTCGAATGATTAATTCATACTTATGCTTAATTTTGACTAATTGAAGATGTAAAGTGCTGAAAACTAAAATTGTGTCACATGTTTTCAAGTGGGGGTCGTACTCTTAACTATCAGGTAGTCACCTGAGGGTCTTTTATCAAAACTAATTTTAAAATGACCTGATTCTCTAGATTTTTTTCCTAAGAGTTTTTTAAGTCATCCAGCTATTGCATAAACAACAGAAATATTTCTCAGTCTTCAGATACCAACAATTTTGAACATTAATCTTTTTCTTTGGGCCTTTTTGCAGCTTTTGGAAGAACGATCCGATTATATTACAATTTCCTGTAACATAAATTTGAAATTCTCTAGCTACTTACAAAATTTCTACCTACTACATTCCAGTTAAGATCCTGTCCTCGAATACCTGGTCCATTTTTCTTATCGCAGCTACCACACTTTTTGAACATTAATCTTCTTTTTGACCAAAAAGTTTCGTTTACTCACTACAGCCGTAAATTAAAAATCGTGTTACTTTAAATGTAAGTTTAGTTAAAAGTTTTCATTCATTTATTAAATATTGTGTTAATGTTAAAATTAATTTGCGAAAACTATTGGAGTGAACACCTTCTACTGCTTCAGGAAGTATTCTTTAATTGGGTTCTAAGGATATCATTTCAATGGGATTTGGTTAAATCAACTTAGATGACAATTCGGCTATTTTCTGCATAATGAATTTTTCTTATTAACTTCAGCGACTAACATTTTCGAATATTATTGATGCATTCTTTTTTTTTCGAGAATTATACGCTTGATTGTTACTTCCAGTCCATAGGTTACTTTAGTTATGGGGACCAAGATCCCAGGTTCTTATAAAAACAGAATCGTTGGGAATACCGCGGAAATAAATAAGGTCCCCGAAACTAAGTTTGTTTGAAAGATTTTCAAAAGCTATAAAATCGTATAAATTTGAGTGCTGTTTATGGTTATTGTAACGGGCCATGGGCTAGCCGGGCTTATCAACTAATAAAGTACATATAAAAAAACTTTGTAAGAGGATTTCGTGTTACTGCGTGTAAATTTACGTAAAACAAAAAATTGCGTTAATTGATACTTTTCTCACTTTAAAATCACCTACGTCAGGTACGGGGTAGAATTATGCATAGTAGTAAAAAAGAAAACAAACTATTAAACGTTGTGCCGAGACTATATTTCAATAAATAAACTATGAATAAATGCTGTTTTGAAAAACATTATTTTCAAACATAGTTTTGAAAAGTTATATAATTGTATATTCCTTTTTTTTCATGAAAAGTTGTAGTTACAATTAAATTCTCTTTGAGGATTTTTTCCGAAGAATGTATTGTGAATCAAGTTACACTAATTTGATCTTTAATATTTCCTCAAAAAGTATTCGTAGATTTTTTTTTTGTTTTAGTTTACTTAGAAATGAAAAATGTGTTTAATGTCTCATTTTAAAACATTATTTAGTATTTTATATTAAATACAATTTTCAAATCAAGCAATTTTATAAAAACACATCTTTAAGCGTTTAACATTAAATGTCTAATTCTACTACATTATACACTTCAATAAACTACACGAACTATTAAATTTAGAGAGACGATGTTTTACAAAACAAAAATACGTAGAGGTAATAGTTACAATGAAGATAAAAAAGTTTGTTTTGTTTTGTTGAAAAATAAATATTTCACATTTTTTCTAAAAAAGATAGCTAAAAGATAGGTAGAAAATATAAATAAAATGCATGACTTTTATACAATTATTATATTTTTAGCAATAAAGAAGCTAGAATAGGTTATTAAGTTTTTAAAGTGATAGATTAGAAAAATCATTTCGAGTAACAAATGTCTGCAAAGGAAACTAATAAAATGTTAGTTATTTAATACTGTTTGATTACTTTCAAAATATCTTTTAAAATAACAAAAAAAAAAAAAAATACATGTACTAGCCACAAACAGTTTCTTTAAATAACAGATGATTGAAAAAATAAATGACTGTTGTTGGATTTTATTTATTTTTTATTGGCATTCAATAATAACAATCGATTCTGAAATAACGTACCTTTCGTCAGCTGTGTCTCTTCTTGGGTCCGGTGTATGCCGAGCTCCTCCCCGAACTCGTCTCCGTACCAGACGAGCAGCTCTGTGTAGGCCTTGACCTCCTTGTAGACCCTGTACCAGATTTGGCCGTGGTACTGGAAGGCGATCAGGTTCTGGCGCTCCTCGCACACCGCACAGTTCACGAAACGCATCCAGTTCGAGACCGAAGGGTCCACGCCCTCCACGTAGTGGAGGACTTGGCCGCCTCTGCGTATCTAGAAAAATAAATAATAACAATCTGTCTAATATTTTGTAAAATTGAAGAAGTGCATAAAAAAGCAAACTGCAATAATAGCGTTTTTTTTCCTTACATCTTTCCATGTTACTTGAATTGTATATCAAAGAATAAATTGGAAATCTCCAGCTGAAGAAAGTTTTTGAAACATTCATAAATGTGCATTTTTTACCAAAATGTCCTTTTCTGAGGTAATACTAACTTTTGCGTTTCCTATTGTATTTCATTACCATTTAATTTAGATTTCCTTACTAGACAGTTTGTAATAATGTCTATTATCTAATGATTAATACTTTTATGTTTGGTTATTATTTATTTATTATTCTTTTAAACAGAATGATACTTTTTTAAAGAAACATTTAATTGTTTTCCACTTAGGATTTCACTCTTCACAAACTAGTCATTTCCTCGACAAAATGTGTTCATTCATTCGGCTTTTGATTGTGTTACAGCGAACATAAAATGTGAAAGTTTTGCCGCTTTCACCAACCACCGGCTAGGTAAGAAATTCCGTGTGACTCTCTGAACTGGAATCTGTTATTAAAACTGATATTAAACATCTCAAGCTATCACTTTAGAGATTTTGATCTCACCACAACCACTGAATCTGGCATTCTTTTTTTAAACGCACCGATAATCCGCATCCTATTTTTGTCAAGCTAATTTTTTCTAGAAAAACGGCTAAAACAATTTTTACTTAATTTTGTTGCCTGTCTTTTCAGATTGAGGGATATGCAAGAATACAATTAGGTTATGTTAAATGTTGAAGAACATTCACTTAGTGGGTCATTTTTGGTCACAATGGATCTTGGTCAAGCTAATTGCATCTAAAAATGGCTCAAGTGATTTTGGCAAAATTTTGTATTATAAAGTTTCCGGGCACGAGATGATCATTGAGCTATGTCACATGCTTGGAAATTCTCAATTAGTAGACCTTTTTTTTTGGTCAATACGGATTTAGCTAATTTGACTAAGAAAACGACTTTAGCGATTTAAATTACAATCTGCAATGTAACATTTTCTGTATCGAGAAATCCAACGGCTTCAGTCAAATAATCGAGAAATTTTGAAGAACGGACCATTTTAGGACACCATGGATCCAGATCAACCAAATTTTATATAAAAAACGACTCTAGTGATTTTTTTTTAAAATTTTGAATTACACCGTTTCTTAGCACGATGAGATCATTGGGCAAGGCTACATGTTCGAAAAATTTTGATTTATGTGTCATCTGTGGTTCAACGGGTCAAACTAATTTTAACTATAAAACGGGTTTAACAGTTTTGATTTAATTTTGTATTCTATCGTGAGCTCTCTGTTGGCTCGCATGGTCAGAAAATCCTATTTGTGACACATTTTAGGTCTCTATGCGTCCGGGTCAAGTTAACTATTTCTAAAAGAGAGCTCAAACTACATTGACACACTGTTTTCATGAATTTCTTATCATTGGGCCAAAATTAAGTCTTGTCGGGGTATCGAATCCACAGTGTTCCACAAGATAGAAAACTGCACCAACTTAGCAACAAATTAATGTTGAATTTTATAAGACATAATATATATGTATATATATCACTACACAAACATCCTAAGCAGAGTTAGTGAAGCCTCACCTCCCATGCGTATCCACTATCTTTCTCTTCTTTGCGCGACTTGACGATCTTTCCTTTGTAAGGTCCGAACACGTAACCCTTATTTAAGTCTCTTTCGGCCCGAATGCCGAGTCCGGCTCCTCTGATGCCTGATCGGCACACGGACAGATATTCGGGGCAGCTGTTCCAGGCGTGTCTTGGGCCGCGAGAAACCTGAAAATAGATAAAAATACATAAAATATATTTTACAGATGTAAATATTAATTTTATTATTGTTACTGAATCATTAATAACCAGGTTACTTCTTTTCGAACTCTTAGGCTTTATTTTGATTCGTGATAATAAAATAAAGTATATTTGAGATCAGTGGTTGAGACTTAGGTATTTTAACGGAAATATTTCAAAACAAGACTACCGTTGGAGTTTACCTCTGTCTTAGGCACACTACACTCTCGAATTTTAATGAAAATCTGCCCAAACGAACTTAGAGCCTTCGATTACTTATTGATAAATGGTTCTTCCATTAAAAAAAGAGAGATAGAGAGAAAGAGTTTACTCATAGATAATTTTTGAAGGGATGACACTCAGAACGACCCTCGTTATTGAAACCCAATGAGCTAAATTCGGCAGTAAATACTGAGTTAATAATACTAATTTATTCATATGTAATTTCTATATAAACATGAAAAATCCTCGCTCAAATCCTCATATAACCTGAAACCATAGTTTCCCCCAGAGGGTTTCAGGGGGCGCTCCGCCCCTCTTGACGTTTATTTTAAAAAGTAGCGTCCTTTTTGCCTCTCATCCAAAAACTAGCGCCCCTCTTGAGGCTCATATAAAAAATAGCACCCTTCTTGCCCCACATTTGAAAAAACGCAACTTTTGAGCGATGATGCGGATGTACTATAGTGCGAAAATTATGCAAAAAATCTGCGACTGAACGAAAAAAGCAGCTCTTTCAAGTCCCAACGGTCGCGTAAATTCGTCAAAGAATCGCGAAAAAAAGACAAATTTCATTAAAAAAAATCAGAAAACAACAACTAATTTCCGGCAAAATTCGTAAAAAAGGCTAATTTTGTCTTATAATCCCAAAAAAAGAGTCAGATTACTTCAAAAGATCGTGAAAAAACGACAAATTTCGACTCCTGAAAGCATTCGTTCATTAAACAAAAAGAACTCTCTATTTAACAAAAGTATTCTTTTTAAAAAAAAGTTTTTTTCAATAAATTTGTCTTGCCTTTTTTTTAAGAAAATAAATTTGTCTTGCCTTTGTAATAAATAAAAATTTGTAATAAATGTGTCTTGCCTTTTTTTTTACAAGATTCCACTCCCGTTACAAACTATGTTTTTTATTTTCTTGACCCTTTTTTGAAGCTTGTGTTTTTTTTGTATTTACACGTGACATTGGCAGTTTTTCGAGATTTTTTGAAGAAATTTGTCATTTTTTGACATCTTTTAACAAAATTTGACACTTTTTTGCAATTTTTTCACGAAATTTGCCTTATTTTCGCAAATTTTTAGCAAAATCTGCTGTTTTTTCGAGATATTTTAACAAAACTTGCTGTTTTTTGCTATCTTTAACAAAATCGGCTTTTTTCGCGATCTTTTAACAATATATTCCGTTTTTTCGCGATCTTTTAAGAAGATTTAACTTTTTTTCTTATTTTCCATTTTTTGAGGAAAATTTTGGATTTTTTCTGGATTCTTTGACGGAAATTTCTCTATTTCGACGATTCTTTGAACTTCTAGATTCAACTCTATAAAATTGCCCTTAAAAATCAATATAATGCCCTGAAGAATGCAAAAAGTGCCCTTTTTAGAACAAGCGCCCTGCCCGTTTTTAAACCTAAGGGAAACTCTGCTGAAACTATCTACAATCTTAAATTAATCCAAGAAAGCCTGCAATTAAATGTAGAAAATAGCTCTTGTAAGCCATCGAACAGAAAGTAGAAATTATAGTGCTATTAATAATTTAAATGACATTAATTACTGCGATTTAGCTTCTGTCCTGCCTAAACATCATTATTCTGTTCAATTACATATATGAAACAAAGGAATCGATTTATTTACTTCAAGACTTGAATTACAATTGAAAATCTTCTTTTTAACTTTTACAGTTTTGTGTAAAACAGATACAGGATTTTTGTTTGTGAGATGCATTGACTCTTTATTATACGGGGTGCATTTAAACGAAATCGGGGTTTTAACGCTTGGTAGTATTTATTAACCAATCATAAAATTTAAAATTACAATTGGTATATAAAATTAAAGAGCAACTCAAGCAGACGTACTTACAAGCTTACAATTATGTGTGCACCTTTCATCACACGGCACACATCAATTCGGTAGCTCAGTTCTTCCCAAAAGTTGATTAGTGTTTGTAGGGTCATTATTGCAACAGCTGCAAAGGTCAGATGGTAGTGGAGAAACATACATATGGTCTATTAAGAACCCCCACAAGTAGGAATCACACGGCGTGAAAACGGGTGAGTGTCTAACAGAATTTCTTTGCCAATCAACGTTTGGAAAGAACTGAGCGATAGAATTAATATGTCGCATCGAATATTTCTAAGATTGCACGTAAAACTGCTTGAGCTGCAATTTCGATTCATGTATTAATTATATGGTTTTTAATTTTGCGTAATAAATACTACCAAGCGTTAAAATCCCGATATTTATTTTGAAACATCACATACATTAAATAAAATTTTGAGAAATGTTCTACAGATTTTCAGAAATCGTGATTTTAGGAAGTTTTTGAAGCATTTAAGGTTTAGAAACATTTTAAGGTTTAGAAGCATTTAATCATTTTAAATTTCGATTTTTATTCATTTATTTATTTAGTATTTGATTATTTACGGATTATCGCTCATTTTGGCTGATTTAAGTTTTGAAAGTAACTACCATGCAAAGTTCGAATACACTCCATAATAATCGCATTTTAGAACAATTTTTGCTCTGGAACCGTTTATGGGTACCGAAAAGAAAAATGGCCGATTTTCAAACAGGGTTCGCTACAAATATTTTATATTAAAATTTTATGATATTTCCATACTAAATGCTAGTCAGCTTTAAAGTAATAAGTTTTTTTCATAAATAATTCTTTTCACATCGCTATTTTAATTCATATAGTCATTATTTTGTAAATGTGATATAAAAAACTTAATTCAGAAAAGCAAAATGCAAACGATTCCATTTGTAATATCCCCTAGTTATATGTATGAATTTTCAACATTAGCTGACCAAACGTGATTTTGAAATATGCACAGATATCCAGAATCTTACTACAGTATCTTAGACGGCATGCAGCTTCTACTTCTGACAATTTTACCCTTAATTAAGTGAAAATGTCCATCAAGACTCGACAGGTGACTTACTTTTTTGTCTTTCATGAACTTCAATGGACCATGTTTTGGACAGGATCCCTCATACTGCTCACCACAGTCGTCGCAGTCTGCAAATGAGAAATTAGAAGGTTAAAAAATGTGGAATCATGGATTGCATTTCATAAAAAAAGGGGCAATGAACTACAAGCTGATAAAAGAATTATATTATTCCAGCTGCCGAATCACTTTAAACTGGATATAAAAATGTTTTTACTTTCTTTGAATCCTGTTATATTTTTTTATCGATTAGAAAAGAATAATTGGTCAATTGCAGGTTTAATTCTCATACAAGGAGATCTATACAAATATAGCTACGTTTCTACTGCTCAAAGAGGAGCTCTAATAAATCCCTAGTTGTAAAGCCGTGTTTATTGATAAATGTTTAATTAAATCTCGGATAGTTACGAACAATTTTTGTCAGAGATCCTTATTAACAGTTCTCGGCGTCAATTGGTACCGACAACACCCTTCATTTCCCACTCTGAGCTCTAGAAAAGTAAAATTTACCAGTAATGGAAAAATAAGATTTAAAAAAAAACTATGTCACTGTGATGGGAAAGTATGAGAATAAAGCCACCTTTATGAGATTGGCCGGATCGTATTGCAATATCGTAGACAGCCCCAGGTTCATGTTTTACTTTTTTTCTAAAACAAAGTGTTTGTTTTTTTTTTTTTTTTTTTTTTTTTATGAAGAAAACTCAGTTCACAATCAACTTGACTAAATTGTCTTTATTTTTGAAGAACACTTGAAATATGAGCATATCAAACATCAGTAACTACATATTCACTCAAATGTGCACTAGTGCAACACGCATAGAACATAATAATGAAAATATTTGTCAATTTGACAACATCGAGCGAGCGTGTTTTCATTACCAAGACAAAACGCAACAACTGACAAAAATTTCACATTTCACAAACGCCAAAAAAAGTCTTTTGGCATAGAATAGATTCCCAATCCGAGCAAAAAATGTACAGGTATAAAGGACCGTTACATGATAAGCAAAGGGGAAATTTTAAAAATGAGAATTGTCAAGAATACAGCAATTATCGCCCGTGGCGAGAAAGCGCGCAACACACAGCAACCCTAAACAAAATTACTCAATCGGTAACAAATTAAGTTCTTTATACAAGACAGAATGAAATGATTGGGAAATAAAAATAGCAGTTATTTAAAACAGAAAAAATATTTAATTCGTCTGATAGTTAATCAACTGAAGAACAAGAAAGAAAAATTTAGAAATGAAATGATATTTTAAAACTAATTTATTATTTGTTTTCAATTTATTATTATTTTATATGCACTTGGAGACGAACACACAATAAAAAATACCTATTAAAAAATGCTTTTCTTTTAAAATTAAATTTTAAAAGAGGGGGGGGGACTAATATTTGAAAAATAATAGAAATATATATAATAGAATATGTGTTACATCACAGTCACCTACTACAATCGTTATAGTTATGTTAAAAATAATCTCTTATAATATTCCTAAACGTTTGATAATTTTAATTCCATCAGACTCGTATATAAATGGCGGATTATATTTTAGCATTAAATTTTCAACGATATTCCTGAAAATGTAATGCTTAAAATTAAAACAATTTTAATTTTGAGTTCAGTATTAGAATATTTTTACAGCAATACCTACACACGACATTTTTTATCACTTAAATTAATTACTTTAAGTAGCGAAAGTAGACCTCTCCCCCTTTAGCAGACAAGATATTCTAATAATTTTAAATGATGCTTATAATTGGGACTTTTTTTTAAATAAATACTAAAATTGGTAGTTTGGGATAGATATTTGGAATTTATAAATTCCAAGGATTTATATAATTTGCAAAATATATAAGAAAGGGGAGCTATTATTGTGAGTTGGGCTTAGTTTCAGTACTTTAGGATTATTCCTCTAAATTTTTTCTACAAACAATTTCAAATGGCTAATAATGTATAAATACTTGATTGAATAATGTTTATAACTTTCCCATATTTAAATTTCCGTCTTCCCATTTTGTTCGAAAAGCGTGTTTGTGACATATAGACAAGCAGACACTCGAGTAATCTTATATATATATATATATTCTTCTTTTTTAAATATTTTTTTAAGTTTGTAACTTTAAAATTTTGACGAATTTAATCATCAAAGTAAAATCATCAAATTTGAAAGAGACAACTTTTTTCAAACTTGTGCTTTGCATGACTTGGTTATTTTTAATTATTTTAAAATTCAAAGAACTGAGTTTTTTTCTGAAATGAATGATAGTGCTGACAGATTTATAACAATTGGAACATCCGGAATATCCATAACTATGCTTAAAAAGAAATAAAATCGGTATCACTAGGCTGTTGACGTTGAGCGGATGGAAAATTCAGTACTTGTAAATTCATCAAGATTTTCGTATAAAGAAGGATACTTATACCTGAAACACTGCCACGCATTGTGAAAAAAATTCTTTTTTTTGCAAAGAATTTAAACTTTTAATTGCTCACATGGAATTAAAGAATATATAACATATGATGAACTTTTTTTATAATGCCTTTTAGAAATAATAATTTTATTCTTATTTTCACACAATCTCAAAATTTCAGCAGATAAGTAAATGCAAGAGACTCACAAATATAATCGTCGTCGCTGGACACTTCTTCTTCCCGATAGCTGACCTTGGGGACATTTCGTTTAGGATATCTCGGACGAGGTTCAGTGCCTGAGAAAAAAGGAATAGTAAGATGATAGAAAAAAATAAAATTTGATTAAGAAATAAAATGAAAATCAAACGAAAGTGCAAGAGCAATGCAAAATTGAACACTTTAAAAATTAGAAAATATTGTCATTTTTATCTCCTTTTAAGTTTAATAAATAAAATTCAATACAAACAAATTGAATAAGTAAGAAGTTCTGTTAAAAAAAGTAAACTGAATATAAAAAAATATTAGGTTAAATGCGAGTTTTGTTATTCTGTCTGCAAAAATTTGAAAGTGTTTAAAATTGCAAGAGATTTTCTTTCGTAATATAATTGATGGAAGTATAATTTTCGGGTTTTTTTTCTGTACATTCTTTTACTATAGACAGACGATGCGTTTTAATTTAGTTTTCGTTTAATTACAAGGGCCTTATTTATTATTTTAATATATTTTAATATGAGTAGGCATTATTTATTATATAACAATCACACATGTCATTGTTATTTTGAAAACATTTTTTTCGGCAATACTGCTAAAATTTTTACTTTTTACGAATTTTAATTAATGGGAATCTTCTGACTATTTTTCTATCAGAATTGTTTTAGGAAGTTAAATATAAATAATCACTTAAAATATCAATTTGAAACAACTCTTTCAAATTTTCGAACGTCTAACTGTTAATAAGAAATATGCGTCATACATTAGCGTATTATACATTTGACGTGGTTATGCAAAATATACTTGGTAAATTTGTAGAAACGTAACACAATCGACTTTAAGCATCTCTATCAGCATGACCTTGAATTGAAAGCTATTTACAATGACGAAACACACATGTATCACAGTTCAAATATTGTAAAACATCGAAAACAATAACAAGCATATTTGTTAGATAAAGTCCGAAATAAAAATGCACACATGATATGCTGTAGCATTCTGATATGCATTTCAAATATGTAATGCAATTCTTCAATCTGCGTCATTTTAAGCATGCTTTTCAAAGTTAACATTATCAGACTATAAGTATATTCCCTCTATTGGTGACAAGATTAAAATGAATCAATTATGTATTATCTGGCAATAAATTACACCATTCATGAAAAAAAAAGTACCAACCTGGTGGTCTTTCACTGTCAGATAAGCAAGGTTTACGAAGAAGTTTCAGCCTGTCTAAGTTTTTGAGAGTTCCTTCCAGGATAATATCTATATTCATTTCGTCATTTTCGTCCGGTATAAAAGGTTCACTTTCGCCCAAAGAAAGACTTTCCTACAAAATGACAATAAATAAACAAACGAATAAATATATAAAGAATTAATATGCATTACTGCTTAAATAATAGCACCCGATGATGAAATTTTCCAATTTTAGAAATTCCATATTATTTTTTACCTCTCCGTTAAAAAATATTAAAGAAAAAAACTTCTTTTTCTATTAAAATATTTCTAAATATTACTAGTAAAAAAATTCCCATAAATGCTTTTCACTATTCACTTGAAATGAAGCATATTCTGTTTACAATTAGGAATACTTTACATTATGACAATTAAAAATACTTTTAATAAAAATTCAATTATGGAGCATTTTAAATGGATTCGAATAAGAAATTTGCAATTTTATTAAAATTAATATTGGATAAATTTAAAATATTGTGTAATATAACCAAGAAATGTTTTTCAATTGTAATTCTATGTCAAATTATTGAATAAAAACATACATTAGTGAAGTATTTTCATACTAAATTTCTGAAAACTTCTAAAATTGTGACCGACGTTGTTTAATTTATATTCTTTAAATGCATTGCCTTAATTAATAATGCGCAATTATTGAAAATGGAAAAAAAAAATTAAAGGGCATCGGAATTTATGCATTTTGGCAATTTTTATACGACAAAATTTCAGTATATTTGGGGATTGCTATAAAAAAATTAAAGAATATATTTAACATCACAAAAATTATTTTTTAATTTTCAATTTTGTAGTCTATGAATAAAAGTATATCCCATAACAAACTTTGTTGCAAATAATCATATACAAGTTATATGAGTCATAAAAAGCACAATTCAACATTAGTATATGAAATGAAAACTATAAAATTTTCAACAGAAGAGGATTTTTAAGAGCTTGATAATACAAAATTGCAGCTCATCCATGTTTCAAAATTTGCTTGAAAAACTGCATACATTCGATTTTTTTTTTGAAAAGATTAAAAAAAATTAATTTTAGGACTTAACATATTAATATTAGGTTTAAAACTTCATAATTCCTTTTATCTAATGGCTTGTAGTATGTCATTCGCAGAGTTCTCACTGTAGCTCACCTTTGAGCCAAATCGCTACAAAATGTTTGGTTTGGCGAGTAAATGTACGATCAGACTAGCCAAATTACGAGTGCTTAATTTAATCTCTTCTTGTGTGCGAATACAGTCGAGATTCTTATCCACGTTGCTGAAATATACATATCACTTTAAAAGTTTAATTACAATGTGCAATTTCCATTGCTCTATTTATATAGGTACTGGCCAGTCAATTTTTTCTATCGGTTAGAGTCAAAATCTCTTAGCAATTTTCAGTGCACATTTTCAGAATGGAAAATTAAAGTTAGCTGTTTTGAATTTTCATTTAAACTAAATGGGAAGTGTGAAATATTTACGCAGTTATGAAATACTTACTAAAAACTGAATGCGTTACTTATTTTTAAAAGTTTTTGTAACGGGTCGTCAAATTTTCATTTCATAAGCCATTACAAAAAAATTTTTTTTTTTTAGTATATTGGCAAAAAAGGAATGCACAAAAGAGTTAAAGATAGATTTTTCAGTGCTTCACACGAAATCTATTTTGCTATGTATATATTTTTTTAATGAAATTTACATTTATTTTAAATTTAACGGAATTTTTTTTACAGTGCATTAGTGTAAGTCATAAAGTTAAACAGGGATACACACAAAATTTGGGCAAAATTTTGAAGTGAGAATTTATTTTCCCTTACCAATGTAGGAATTCTAATTTTAAATTACAGAATAAGGAGTCAAAACTGTACGTAAATTAGATAAACATTGATTAACAAAAGATAAAAATTTATCTACACTGTAAAACATTCGTGTAACGTTACTCCATAAAACTGGTGGCAGCCTTGCGGCCTCCAATTTGGTGGAGTATTTTAACCGATATAATCGGTGTAACATTGCAATGTTACACCAGTAATGCATGTTTTTATTACACCATTATGTAAGTGAAAAATTACTCAATGAAGTGTAAATCGTAGCTGCCACCAATTTTATGGAGTAACGTTACCACAAATGTTTTACAGTGTACTTGGCTAAAAATAAAAGTTCAACCCAATTTTGTACAATGTTCTTTCTGCTTAACAATTTCAATTTAGGAATCTAAATATTTTGCAGATGTAATATAGTACGCAAATCAACCGGTAACATATCTCTACCAATTTATGATATTCATATAAATCAATAAACGTCCGATTATCCGTCAATCCTGAGACCGACGTTATGGTGGGTAAGTGAAAGACAGTACAAGACCATTCCAAAAAATACATTTCTAATTGCCAATATATAAAAAAAGAATACTTAAATGATTTTTATTATTTTAATCAATAAAAAGCATAACTCATTTTAAAAAATGAAATAACCCTCTCGTCATTTAAGCCTCATATGAGGGTCTTACTTCAAATTGCAGTATTTGAAGGAAAAAAAATAGGAAAGAAGAAAACACTTAAATTATTTAGAATGCACGGGAGGTTTCTAAATATTTGCATTAACTGTACTTGTATAAGATACTCTGTATAAGATAATTTCTAGTATTATTTAAAATTGCTGCTTTATTGTTTTAGGGGAAAAATGATCTAATTTTTGAGCGTCTTTATTTTTTGTGATGCTCAATTTTTTGGGGGAGGTAAAAAATATTTTGTTATTCTACAACCCTTTGTTGCTCTTTTCCCTTTAATATGTGCGTGCTTTCCAATTCATTTTAAACATAACAGATTGTGGAAATGTTTTTGTTCTGCTTTATATAAGGTTCGAACAAAATAATAATAGGTAAAACATATTTACAAGAAAAAAAAAATTGCATATGATTTATCCGTGGTAATTTAGAAGTATTAAAAGTAAGAAAGATTTTTTTTTTCTATTTTTTATAATAATTTAATGACGAAAGGTTTAAAGATACAAATTTAGAATTTTACAGAGCATATAGCAATCTTTTTAATCAAAATTAATCTATTATACATTTTTGTTTGCGTTTTGCTTTTGTTTTTGTTTTTTCTGCAGTATAGGTTATAAGTTCTGCGTAATAAAAGTACTTGGTATGTTTGAACTTCCTCTTGCTTCTCCCATTCATTGATGCACTTAGAGAGCAAAGTGTTCACTTGTGCATAATTTACTCTTGAAACAATATTCCCTGATTTACAACATTCATCCCACTTAGATTCACAGTGTTTAAAATATTTTGAAAAATATCATAATCTGTTAATTTTGGATAAATAATATAATTCTTGTCACATTCATGCCAGTCTGTAACTCTATCAGGAGAAATAATTTTAAAACATGGTACGTTTAACTCTAATGCACATATATCCAAACACTAATAAATGCTTCATTATCTCGTGTGCTACCAATTGTGTTAGGCTAGTATTCGTTTCAGTTTTTTTTTTAAATAGAAGAGTTGCGTTGCGGTTAACTAAGGTTAACAGTTGATAGAGTAAAGGACAATCGCAAATTTACTGTTCTTTGTATTTACGGACATTTTTTCAGAATGAGCATTGAAAATAGCTTACCCAGTCAATGGTACTTCGAGGAACCCAGTTGCTTCGGCGCACATCCGTTATTTTGATATCATCTGAAAATTAAGTGACAGTCTCATTAAAATTGCAATGAAATATCTAATAAAATTAAGGATAAAAATCTTAAAGAAAGAAATTCTAAAAATAGCAAATGAAGACCAGTATAGTGCGGCAAGAAAAAAGCCTTCTTTTATATAAATCTAGTGATTTTAATAAAATTAAATTGGTACAGTAAAATTTAAAAAAATTGCTTTATTCACAAATCATCTGTTTTACATTTAACCTTAGATCGTTTAAAATAAATATCTTCACGATAATTAAAAATTACGTTAAATCTTAAACAATCGTCTGGCCCCCAGTTTCTCCAAACATTTTAAGCTATTGCATAGCTTTTCTCGCGGGTTTTGAGCGCGGCGACTGAATCTAGAAATTCCGTAACGAGAAAAAAAAAAAACCTAACACTCCAGCTAACGTCGTTACAGTTCGGCAGATTTCTCATTTATTCAATAAAAGAAAAAAATTGTTTTCTTATCGGTCATCACGCTCAAAAAGTGTAACTTGAATTTATCCAAGAAAGACAAAAATCAAAGACAAAAAAACTCCATAAAATATACGTGTGCACTCGGGGACTGCCGCAGTAAAGATATTGCATAGCATTTTTTATCAACCTATGCAATTATAATTATTTATTTATTTTTTATTCATACAGTTTTTTTGTCTTTGATATTAATTCAAGTTTTTTCTTTTTTTTTATATTAATTCACGTTACACTGTTTGAGCGTGATGACCGATAAGAAAACATTTTTTTTTTATTTTATTAAATAAATGAGAAATCTGCCGAACTGAAACGTCGTTAGCAGGAGTGTTAGTTTTTTTTTCTCGTTACGGAATTTCTAGATTCGGTCGCCGCGCTCAATGCCCGCGATAAAAGCTATGTAATAGCTTAATACGTGTGGCACTCGAGGATTGCCAAGGTAAAGCTATTGCATAGTATTTTTTATCAACTTATGCTATTATAATTATTTATTTATTTTTTATTTATGCAGTTTTTTTTTGTCTTTGATATTAATTCAAGTTTTTTTTCATTTTCTTTGATATTAATTCAAGTTGCACTTTTTGAGCGTGATGATCGATAAGAAAACAATTTTTTTTCTTTTATTGAATAAATGCGAAGTCTGCCGAACTGAAACGACGTTAACCGGAGTGTTAGGTTTTTTTTTCTCGTCACGGAATTTCTAGATTCGGTCGCCGCGCTCAAAGCCCGAGATAAAAACTATGCAATAGCTTAAAAATAAATAAATAATTATAATTGCATAAGTTGATAAAAAATGCTATGCAATAGCTTTACCGCGGCAGTCCCCGAGTGCCACACGTATTTTTTATATGAAACTAGTGATACTGGCAACGACGGACGTGGCAGAAGGATTTTTTTAACTACTCTATTGCAAGTATTTTCCTAGATTAAACCAAATTTTTGCGCTAAATAACTGCGACTTTGAAATTTTGAATCAATGTTTTGAGCGCCTGTTGAAGCAAAGTTGGATGTTATTGAAAGAAATGATTATGAAAAATCAATTTTTCAACTTTTCCATTTTTTTCGAAAACCCCCGGAAAAAGCGGTTTTTTTCCACCACTTCAATTTTTTTGAAGTTTTACATCTCCATACATTTTAATGTTTTGAAATTCGGTATCACAGTCAAAAATAAATCGTGATATATGCTCGTTATGAGGATTATAATAATATGAAATTCCGTGCATAAGTTCTTGAGATATGGCTATCATTAAAGTCGCATAAATAATGAAAAATCAAGTATAGCAGTGTCACTTTTTAAGGGATTTGCATTAAAACCTCGTTATCAAAAACTTATGTCAAAACCTAGCTGAATCTGAAGATTTATGAAAATCCATGAATTAGTTTTTGAGATAGAGGTGTTGAAAAAATCGTTAAAAATCGATTATAGTATCGCTACCTAATCGGCAATTAGTACCTAAACCTTAGAAGAACAAATTGTGCAAACGTCTAATTGAATCGATGGTTAGGTAAATTTTCATGTTTTTATTGTTTAGACACAGCTATTTGCAGAAATCGTGAATAATGCAACATAATAGCGGCACCTGTTGAGCGATTTACGCCAACGCATAATCAGCATCAATTCAAACCAAGGATTAATTGAATTTGAAGCTTAAAGAAAATCCGTGCATTAGTTCTTGAGATAGATCAATTGCTGAAATCTCGAAAAATGGATCAAAGCAGCACCCCCTGTTGAATGATTCACCTCAATAAAAAGAACAGCGCTCAAATATATCAGGTACTAACTGAATAAAAATTATTATTAAATTCTGTACATTATTGTTGAGTTAGATTATCCATAAAATTCATGTCACATACAGATAGACAGACTAACAGACAGGCATTTTGAGAAAAAAAAAGCACGTGATCTTTGACTCCTAACATATATAAATACATCAGAAATTGGGAGGCGAAAATTTTCGCTAATCCAATTTTTTTTTTTTTTTTTTTTTTTTTTTTTTTTTTTTTTTTTCTTTGTAAATATGAGAGAAAGTATTACAATATAAATTTAACACATATGTAATCAAAAAATGGGTCCAAATATTGAAATATTTGGTATTACAAAGCTTTCTATAAAAATTAAAAAGTTTCGTTGTGGGTCGCGGCTATGCAACTAATACGAACGTGGAAAAAAAAAAATTTTGGTGTAGTTTGCGGCAAAACTAACCAAAATACATTAAATATAAATACATAAAAATGTACAATTACATAAAATTTATATAGATAAATAAACAAAAAATTAAAGTTTCCAATTAAGATCATTCTCTTTTATATTCTGTTCTTACATCGCGTTGGACTGCCTAGAGTACAAACAAATTTATTGCTTCTTCAAATCCAATGTTTATTAAGTATTTTTTTTTAAATCAAGTGCAGTTAGGAATATTTTGTTTCTTATTTTATAACCAGCGAAATGAATGAAAACATATCATGCATCTATGATAAAATATTTCGTCTAAAATTAATTCAGAAACTATATTTAGTCATTTTTTTTTTTTTTTGTAATTCTTATTTTTTAAAAATGCAATTTTTCAAAATATTATCTTCATAAATAAAATCTCCTAATAAAACTCTTAGCATACCATTCTCCTTATTAGAAGAAATTGCTGAAAGGGAATCTTCAACTGAAATATGTGTATCACTTGGATGAAGTAAATTTTGTTTTTAATAGATACAAAACTCTTTATCATATACAGAGCAGCAGGAAGAAATTCGGATAATTTTCCAATTGTAGATGGGAACAACTGAAATTCGGTTTTGAAAGGCGTTATACACTTCCATATGATGAAATGAGACGAAATATTTTAATTTGTTTTACCTGCGCAGCTTTGCTACATCATTCTGAAGTTTGGAAAGCGCTTCATAATCTATGCTTGACGCATGATTTTTTTTTCTTTCTTGTTAATAATGAAAACATGAGGTGATCAATTCCAGGAGTAAAAATGCTATAAGTTTACTAATTAAGCATCAATGTAACAGACACTTATTCAAAAATTAAAAAAAAATAAAATTTTGCAAGTAGAAAAGTTATATATTTTTATAACATTTAACATAAATTATGCAATTTTTTAGCAAACTGCAAAAAAATATGTAACATTTTTAAGGAAAATATCATTTATCTTGCTCAGTAATTTTTCCAAGGAAACACTGGAATTGTGATTTTTTTTTTTCTGTGCCTGTCGGATATTTTTAACACTTTCAGTGCTACGCCATTCATGGGTGAAATTTTCGTTTATTTAATGATATAATCATGTAATGAATAAAAGATAAGTAAATTTTAAATGAATTTTTAGTAATTATTTAAAACAATAGACTATGTCTTAGTTTTATATTGTATTTTACACTGTCAATCTCCGGCGACTGATGCGGTCAAAACGGAAAGATCAATGTCAGTCACCGGTGATTGAAGTTGCACTTAACGTGCTGGAGTTGTAAACAGTAATCTAGATTATAAAACACACAAGAGAGACATGTGAAAATAATTACTAAAATCTAAATTTTCCTTGCGTAATTTTTAATAAACCAAAAGCCTTGTGTCCATTACTGACATTGACACATTTATTTAAATTGGAAAGTGTCATCATTACTACATTTATGCATACGTGTGCATGTGAAACCAAAAGTATGAAAAGAGTTTTTTTTTAAACAGATATATTATGCAGATCACCAATATTTCATAATAACAGATAAACAGATTTTCTTATGATAGGCACATTGTTCTTTGGGGTCCCCCGTAATTAAGTCAAGAGTAATGTAACGACAGTATTGATATTACAATATTCATTTATGATACCAGAAAATTTTAATATTTTTTCCTCACGGCAATTCGAGAAATAATGTAAATATTCATTATCGCGCTTTCTGGATAGTTATTTTTTTATTTATGAAAACAATCATTTTTATGCTTTGTAAACTTTTCCGTTTGTTAGGTTTGTATGTGGTTAGCATTTCAGTTAAAGAAACATTTCCTCCCCTCCCCTCAAAAAAACTTTGATTATGGATATTCATCTATTTCTTACCGCACATTAAATCATAATAAGGACGCATTTATATAATGGACTTAAAAACTTTTAAGAATACTTGCAATTTCAAATGCCATAAAAAATCTTTTCATGTATGGTATATCTTAAAAACACATAAAGCAGATGACAGCGATACGTTATTCTAAAACGTTCTTTTTTTTTTTTTTTTTTTTCTTAATATCAATGACATCCATGCACAAAATATTAACATAAAAAAGCACACTACCTTATCTACTTAATCTATTTAAATGGAGTTAAAATAAACGACGCTGTCTTAGTAATTAAATCTAAATATTTTCGTCTAATAAAAGCTTAACTACTTAAAATAATTTTTAATATATAAAAAGCTTATTGATGGTGATTCTACCTGAAACAATTCTAAACAAATGTAAAATTTTTATAGTTTTTATTATCTTACCCATTTCCACGAGATCGTTATAATTCTTTTTTATCCTAGTGAAACTTTCCTTTTCATAAACACTTAATTCACTCCAGTCACTTTGGTCGAAATATTATTTTAAAGGCTCAAATCAATTTTAACGATTTCTTCTATATATTTCGCTCATCCATATCATTCAAATAATCTGTGACAGAAATGTTCTAAATATTGTCTTAATTATCGCCTGCGTCTCTTTTATTTATCGTTGCCACAAAACATTTAAATAAATCACGGAAATATGAAAACATGGAATATGATTGTAAATTTTTTCAAAAGTGTATTTAAATAATAATGATAATGATTATAATAATGATGTCCAATGCATAATTAGGTTTTATAAAATAGAGAGTGAATAATAGTTTTATATAAGAATTTATTGATTTGTGTATAAAAAAAGGTTTTTTTTTCTGGTTTCAATGTGTGTAGCCTAGATGGTATACGGATCTAATAATATTTACCGTGATCGTCTGCTGACTTTCCTTTGATTGTCATAGCTACTGAATTAGAAAGAATTGAAATATAATGCGATTTTAAAATGAAATTGATTGATAAAATGGCACAAAAATTTAAATAAAAATTTGATTTAGACATATTAATAAAGCAACCAAATAGTTCAATTACATCTTATTTTCCAAGTTTTATCCATTTTCAATATTTGCATAATTAATAAAAAAATCAAGCCATAGGAAAATGCACAATTAGAAAATGAAAAGCCAGAAAACGAATGTAACTTTTCTTGAGATTCTTAAGTATACTGACTGATATTTTATTCGTTATATATTATTTAGTGATTTAAATCCATAAAAATAGATGAACGTACGCGATACCTATTTAAAAACATACGATAAGTTTAATAGACAAGGCAGACGAATTATTTACTAGAAAGTGTTTGATTTTTTGGTTGTCTATGTATTTTGAATTATTTAGCACGTATTTTTGGGATAATTGATGAAACAGATTTTCATTCAAACGCTACTTGAGAGATGTTACGGGAAATAGCTTATAAAAATATTTTTAAAAATAATAATAAAAATAGACAAATCATTCATTTAATATAAAGCGTAATGGAAAATTCTGAATAATTAGGGCATACGTATGCTCGTATCAAGAACGTTTCAAACTTGAAAAACTTCGTATAAAGCTCCAATGCGGAGACTTTTACGTTGAGGTAGGAGTAATGAGAAATGCGGTTTCCTGAATGAATTGTTTATCACCATAATTTAATTAGCTCCAGAATTATTAAGACCGAAATTCAAGCATTGGAAAACAGCACTGAGGGGTTGAAGTGAAAATTGATATAGCATCGATTTATCTAAAAATCAAACATAATACGCAATTTGATGGAATTCCATATATTTCTTCTTCACCTGAAGCTTTCACGGAGATCGTGAAATGCACAACATTATTAATGGTATCTGTTGGTGGGTACATATCAAACATAACAATGAACAAAAAAAAAAAAAAAAAAAAAAAAAAAAAAAAACAGAAATTCGTTTAGCTGACATACGCTTGCATTGTAAATCATGATTTATTTAAGGTTACTCAGAATATTTTAGGAAACTGGAATGCCTAGAACTTTTTATGCAACTTCGACTCGATTACGATAAAATTTTAGCGCGATTACTGTAATTTTAGTAGATTTTTTGTAAAGCTTTCCAAAAATTAAATTTGTATATTTACATATTTTTAATTACAGTATACAAATTAAATCTACGTAAACATACAGTTTTCTTTAAATTTAGATTTGTAGACTTCCAGGTTTTTTTACTTTTAGTCTAACAAAAGTCTATCAAAAAATGCAGTTTGGTAAAACTCCTTGTACCAGTTCTTGAAATAAAACTGCCATAGAAAGCGTAAGAAAATGCAACAAACTAGCGCTACTTATTGAAACATATTTACCCCAACTTTTAATTGTATTTGTCGTTATATATTATATAGCCACCCCCCCCCCTCTTCCGTCCTTTTTCGACACTTTCACAAAAAACAGAACATTTTTTATTGCTTAGAATTGAATTTGTCAATTTCTAGGGCTGGAGAGTCTGCTTTTTCAGAATTCGACTATTTACGTGCCATTTTTTTTCATCTTATTTTATAATTTTGTTTGCATTGGCGATATTGCCCACAAAAGGTGGGCATTGGTCAAGAAGTCTCGCTACTATATTTTATGAATGCATTCCTGTAAAATTATTTTTTTATATAGAGATAGCCAATGATTTGATGTTTGAAATACTATATGTGTCCGGGAAAAAATATCGAAAAGTAAGCCGCGAAAATTGATAGAATTTTAATGTGACGTTATTATTCCAAGATAGCTTATATATTCATAAATACATCTCTTTATGTATTTCTTTAAAACATAATTACATACAGGTATGTATTTTGAGAAAATGTGAACAAAATAAAATAGAGGGAACTAAAGAATATTAAAAATTGAATACTTATTACACAACGAATGGAACTGTTGCAACTAAGTTAAAATAAAAAAAAACTTATAAACATATGTTTTCAATATTTTTTAATTGACAATATTTCTACCTTTAGTCTGTTATTTACTTTTTATATTTATATTTAGATCTCCTCTAACATACTATTTCAATCATAAACCTGTTTTACGAGGGAAGTTTTGAGTCTCGATTACATCTACCTATTAAACTTTTGTGCAGTTTGGATCATAATTTAAGATATAAATAAATAACTTTTTGGGACTCCGGGATTTAAGTTATGTATCTTTATAATACTTAAATCCGAACAGCTCAAATCGATTTGTAAGAAACATTCTAGATATTAGGGAGACGAAATGTGAATCCCTTCTTAACATGACAAAATAATCTAAAATTTATATATAGTTCTTTTTTTTCAAACGTTGTTTAGTTTTAACCGTCATAAATCTAGCATATCTCAACTTAGATTCGCAACACACTTTCATACTCTTAACGCATACTTTAGATATTAGATTCTTGTCTTACGTAAGCCTAATTTTATTTACTATAAAGAAAGAGAAATTATTCGTTGGGCAAAGCAGATTTTTATATATTTTTTTATTTAAAAAAACTATGAAAACACCGTATGTTTATAATAGGAAAAAATTTATTATATGTATCGAATGTATTGCATGCGTTTTTTATTTATCATCTTATTGCAGTGCCTTAAAATAACCTCTAATTACACTGTATAAAAAGATAAATGTTTCTTAACCTATGAAAGTTACGAAAGATTATCTTATATAAATGTATAATATAATAATCACTAGCGAAAACACACTTTCAGAAATTACTTCTTCAATTCATGGAAATATTACTGGCAGCACTGCTACCGAATTATATCCGAGAATAGAAGAATATCCATTCTATTTTATTTCTGTTAAAAGAAATAAAGTTTTCGCCAACTGAAAAAAATGAAAAAACTCTATTTTTCTTCGGTAGATGATCTTGAGTCAATTTTTAAAAATTGAACAGCTATGTATATTTTTAATTGAGCTCCAATATATATTTTCACTGTGTTCGTTTAAAATATGTTTTACATGAAAAGAAAATTAATACTAAATAAAAATTGAAAATAAGCTTAAATGAATGAGAAAATTGCTACTTTAATAAAGTCAAAAGCATTTTTTTTTTACTATTATTAAATAAATTAGAAATTTCATTTTATTGATTTTTCTGTGTTTTATTTAAAATATAAATAAAAAACCATTAGTATAATTGGTACAATCGAAACAACAACATTGGCATTAATATAGTCAATACGCTTGCTTGCAAGGAGTAAACGGGTTTTCTTCTTCTTTTTCAGACTTTCGGGGAGAATTGGCGGAAAAGCATGGAAGTACATAAATTATTTGTTTAAAAATGACGGATAATTTGATATACACAGATAAATTTTCATGAAGGTGTTCGCAATAATATCCTTCGAGTTATCCACAATCCCAATGTTTTTTTAAATATAAAAAGCAATATACTACAGCACTGAAAAAATTAATGTTGATTTTATAGAGCGTGAGTAAATGCATAGAGTGTGAGTAATTAAACTGTCAGATATTATTTCCAGAGTGCTGATCCAAAATCTTGGTACACTGGACCATTATTATCCCTAAGATAATTTATTAAATACGAAAATGGAATTAAAAAAATCTATCCAAAGATCAATTATTTGGCAGATTAAAATTTTAACGTACTAATACGAGTACCAAAGTTGAGCAATGGGAAACATCACATTCAAAAACTGTAAAAGAAACATTTAATAGTTCCTGAAGTAGACTTTAATATAAACATGATCGCTTTTTGAGACAAAAGAAATTGTATGTATGCACTATCGCACTGAGAATTAAGGACAAATGTTTAAATTACTGCTACCAAAAAAGTTATATGGTCGACGAATACTTTTTTTGTTATTACTTAATGTGATGGAAAGTATGCACACCGAGTTAATAACTGTAGTGTGAGAAAATATTTTTTTTTCATTTATTTTATTAATGGCTTTGTTGAAACTTAAGAAAATAAGGCGACTGATGTATACAGTGTAAAAAAGGAGAAATAGATACTTTTTTTAAAGAAAATAAAAGGATGTTTTAATTAAATTAATAATTGTGAAAATAATAATAATATTTTAAACAGTCATATATGATGATAGATCACATTCATCATCTCACTGATTAACATTCTTTTTAATGTTTGTGGAATCTTTCCGAAAGTGATCATAGCTTTCTGGAATTGTATTAAATCTTAATTTTCCACCATCATTCTTCTAAACACCCATGATATTGATGGAGAAGTGATGCGGAAGGCTCCCAGAGGATAGAGCACTGAATGTCCGAATGGCAGAGTGAAAAAGAAACGGAGCGGAAAGATTCTTTTTTTTTTTTTTTTTTTTTTTTTTTGAAAGCACATCCGATAATCTCTGGATAGATTCAAAAAGGGAAAATAAATAAAGCTACAAAAAAGTGAACTTTGTACTTATTTGATTCAAACTCTTTGCCTCAAGGGACGGTTAGAGTTTGAAACGTGTGCTACTTATATATATACTTCAAATCCAATGCCACCAGCTGTAGGGTTACAGCAGGGTAAAGTAAAATGGGTGTGATCTTAGAAGAGTCCACTTCTTGGCGCAATTTTAAAAAATTGGTGCGATTTTATGCATTGGTGCAATTTTATTTATTACACTTTTATATTCATATGTATATACATGTGTGTACATACACCCATTTAAAAAGAAAAACAACATGCAATACTTACTGTTTAAGCTGAACCAAAATATTTTCGAAAAGTGTATAAAAATATTTTTTCTCTCTCTCTGATTTTTGTAAACATTTTTCGAGTAATTTATATAATGTATCAATCATTTTTTTTTTTTATTACAGCGAAAAATTGTTCTTGAGAATGATATCCATTCTCAATTAAACATTTTTACCTGTGTATTTCAATGCAAAAGATAGTTTTAATTTTAATGTTAATCTCAATACTGTCAATTTAGTATGTTTATTAAACATTGAATTGTGCAACATGGTAAAAAGATCTCAAAAAATTTAGATATATGTCATGATGAAACACCGATAAATACACAATTTTTTTTGGAAACTTATTCAAAAATTACTACAAGAGGAAAGAATTTTTAAGTAAATTTGCCATTTTTATCTAAAAAATGTACTGGTTTATGCCGTTTCTAATGCTAAAATAATCTTTTCGGAATAGTGGGTAAATCCGAAAAAGGTCAATGAAATTTGTTTTCTCGGTTACATTTTATTTTCTTTGGTTAAGAAAAGTATGTTTTCTTTTTTTTTACACCGTGAAGCCACATTATTAACCTATTTAATTATTGCACAGAATCCGTCCAATTATTGCTTCTTAAGGAAGGAATTTAATATTTTTTTATAATAATATTCTAAAAACATTTTATGTCACAGAAAAGATTTCAACTCATTTTTAATATATTTCCTTATGTTATACTTTAAAGAATCTATCTAAATATCCCATTTGTCATGTTCTGAATAAAAAAAGATGATCAACAGATCAGTTCGACCACGTGATCACCAGCCCGCCAAATTTGTCCAACAAATCCTAATGGAAAAATTTTTTGTAGCCTTTATTATTAGCCAACCAATCGCAATCATCCAAATTTGAGGGGCAAACAAAAAACAATCCTGGTGCGACGGCATCAGTTGAAACTGATCTATTGAAGCTTGAAAAAAATCATTTATATGTAATCTTTAGCTTTTTATTCGATATTCAGACGCGATTGAGAATTCGTCCCGAAAATATCTAATATTTGTTAACTAACAGATTTAAACTGTTTAAATTATGAATCAAAAAGAAGGATAGCTTTAAGCCTGTTGTCCCAACGTTTTACGTATGAATACCTTAAATCATAATCAACACTTTAAATTTTATATGCAGACTGAAATGTGTTTCAGGAAATTTAATTTTAGCTAAAATATATATAATAAGCAATATCTACAGAACGACGATTTTATTTTATTGTATTTTTTAGTTGTTTATTTTTTATTTTTTGTAGCACATGACATTATGCTACTTGTTTTGTTGTATGCGTTAAACAAATTTGAATTTCCGTTCTTCTTGTACTTATTTTCTTGTATTTTTCTTTATATTTTCAGGAAAATATGTACCTCTATGTAAAATCATGAAATATAAACATACATATAGATATAGATATAAACTGTAGCTGTAACATTGTAAATCTTACGAAGTTTTCTACTTAGTCTTTTAATGATAAACATTATGAAATATTCCCCACTTCAAATGTCTTTCTTGAAATACTCTTGATTACACGTGGATGATTAATTGAAAAATAAAATAAAATACTCGCTCAATTGTAGCATTTATCTTTTTAACCAATTACATTAAATTGCATTGATAAAATTATGATACCTTCATCGAATTCGTACACCAAAAACCATACAATTTCAAAACGCAGTTAAAGCAAAGCAATACTGAAGTTCATATGAAAAAGTTCCTAAAAGTCAGTCCTTCTACATTCTTAAAACGAAAGAGTGATTTGGCTTCTCATGAAAGAGCTGTAAATTTTCAGATCATAAAAGAATTGTTTTTCAAATTATTCAATCTTCCTCATTTAAATTGGTTATTTAAGTAGCTCAACTTCATTTAAATTGGTTAAAACAGCTCGTTCACTCGAGTTATTTCAACTCTTTTCAAGAAGCTGCCTTTCAAAACGTGAGATGAGTGGATTTCAGCTCAACTTGAGTTATTTCGTGGCTGAATTTTTAAGAGAGTATAAAATTATATTGCAACAGATGGTTCTTTTTATTATACTACTCTTGAGACCGTTCCATTCCGTAGCGTTATTGATTCAAAGCGACACCTTCTTTCAAGATGTCAACATGAGAATGATGTAGACTCTGCTCCTCTTTTTTCTGAAGGAGTAACAGTATCCTCTTTGCGATAAATCCTTTTTCAATCGTTTGTGGTCTTATACAATAAAGTGCGACACACGGGTTGAATGCATTCGTTTGATTCCATAAAGAATTCGATTATTTTTTGTAAAGGGATGAGGGATTTAGATTTCTGAAGTCGACATTGTGATACAGAAACAGTTTCGATACAGAGAACATCCGATTTGAAAATATCTTTGAAAACAAAGCATTTTTAACATTTTCAAGACAAACTTTGAACTTATTAAAGAAAATAAAATTATTATTACTTTTTTTAAGTATTTTTTATCTTTGATATTCATTATATCACGCTGTATTTTAATGATTTTCACGTTGTTGTTATATCAGAGCCAGAAAAGAAATTTTTATCGTTATTTTTTTATTGTACATTTTTTTGTTTGAATTTATGTCTATTCTCTATAGTTATATGACTGTTTGTTTACTTTCATGTTAAAACCTTATTATAACTACATACTTTTCAACTTTTAAATTATCTTTTTAATTAATGATTCTAAATTTTACTTAGTTACTAAATTAATTTTTTTATTTCTCGAAAAAAAAAATTTTTTTTTTCATTAAAATGTCATTATAAAATATTTAAAATTAAAAAGGCTATTCTAGGATTAATTTGATTGATTCAACAGTACACCCATTTTTAATTTGGAAAAGGGTAACTAAACCGGAAAACACATTTTTTATTTAAATTAAATAAAGACGATTATAATTAAAAGTACGCTTTAATTTTATGCGTGTGTTTATATTTAAATACAGTGATGTAGTTTTAAAGGTACAACAGAAAAAAATAGTACTACCTTATACAGATTTTGCACATAACAGTGTGTAATATATATTTATTCAATGATATTGATTCGTTTGACAATTCCCCTTTGGGAAATATCCATGGATGATATAAACTCATCCATCCGATATCGTAGGACAAATTCTTTCTTTGACGTTGGTAATCCGTTCGGTAATACGCTACTACACTTTTGCAATGCACCCCTCTCATGACATCTGAACTGGAGTAGATTTCTATGAACACTAAATGTGGCTAAAGGATTAGATCTTCATCTCAGAGAAGAGTTGCCTGCTGTTTACATTTTTTTTTCCATATAAATAACGTAAAGTATTTTATAGGTATGAGGACATGCTACACTGTAAAAAAAATTCAAGAGGTTTCTAAAATTTTTTAGTAAATTTGTATTTCACAGAATTTTTAATAACTATTACAAGTTTTTTTTGCAAGTGAAACAAACATTTCTTTTGTAAACTGGGCAATTTTTTGTATAATTTACTTAAAACTTTTTAGTATGAGCCACCATGCAAATTTTAGTAATAGCTCCAAAATTATTTTTAGTTAATTAAAAATTATATTTAAACTCCTGAAGCGGAAGATTTTCGGTAAAACCAGAACAGATGGCAGGACCAAACTTTGCTACCTGCTCTATTTTGACATGTTTCTAAAGGGGAGGGAACGTCCAGAGATCATTAAACATGGTAAATGCTACTACAGGATTTTCATAATCCCTTTATTTAACGAGTACTTACATTGTATTTTTCGGTGCATATTTGGCGGCGTCCAGCATCGAACCCGGGTACTTTCAGCGTGGAGTTCGGTGCTATGACCACTAGACTATCACGGTCACACCATGTGAGTTTTAGTAATAGCTATTAAAAATGTAAAACTGTTAACTCTATTCGTTGCTAGCTTTTTTCTAGTAATTCTTACAAATTCCTTGTAACCGAGTAAGATTACTAAAAAAATTTTTGTAATTACAAGGATCACTAAAACTTTTTTAGTAGATGGACCTTTTTTTTACAGTGTACCCAGCAAAGACAAATTTCTCAGAAAAGTCACCGTTTGATGTCAAAATTATCGGTTTTCATGTAACATTGCGAAACGTTTTTAATGACAAAATAAAGTTACATCGTATATGTGGTACCAATAGAATGAAAGAAAGGCGATAGAACTGTAAAAGCGTTAAATTCTGTTATCCATCAATTATGTTATACATGATGTGCTGAGTCTGATAAGTGAGAAAATTAATATTGTTTTTAAAATATCCTATTTTTAAACATGCTTGATATCTTTATTTTGCTGATGAGAAACTGTGAGATGGGTACTTATTTCCTCTTCAATTAGCAGCTTTGAAACAATAACGAACGAGCATATTGTTGTCGTCTGTCGGTGATCCTGCTTTTCTTTCCTTTTCTTTTTACTTTCTTCTATCATCAATAGAAGAAAGTATTGTAATCGAAATTTTTTTCGACTTCTGGTTTTAACGGATTTACACGTTTTAGGGGTCAGAGATTCCAAAAAACATGGTTTTACAAAATGTCTGTCTGTCCGTGTGTCTGTGTGTCTGTCCGTATGTCGCCATTCTACCATCAAAAGGTGTATGAAGTTATGCATAAAATTGAACGAAATTTTTTGTGATTGTTTTTGGCTGTGGCAAGTAGGTCCTCCTTCAGTTTTAAAATATTCCGCCGGAAGGGGGCGCTGCAATCGCGATTTTTGTGCCATTTTCAATATTGTACCGATAAAAAGTATATGAAGTTATGCATCGAATTGACCCAAATTTTTTGTGCATGTGTATCACTATGGCTAGTTGATCCTCTCTGAATTTGAAAAAAATCCGCCGGAAGGGGGCGCTGCAATCGCGATTTTTGTGCCATTTTCAATATTGTACCGACAAAAAGTACATGAAGTTATGCATCGAATTGAAAGAAATTTTTTGTGTAAGTATATGGTTATGGCTAGTTGGATCGCCCTGAATCTGAAAAAAATCAGCCGAAAGGGGGCGCTGAAATGCCGAATTTTATGCCATTTTCAATATTGCACCACATAAAAGTGTGTGAAATTAGTTCTATATGAACTAAACATTTTGTATGTGATTATTTTTTGGTAAGGCAAGTAGGTCCTTCCTGAATTTGAAAAAAAAAATCTGCCTATCATTCTATTGTCCATCAGCTCGTGCAGAGACGGAAATTCGTTTTTATTCCGATTAATTAATTGAAGCAGAAATTTAAGATGAAAATTGAAGTTACTAGGGTATTGAATTAAAATTATTAAAGCATTAAAATGAGTAGCTTTTTTTTTAAATATTAAAATGCATGTATGAGATAGAAGAAAGTTTTGGGATTGGCACATCCAACTAGTTTTAAATATAAAAGATCTTTTTTTTAGTTAGATGTTACAACATCTTGCTAATGTTATAAGTACTAGTTTCTCCAACAATTACACGAAAAGAGCTCATCCTTGCGTGTTTTTTTTTTTTTTTTTAATTTATAGAAAATTTTTTTTTTAAATAAAAGTGATATTCAAAGAGTGCACCGAGTGGAACCCGGTTCAAAGCATATTACCAACGTGTCGAAATGCTTCCGCAGTCGTCTTCAGGATAAATATGATGTTGAAATGTTTAAAAGTATAGAGCAAGCATTTTGAATAATCTTGATGAATGATATGATTGGAAAAGTGCAGTCAGTACACTAGAAAATTTTAAAATGAAATAAGTTGAGATGAATCGAAAGTTCACTTAAATAAAATCTAGTGCCACCAGCTGTAGGGGAGAATGTATTACATTCAAACAAGGTCATGGTTGATGAAGGAAAATTAAAATTTGACAAACAAGTAAATAATTGAGACTTTTTTATTATATCAAGCCAAATTTTTGGCTTAAGGGTCCTGTAGTACTAACGCCAGGGTGAGTAATAATACTAAGTACGATATTTACAAGTCGTTAAGGAATTACGGAGAAATGGCACTACGAATTCTGCAATGATATCCTGTGATTCTGAGTGATCTAAATCACAAATAACCGCTAAAACTTAATTTTTTGCATTTGTAGACATTACCGCTAGAATAAGCACGTTAGAGTCAACACGAGATCTAAATTTGCTAGAAAAGTTCTGCGATGTGAAGGCTATATATTTATTAAGGAATACACTGTTTATTACGTAAATTTGTAGTGTATTTCATGTACATTTAAAATGTTGAGGGAGATTTGGAACATGTTTGCGAGAAAGATTGTGGTTTATAATATACTGTGCAAAATGTATACCAGAGTAATAATGACATCCATTGGTGTTATTTGCCAGGTTGATTCGTCATTTAGTTTTTTTATGTTTTTATCATATTTTATTTTATGCATAAAAAGCATTATCTTCAATGTTGAAAACTAAAATGGACAAAGAGAAATTTGCATGACGTGGATACTGCTATATTTTTCATTTCAGAAGAATTAAACATCAAATGACTTTTATTCCATCCTGATATCAAAATTAATCGTAAATAAAATCAATTTATCAATTTGAAAATTTGAAAATTTACATTCCGTTATTCACCTCTTACTTTATAGTTATGTTTGCAAGGCGCTATTACCCAAATAGGGGAATAATAACGCCAATTAGTCAAGTAACCACGCCACTGATATTTTATAAATACAGATTTTCTAAAATATTCATTCTTGTTTATATAGCAAATAAGTTTCTTATCAAAATTCAACATTTCTTTAAAAAAAATCTAAAACTAAGCACTGAATTATTATTAGAAACTTAACGTGGCGTTGTTATTCCAGTATATCTTATTATAAGACAAATTAAGAGTAGAGGCATTATGCTCATGTCTGACTATCTTATGCTTTTAATTCGGTTATTACTTGGAAATGAATATCGTGATTTGAGGAAGTGAAATATGAATTTCACCTCCTCAAATTTCATATCAAAGCTTTCGTTATTCAAAATAGAAATGAGAGAGAGCTGTAATATGTTTAAATTGTTTAATATCCCAGTGATACAGCTTATTTCTTTTTTATAACCTGCGCCTTGTTATGCTAAAAAAAGACTCTTGTATCCTTATTTAATAAATAAGCATTCCATATATTCCAGACTTTTGTTTAAATTGGATTTTTGCCATGATAAAATGAATTCTTTTATCATTATATAATATAGTATTAAATATTTTATATATTCCAGATTTTTGGTCAAATGGGATTTATCAATTTTATCAACACCGTGATACACTAAAAGAATTAAGGACAGGGTTTTTCATTTCTTGTAATATGGTATTTAAAATAAGTATCAAAAAATGGAATTTATATTTCTTTTCTTTATTAGATAATTTACTCATCTCATTTCTTCATTTTAAAGTTAATGTTATCATAAGTGAAAATTTAAATCTATGGACCGTTTTATGCACTTTAGAATTACGGATAATGCATAAATATATTTTTCTCGATTTCTACAACAGTATCACAAGCTACCATATGTCATATTACAATTAATATTTTTGTTATAAAACACACATACGCACGTAAATGATGCCTGCATTCAAATTATAACCCCCTCACTCCTGAGAGAAATTTTACATGGCACTAAAAAATCATGTTTAAAGTTATTATAAAAAATCTCCAAAGATGCATTACTCTATATATCGATGCATGTAATATGCACACATTAATTGAAAAAGTCTACATGTAATTTTATCAATTTTAGAAGCATTTAAAATTATTTAAAGGCTGTTTTTAGCGTCGCGCGTCCATGTGTCATCAGGACTAACAAGGAAGGTCTCCATACGGGCAAACTCCGAAAAATCTGAAAAAATTATAGAATGATCTTCTCATGAAGATATATACGTTTGTAAAAAAAATTTCGTCGGAACCCCCGTATTCTGTCCGTAAAAAAATAATGAAAATTTCGTTATTTGGCGTTTTATCATCTTTTGGCCATAAAAAGCAATTTAAAAAAATGCTTTGTCAAATACATTTAAAGGATTAAAATTTCATGTTCAACTTCTTTAGATAAATTAAATATCTTTCGTTTTGTCAGTTTTAGTTTGTCTTCAGTATAGTTTCGTTATATTGATATTTATATGTATTTATATTCAAATTTAACCATCAAAATTTGTGATTTTAAACGAAATTCAAATTTAAATTAATTAAAATTGTTTTAAGTTCAAAGTCCAGTTGAGCATTGTCAATTCTATTTTGTTGCTATGGAAATACCTGGCTTTTATTTTTGAATGCATTTAAATGTATGAAGATAATTTTACTGAATAAGAATTTTTATATATGAAAATATTTTTTCCAGTGTTAAATTAAATAACTACAGCAACAAATAATATATGTATATATGTGCAGTTTAATATATATATATATATATATATAATACATTAAATTCTTTCATTGTTTATGTTGAAATTCATTAAATACATTTACACGATTCTAAAAATCCGAAAGTTTTCAGTTGCATTAAAATCGTTTGATTTTGGCGTTGAAAAGTGGTGCTCGCCAAATCGTGTGACACTTTCGTCTTTTCACGCCAAATATTCGAAAGTATTTTATTTTTTTACATGTTTTCTTCTGTAATTCCGCCGCTAATTTTCACTGATTCTTTATTACATACATGAGTAGTTTATTTAGTATTTTTTTTTCAAAAAAAAAAAAAAAAAAAAAAAAAATCTGAGTATGCCCAGAATGGAGACCTTCCTTGTGAGACAACATACAATAAATACATTAAACTTATATCACTTTTGTTGGGTTTAATGTATTTATTATAAATTATCTATGTGATATTTTTATGCATTTTTTAAAAATGTTTTTGTTATTATTTCATCATTTTGGGAAAATATTTTTATTTTGAAGAAAAAAAATCCTTTCCTTTTATTTTTTTTTAGAGTATTTTATATCATATACAGCAAAGAGAATAAGAGGATAAATAATGATGAGTATATTTTTATAGGCGCAATGTCTTTATCTAATAACAAATCCCCATATTCAGCAAACCTCCTTTATATTACGAGACCACCTTATACTGTGCCACAGTTGTAATAAAACTACTCTCCGTAAGAATTCACGAATCACAAGAAATAAATCTTTATATGGAATTCTTGATACCAAAAGTGTTTTTCGTGGTTTATTAATTTTATTACTCAGCATGCAGCATTCGATTTTATTGACACACATATAGTATCATTACATTAGAAGAAAGCCCATCATTTTATTGGTACTCTAACAATAAATAGTTTATGGCACACACCATAAACAGATAGTACACTGTAAAAAAAAAATCTGCAAAGGTACTAAACCTTTTCTAGGAAACTGGGATTCGAAGAACTTTTCCTGTAACGGTACCAGCAAAAATTCAAGTTTCAGAATCGATTACATGAATTTTTCCTTCTATCGTTACATGAAAAGTTCTTGGAATCCCAGTTTCCTAGAAAATGTTTAGTACCTTCACAGATTTTTTTTTTACAGTGTACTATACGTGTATGAGTATTCAGTTGTATTTTGTTTTCGCAGTTTTATTACGTCTAAAAAAACAGTTATTTCTTTGAATATACATAAAATATTTTCAAACGTGTTTCCAATTTAGGATTATTATCATAAAGATAGAGAAGCATAAACATTTTTTTCACAGTTATTCGGAATGCGTGTTTTTACTTTGATACTATACAAGTTGTTTATGAAACTCATGTAAAGAGAAAGAAAGGAGATGACATTCTTAACTAAATTATTGGATATAAAATATTCTACTTTATTTTTCATCACAGAATCACGACAAGATATTTACAATTGAATAAGTAATGCACCCATAAAAACTATAAAATTAAGTCAAATGCATCCATAAAATTAAGTCTAATGAAGACAAATATTAAATTCCGTTGTGTTTATAAAGTTCCGAGCATGAAAGAAAAAAAAGTAATGTAAATTGCCCTATTTAAATTAATAACCTGTTGCTTAAATATTATATAAAATGTTTTCAAATGTATTTTTTTTAAGTTGCATCTTGCTTCAATGAATGAAAATAAAAATTTTGATTTTTTTTATTCATAAATTGTTGTAGATGATTATATGAATCTAATCGTTTATAAAATGTTTTACATTTTTAATAAATCGATGCTTAATTTCCTATTTTCATCCAGTTTACCCATTTTTTTTTGGAAAAACACTACATTGTTAAAAAGAATGTGTAAGAATACAAATTTAAAGTTTTGGAAATCTGTGTACTTACTAAATTTATTTCTGTACTCTGTACAAAAGAAAAGATGTAAATCTACAAAGAAAGTTTTTGCAAAACTACAGAAATCTCTACCTCTACAAAGAGAATCTATTAATTTGAGAGCAATCTTACTAAAATTCTATCTGTAATACGGGTTGCAGTTACATAAAAAAGTTAAAAGCATCCCAGCTTCCAAAAAAGTTTTAGTAATCTTAAAGATATTTTATTTAGAGTGTAAATGTGCATTGTTATATGAAATTTTTTTCTTGCCGTTACATAAGAAGTTCTAAAAGTCCTAGTTACCTAGAAAAATTTTAATAAATTTACAGATTTTTTTTTTCGGTGTATGCAATAAGCCTTATAGATTTTGTTCTCGGAAATGAGGTCAAGAAAAATTTCTTAACTTATGATAAGGTTAAACAAGTTGGAAATTGCACGTGAAGCGTAGCAAATTAGGTGCGTTCGTACGATAACGAAGTTTTAAAAATATTACTTTCATATATCAATCTCATAAAATTGTAAATAGTGAATTACAATTAAAACGCTCATCAAACAATGTTCTCCCTATACCATTATGTAATGGAATACTTTTGTGTGGCCTTGTAAATCAATAACAAATATTCTTTGCACCACAAATTATGAAAGATGTATATTATAATATGTACTTTATAGTTGCATATAAATTTTATTAAGTTCGCATTAGTGTAACACGATTAAAATGCATTTGAAACATTTTTTCTCATTGACCGTAATGTAACGGAATACTTTTGATTGTCCCTGTAATTGATCTATGCATCCGATTTTCATAAAATTTCAAATAACTCGACAAAATTATGTAATAATTATGTATTTTAAATTTCAAACGTATAGAATATATTTGAAACTTTTCCCCCATTGACCATAATGTAATTGAATACTTTTGATCGCCCCTGTAATTGATCTATGCACACGATTATCAAAAAATTTGAAATAACTCGACAGAATTATGTAAAAATTGCGTATTTTAAATTTCAAACGATTAAAATGCATTTGAAACTTTTTTCTCCATTGACCGTAATGAAATGGAATACTTTTGATTGCCCCTGTAATTGATCTATGCATCCGATTTTCATAAAATTTGAAATGACTCGACAAAATTATGTAATAATTATGTATTTTAAATTTCAAACGATTCGGTTGGGTAGTTTTTGCGTTGTTATATGCGGACGGACATACGGACGGACTGAACGACCACTATAGGTGATACGTATTATATAATTACGAACGCACCTAAAAAAATTCAGTCTCATAACAACGTTATGCTTTAAGGTTAAATGTATAATTTGAAAGATTAAATGATATAGATAATGGGTTAGTTAAAATCACACGGTTTTTTTTAGGGAATTAAATCTACATACAAATCTAAATACAAACAAAATGAACAAGGTAAGTCTAGGTTTAACAAACCGAAAATAAGTAAAATTAAATTATTTTTTATTTAAAAGCTGGAATGAATTACCATCTACGTGAAAAGCCAACACTTAGCCAATGACGTCCAAACGCGAAATATATATATATATATATATATATATATATATATATAAATCTTAGCAAAAAATAAATAAATAAATAAATAATAAAAAAATGAATTTTTATCACCAAATTATTTCTAAAAACATGCATGACATATTTTTTGCCAAAATAAAGTTTATCATACCATTTTTTTTTCTTTTGTGAAAGCACAAAATTCTGTATAAAATGATTTCTATTTGATCAATTTTCGCAATAACGGTAAATCAGTATACATTTTCAGTATTAATCAATTTAAATAGAAAATAATTTCGGCTTGTCAAACCTAGTCATATCTCGCTCATTTTGTAGAGATAATTTTTAAATCTCGATTTACGTGAAACTTTTTTAATTCCTTGATCATGAGGCTTTCGATGTCACACCGGCTCCCATACTATTAGGCAGTATGCAGGTTTGCAGTTTCAGTTGCTAAATTTAAACAAAATTTGATTTCGTAGTAAAAAAAGATTGCAATGCGGGCAGTTTTTAAAGTATAACTCAAAAACTACTAGAAGGAATGAAGACCAATTAAAGATAACTCCATCGCGCTACATGAGATTACACGGAAATGATAGATCATGTGATCACTAAATTGTATACAATCACTTAAGTGTGAATGTATCAAAATTTTATGGCTTTTCCCAGCAGGCTTTATTGGCCACTACTAATGCAAGGTGGACATTTCTTATTGTGCTTGTATAAGTAGCATGTATATACCTTGCTGACGTACGAATTATACGTAACAGTATATCGTAAATATTCCCCATTCTTAACCTTATTCAGAAAAATAAAACCTAACGTTTGAACCCAAATACAGAAAAACTTCAACTTACGTCAGCAATTCATGCGATGTCTGGCGACGCAAGTCGAGGTACCTTTATACTAGCAAAAATGGAAAAGTACTAAAAAATGTCGCAAAAAAATAATGAACATGTTCTGTTGCAGTTATGAATTACGTTACATACGTTTAACTTTAGAAACAAAAGAGTTTATAATGCAAGAATTTGGAATAAATCAATCGTTGCTCCGTTTGAGTCTTTGAGGATGTGAAAAAAATCTAATAATGACGTCGAAACCGATACTTTTTTTTCGCTTAGAAGCTTTTTGAAATTTATAGAGTCCCCTCTAATTTTTTTATAGTGTCTTTTTTTTTTTTTTTTTTTTTTGCCACTATCATTTAATTGTCGCGGGACAAATTCCCTTCATAGAACCAAAATCCTCCTAAAAATTGTGTCGAAATTTCCCTTTGCGTCGCGTCGTAATTATGGCATTTTTTCTCTTCCGGACAGAAGATGGAAATGCGGAGTGACGTAAATCGATGGGACATAAATCTGTGTGCTACAGTATAGTAAAACACTTACATCTAATTTATAACCATCATCAATTTCTGAAAAGCGTTTGTTATATCATACATTCAGATAATCGCCATAGAAGGGTGGCCTCATGTAATGTAGCATGCCGCAGCTTAAATTAAACTGTTGGATATCGAAACTGTTTTGAAATTAATTAGGTCTTGTATGTTTTTTTTAAATGTTTTTAAAACTTTCCTAATTATAAATGGCAATAGTTTTGCAATGTACCGGGTGTCCCAAAAATGACTGATGGATTTTAAAATTCAATAATTTGCAAACGGTGACAGTTATTTAAAAAATTTTTGCAGGAGAGTTATGTATAATGTCAGGAGTTTTTTTTTTTCGTAATTTTTTATTTTAGCTCGAATTTCAAACAATAGATGGCGCTGACGGCATTTGAAGCCCAGGTTGACGCCGAAACTGACCTCACTCAGCACTGATCACCTGGCCTTAAATCGCTGTTAGCGCCATCTATTGTTTGAAATTCGAACTAAAAGAAAAAATTACGGTAAAAAAACTCCTGACATTATGGTCAGCTGTTTAAAAGATAAATAACGTGTCATGAAAAGAAACGCAATATTTCTCTTTTTTTTCAATCATTACGATTTTTCGAGAGTGAATATTATGTTTGAAAAAAGAAGCTAGATAAAAAGGAAACATCATTATCGTTTGGCAAAAAGTTGAACTGATCGTGTGAAAACTGAGCAGAATTTCCAAAATATTGGCTTTAACCATTTAACTAATCAATATTTTTGAAAAAAAAAACTTTCAAATAATGCATTCTTTTTCATGTCTTTTAAAAAATTTGAAAAGTTTAGAGAATTTGTATACTTTTTCCACGGGCATTTAAAACGAAAATTTTTGCATGGTTGAATCAGAAAAATACTTGGATCCCCTACACTGCTGTGAGAAAAACTGTCGCATAACTTCTGTCAGTCCGGTTAATCTAAAGATGAATAAAATGTAAAATTAACTTTCAGAATGCTATTTTTGTATTAAACTTTATACACAGGACTATTATAAATAAAATTCAGCTATTCTAAAGTATCTAGCGATAGTAATAGGACTCCAAACGAATCAAAATTTGACCAGTATCTATAGTTAAACTGAAAATTGCGTTTTAACCCTTTAACGTTCATTGGTTTCGCCACGAAACCATAAAATTTTAATTCCGATACGCAACACTGACACCGGTATTTTTATCTAAAAATATCCCTTTTATTTTGTATGTGAAAAATCAGGTTTTCCTATTTAGAAATATATTTGTTCTTTATTACCGGTGTCATTCATTTATTTCGACATCTTAGCAATGAAAATGCTATGCTCGTTAAAGGGTTAAATTCTGAAATTTGAAAACTCAGCGGTTTGTGAGGCCGCTAACAGCAGTTAAGTGTTAAATGATGCAAAATGTACATTAAGACACTACTGGAGATAATAATAAATCCTCATTGGAATAATTACACGGTAAAAATCATGATTTGCAAAAACACGTTGCCCGTATGAGGTACGGGCAAATCAGGAAAGCGGTTAAGCTAAAATTTTATTTATTTATTTTTAATTAAAAGCATTGAATTGACATTGGAAGTAATGTAGCTCTAATTATTTTTATGGATTTAAAAACAGTTTCAAGAAAATGTAAAACGAAAATAATAATCAAGAATTCAGAAATTGTAGGCCAAACGTTGCCAATGATATGAGTTTATACTTTAATTAGTTTTCTAAATATTCCTATCTTGGTGCAATAGTTGTTGCATTCTTATGGAAAAATGCACTAATAAAAAATTTAGTACGATTCTACATTAAATTAAGTCATTCGGAAAAAGTAGTATTTCTCCTTGAACAGGACTTAATCACAGGGCAGCTTAAAATCATTATCTGTTATGGAAAATCATTGAATTACGTGTGGTAGAGTAGACTAAAATGAGAGAAATTTAAATTAATATTTTTCAAGTTTTCTTTTTAGAGAATGAATTTGAAGAATTTGAAATGAGTACTGCAATGATTCTATGCATTAAATTTCAAGCCCTTTGGTTCTGTAGTTTTTTCGCTGTTATATGTGAATAGACGATGAGATAGAAAGAACGGTTTGGTTTGTATTTATGTCGGCCTATCTATATTATCTACACGAGGGATATAGGCCCTAAAGGGGAGTATGCCCTCCGTGAAAGTCTTTCTAAGGGAACCTAACCGGTATTTATGCAAGGAAATCCAAGGTTTAAAGAAAACCACGGAAAATTCCGAACGGTTAGGCCGACAGCCGCGATTTGGTTCAAACTCAGCACCTGCCGTCTACCAGTTTATGAGGAAGAACCTCTCGCCACTGGTGCGGCGATTGAAAGAAAGACGGACCAGACGGCAACTATAAGTGCTACACAATTATGTAATTACGAACGCACCTAAGAAAAATAGCTAAAGTAGAAAACAGCCATACGCATTTTCAGATGTGAAATTAACTTTAATTAGGATAAAAACAGCATAGCTTAAAAAATTGAGTTATTTGATTTTGCTGATTCTATTTTTGGTTTATGTAAAGCAAAAATTATTGAAAATGGTAAAGTTAATACTAATGAGCAAATATAATAGAATAATAATAAAATATAATCATTAGATTTTGTGCTCGAGACCTGTTAATTAGATTGATAACTTGAACTAATCTCTTAAATTAAAATTTTTAAAATTCGGGATATTTTTAATAGTTTCAGATTAAATTTTCCTTTTTAATTATTTTTTTTATGAGAACACCCGTTAACAATTGAAATAGTGTTTCCCTTCCAGTTCTTTTCTTAATTTCTCTTTCTCAAAATAATTATGATAATAAAACATATCTATTTTAGAAAAATTCTTAATTTTTTTGTTAAAAGGCGTCTATTAAAGTCCAAGAAACAGATTTTAAATTTAATAATTTTATAAACTCAGATATTCAAATATGTAATTAATCTTTTTCAATCAATAACGGAAACATCCATCAACTGTCTAGACACATTTAGATGTTTTCTGCTGTTCCAGAACATCCCCCATTTATAAAAATTATAGGAAGTGAATTACAACCCAATTATAGGAATTCGCCACTAAACATTGTAATATCTTTTTATCGTTGCATACTCGAGTGACTTCCTTTTTATTTATTTATTTATTTTTTAACATAAGTAAGCGCATATCATTGCCTAACTAGTTCAAAGACAAATTCATGAAAATTTGACCATGCATGCATTTTTATATTTTAAATTCTGAAACGAAATAAAATAGACTTCATAAGAAAAAAAAATGAAAAAAAAAATGTTTAAATTTTTCCTAAACATTTTTCAAACTTTATTCTAAATTGAAATTTAATGAGAATTTTTTTTTCAAATGTGTTTGTTCTAGCAACAAGTTTGTTTAAAAATGCATAGGCTTTTATGGATTTCATGGATTAAATATAAAGTTCTGTAGAGTAATTTTGTACTAATCTCATTTATTCATTATTTATGTATTAGAAACGGAAGATTTTCCTTAAATGGGAATTATAACTTGATTAACATTACAAATTTTATTTTATTTTATTTTTTAAAACTTTGTCTAACTGAAAAACATTGAATGCAATTTTGTAGCTTCCTATTTCACAATAATTTATAAATACCAATTTAAACGCGACAAATATTTAGAAAATGCATTTTGTGATACTTAAACTACTTCCTATATAGATTTTGTTTCCATTCATACTAAATTTTCGTCCCTGTAATTTGCACTAAAATCGCGTTACAAAGAATGGAACTTTAACGAGTATTTAAGTTTAACGAATACTTTTTGGATTGTTAAAAAAATTCCATTAAACTATTTCTTTATAGAAATATTCATTTTAAAATCATTTTTTTAGAATAATAAAATGAATCAGTTCTTTCCATTGATTCGTAGTAAAGAGATTTTACTGTATATAAGAGACGCGATATCTTCTGATCTACAGATCATCGTTATATGCACCTGATGTCTTTTTATTAAAAATGATCCAAATTATATTTTAAGCAAACAAATAAAAGTCGATATTTTGCTCTCTCGTCCTTAATTTTAGTTTTTTTTTTCACCTTAGATACAACCCCTGATAATTTGGCCTATATGTTTACAAGTTGAGCGCCATGTCAGTCATCGGTGACAGACAATTCCGTTTTCCATTTAGACAGCGTCTTTCACTGATGACTGACTCTCTTAAATATGACAGAAGACTAAATACTTGTGTTATTTTCAGAAATTACTGATAATTTATTTAAAATTTCCTTAACTTCTATTTATAACAGGTTTATACTTTCTCAATAATTACTTCAAACATTATACATTTTTCAGCTTCAGTGTCAGTCACCGCAGCACTAGTTAAACGTTCATTCTGCTCTATCTCAATGATTATTTCACTCGATGACACAGGAATATATTTCATCATTCCTAGAAGCAGAGGGATGTATAATGTTTAATATATATGAGGACCCCTGAAGCCAAGGCGTATAAGTGACAAAATTGAAAAAAATAGAGTTAAGTGCACAAGCAATCTGGAAATAAGTCACATACACAGGTCCATTCCTTAATTTTTAATTAAGTTCAAAAATCACTATTTTTGCAAAACTACAAGCCATTTGCGGCAGGATAAGGAATTGTCCAAAAAATCGCAATTTTTTTGTGTTAACCGAGTGCCACCAGTGACCACTTTTCCGCACTTACCATCATTGAAAATCGAAAAAAAGTTTTTTTCGGTCCACCCTATTGTACAGCAGCTGTAACACATCTATCTTCTTCCGCAATCAGAATGCAGTCTAAACATTAGCAACAAATAACAACAGTATAAACTAACTGAAAAAAAAACATTTGTAGGTAAAGAGTTATGAGTGACTTTTTAAGTATATACTGAGTTTTAGGGACCAGTTACTTCGCCTCTTTCCCGAAACTGTGAAACGCGTGGAGGCCAAAGGGTATAAGTGCACTTGTATCCGTTGGCATCTATATAACGGAAGCGCGACCAACGACATACAAGGTCAGTCCATGACTCTGAAAACGCCCCATGAATTTAATCATTTTTAAACGGCGATTGGTACAAAAAGACAATCGTAAGCCAATTTGCACCAATCACAGATTATATATTTCGTGCGACGTTTTAAACCTTATGAATTGGAGTTATATGTCGTTTTTCAAAATGTTTTTCGTCAGATTTTTTTCTGATTAAAATTTGCTTTTTTAATGCATTAAATATTACATTAAATAAACGCAAACTGTTAACAAGTAAAAGAAAAATCAAACATTAAACATAGATTGTGAAATAGTTTCCAACAATTCCTGAAATCTTTAACGGAATTTCTCTATTTAGGATAATAAAGCATTACTGGCCATAGCCAAATATGTATTTTGATACTTTTGAACATCCCCGTGTTTTATCTATTGGTTTATATATATACTGTATAATGGAAAAAAATAATTTAGGATGAAAACATGTAATATTTTGAAATTTCTCTTTTAGCAGTTTATACTAATAGATGGAAATATATACATTAATACTTTTAATCATCTCTGAAGTTTACATAGAGCCTTCATTATACGCCAGTATTTAGGTAAAATTTAGTTCAAACTAAAACGACTCTTAAGACTATTAAAATCACATTTTAAGAACTTATCATCCATATATGACCATATATCCAATTCTGTGCTTTGCCCTGTATATCATTTTATATGTATTCTACAAAAATTTCTTAGTATGTTGAATGAAATTCAGCATGAAAATACATAACTTATTTAAAAACAATTTTACAGTAAATTACACTCATATTCAGTAACCTTTACCAGATCTTTTGTGTAGCCTGTATATCAACTATATAATTTATACATACTTTGTAATATGTATAAATTTAGTGAAACTTAAAAGGGCCTACCATAATTAAGAAGGCATTTTATCCATCCATCAATCATATAGATTATGCACAGTATTTCGGATAGAATACACTATTTCAAATCTTTCGTGTGTCCTTGTAAGTGATGTGTACTTCATATTATTGGTGAAATAACTTATATTAAATCTCTTCGATGTAACCCAATTTTACCATACATGAAAAGTTTAATATGATTAAAATATGTCGCAAACTATTTCCACTTTACCATTATTTAATTGAATTCTTTTGTGTGGCCCTGTAAATGAATATTAGCTTTTCTTTTCACCACATATTTCCCAGAATGCATAATTTAATGAAATTCGTGGATGCACATAAATTTTAATATGTTTGACAAGGAATAGCACATTTGAAATTTATTTGAAACGATTTTTCCCCATAGTCCGTAATGAAACGAAAAAATTTTGGCTGTCCCTGTAAATAAACTAATCATGCTAGAAACTTTATTAGAAATAGGACTCGTGCTAGGATAAGCGTAACTAATCACCAAAACTTTCAGTGCAATCAAAGTATATTTACGAGGGTTCGAGCGCGGACAGACGGCCAAATGGTCAGACAGACAGAGGGATAGACAAACTGAAATTCTATTCACTTTTCACCTTTGTTGGAAAGTGTTAGAAAATTTCAATGTTTCAAAACTTATAAAAAAATTTAAGTCTTATGTTATAATAAAAGTTTGTTCTTTCATTCATGTGTATCAACAATGATGTTAAACTTTTCGTATATTCATTTTTTTATTTCATAATTTTTCCTTTTTTAGAACTTTTATTAAAAACAAAATTTTGTACTTTCATTTATTTATGTCACCATTAATGCTAGTTTTTTATAAATTTATCTTTTTATTTCATATTTTTCTATTTCTTGTATTCATTTGAAACTTGTACCCTTTGGCTTCCAAGCAGTTTTCATTACTGCTTGGAAGCCAAAGAGTACAAATACCGTATGATGATAAGTATTGCTTAGTAATAAATTTAAAACAAATTTTACTCCACTTTTTTTTAGACAGTTATTGAAATAAGAATTCAAAGATCACTAAGAAATAAGCAAAATATTCATATCTTAATTCATTCAATTACAATTGATGTTTAACTTTAAATTCAATTTACTGGAAATCTAAATTTTGTCACTTGTACCCCTTGGCTTCTGATGTCCTCATACACTTAATTAGTCTTCTAGAAAAGAGAGGCTATTAAAAATATTTCTTTTACTTTATAGACCTCCTTATAATGGAATTGCCACAGACGAATGTTATACATATTTGACTCAAATACGACATTAACTCGAATACTCCAATACCTACAAGTCGTTTTTCTTTTGAGAGATAAATTGCTACTATCTGTGGAAGGTGATCCAATCCGACCCTTCGTCGGATTGCAGAATATAGGTGAAATTTGTTTCTTTTTATCAAGTGAAAATTCTGATAGATTTTTATACAATTGATATATTTTTTTATTAATATCGGAAGCAATTTTTGTACGAAAAATATCAATAATGAATTCGAATAGTTTTGAATTATAAAGTCGATACCTGTCGTATCAGGCGCATACTGGGACAACAGCGGAGTAATATATGAAAGATTTCGCAAAATGCAGCATCATTACTCTTATAAATTTAGTGGTTTAAGCGCATAGTTCAATGTCATGTCAGTTAAATTTGTGTCTTATTTATGTTACATTATTATTTGTGAGGATTTTCCTAGTCGGTGCAGTGTTTTTCATTTGAGATATTTTCTAATTAACATAATCAAAATTTAGTTAGTTTTTAATTTAGAATGTTTGGGGGAAGGGGTTATTTTTTTAATTTAGGGTAATAATTAATAGTACTTTTCGCAATAAACGCAATAAATTTCCTTCAATAAAAATATTCCATACAAAAATTTAAAGTTTTTTTTTTTTTTTTTTTTGGTTAAATCGCGTAGTAATTGTTCTTTTTAAAATTTCTTACTGAATGGTCGTTTTACTGTTCAGCTAACACTAAAACTGCTTTCTTTAATTATGGAAAATATTTTACTAGAACCTGCGAAAAAAAGTAATTAATAGCTATATCTGTTCTACAGATATCCACTAATGTACAGGTATTCGAGTCTTTAAAAGAAAGGAGGATACGAAGTGGGAAAAATTATGACAACATGAGTTTGTTAAATTTTTCATCTAATAATGAGGAGGAAAAAACTGCGTACTCCCTTTGCTTAAATGTTTATTTAAACAAGTTGGATAATTGCACGTGAAGCGTGCACATGAGGTGCGTTCGTATGATAACGAAGTTGAAAAAATATTGAGACCTTGCTGCTGCAGTAGACAGTACTTCGGATTTAGTATAGTGGTCGGAATCTTTTTTGTGTTCCTGTAAATACACAGGAAGTAACTTTTATTTCACTTCAGCAACATATATCATATTCATAAAATGTGAAATAGTTTAATGTCTTTAAAAGACGCCTCAAAGAATATTTCCCCATATAGCATTATGTAGTGATATACTTTTGTGTGGCCCTGTAATTTAATATTAAATATTCTTTGCATCACATATTGTATAGAATGTATATTTTTATATATATATATATACTTCATAGGTTCATGTCAATATCATTATGTTCGAGTGAGTGTAACACCATTAAAATGCATTTGAAACATTTTCCCCCTGCTGACCGTGATGTAACGGAATAATTTTGATTGTCCCTGTAATTGATCTATGCATCTGATTTTCATAAAATTTGAAATGACTCTACAAAATTATATAATAATTATATATTTTAAATTTCAAACGATTAAAATGCATCTGAAAGTTTTTCCCCCCATTGACCGTAATGTAACGGAATCTTTTTGATTGTCCCTGTAATTGATCTATTCATTCGATTTGCATAAAATTTGAAATGACTCAAAAAAATTTATGTAATAATTATTTATTTTAAATTCCAAACGATTCGGTTGGGTAGTTTTTGCGTTGTTATATGCGGACGGACAGACGGACGGACTGAACAACAACTATAGGTGCTACGTATTTACAGAATTACGAACGCACCTAAAAACAAAACATTTTGTATTGCACAGGGTGTCTCAAAAAATTTTAACGCGTTATTGTTTTCGCATTAGAGAGACGTAGGAAATATACATTAAGAAAGCATAAGAATAAGTCAGGAACTTAAATTATGTTGATTGAATAGGATTGTCCTTTATTATTCACAAGTTACAATTTTAAAATTTGAATCCTATAAATTGCGTTTTGAGAAATAACCTCTAGATCAACCAAGTAAAAAGTAACATTCCGTTTTCCTGCGACAGAAATTCGCCAAAATCCTATAATTTCATTTTTAAATTATTTTTACATATAAGATTTTCAGCATTAGAGACCGGCAGAATAATTTTAAATGCCTCTTTACCTCACAATAACTCACAGTACTCTACGCAATTTCCTCCGCGCTTTAATTTGGAGGAGAGCATTGTACTACTTATTTCTGGAACAGAAATCTCTATATACTTTAAAGAAATTTTATTTATTTATTTATTTTTACTAGCAAAAAATAAATAGATGAACGCTATAAAGAAAAAAAAAAACTAATTTTTGAGTGACATATGAGTACCAAATCTCGTTATAAAGAAACACAGGGAAGCATCGAATAATTTCGCTATACTGAAATGTTCGTTAAAGAGAATATTTTCAGAATGAAATGGCATAATAGAGTTTTTAAAATCCAAACATTATTCGTTTAACTGGAAAATTCATTAGAGTGACATTCGTTGAAGCGAGATTCTGGTATATCCGTAAAAGAATATTTTAAAGTAACAAAGTGCGCTGCTGTTAACTAAAACTGTTAGATAGGATGCATGACTGTTTAGAACCGGAAAGAAAACAGGAAACAGGCAATGATGACGGAATTAAGTGTGTCATTTATTGAGTCAACATTACCACTCGGCATTCAACTATACATGTCTTTTATTTTGTAGTTTTTAATGTACCATACATCGAGTCATCAATATGATCACAACTACTACCAAAACGTATCGAATTTTTTTTTCCGTTAAACTAAAGTCAAGAATATAAATAAATACTTTCAAAAGGTCCGTTATCCCAAAGTTGTCGATAGCACTGGTTGAACGATGTGTGAACAGCAATAAATATCGGCTGGCATGTTTTATTAGTTACTCTTTTGTCATGTGAGAGTTTTCCTTTCCACCATGCAATGCTTTCATGTGTTTCCACAAGTGCTGGTTCAGAGCAGCCCTGTGATCGCATATTCGACAACCGTAGGGTTTCATCCTTTCGTGCACTGCTCTCACATGCCTTCGGAGACTACCGATTTCAGTTGCCCTGTAATCACAGTGTGGACATGGATGAGGCTTTTTTCCTTCATGTACTGCATGTATGTGTTTCCGGAGATTAACAGCCTGAGAAGATGTATAATCACAATGTTGGCACTTAAAGGGTCTCTTTCTTTCATGAACTGTGTCTATGTGTCTTCGAAGATTTTCAGCTTGAGAGGCTCTATAATCGCACTGCTCACACTTGTAGCGTCTGATTCCTTCGTGCGCTGAATGGACGTGCTTTTTAAGATTACCGGCTTGAGATGCGCTATAATCACACATTTGACATTGATAGGGTCTTTTACCTTCATGTACTGCATCTACGTGTTTCCGGAGATCACATGTGTTTTGCGTCGTGTACTTACAGTGTGGGCACGCATGACTTTTACGATAAACCTTGTTTTCTTCTGCGAAACTCTCATGCTTATTTTGAGTGCCAAGTACTCGTTTCACTTTTGCAACAAAATCCATTGCTTTATTTTTTGCTACTCCCGACTTATCACTGACATCATTCTCTGTTGTAATACCGCCGATTCCACGTTTGTGATAATTTGACTTTTGTGAAATCTTCTCTTTGTTTACTTCACTTGGAGCATCGGGTGAGTTAGAAGCTTTGAGAAAAGTTGGTTGACTCGCCATCCTCTTTGATGGCTCTTGAAATGTTTCTAAAGAACAACTCTTTTTAATCGAAGACGGTGGTGCAACTCCCCTATTATATTCAAGCTTCTTGATCACTCCTGAAAAAAAAAAAAACATTTTCAATATAGTATCATCTGGTTTTTCAATTAAAAAAAAATTATTTAACATTTTGAAAGACTGCAGAGTACAATATATTCCATTTCTACATAATAGAGAAATATAGGAAAGACACAGATTTTGTAATATGTTTTGTAATGTTCGTGAATAAATGCATTTACTTATTTTCAAACAAACTTTTTTCTAAATCTTGGTGTCATTCAACCATTTCAACATTTTAATAACTTTTAATAACATAAGTAGTTTGACAGTTCCTAAAACTTGTTATTTGATCCCTTAAACCTTAAAGGATTACAGGATATAATGTATCCCACTTATTTTTAATTCAGGAATGCAACAACGACATCAGAATTTTATAATACTTTTTTATAAGTTCGTGAATAAATGCATTTACTTATTTTCAAAAAATCTTTCTTCTAAACCTTGGTGTTATTCGATCATTTCAACATTTTAGTAACATAAGTAGTTTGCTCTTTAAAGGGTTACTAGAAAACTCAGTGATTTTCTTTTTCTTATCAATATTCAATAAAAATTTTACGCTTTTTACTTTCATCTATCTTGAATAGAAAAAAGTATTGCAATCGAAATTTTTACCTACACGTTTTAGGTCGAGATCAGAGATTCCAAAAAACATGTTTTTACAAAATGTCTGTCTGTCCGTGTGTCCGTGTGTCAGTGTGTCCGTATGTCGCCATTCTACCATCAAAAAGTGTATGAAGATAGGCATAGAATTGAACGAAATTTTTTGTGAATATCTTTGGCTGTGGCAAGCAGGTACGCCTTCAATTTTGAAATATTCCGCAGGAGGGGCCGCTGCAACCGAGATTTTTGTGCCATTATCAATATTGTATTCACCAAACATGTATGAAGTTATGCATCGAATTGGACCAAATTTCTTGAGTAAGTGTATCTCTATGGCTAGTTGATTCTCCCTGAATTTCAGAAAAAAAAAAAAAAAATCCGCCGGAAGGGGGAGCAGAAATTGCAACTTTTGTGCCACTTTGAATATTGTACCACTTAAAAGTGTATCAAGTTATGCATAGAATTGAACCAAATTTTTTATGAAAGTGTTTGGCCATGGCTAGTTGATTCTCCCTGAATATGAAAAAAATCCGCCAGAAGGGGCGCTGCAATAGAGATATTTGTGCCATTTTCAATATTGCACCACCTAAAAGGGTATGAAGTTACGCCTAGAACTGAACGAAAATTTTTGTGTATGATGTTTTTTTTTTGGTAATGGAATTAGTTCCTCCCTGAATTTGAAAAAAATCTGCCTATCATTCTATTATTCATCGACTCGTGCAGACACGGAAACTAATTTTTACTCTGATTGATTGACTGAAGCAGAAATTTAAGATGAAAATCTTATAGTATAGTATTGAATTAAAATTATTAAAGCATAAATATGAGTAACTATTTTTTGAAATATTAAAATGTACGTACGAGATTGAAGAAAATATTCGGGATTGGCACATCCAACTAGTTTTAATAATAAGAAAAAGATTTGTTAACATGATTTGCAAATTTTTCAAGGTATAATTAAATGGATTAAAAATTATTAGAATTTCATTTTATAACAACTATTTTTTCTAAGTAGCCGCTACAATTGAGAATATTGACGTATGTGTGAAAATAGACATACCACTCTAGAATTCAAAATTAACGAATGTTTAACCTATGTTTCGATACTACACGCCGCATAGCTATTTACAAGTTGTACATATCTACAATATTTAGTAATATTAAAAGAAATCCGTGGGAAAATTTCTAACACGCGTACATTTTTACAACCATTTCATCTTCCCGCACCACACAAAAGTACTCTTGCGGCGAAGCATAAAAAACCGCAAATAAAGAAGGGAAATATGGGAGTTTCGGTTAGTACCGCTATATGTTGTTTTAAAGATTTGACACTTTCGTTACAATGTTTTATTACTATTAATGCAATCATATTAACGGGGTGGAATAAGTATTAAAAATACAAAGAAATTTTAATATTTTTAATGGGATGCACGTTAATAATTTTAAAATCTTTTAAAACAAAAAGGATTTTACAATTATAATACAAAGTAAAAAAAATAATAAACACAAAAATAACTAATAAATAACTTTTAAACGTCTTTATTTAAAGAGAGATATTTTTTACACTAATTTTCGGTTATTTATGTTACGATTTGGTTTGAGTTGTTGACTATTTTACATAAAACATCTATTTGTTTATTTCTTAATTCTGTTTTACTAACTATTAAACATTCTGGGTAGAGAACTTTAGAGAACTACAAAGTAAAAAAAAATAATAAACACAAAAATAACTAATAAATAACTTTTAAACGTCTTTATTTAAAGAGAGATATTTTTTACACTAATTTTCGGTTATTTATGTTACGATTTGGTTTGAGTTGTTGACTATTTTACATAAAACATCTATTTGTTTATTTCTTAATTCTGTTTTACTAACTATTAAACATTCTGGGTAGAGAACTTTAAACATTATAAAAAGGAAGGAAATTTCGTGAATAAATTTCAGAAAATTTCTTTTGACAGGATTAATATATTAATATATCTGTCTGTCTGTCTGTACCGCTAAAAACTTTTCTCAACGGCCGAGTGGAGTGGCGCTCTGGGTGTGTATCGACTCGGGACGATTCGGCCTTTTGTGATAATGAATTTCGAGAAAATCGTCCGGTAATTACCCGAGATATTAATTGAAATCTACCCGGGAAACGTGACAAAAAATCCAAGTTCCGAGACGGTTCTCTGACGGAGCTCTCCGGTCGAATCTAGATTTCCGCGGATGAAGAACCACGAAGGTGTCGAAAATACGAAAATTAAGGAGTTTTATATAACGTCGCATCCGCGCTGCAGATTCACGGATTTTAAAACAAATTACATATTCTTGAAGGAAATTTAAAGACCTTTCTGACGGTCTATTCGGTTTCAAGAAATATGAATATTAACCTTTTGAAAAAAACGTTTTCCCGAAAGCTTTCATTTTTCATTTTTCTCCGCAGAATTTTCGACCGAAAACTATCGAATTTTAAAACGGTTCCATCCTTTTTAATTTTAGAGGCACGACAAAAAAAAAAAATACCCCCTCAAAGACGCTTCTGTCTAATTTCCAACGGTGTGTTTATTTTTGAAATTTTCTAATATTAACCCTTTGAAAAAAAATCGAGAAAAAGTCTCCGATCGTACAATTTTGTTTGCTTTTTCGACACTTTTTCCGCTCATATTTATATGAATAAAATCCCTAATTTTCAATATTTCTTTTCCATCTTTATACATCTCTTAGTGAATACATCGTTTTGAGTTGTGTCAAAATTTCAAAGAGATACAACGGTTAGAAGTATTTTTAAATCTGTAAAAACTGCGAAATTACGGCGTAAAACGGGCGATTTTTTTTTTGCCATATTTTTAGGTAAAAGTAGCCCTTAAATCCTGTATTCTTCAATGATCTTTATATGTGTGTTTGGGGTACTGGTTTTACATCTTGCATAAAATTTTTGAAAAAATCGGGAGGCCGTAACAGTATTTTAAATAATATAATAGGCGAATTTTTTAATTTAAATTATTAAATGTGAAAATGGAAAAAACTAAAAATTAAAATTTTTGTACAAAATATGCATATTTTTACACGAAAATTATACTCGAGGTTTTTTTCAAAGTGTGTAATAGTAATACATTACGACCTCACTAATCTGAAACTCGGTAATCCGTATATTTTTAAAATATCGTTAGAGAACATTATTGCAAATAAATACATTTTAAAATTTGACTTTTCTTTAAAATCTTCATAAAAGCAGTTAAAGAATACCGTGGTACAAATTGCATCACTATTTTGAAACGATACAACAGTTAGAAGTATTTTTAAATAAATAAAAACCGCGAAATTACGGGGAAAGAACGAACTTCTTTTTTTTTTTTTTTTTTTTTTTTTTTTTTTTTTTTTTTCATATTTTTAGGAACAACTTTTACTTAATTTCAATATTTCCTTAAAATCGGCTAATACCATTCTTGGTAATAAGCCCATTACAGTTCGCAACGCGGGCGAGTTGGAAGTCGCGAGAGGTGTCTTTCGATTCGAAAAATTCCGGGAAAGTCATTCCGGGCATTTTCGAGACCAAAATCAAAAAAGTTATGAATTAAAAACCGGTTGGGAATCGGAACGGAAAACGTTTAATTTCCCAAACGGAGCTCTCAGGCAGAACACTGCGCCACCTTGCGGTGAACGACCAGAACTTTTCCCCTTTGGCTAAAAGAAGAAGCAGTCGAAAACCGCTTTTTCTCCCGTCATTTTGTCAAAGAATGTATAAGAGAAAAAGAACTAATTGGTAAAAAATGTTAAACACGGTTTAATTAATATAATAAGTATAACTATTTAAGCACAGCAAGATATGTTCACTAAGAGATAATCGTGTTGCTAATTAATATTTTGAGGATCTGAGATGTAACTGGCTATTCATATATTTATTCTGTATGTGAGTATTAATCGTTGTAGCTCATTTTCATACTTTTTCTTTTTGGTAGCATACACGAATATTGTGTAACTAAGATTTACGCGATTAATAATAATTTCTGTTAGTACAAACGGAAAACGAGCTGCCAAAATTATTTGTTAGTTATGTTGTTTGTGATATTAATGAAATTACTTATTTTTTTTAAATAGCAGTCTGTTGCAGTTTTGAATACCGAAACTTTTTTTTGCGCGTTTTTTTCTTAAACCATCATGCAGACAGTTTTTAAAGTAGAAAAAAACTGATTACATATTCAGAATCTGCGTAAAAGTCTGCTTCTGATGAACCAAAAAATAAGAGAAAATGTCTTATGGGCGCGCAGCGCCAACCGTGCAACACCAAATATTTTTAACGGGACGATGGCGATCATGGCGCGTAACTCCGGTGGGCCGGCTTCGCACGGTGGACGCTTAGCGCCCACTGTGCGAAATCACATATTTTTAACGGGATAATGAGCGCATAAGAATCCTAGCTCTTTAATTTACTTTTTTTTGTGCTTGAGGACTCGAACACCAAGACTTGCTTATTAAATGAATTTTTTGTTTATTATATATTGCTTAATATCGAGGTTCGTATGGAAAAAGTGGCCCAGCTAGCGGGCGTAGCTCGCTAGTTTTAATATTAATATTTTATAACTGACTGCGGATTTCTAAATTAAAAAGGGATGCTCCTGTACTATGATATATTTGAGTTTTTCACATTTTGATTTCCGAGGCCGATCTCTACATCGCAGAATTAGTTGTATGTGCCAATCCCAAAAATGTCTTTTATTTTATAAGTCCATTTTAATATTTAAAAAAATAGTTACTTATATTAATGCTTTAATAATTTTAATTCAATACTATACCAATTTTGAATTTCATCTTAAATTTCTGCTTCAGTCAATTAATCGGAGTAAAAACAAATTTCCGTCTCTGCATGAGCCGATGGACAATAAGATTATTGGCGGATTTTTTTTTCAAATTCAGGTAGAACCTACTTGTCATACTAAAAATAATCATACAAAAAAAATTTAGTTTCGTTCTAGGCATAACTTTCTATACTTTTAGGTGGTGCAATATTGAAAATGGCAAAAAAGTCGCTACTGCAGTGCCCCCTTCCGGCGGACTTTTTTTCTAATTTAGAAAGAACCTACCCGCCATACTAAAATTAATCATACACAAAAATTTTAGTTCAGTTCTAGGCATACATTAATACACTTTTAAGTGGTGCAATATTAAAAATGGCACAAAAATCGCTACTGCAGAGCCCCCTTCCGGCGGAGTTTTTTCAAATTCAGGGAAGACCAACTAGCCATAGCCAAACACTTACAGAAAAAAATTGGTTCAGTTCTATGCATAATTTCATACACTTTTAGGGATACAATATTCAAAATGACACAAAAATCGGTATTGCGGCGAACCCTTCCGACGAATTTTGGTCAAATTCAGGGAGGGCCAACTAACCATAGCCAAACTTTTACACAAACAATTTGGTTCAATTCTATGCATAACTTCATACACTTTTAGGTGGTACACTGTTGAAAATGGCACAAAAATCGCGGTTGCAGCATCCCCTTCCAGCGGAATATTACTTACCCATAGTATAGGGTAAGTCTTGCAATCGTTTTGAAAATCGAAACAAATTTTTTGACGGATTTACACGTTTTAGATAGTGGAGATTCCGAAAAACATATTTTTAGAAAAAAAATTTTGCCGTCTGTCTGTCTGTCTGTCTGTCTGTTTGTAAACGCTCTATCTCCCGAACAAATTGAGATAGAGACTTGAAATTTTGTATGTAGTTAGTATGTAAGAATGGGACGAACCCTATTTAATATCAGCAACCTCGATTATCCGGAACTATTTTTTTCGGACTCTCGTAAAATTCATTCTGATGAAAGGTATATAAAAATTTTTGAATTTTTTTGTTCTAAGGAATGGACGTAAAAGACAATAAAATAACACACATCTTGCATATAGAACGAAGTCAATCGGATTATTAGTTGCCGAGATATTTGTAATCTTGTTTTCTACATTCTTCGATTTTTCATGACCCTGTATTTCATTCAAATTTCAATTCAAAAGTATATTTTAATTGGAAATGAGACGCTTAATCCGACGCAGTTAATTGTTAGTTAATAGAATTATTATTTTTGGAGTTATAAGGATGTTTCTTTTACGCAGTTCGGTACTACTTGAGTAGTTTGGCATTTTATATAATTTTTCGAAATTGGTACATCAGCAGTTCCTTAATATAGCATTACTATGTATATTAACAATATTTAAATTTTGTTTTGGAATTGCAATGCATTGTATAAATAGTTTTCACATGCTTTATTTTCATATACATATCCATGATGGGTAAGTATTACGGTGGCCGCCAACGACTAGTTTCAAAGTTGAAAGAGGACCTGCTTGCCACAGCCAAAAACATTGACAAAAAATTTTGTTCATTTCATATATTCATACACTTTTTGATAGTAGAAGGGCGACATACACAGACACACGGACAGACAGACATTTTGCGACAACATGTTTTTTGGAATCTCTGACACCTAAACACCTGTAAATCCGTCGAAAATTGGAAGTCGAAAAAACTTTCGATTACAATACTTTCTTCTATTGAAAATAGAAGAGAGTAAAAAAACGGAATTTGTGAAGCAAGTTTTTAAATATATTATTATTATTATTGTTATAATTATTATTTTTTCTTATTATTATTTAGATAATGTTACTATTCATTTTAAAAACAGATTACTCCTTTCTAAAGAAAAATGGAGGTATATATATATATATATATATATATATATATATATATATATATATACAGGGTGATTCCAAAATTTTTTTACAATATAAGAGGGATGATAGTACACATCAAGACAAACAATATTAAATAGGAGACCAAGGGTCCAAAACGTTTTTCAAAGGAGATAGCCGCCATTAAAGTTTAGGGACCAAAATTTCAAATAAACATAAAAAACGGAAAAATCGGTCGATTGATTTGCGGTTTTCACTAAAATTATTCTTTATGTCGACATTTTCTTGAAATTAAATTATAAAGATAAATTTCAAAAAATGCCGATAGAGGGCGCTTTAGACTTTGGAATAACGAACAACTATTTTTTGCCTATATGTTTTTGCATCTTATTAAATGCTTTCGTAAGCTTAGACTCAAACTTAAATTTTGAGCTCAAAATCTGAAAGTGGGAGTGGTTAAGTAACACAAACTGAGCTGTGTTCAGAAGGTTCAAGTTTCAAATGATTATAAAAAACGGAAAAATTGATTCATTGATTTGCGGTTTTCACTAAAACTATTCTTTATGTCGGTATTTTCTTAAAAATAAATTATAAAGATAATTTTCAAAAAATGCCGATAGAGGGCGCTTTAGACTTTGGAGTAACGAACAACTCTTCTTTGGCGTTATTTTTTGCATGTCATTAAATGCTTTCGTAAGCTTAGACTTAAACTTAAATTTTGATCTCAAAATCTCAATAGTTGGGAGTGGTTAAATAGACAAACTGATCTGTGTTCATAGGGTTCAAATTTCAAATGATTATAAAAAACGGACAAAATTGTCGATTTGTTTGCGGTTTTCGCTAAAACTAATTTTAAAATAAGCATTTTCTTGAAAATAAATGTTAAAGATAAATTTCGCAAAATGCCGATAGAGGGCGCTTTAGACTTTGAAGTAGCGTAAAACTATTTTTAACTGTTATTGTTTTAATCTCATTAAACTTTTTCCAATGCATAAACTTAAATTTTAGGCTGAAATTCGTAATCGTTGGGAGAAGTTTAAGTAGCAAAAAATTGAATTGTGTTCGAGGAGTTGGGAGGGTTAAATTTGAACTACTGAAGACACTTCAATTTGCGCTACTTAACTACTCCTAATTATTCAGATTTTAAGTTTAAATCTAAGCTTCCGAAAACACTTAATAAGTTTTTGCAAGCATTTAATTAGAACAAAAAATTAATGGTTAAAATTAATTATTGGTTACTCTGAAGTTTAAGGCGCCCTCTAATGGAACTTTTTGAAATTTATCTTTAAAATTTATTTTCAAGAAGATACTGACTTAGAATAGTTTTATTTTAAACCGCAAACGAATCGGCAAATTTTTCCACTTTCTATAATTCTTTCAAATTTGAACCCCCCCCCCCCCTTAAACACAGTTCAGTTTGTGCTACTTAACAACTCCCTACTATTCAGATTTTGAGCTCAAAATTTAAGTCTAAGCTTTCAAAAATATTTAATGAGATGCAAAAAATAACGGCAAAAAATAGTTTTTCGTTACTCCAAAGTATAAAGCGCCCTCTATCGACATTTTTTTGAAATTTATCTTTATAATTTATTTTTATGAAAATACCGACATAAACCGATATTTGCGGTTTTAGTGAAAACTGCAAATCAATGAACCAATTTTTCAGTTTTTTTATAATCAATTGAAATTTGACCCCTCTGAACACAGTTCAGTTTGTGCTACTTAACCACTCCCACTTTCAGATTTTGGGCTCAAAATTTAAGTTTGAGTCTAAGCTTACGAAAACATTTAATGAGATGCAAAAAATACTAGCAAAAAATAGTTGTTCGTTACTCCAAAGTCTAAAGCGCCCCCTATCGGCATTTTTTAAAATTTATCTTTATAATTTAATTTTAAGAAAATACCGACATTAAGAATAATTTTATTGAAAACCGCAAATCAATCGACCGATTTTTCCGTTTTTTATGTTTACTTGAAATTTTGGTCCCTAAACTTTAAGGGCGGCTATCTCCTTTGGAACGTTTTGGATCCTTGGTCTCCTATTTAATATTGTTTGTCTTGATGTGTACTATCACCCCTCTTTTATTGTAAAAAAAATTTGGAATCACCCTATAATTTTTTTTTTTACAATAAAAGAGCGGTGATAATACACATCAAGACAAACAATATTAAATAGGAGACCAAGGGTCCAAAACATTTTCCTAAGGAGATAGCCCCCATTAAATTTTAGGGACCAAAAGTTCAAATAAACATAAAAAACGGAAAAATCGGTCGATTGATTTGCGGTTTTCACTAAAATTATTCTTTATGTCGACATTTTCTTGAAATTAAATTATAAAGATAAATTTCAAAAAATGCCGATAGAGGGCGCTTTAGACTTTGGAATAACGAACAACTATTTTTTGCCTATATGTTTTGCTTCTCATTAAATGTTTTCGTAAGTTTACACTCAAACTTAAATTTTGAGCTCAAAATCTGTAGTTGGGAGTGGTTAAGTAACACAAATTGAGCTGTGTTCAGATAGTTCAAATTTTAAATGATTAAAAAAAAACGGAAAAATTGGTCGATTAATTTGCGGTTTTCACTAAAACTATTCTTTATTTAGGTATTTTCGTGAAAATAAATTATAAAGATAAATTTCAAAAAATGCCGATAGAGGGCGCTTTAGACTTTTGAGTAACGAACAACTATTTTTTGCCGTTATTGTTTGCATCTCTTTAAATGATTTAGGAAGGTTAGACTTAAATTTTGAGCTGAAAATCTGAATAGTAGGGAGTGGTTAAGTAGCACAAACTGAACTGTGTTAAAGGGGGAGGGGGAGGTTCAAATTTAAAGTAATTATAGAAAATGGAAAAATTGGTCGATTCGTTTGCGGTTCAAAATAAAACTATTTTTTAAGTCAGTATCTTCTTGAAAATAATTTTTAAAGATAAATCTCAAAAAATTCCGTCAGAGGGCGCCTTAAACTTCAGAGTAACCAACAATTCACTTTAACTATTATTTTTTGGTTCTAATTAAATGCTTGCAAAAGCATTTTAAATGGTTTCGAAAGCTTAGATTTAAACTTAAATTTTGAGTTCAAATCCTGAATCGTTATGTGGAGTTAAGAAGCGCAAACTGAAGTGTGTTCAGGAGTTAAAATTTAACCCCCTTTCCTCCTCGAGCACAATTCAATTTTCGCTACTTAAACACTCCCAACGATTTAGAATTTCAGCCCAAAATTTAAGTCTATGCATTTGAAAGCATTTATTGAGATTAAAAAAATAACAGTTAAAGATTTAAAGATAAGTACGCTACTCCAAAGTCTAAGGCGCCCTCTATCGGCATTTTGTGAAATTTATCTTTAAAAATTATATCCAAGAAAACACTGATTGATCAAGAAAACTGTTGATTTAAAAATTAGTTTTAGCAAAAACCGCAAACGAATCGACCAATTTTTATCTTTTTTACAATTATTTAAAATTTGAACCCTCTGAACACAGCTAAGTTTGTCTACTCAACCACTCCCAGCTATTTAGATTTTGAGCTCAAAATTTAAGTTCAAGTCTAAGCTTACGAAAGCATTTAATAAGATGCAAAAAATAACGCTAAAAAAGAGTGTTTCATTACTCCAAAGTCTAAAGCGCCCTCTATCGGCATTTTTTGAAATTTATCTTTATAATTTATTTTCACGAAAATACCTAAATAAAGAATAGTTTCAGTGAAAACCGCAAATCAATCGACCAATTTTTCCGTTTTTTATAATCATTCGAAATTTGAACCTTCTGAACACAGCTCAGTTTGTGATACTTAACCACTCCCAACTACAGATTTTGAGCTCAAAATTTAAGTTTGAGTCTAAGCTTACGAAAACATTTAATGAAATGCAAAAAATACCGGCAAAAAATAGTTGTTCGTTACTCCAAAGTCTAAAGCACCCTCTATCGGCATTTTTTGAAATTTATCTTTATAATTTAATTTAAAGAAAATGCCGACATAAAAAATAATTTTAGTGAAAACCGCAAATCAATCGATCGATTTTTCCGTTTTTTATGTTTATTTGAAATTTTGGTCCCTAAACTTTAATGGCCGTTTTTTTCTTAGGAAAACGTTTTTGACCCTTGGTCTCCTATTTAATATTGTTTGTCTTTTTGTGTACTATCACCCCTCTTTTATTGTAAAAAAAATTCGGAATCACCCTGTATATATATATATATGTATATACATGTACGAATAATTTGATGATTTATATAATAGTACAGATTTGAGTGATTTAAAAATTAAAGTTAGATTTTCTTAAGAGCTTTGATGGGAAACGAATTTAAATAGCGATCAGTTTCGAAATCTGATTGGTTTCGTTATAAAATAAAAATAAAAAACTATGTAATGGGTTACAGGTTTTTTAAACAAATTAAAATCGTTTCTATGAGGGGGAACTGCAGCTAAGTTCTTGCAAATATCTATTTTTAAACGTATGAAAAAGGCGAAACCATAAATAATGATTGTGTACCCAGCTAAAAATGAACTCTAGTGAAACTGCAAGAAATTGCAGTTGCCAAACTGTGGTGATTTGGCACAAATCACTGCAGTTTTTTCGAAGTCAACAACCACAAAATCACTACAGTGAATGTGTAGTTCGCAACTACACATTTTCTGCAGTGAATTTGAAGTTAAATGCCCCTCCCACCCAAAAAATTGGCTCTGCTGGCGCCATCTATTGACCATACTGGTAAGCTTTCTTTTTAACATTTCAAAGGCAGATTTTGACTGTAGAAACAGATGTACTCGAACTGACGATCCCAGGCACAGGAGAGACGCGCTTTGACCACTTTCTCGTTGAGAGTTGTGTGGGTAGTGTTGTGCGAGGTATAAAGGAGAGGCATTTCAATTAAAGGTTATTTGTTGTAAAAGCTGAATGGCAGGCAGAAAAATTGGATGTTTTAAAGTGCTTTTATTTTATTATTTATTTATTTATTGTAATTAGTTTATATGGGCGTGTATTTAAAAAAAATTCAATATTAAATGAATTAAACAAATACTTTAGCGAATAAGCTAAAGGCTAATTCCATGGGTTCTGTAGTGTAAGTCACATAACTTATTAATTGCTATGCTTCTTAGCCACCGTTATTTTCAAAAAGTCTGCTTGGCCTTATTCAATTAATGAGAATGTGCCAATAAAATTAATCACATTTTTTTCGTTCTATAATACTGGTAGCCAAAAATCGTAGCCTGTGACTTACACTACAAGTACTCATGGAAATAGCCTAAAGCAAATGAATTGGTTTTTCTTCTGAATTTAAAAATCAGTAAATATTTAATAAAAAAATTTTATTTTTAGGCTAATTGCGAAAATAATAATTTTTTTATTATGAATTATAATGTTGCGTTGTAATGTAAACATGCGTTGTGTTAATTTTATAAAATATATTTTTTTGACATGGAAGTACTTACTTTAATAAATTATGGGTCGATAATTAATATTTTTTCCTTAGAATAAAAATTCATTTTATGTCGTTTAATGATACGGTAATTATACTTTTTATTATTGTGTTAGAATAATAACTTGTTATTTATAAACATTTTTTAATTTAAAAATTAAATTATATATATATATATATATATATATATTATTTATTTATTTATTGTTTATTTATTTATTTATTTATTTATTTTGAAGTGAGTTTTTTAAATAGGGAATATTTCTGAATCTTTCTTGCAAATTAAAAAAAATAAACGAATTTTAGAGGTTTTTCTGACAATATAATTTTTTTAGGAATTATAATGTAATTAAATGTGTTAATTTAAGAAATATATATTTGTAAAAAGGAAAAATTTATTTTATAAAATAAGAATATAACATTGTGTTAGAATAATAATTTGTTATTTATAAACATTTTTTAATTTAAAAATTAAATAAAAATAATATATATATACTAGCTGACCCGCCCGGCGTTGCCCGGGTCCGTATTAACAATATTAAACGAACTTGAAATTTGTATGATTTTATCATTAACTGGAAGCATGCAGAAATACATTGTCTGAAATACGTCGCAGCTGACTTTGTGAAAAATCGGTTTTAAAAAGAACAACTAATATTGAGCTCTAAAAATACTTAAAATGAGCAATGAGAAACACGGGAGGGAACATGTATCCAACGATTGCGTTAGTTTCGTGTTAAAGTGTTGATATTTACCCGTAAAAATCACTGTTAAATCACGTAACTAATTATTTTTTTCGCATAGAAATCCCAAGTGAAATATTTTGAATTTCAAACTAATTATATCACTCTTAATTCCGTCTATACCGTGAATGAAATCGATACGCGATGATAAAAGATTGGTATATAGTATTATAATTTCAGAACCATTTAACAAAAGTGTATATTTTTAATCAAAGCATGCGTAATGTATACACTGTGGACAAATTCCTAACCGTAAACTTTTGTACCATAACCATAATCTGTCTGTAACCTAACTGCGACTTAACATTACCCTACCGTAACTTAAATATAACATAAATGTAACCTAGCCGTCACTTTGAAATACCAATATAGAAGCATCATTTAAGATTTTGCTTGAAAAGTTAACATTCTTTCGTTAATGTCTTAAAATCGTCTGCACTCTGAAATCTAGATTTTAGATTAATATTTGTTATTTAAGTTTTCGCGCATGATTTTAAAAGATTGTTTTCATAAATATATTTTATATATTGACATAGAGTTATCAATATGTTGTTAAATTAAAAACATTTTTTCATCTACGTTATAAAGTATTAAAAAGTTCTGAAAAAAAAAGAAAACTTTTAGTAATACAATTTTTAGTTCAAATCAAATGTTTTCAATATTCTTTTTTATTTTATTTTGATATTTAATTATTTCGAATTTATCAATTCCAATTATTTTAAAAGCAAACATTTTTTTAAAAATAAATAATATAATGGAAAAAAGACCATTTTAAAAAATTACTATTTCTTCGCAAAATACGCTTCAGCTGTAATTCATTTCTTTCAATTCGTCTTATTAATACAAAATCTCTTCTACATGCTTTTGTTTGGGACATTAAAATTTGAGCGATAAATGGTTTAATATTGCAACCCTTTTTTCGGTTTACTTCACCACCACCTATCTTTTTCCTCCATGGTTTACAACCGCTGTGATAAAAAATCATCTTTTAAACTGACAGCTTGCCAGTCTATAAATTTTAAAGGTCGGTTCCAGCTTTTTTAATTATTTATGCCAAAATTTTATGCAACCAACCAACCATAACTAAATGAAGGGAAAAAAAGAAGAAAAAAGGCGATTTTTTATGAGAGTGATCTTTGGAATTTAATTAATTACTCAGTTAATAAATAGAATTTCGAAATTCTGAAGCTCAGGTGCATCAGGAGAGATATTGGGCTACTCTCATAAAAATTTTGAGCTTCGTACGTCCCATAGATTTTGCTAGCCATCGCAGACACACACACACACACACACACACACACACACGCAGACAGAGCGATTTGTTATTTTATTAGTATAGATATATATATATTTGGTAGTGAGTTTTTCAAATGGGGAATATTTCTGAATCTTTCTTGCAAGTAAAAAAAAATAAACGAGTTTTAGAATTTTTTCTGATAATATAATTTTTTTAGGAATTATAATGTAATTAAATGTGTTAATTTAAGAAATATATATTTGTAAAAAAGGATAAATTAATTTTATAAAATAAGAATATAAAATTGTGTTAGAATAATAATTTGTTATTTATAAACATTTTTTAATTTAAAAATTAAATAAAAATTATATATATATATATATATATATATATATTGTAGTGAGTTTTTTAAATGGGGAATATTTCTGAATCTATCTTGCAAATTAAAAAAAATAAACGAATTTTAGAGGTTTTTCTGATAATATAATTTTTTACGAATTTTAATGTAATTAAATGTGTTAATTTAAGAAATATATATTTGTAAAAAGGAAAAATTAATTTTATAAAATAAGAAGTTCATAATTAATAACTCTGAATTAGAATAAGGACTCATTTTATATCACTTTTATTTTTTAATGTAGCATATGTTTTTAATGATTCTGTAGATATATTTGATTGTTAACTTATCTGCATTTTTACCTAAAAATAAAATAGAAACATTAATTTAATTTTCTTCTTTTTTTTTCTTTGGTAAATAATTTTTTACAAAGGGAAATTACTGATTTTTTTTTTATTTTAATATAAAAAATGACTAGATTTTTCAATATATTTATGACTTGTAAAATAATTTTAAACACTTTTAATAATTTAATATTTGCATGAAATAAGTAACTTTGATGTGCTTTTAAAATGAATACATAATTAGGAAATACACTTCAATTAACTGATGAAGTATTTTTTTTCTACGATTCTTTAAGTTTAGATCGAATAATAATTTTAAAGAGCGATTTAAAAAATTATTTGATGATTCAAATATTTGTATGTCGATTTCAAAATGAAGTAATAGTAAATTAATTGCAAGTAATTTTCAGTTATGAAGATGTATGGGGGCAGGAAGCAGAGGAGCTCGTTGGATTTTAAAATTTAATTAAATAAAATTTCCTCTTTTTTTTCAAAAACCTAATGTAAATTAAATTTTTCGAGTAACTTAGAAAGAAAGAAAAAGAAATTTTTAATTAAGGAGGGGGTTGTAGACTCATTGCCCCTCCCTGGATTTTGAAATTTAATTAGCAATTTTTCCTCCAATTTACAAAAGCATAATAAAATTTATTCTTTTAGTGTGATTTAAATAAAGAAAAGAAGAATTTTCCGTGAGGGGTGGGGGAATAGATGAGCCATTTTCCCTCATTCGATTTTGAAATTTAACTAATTTTTTTCTCCGATTTTTGAAAAAATACTAAAACTCAATTTTTTTCTTTAGCTTAAAATATAAGAACTAAGAATTTTCTGTTAGGGGGAGGAAGGTAGAGGAAAGTATTTGCCACTTCCTAAATTAAAAAAAAAAAAACATGTTACATTAACAAATTTTTTCTTTTCTGATATTTTCAAAAGCATAGTAAAATGTATAATTTTCAAGAAATTTACAATAAAAAGTAAGAAGAAATTTCGCATTAAGGGGCTAGTGAGTGAAAGGCCCATTGTTCCTCATAACTTTTGAAACTTTATATAATTTTCTCTGATTTTGATAAACCTCGCAAAATTTATTCCTTTAGAGTAACTTAAAATAAAAGAACTAAAAAATTTCCGTTATATGCAGGGGGCACAGGTAGTCACTACCCTTCACTGGATTTCGAAATGTAATTTAGTGAAATTAATTTTTTTTTTCTCTTAGCCTCAAATAATAAAGGAACTAAGAATTTTAAGTTAGGGGGAAGGAAGCATAGATAGGGACGCCCATGTCTGAATTTAAAAAAAAGAAATGGATTTTAATGTATTAAAACTTGTAATTTCCAAGTAACAAAACAAAGTAGGAAATAATATTTTTTTTACTACGGAAGTGGTTCAATGGGATGAGAAATCCCTAGTTCGATTTTGAAGCCTATTTGAAATTATTTTTCTGATTAATTTCTGTGAATTTATCGGACAATAACTACAGTTATACGAGAGATGCATCGGAAATATACTTCTAAATTAATGGTTGGATAATAACTTCAAATTCACTGCAGTGATTCTACGGTTATAAAGTCTTATATATTTTTTAATTTTTGATTATAAAATGACTTTATAAAAACTACAGTGTTTTCAAAGTTAATAGCGCACAGAATGTTGAAAATAAATTACTGCAAAATCACCTTTAATTAACTACAAAATAACTGAAGTGATTTTATAGTTGAGATTGCACTACAGAAAGACTAGAGAAATTTTAGAAAAACCTCAAAAACACTTCACTTCTACAACAAAACTGCATTTCATTTTTAGCTGGGTAGCTTTCAGATATATTGATGAAATTTTCATAATTAAAGTTAAAAATACTTTCGCGATTCATAAATTTGATTATTATGCAGACAGTTTAAGAGACTACTTCAGTCAAGCGAAAAGACTCTCATGCTAATCCCATAGAACATATTTTTAAAAATATATCGGTTGCATTCTAATATTTTAAAATCCTATTACATTGGATGAGATTGATCTATATGTCGGCCGTTTTATACTTTTTCGACGTAGATTGCTCATTTTCTGTGGAAGGATTTTTTCATTTTTGATACCGGTTCGTATGAAAGGCTTCTCGTTAAGTACAAATAAAATAGAAAATTAAAAAAAATCCCTGTCGGCTTGGTCTACAGGCGGAGATAGATTTCGAAGAGCGCTCATTTCAACAAATTTATCTATCTATCTATCTATATATATATATGATTAGAGATAAACCAAGTTTAATAACTTCATTTGGCTGTTTATGAAAAATTTTTAATTTTATTTTTCTGCAAAAACTGGTTTTATCAGAATCATCTTAAGAAAAATTCAGTTCAAATGCCCATTTTGACAACATATTTTGAAATAAATTCTGAATTTATTAAAAAATCGACCAAAACAGTACATTATACAGGTCCTAAATAACAAAAAACAGTCAGTTGAATGCATTTGAGAAAAAAATTGAATTTAAAAATGAGTCATAAAATAACCGATTTGTTGTTTGAATACATCCTTAATTCTTTAATCATGATTGCTTCGGAAAATTGTGTGCGAAATACTCACTTTGACAGCATTTTTAAATATATATTCTATCTTCATCAAAAAACTGACCAATGCGTCACAGTATATAGTTCCTAAATAAGAGGATCTGTAAATTGGATGCGTTTGAGAACGAAAATGGATTTTAAAACGAGTCATAAAAAACGCAATTTGCTATGTGGAAATTTACTTAAATTTTCACATCACGAAGACTTCGGGAAATTCTGTTCAAAATACCCTTTTTGGTAGCCTTTTTCGAAATATATTCTGTCTTCATCAAAACACCGATCAATGATTCACATTATATAGTTCCTAAATTAAGAGGATCTGTAAACTGGATGTGTTTGAGAGCAAAAATGGATTTAAAAACGAGTCAGAAAAAAACGCAATTTCTTATTTGAACACTTCCTTAAATTTTCAGTCACTTTGATTTCGGAAAATTCTGTTCAAAATACCCTTTTTGGTAGTCTTTTTTGAAATATATTCTGTCTTTATCAGAAAATTGACCAATGCGTCACTTTATATAATTTCTAAATAAGAGGATATACCATTTGGATGCGTTTAAAATCAAAAATGAATTTAAAAATGAGTCAGAATACAAGCAGTTTGGATTTGAGGTTTTTCCTCCAACTCCTATTTTTGTTTAATTTCTTTTTGCTATACTAATTGGTCCTATGAAAAACTTGTCAATATAAAAGTTGTAGATATTTTTGAGAAGATGTAAAATAAATTTAATCAGATTTGATATCTTAAAAATTGACGGAGTTCTGGATTTTTCTCTTTTTTCACCGCCCTTTTTCCTTTCGTTTTTAATTTTTTTTTCATCGGTAAAAGTTGGTCCTATCAAAAACTTGTAAGTACAAAAGTTTTAGATAATTTTAAGAACATTTACAAAAAATTTAGTTGGACTTGATATCTTGAAAATTGACGAAGTTATGAATTTTTTTCTCTCAAAACCCCTGTTTTTTTCGCCCCTTGAGCCCACTTCTAAATTTATCAAAAATCTGACATGCATAAACTTTTGGCCCATTTTTAAGAAGTAATATAAACTTTAAACCGATTCGATATCTACTTTAATTAAGAAGTTATCGCGTTTTTTCGGTTTTCAAAAAAACGCCCCCTATTCCGACCCCCTTGGTCCGATTTTGCCCGTTAACGAACTTAGCCGAGATTTTATGTACCAGTTTGGTGGAGATTGGTGAAGAATTATAGAAGTTATCGTGTCCATAAAAAAGTGATATATATATATATATATATATATTACAAATTTAAAATTTTTTCGCCAAAACTAACCTTTATACTACCTTAATTTTCTTATAATAATGTTCCGTACTTACTTCAAATTATTAAATTAAAATCCTATTTCTAGATCTAATCTGTTAATCTGTATGCAGACGATATAAATTCTCAATTTGCCTTAAAAAACATTATTCCAGTATGCGTAAATTTAAAAAGATGGCTCTAAATTAAAAATATTCTTAATTAAAACTTTATTTCTTAATATTCCACATAAAACTGATTTCTTCTATGTTTTTATCAACCCTTTTTAAGAAAATCTTATTAAATTTATTCCAAAACCATACCTTTCAAAAAATATCATTATTTTGTTTTATCTATTTATTTATTTTTCCGCCGTCAACCTTTGATGTATGCATTAATAAATTCATTTCTTTTCCTTTTCTCTTAAAATTAATCATTTATAAAAATCGTCTGCCTAAGAAATTATGAGTCGATTATAAATTGGTTAAATAATATTTTTTTTTAAATAAATTTATCGTCTGTGTAAAATAGTCTCGTATCTGGACAAGAATTCTGTTTACATAAAAGGATGATGGTTTGAGATTACAGAAAGTTCTAGAATTTTCTTTTTAGTTTTAAAGGTGGAAGTCTCGAGATGAGAGGGGGAGAGATTCTGGAGTTCTTTCGTCGATGAGTACGGCTGGTTGAAGTAAATGATGGAATTTTTTTGGACATTTCGGTAAAAGATCGTTTGCAAAAAGGAGTTTTTCCCTCTATAATGACTACAGTTGAATAAATAAACTTACAGCCACCAATGAGTGATTTATTGGATATTCTACATTTATTTATTTTTTATTTTTTCCCTCGCTGGCCATGACTTCTGTGCAAAGAACGGGGACTCTGATGTTTCTGGCTCCTAACTTTAAAATGTCACACATATATATATAGATAGATGTATAGATAGATAGATAGATAGATAGATAGATAAACTGGTGCCATTGCAATAGGTAGTATTTCATACGAAATCTACCTAAAAAAGGTCGAAATCATGTTTCTCCCCATTGTTTTTAAGTAGGCATTTTTTAAACTAACTCACTGTTGAAAAACCGAATACACAAAATTATAGGCAATATTTTTATATTAGATGTGACGAAATCCGTTTGAAAACATTTCAAAATTAAACATTTTTTTTTTTAATGGAAAAAAAGTAAGAGCTTTTTTTACCGATTTTTGTGATTTTTTGCAATATTGTATACGTTTGTACACTATATGGCCAAACGCAACCGACCACTTGCAATTTTAGATGTTTCGTTAAATATCTAGAACAATACATGGGGAATTATCATGAAACTCTAAGGGTATAAATTTAATAGTACAGGTCATACATTTTCATGAGGAGTTAACAATACATGGGGAATTATCATGAAACTCTAAGGGTATAAATTTAATAGTAGAGGTCATACATTTTCATGAAGAGTTTTCCCGAAACTCCATAGGAACCGCCAACAAATTGAAAGAAAACGAATATTTTTTGATAACCCTGTCAAAACTAATGTAGCAAAAGCTCTCAAACGGTAGATTATGATTAAGTGACTTATTGTGAAAACTTTGTTCATTTTTATGAGAATAGCATGAATATTCGTAGAAAAATGAAGGCATAGCCTGTGATCTCTATGCATCAGTTTAACTGCGCATCTTTCTTTTTATTTAAATTGTGGGCTTTCAATGAAATTTCATTTAATTATAAAAAAGATTGAGATTGTAATTTAAAAAATACATAAATAATTTAGCATCAAAGCGTTTCATGAAGAACTTTATAGCTTTGTTTTTGTGTAATGGAAAATAGCAATTGTTATAAAACAAACAGCGTTATACATAAATAGATAAATGTAACTTTATAAGAAGATTTCGTGGCACTACGTGTAAATTTTGGTAAAAAATAATATTTACTATGTCAAAGATTCCATTTATTAATTTATTTTTCTTTTACATTTTAAAATCACTACCATCAACTACTGGCTAGAATTATATGTAACAATAAAAAAGGCAACAAAATATTAAATGTGTTGCAAAGCCTATCTTTCAATTATTAGGCAATGAATTATTGCTCTGTATTCTCTGGATTTCGTATATATTTTTTGTATCACAATTTCCGTATAAGTACCTTTTTTTAATTCAGTAGATGAAATAATCTAATAAGATATAAAGACAGCTATCCGAAAATAATGGTTACCAAATTTCACAGCCTCCATACACACTCAAATCAGCTATAAGCTGGGTTTTCTTAATACTCCACATGATTATAAAAAAAATAGATCACATCATCTTCTTAAACTTTTAAATATATGAAGCAAAAATTTTGAAATTATATATTTGAAATATAATAAATTATATATTATTATATTTAAAATATAATAAAAAGAAGCTTTTAACTATCAAATTATACAAATAACTACTTAAAAGGCGTTAAAATATAGATAATTATCTATATATTTTACCTGAGATATTTTGAACACATTAAAAAAAATCAAACAAAACATCAAAAATAACACCAAAAAACATCAAAAATATTTTTGATGTTTTCTGTTTCGAATCAATTATCTATTTTTATGTTCCTTTGATAATGAATGCGTGGACATTCGACAGATCTCAGGTAAAATAAATAAATAACATCTATATTTTAACACGTTTACGTAGTTATTTGTATAATTTGATTTGATAACAAGGTGTAAATTTCCACCGAAGACACTATTATTAATAGATTTTTCGACTCATTGCTTTTAAATATTTTAAAAGGCATATACTACGGAGCCTTTAATAAATGTTATTCAATTCCAAAGACCAGGATTTTTGTAGAACTTCTGAATGCTTTCTTAACTAGACTTTCGATATTTTATTTAAAATAATTACAATATTATGTTTTGTGGAAGAAATATTTGCGTAAAGTTTCCATTATACCAGATTTATATATATATATATAAAAGGGAGAGGCATTTGCTAAATTGCAAAACATTTTATACAGGTTGTTCATTTGACACTAATATATGGATAATTGTATAGTTAATTTCTATTAATATTAATTATACAATTTAATTACTTCCCATGATTAAAATTTAACAAATCGGATTCCTGAAACACTGTTTTTATTTGTATTAAATGCACACATTAATTATCTATTTTTATTTCTTATTTCGTGTTATAAAATATATTGAGTTTAAGTTAGCGTAGTCAAATTAAATGATTTTGTTTGCATATTAATGTATGGTATATATTCAGTGTTCTCGCTGACTTTTGACCAACGTTAGTATTTGGCTAATTAAAAATAAAAAACATTTGCCAAATGAAAAAATGATTAGCAAAATAAATTCGCCGTGTAGCACAATATCTATATCTATATCTATCTATCTATCTATCTATATATATATATATATATATGTTTACTTTAATGTACCCCCCTTTTTTCAATATAGTTTTTATAACTGTGACAGCGATTGTTATTAATCTAATTTCAACTATTCGCTAAAAATATAAAAAATATGTATATATTAAATATATGTATATATGCATATGTATGAAAAACGGTAAAAAAGCAAAAATTGAGCACTAGCAATTTGGCGAATCTAATCGCTTGTTTACTCGCCAAATGAAGAATTTAGTCGCAATTTGGCTCACTGGCGAGCGACAACGAGAACACTGTATATATTTTTCTGTTAACACATTGAAAATGCGATTTTGGTTTTATGTGCGTTGGTAGCTCCAATTTAGTATTATTTTGATATTTCATCTCAAGTCCCAAAGTATTTGGGGCTAATAATCAAAGACTATTAGTACTTTTGTTTGAAGTTACATTTTTTCAGTGCGACATTTAATTTTTTAAAACTGTCGTCAGAGCAAACTTTATATTAAATTAGGGAAGCTAAAATTGTGACCCGAAGTTCAAAAGTGGTCCGCGAATTTCGTCAATTTACAGTTCGAAAAATTGCAATTTTTATTCGTAAGCCGCTGAAAAAATATCTTAAACTTCGGCAATTTACAGTGGAAAAATATAAAATTTCGTGAGTCGCTAAGAATGGCAAATTTCGTTGATAGGGCACGGAAAACTCGCAAACTTTATTGATCAAGTGAGGAAAAATAGCGAGTTTTGTAGATGAGGCTCGAAAAAAATCGCAAATTTCGTCGATCGAGTCACGGAAAAATCGCGAGTTTTACCGATAAGGCATGGAAAAATCGCGAGTTTTACCGATAAGGCATTAGTCCAGGCATTTGGTAAAAAATAAATGCAAGTTTTGGTGTAGTTTTGATTTTTGGCTCCCTTTATGTTTTTGGGTCGCTGAACACGAATCTGGCATTATCCAACAAAATTTCTCCCCGGAAACACGTTTTTTTGGCAAAAAACGTGGCTTTTTTTCGTTTTTTCTAAATAACTTCAAAATTATACATTTTACATAAAAGTCATCAATACATAAATTAAAGAGCACAAAATTTTCTACATTTTATGTATTTAAAGTTTTTTTCTCTGATCAATGGTTTAGCCGTGAGAGAGCCGCAAAAATAGGTGTGAAAAGCAAAAAATTCTGAAAAACGTGAATTACAGCATCGTACATCGATGAAACTTGAAAAACAACCATTTTACGCAAATTTTCCCCTCTTAATAATACTAAATATATTATTATCGACTATATTTTATTAATCTGATGTGCATTGTTTCTTTCATAACTAAAAAATAAATAAAAATGAGCATATCTGTGAGCAAAATCTTCATTTGTTATTGCAAAATAATAATAGTAATAATTTCTTAATTTGACTTTTGAATAATGTAAAAAATATAACTAAAACAGGCTTTAACTGATCCCATCTGCACTTTCTCCCTTGATTGAAGTGGTGCAAGTATGAAATAACGTTGGTTAAGCTCCCACCCCCGCATCCCAAGTCCACGTTCAGTGGAATACTAATTCCCCCTCCTTTTCCACCAGTCTCACCTCTGTTAGAAATATGCGTCGCACAGATCACTAGCTTATCAGGAGGACACATTCCTCTCAGTTTCTATGTATGCAACTGCTTACTTATAATTTAGTAATTCACTGTTTGAGTCTTCGTGAATATAGTGAACATCTAAAATCATTTTGCGCGATATCGCTGAGTTTTATTTGTGACTTTCCTTTAGAAGAGGAGTCAGTGAAAGTTAGTCGAGGTATTTCAGCGTTAATCAAGGCAAGTACAGAAAGAAAGGAAGGAAAGGCAGTTTTCCTAAAGGGGAAAATCTCAGTGCATGTTAAGTGTAGAAAAGCATACGTAAATGAACGGATGATTACTGCTTATCTGAAAAAGATTGAGGAACAAAGTACACTTCTCAAATTTTAAGATCATCAACTCCTCAGTTTAATTTTCGAACTAATTATTTTATATGTGGACTGTCCATTTCGGAATTTTATCCAACAAAATTTCTCCCCGGAAACACGTTTTTTTGGCAAAAAACGTGCAAAAAACGTGGCTTTTTTTCGTTTTTTCTAAATAACTTCAAAATTATACATTTTACATAAAAGTCATCAATACATAAATTAAAGAGCACAAAATTTCCTACATTTTATGTACTTAAAGTTTTTTCTCTGATCAATGGTTTAGCCGTGAGAGAGCCGCAAAAATGCGTGTGAAAAGCAAAAAATTCTGAAAAACGTGAATTACAGCACCGTACGTCGATGAAATATGAAAAACAACCATTTTACGTAAATTTTCCCCACTTAATAATACTAAATATATTATTATTGACTATATTTTATTAATCTGATGGTCATTTTTCCTTTTATATCAAAAAAATAAATAAAAATGAGCATTTTTGTGATCAAAATCTTCATTTGCTATTACAAATAATAATAGTAATAATTTCTTAATTTGACTTTTAAATAATGTAAATAAAATAACTAACGCAGGCTTTAACATATAAAAGCTAAATGGATTCCAGTTCTTAAAGTTCTCGAAGTTCAAAAAGTGGGTGTGACAATAAAAAAAATCCGGAAAATAGGAATTATGGCACTGTACTTTAGATTTAACATGAAAACTGACCATTTTTCGCAAAGATTGACTTTAAATGATACTGAAGATATTATGATGGACTATATTTTACAATGAAGTTGCTAACAATAAAAATGACGACTCATTATGAATTATTATTTAATTATAAATAATTATGTACATTAGTAAGTACATTTACTTAAAAAAACAAAGTACTGTTTCCGCTTTCTTTTATTTGAGGGTCCCTGCTTTTCACCGACATTTACAAAATAGAAAATAGACGAGTGGAATTAGTGGGTGCTTTTATAATTATTAATATTATAAATAAAAGTTTTTTTTAATAGTAAATATTTGATACCTTGCAGCATGACTATGTCCCCTTCCGTTGGGACCTCTGATTCATTGTGTGGGCAATCTATTTCGAGATCGGTTTCAAAGTCTAGCCCATCCTCTTCGTCTTGACGCACAACTGCGATGCTGTTGCAGTTTCCCGAAGCAAATCTTCTATCTGATATCTTCGCAAATAATTTTTGCTGCTGTTTCAACCACTCGCAGCCTCTCATCACGATCAGATTTACATGTTTGCTGATACCATGCATTAGTCAATATCTTCCCTCCTATATTCTTGAAACACACAATGGACTTTTTTTCTGATTCTTTGTGATCAGTATGTCGTCTCCATATCTCTCAATGAGGTTAAACTTTACAGTTCTCATATCAGGTTGATAACTCCCTGTAACCTGTTTCATTAGCTCTTCCATGGAGAATTGACACTCGTCATCATGATTTTCAAGGTAATCGTAATATACTTTGCATTGCTTTGTCGATTGCCTCGGCAAATGGACCACGTTTCTACTGTTCTTGGACCTTCGGCCTCCCATAAATATATATATTTTTGAACATTTGATGTGGTATTGAGCATTTGCTGCGATCAAATCATTCACTGGTTCGATGCGCTGAATTATAGCCTGCCCATAATCATCATTGCGAGATCTTGCTGCTTTCAGAATTGTACTTATGAATCCCATGTGTCACACACTGTATACAATATTGCATTCGCTTGGTGAATTTTTCTCTTGTGTTGCGATGAACTCTTCCGAAATGGACAGTCCACATATAAAATAATTAGTTCGAAAATTAAACTGAGGAGTTGATGATCTTAAAATTTGAGACGTGTACTTTGTTCCTCAATCTTTTTCAGATAAGCGGTAATCATCCGTTCATTTACGTATGCTTTTCTACACTTAACATGCACATCTACTGAGATTTTCCCCTTTAGGAAAACTGCCTTTCCTTCCTTTCTTTCTGTACTTGCCTTGATTAACGCTGAAATACCTCGACTAACTTTCACTGACCCCTCTTCTAAAGGAAAGTCACAAATAAAACTCAGCGATATCGCGCAAAATGATTTTAGATGTTCACTATATTCACGAAGACTCAAACAGTGAATTACTAAATTATAAGTAAGCAGTGGCATATATAGAAACTGAGAGGAATGTGTCCTCCTGATAAGCTAGTGATCTGTGCGACGCATATTTCTAACAGAGGTGAGACTGGTGGAAAAGGAGGGGGAATTAGTATTCCACTGAACGTGGACTTGGGATGCGGGGGTGGGCGCTTAACCAACGTTATTTCATACTTTACTTGCACCCCTTCAATCAAGGGAGAAAGTGCAGATGGGATGAGTTAAAGCCTGTTTTAGTTATTTTATTTACATTATTTAAAAGTCAAATTAAGAAATTATTACTATTATTATTTTGCAATAACAAATGAAGATTTTGCTCACAGATATGCTCATTTTTATTTATTTTTTAGTTATGAAAGAAACAATGAACATCAGATTAATAAAATATAGTCGATAATAATATATTTAGTATTATTAAGAGGGGAAAATTTGAGTAAAATGGTTGTTTTTCAAGTTTCATCGATGTACGATGCTGTAATTCACGTTTTTCAGAATTTTTTGCTTTTCACACCTATTTTTGTGGCTCTCTCACGGCTAAACCATTGATCAGAGAAAAAAACTTTAAGTACATAAAATGTAGGAAATTTTGTGCTCTTTAATTTATGTATTGATGACTTTTATGTAAAATGTATAATTTTGAAGTTATTTAGAAAAAACGAAAAAAAAGCCACGTTTTTTGCCAAAAAAAACGTGTTTCCGGGGAGAAATTTTGTTGGATAATGCCAGATTCGTGTTTAGCGACCCAAAAAACATAAAGGGAGCCAAAAATCAAAACTACACCAAAACTTGCATTTATTTGTCCTTTTTGAGAACCTAATGCCTGGATTACAAGGAAAAATCACGAGTTTTGTCAATAAGAAACATAAAAATCGCTAATTTTTTAGATCGGAAGCGAAAAATCACGCATTTCTTTGATCTGGCAATTCAGAAATGCCAGTTTTTTTAATGATGACGAAAATATTGCAAATTAAATTAACTTTCCATGGGAAAATTCCATGTTTTTCTCAGTCGGCAGGAAAAAGATGTGAATTTCATTGATGGAGCTCGAAATTATCACGAATTTTAGTCAATCAGGGAGGAAAAAGTCATAAATTTCGTTGATAAGGCTCGAGTTTTGTCAATTTATCAAGACAAAATGATCGCCAATTTCATCTTGCCGCGTAAAATGCTGATTTCATCAAAGCTGGTTGGATTCGACAAATTCGTGAATTTCGGCGATCGGCTTCATAAAAAAACGCGAAAATTATTGCTCATATTTGTAAAAATTGCGAATATCTTTGGTTGGCTTCGTAAAAATCGCTAATTTTGTCCATTGGGTTCACAAAAATCACGAATTTCCTCAGTTGGCCTTATAAAAATCGCAATTTTTGTCGATTGGCCTCTTAAAATCGCAAATTTCGCCGATTGGCTTCTTAAAAATCACGCCTTCGTCGACTGGCTTCTTAAATATGGCGAAATCTGCCAATTGGTTCCTCAAAAATCGCGAATTTTGTCGATCAGACTCGGAAAAATTGCGAATTTTCTCGATCATGAGAAGAAAATAGCTAATTTCGTTAATACATTTCTTAAAAATCGCGAAATATGTCAATTGAATTCGTAAAAATCGCAAATTTCATTGGTCAACTTCACAAAAATCCTGATTTTTGTCGACTGACATTTTTAAAATTGCGATTATCGCCGATTTGCTTTGCAAAAATCGCGATTTTCGTCGATAAGCTTTATAAAAATCGCAAATTTTATCGATCAGCTTCATAAGAATCGTGAATTTTGATGATCAAGTACAGGAAAGTTGTTAATTTTCTCGATCAATTTCGTAAGAATCGCAAATTTTTTGACGAAATGCAGAAAGATCGTGAATTATCTCGATCAGCTTTGTAAAAATTGCGAATTTTGCCAATTGGTTTTGCAAAAAGCAAAAATTTGGTCGATGAGACGTGGAAAAATGCATATTTCGTTGATCAGGTGCAAAAATGTCGGGAATTTCATTGATCAGGCATGGAAAAATCTTGTTGGCTGGCTCATTCTCTCTCCTTCGCTCAAAAAGTCCACACTTTTTGATAACAACTTGTGTTTGCTTTTTATCCTTATTAATGAAACAAAATTAACTCCCTTGAATAAATTCAATGAATATTGTTACATTGGAAAGTAATCCTTGCTATATCTGTTATACATATAAAAGTAAAAACTGCTGATATATCCTTGTCAACTAAATTTTATATTTTAATTGGGTAAGAGAAGTTAAAGGAGTAAACCCCCACCCCCTGAAGCCATATTTTTTATCCGAAACTCCTCGAAATCGAATTCTCTCCATGTTATTAATGTGGCTGTCGACCATCCGAACATATTTGTAAGTGGCCCTTGTCTTGAAAAGGTTGTGCATCCCCATTTTAAATCCCCGTTGTGCATCCCCACCTTAAATATTGAGTAATTTTGCAGATATTCTGCAAAAACTCGTGTACATAAAGATTTAGTATAATCAGAGCTTATAATTTATTTATTTGGTTTCAATTGCAGATATTAGTATTGTACATGCAAAATTAGTTTTTTTTCAATATAAAAACGTCCCCCTAAACGTACTTTTCTGATATTCATTCAAATAAGGCTAAATTTCCATACGCACTGCATTTCATATTTCTCCTTGCGATAGTATCTTTTTTTTTCATGGAGGATTGATTTTACATTTAAAATATGTTATTAATAACGAATGTATTGAGAGTCAAATTACACAATTTCGATCTTTAATATTTCCTCCAAGATTTTTCGCACATTTATTTTATTTTTTTTTATTATTATTTTTTTGTTCTAGTTTAAACAGAAATAAAAAAGAAATATATTGAAAGTCTTTTTTCAAAATATTATTTTGTATTAAGTACTATTTTCAAATCAAGTACTTGTAAAAACACATGTTTAAGTTTCTAAAGTAATAAATGTAAAAATAAAAAATATATTTGTCTGTACATTTATTTCAAATACTTTACAGACTTTAAAGAACTACACAAACTATTAATTTTAGAGCGACGATGTTTTAGATATCTAAAACAGAAGCTTCATTACAATAATTTTAGGAAAGTTTGTTTTGCTTTGTTAAAAGTAAAATATTTCCCGTTTTGCTACCAATATGAAGAAAAGATAAATAAAATGCATGGCATTTATTTATTTATCATACATTTTTAAAAACAAATAAGTTAACAAAAGTTATTTATATTTTGAAATGTTGTATTAAGTAATTATTTTAAGTAACAAATGTTTTCAAAGGAAACTAGTAAAGTGACAGTTACTTAATATTATTTAATATCTTTCATTATCACTTTTAATAATAACCGTAAAGTTGATTATGAAAGTACACATGCTTGCCACAAACCGTTGCTCGAATACTAGATGATTGAAATAAAACAGTCATTTAAGGTTTTAATTCTGTTTTCTTGGCATTGAAATAAATAATTGAATCTGAAATGACGCACCTTTCACCAATTGTGTCTCTTTTTCGGTCCGGTGTATGCCGAGCTCCTCTCCGAACTCGTCTCCGTACCAGACGAGCAGCTCTGTGTAGGCCTTGACCTCCTTATAGACCCTGTACCAGATTTGGCCGTGGTACTGGAAGGCGATCAGGTTCTGGCGCTCCTCGCACACCGCACAATTCACGAAACGCATCCAGTTCGAGACAGAAGGGTCCACGCCCTCCACGTAATGGAGGACTCGGCCGCCTCTGCGTATCTAGAAAAGAAAAAAATAATAATAATATGGCAAATATTTTGTGAAATTGAAATAAGTGCATAAAAAACGAACAGCAGTAATAATGTTATTTTTTTCTAATTTCTTTCCATGTTACTTGAATTATATATCTACAAATAAATGGAAAATCGCCAGTTCAAGCAAGATTTTACTAAATTCATAAATGTGCACTTTTATCAAAATGTCCTTTGCTGAGGTAATAGTAACTATTGCATTTCATATTGTATTTTAAAAACATTTAATTAGGATTTCGTCACCAGACAGTTTGTAACAAATATCTATAATCTTATGCTTAATATTTTAATGTTTGATTGTTTATTTATTTACCATTTTTATACAGAATTATTCTTTTTAACTCTTTATCTAACGAATTATGAATTCATCAAAATTTTTCATTCTAAAGCATTTTACGTAAAATGTTTAAACTAAATTAAATGATTTACGTAATCATTTGATAAATTTTTGAAGGATTTTAGAAGGATTGAAGGATTAAGAAGGTCCATTAAGAGTGAATGCGGTAATATTTCTTAAATATAGAAATATTTCCGCATGGAAAAATCCCCCCTCTTAGAGCCAAGAATGCTGAAAAGATATAAATGCAAAATAAACTATCCTTTTAAAAATATTTTTGTTTTGTGTAGTCAATAATGTTTTGGAACAAAATAAATTAATGTATCATTGACTCATTCTAATCAGCATTGCAACTAATTGACTTACTAAAAGAATTTTATAATAAGTTATTTTTAGATACTTATGACTACCGTAGGTAGATAATGTGTTAACGAAGCATTGAATTACTTTCCACTCTGAATTTCACTCTTCACAAATTAGTCATTTCCTCCACAAAATGTATTCATTACGCTTTTGATTGCTGTACTGTGAAAACTTTGCTCCCCTTTCCTTCCACCGGTTGCTTGCGGTAGGAATTTCTGTCTGTGTGACTGGCTGAACTGGAACTTTCTATTGAAATTGAAATAAAGTTTTTTAATTTATCACTTTGAAGTTTTTGATCTCTCCACGACCACTGAATCCCGCAATCTGTGCAAAAACACATATTTCCACAACATATTTGGGTCAAGCTAATTTTACACATAAAATGGCTCAAACGATTTTGACTGAATTTCGGACTCAAGAATGCGCGTTTGCATATTCAAAAGTATTCGATTAGTGGGTAATTTTTGGTCACAATGGGTCATGGTTGTATATTATTTGTATCTAAAAAAAGGTCAAACAATTTTGGCGAAACTTTGTAGTATAAAGCTTCCCGGCAAGAATCGACATACATCACTTTTTCGAAAATTTACGATCAGTGAGTCATTTTTGGGTAATTATAGGCCCAGCTAATTTTACCTAGAAAACGCCTTTAACGATTTAAATAAAAATTTGCATTCTATCATTTTCGGGATCAAGAAATCCATTATTGGCGTTTGTCATATTTTCGAGAAAATAGAATTACCGTACATTTTTGGACGCCATGGATCCGAGACAAGTTAATCTATACTAATAAAAGAACAAAACGCTCTGTCTGTCTGTGTGTGTGTCTGTGTGTCTGTGTGTCTGCGATGGCTAGCAAAATCTACAGAATTAAAGAAACCCATGGAGGAATAAGATAAGTAGAGGTGAAGTAAGCCTCAAAAAAGGTTTGCGATATGAAACCATTTATCGCTCAAATTTAATGTGGCAAACAAAAGGACGTGGAAGGGATTTTGTATTATAAGACGAATTGAAAGAAATGAATTACAATTGAAGCATATTTCAAGAGGAAATAGCAAATTTTTAAACTGGTCTTTGTTCTATTTTTATTTATTAGAATAAACATTCGCTTTTAAAATGAAGGAAATTGGAAAATTAGCAATAATTAAATATCAAATTAAAATTAAATAAGATATTAAAAACATTTGATACGAACTAAAAATTGTATAACTAAAAGTTTCCTTCTTTAATGTAATTTTAAATACTTTATAACGTAGATGAAAAATGTTTATGACTTAATAATTGCATGTAAATAAATATGTAAAATATAATGACGAAAACATTCTTTTAAAATCATGTATGAAAACTTAAGTAATAAATATTAATCTAAAATATAAATTTCTGACTGCAGACGATTTTAATGTACTAACAAAATAATGTTATATTTTCAAGCAAAACGTTAAAATAATTTTTTATATTGATATTTAAAACACATATGATAAAATAATTAATAAATTTTTACCAGTGAAGCGATAAATTAGTTCTTTTTAAAAAAACGAGAGAAAAAAAATATGGGTTTAAACCTGTTTCAATTGATAGGCGTGTCAAAGCATGTGCTTTTGTTGGTACTTAATTGACTTAATGTAGGGTTACATTTTAAGCATCATCTCCAGAGATAATATTTCCACTCTATTAATTTCTTTTTACTCTATAAAAGAAACCAGTTTGACATTTTGACATTTCAAAAGTTACTGTTTTTTTCCCAAAGACCTTTAAAATTCATAGACTGGCAAAATGTCAGTTTAACTTAGGATTTTTTAACATAGCTGTTACGTCAGACCGTGTGTACTTCGTACATTAGAATGTATTTGTGGTTGGCTATGTTGCAGTTAATATATGTATATGTATATATAAGGCTTCTTTAGCAGTTTTTTTAAATCATTGATTAAATTTGAATGCATTTATTTAAGTTAAAATTTTATTAAGATTTTAATTTGTTTTTAAAACAAAAATGAAATGGCTCTTTGACGTACAATTGTTCGAATAGGCAGACGATTCATACACAGTAATAAATTATCAAATAGCAAAATAAATTATATATCAAAAATAGTCACTAAAAGAATAGTAGCAAAACATAATGTTTAGGCGTATTAACACATAACCCGATCCCAACCAGAAAAAAACAGACCATACTCCGATCCAAGCGAGACAAAAATTCCATGAGCATAAACCCGATCTGAATCTAAAAATTCCATTTGAAAAACTATGGATTTGTAATCTGACCCCACAAAATGAATCCCACAAAAATATTCAAATGAAGCATACCCCAATCCGATCAAGGAAAAATAATGTTCGTGTATATGCAACCCGACCCGAACCTAAAATTTTTCTCTGAAAAAATCCGAAAAATGACCAGAACGAAACCTGAAATCGATAAAAATATTCCAAAGAACTATAACTCGATAAGAGTAAGACAAAATAATTTCCGTGAACATAAACCTGACTCGAACCTAAAAAATTCCATTTGAATAATAAACCTGAAATTTTATGCAAACTACATCTAAATCCGATCAAAATATTTGAAAGAACCATAACCGGATTCGAATAAGAGAAAATAATTTCCGTGGACATGAAACCGATCCGAACCTAAAATTCCATTTGAAAAAAAAAAAATACTTGAAATTTGAATTGAACTAAATATGAACCTGGTAAAAACATTCCACAGAACCATACCCGGATCTGAACAAGACAAAAAAATTTCCGTGAACATGAACCCAATCCGAACCTAAAAAATGAACTAAATCTGAATCTGAAAAAAATATTCCAGAGAAGCATATCCTTATTCGAACAATGCAGAATAATTTCCGTTGATGGCAACCCAACCTGAACCTAAAAGTTCCATTAAAAAATCAGAAATCTGTATTGAACGACATCTGAACCCGAAAAAAATATTCCAAAGACCCAAAACCGGATCCGAGCAAGACAAAATAATTTCACTGGCCATGAATCCGACCAGAAACTTAAAAATCAATTTTAAAAAATACCTGAAATCTGAATCGAACCAAATCTGAATCCGACGAAAATATTCCAAATAACTATAACCAGATACGAAAAAGACAATATAATTTCCATGGACATAAATCCAATCCAAACCAAAAAATTTGTAAAAAAAAAAAAATCCGGAAATTTGAACCTAACAAGAATATTTCAGTGAAGTATAACCTCATTGGAACTAGGTAAAATAATTTCCATATTAGTGCACCCCAACCCGAACTTAAAAATCCCATTTGAAGGGAAAAAAACCCACGAAATCTGAATTGAACCGAATCTAAACTGAACAAAAATATTCCAAACAACCATAACCGTATCCGAAGAAGACAAAATAATTTCCATGAACATGAATCCAATCCGAACCTAAAATTCTGATGTTCTACAAAACATAATGCGCTCCGTAGCGGTGGAAAGTGAAACTAAGTACTTAGCGCGAGATGGTTAAGATATTTCGTTTATAGTTAGTGTTAAATTAGAACTTGGTTACGGTTAGGTAACAGTTAGGTTGCAATTACGTTCCGGCGACCCCTTTGTTACATTTATTTTCCGGTTAGGTTACAGTTAGGTCATGGTTAAGTTACAGTTAGGTTAAAGTTAAGTTGCGGTTAGGTTGTGGTTAGATTATGGGTAGGTTATGATTAGGAGACGGCCAGGTTACATTTATGGTATATTTAAGTTACAGTTAGGTTACTGTTAAGATACAGCTAGGTTACAGACAAATTATGATTCTGATACAATTAGGTTACGGTTAGGATTTTGTTCACAGAATGAACATTACGCATGTTTGATAAAAAATATACACCTATTTTTGTAAAATGGCTCTGAAATTATAATACTATATACTAACATTTTAGCTAATCATCGAGAAACGATTTCATTCACGGTATAGTCGGATTTAAGAGTGATATAATTAGTTTGAAATTCAAAATATTTCACTTGGAATATCTATGTGAAAATAGTATTTAGGTAAGTCACTTAACAGTAATGTCAAGGATAAATATCAACACTTTAGAACGAAAATCACGCAATCGTTGGACACATATTCCCTCCTGCGTTTCCCATTGCAGTCATTTTGGGTATTTTTGCAGCTAAATATTAGTTTTTTTAACCAATTTTCGACACAGTCGGGGGCACGTATTTAATATAATGTACACTGTAAAAAAATTGACCCTTTTGCTGCATCGTCACTCCCCCGCTTTTAAAGAATATATCTCTTTTGACCTATGAGAATGCTCCATAATAGGCTGAAGTAATCGTTTTCTATAAAAGCGGTGGAGTGACGATGCAGCAAAAGGGTCAAATTTTTAACAGTGTATTTACACATATTTTGAGTTAAAGATAAAATCATAAAAATTTCAAGTTCGTTTAACATTATTATTACGGACCCGGGCAACGCCGGGCGGGTCAGCTAGTTTTATCTAAAAAAAAGTTCCAGTTAACTTTTCAAAAATTTTTACCGTTTCTTGGAGCGATATGGTCTTTGCGTATGGTCACACCTTTTTGAGAAATTTCGATTAGTGTGTCATTTGTGGATCACTACGGGTCAAGCTAATTTTAGCTAGAAAACAGCTCTAACAATTTCGATTAAATTTTGCATTCTGTCATTTTCGGGACCGACAAGATCATTCGGTTAGCTAACTTGTTGAAAAATGCTATTAGTGGGTCATTTTGGGTCACTATGTGTCTGGGACAAGCTAATTATTTTTTAAAAGGGGCCAAACTATGTTGTCACACAGTTTTTGCGACCTTTTGAACATTTGGCTAAAATTTAAAGTCTTGTCGAGGTGTTGAATAGAAAATTTGTCTTGCGCTCTGCTAACTGCGTTATCGACTCAGAGCCGTAGATAAAAGTGTGCTAGGGATAGAACACCCCACATTAAAAAAATCCAAATAAATTTGTTCAAAAATCTAATTTAATTTTGAGACCCTTTTACTGTTTTGCAGAAATTTTAAGTTATAACTAAAATAAATATTTGAACCTTCGCACTTCCTACTTTGTCCGTATGAAGCTAACATGATGTTTAATGTTGTACTCATTTTTCTCTCATATATTTCTTCATCATATCTTTTCTTAGCATAAAATGCAGTTAGATCAACAGTTTAATATGATACATATTACCTACATTGTGAGTTATCATTCTGTGTCAGAGAGAATATGAGTCCCCCCCCCCCCATTACTCACTTCTAGTTGCGATCCTGCATCGACTCACTCAGAAATTAGCGTTATTTTCCAATTATATACAATTGCGTATTTTTAAGACTTAATTTAATTCCCGTCCTCTCTGCGTATTGCTTTTTATCCATTTCATATTTTGATCTATTGGCTATGCTCTTTTAATACATGATGGCTCGCCGCATTTTGTGCACTGATTTCATGAACTTTCTTAGTTAGCCGACAATGTGTGGTCACAGAAACTGCACCAACTCAGCAACAAATTAGTGACAAATATTATAAATCATAAAAAAATATATATTTCAATACAAAAACATCCTAAGTAGAGTTAGTAAAGCCTCACCTCCCATGCGTATCCACTATCTTTCGCTTCTTTGCGCGACTTGACGATCTTTCCCTTGTAAGGTCCGAACACGTAACCCTTATTTAAGTCCTTTTCGGTCCAAATGCCGAATCCGGCTCCTCTGATACCTGATCGGCACACGGACAGGTAATCGGGGCAAGTGTTCCATGCATGTCTTGGTCCGCGGGGAGCCTGAAAATAAATTAATAAAATATTCTTTAATGGTGTAATTATTGCTTTTATTATTGTTACTGAATCATTAATAACTAGTTGACTTCTCTTCTAACTCCCTGGCATTACTGTGATCCGTGATAATAAAGTTAAATGTATTTTAAATCTGTGTAGAATGATTTCAGCACTCAGCTTTAAAATAATCAGTGTTTTAATCAGTAATTCTTTTTACAGCGCTGTTTTCATTCATATAGTCATTATTTTGTAAATTTGATATAAAAAATCAATGTAGAACGGCAAAATACAAACAATTTCATTTTTGATATCCGATAATTGTGCATTTGAATTTTCAGCAATAGCTCACTAAACGTGATTTTGAAACACGTACACATACCCAAAATCTTCCTACGGTAACTTTGACGATATTCAACTTCTACTTGTGACTTATTTTACACTTAATTCAGTGAAAATTCACCATCAACATTTCAACAAGTGACTTACTTCTTTGTCTTTCATGAACTTCAAAGGACCATGTTTTGGGCAGGATCCATCATGTGGCTCACCACAATCGTCGCAGTCTGAAAAAAAATATATATAGGGTAAAAAATGTAGAAAAAGTGGATTACATTTCATAAAAAAAGCAATGAACTAGAAACTGATAATAGGAATTACATTATTTCAGTTTCAAAATTACTCTAAATCAAATGTAAAAGTGTTTTTACTTCCTTTGAATTCGGTTGTAATTTTTTTATCTATTAGAAAAGAACAATCGGTCAAGTGCGAGTTTTACTCGCGCACAAAAAGCTCTATACAATTATAGTACAGCTACATTTCTACAGTTCAAAGAACAGCGATCTGAAACCACTTGCTAGATAGGCGTATTTTTGATAAATTTTTAATTCAATTTCAGCTAGCTGCGGAATTTTTTTTGTGATATTTTTATTAGCAGTTTTAATTTCGCGTCAATTGTAAACGACAATAACCCTCATCTACCATTCTCAGTTCCAGAAAAGTAAGATTATTTCAAAAACTATGTCACCTACTATTAATGACTACAAATAAATAAAAAACAAACTCCCACTATCACCATTTTTTTATGATTTTATTTTCAGTAGATTTGTAAATAAAGGGAGGGATTTATTTTAACAGTATATTACCAACGAAGTACCTGAAAATATACTAGTTAAAATTAAAACAAATGTATTTTTGAGCTCTGTTTTAGGACATCTTTGCAACAATGCCTCACACAAGGTACAATTTTTTAGCGTAAATTAATTACTTTAAAGTACAAAAAGTAAGCCTACTTTAGAATATAGAAAATTCTAATGCTTTTAATTGATGCTTATAATTGGAAATTTTGAGAAGTACCTAGGAAATTTTAAAAGTTTGAAAGATATATTTGGAATTTATAAAATTTCGAGGATTTATATATTTGTAAAATATATGGTGTGGGGCTGGTTAATATTGAGGGGGGTTTACTTTTGGTACTTTAGGGTAGCTTTCGTAAGTTTTTTCTAAAAACATATTTGTATGTCAAATAAGTGGGTGAATAGCATTCATAACTTTTTCAATTTGAATTTCCATCGTTTTCCAGAAGTGTGTCGGTGACAGAATGACAAGCAGACGCGCAAGTGATCGTATAATAGTTCTGTTTCGCTTATTTACATTTTTTTAAATTTTGAAACGATAGAATTTTGACAGATTTGAACATCAAAGAAAAATCAACCAATTTGAAAGAGACAACCTTATGCTTTGTATGACTTGATTATTTCCAATTATTTTAAAACTGGAAGTAGTGAGGAATTTTGTTTTAAAATGAGTGATAGTGCTGATAGATTTATAATAACTGAAACTTCTGGAACATCATGACATTGCATAATAAAGAATACTGCCCAGTGAAACTGATGGCATTGAGCTCACAGGCTACAAATACTAATTGTACATTAAAGCCTTATATTTTCAAGGGTTAATTTCGTTCGAAAAAATATTAAGAAGGGGACACCTCTCCCCTTTCCTCTTTTTTTTATACTTAATCATTGAACCTCCTATACTATCAAAGACATGCTTTATCATACAAAAAATCTATATCCAAAATTCAGAGCAAATCGGATAATTCTTAATAAAAACCCATTTAGCATTTATATAATTTAAAAGGAGTTATCCCCCTCTTTTATACTTAACCATTAAACTTCCAAAACTATTCAGAGATTTGAACGAAATCTGAAAATTCTGCTTGAAAAACCCATTTATATAAATTAAGGGGGGGGGGCATTAGAACCTCCGTTCCCCCTGTTTATACTTATTCAATGAACACCTAATAACAGTCACGGAATCGCCTCATCAGAATGATCCTAATCTAAATTTTGAACGAAAACTGTTAATTCTGCATGAAAAACCCATTCATATCAATTAAGGGGAGGGGCATGAGCCCCCCGTTCCCCCTCTTATACATATCGAATGAACTGCAAAAACTAATCAGGGAAGCGCCTTGTCAGGATATACCTACATACAAAATTTCCAGTGGATCCGATATTTTTATCATGAGTTATCGCGTTACGCACGAACACACGTACATACAGAACGGACGGGCACATAAGCTCTCAGGCTATGATAGCCTGTGAGCTAAAAATAAATAATATCGATATCAGTAGGACGTTGACTTTAAGGAAAAATCAGTGCTTTTAAATTCATTAACATTTTCAAATGAAGAAGGATGATAAAACTTGAAACACGTCCACGCACTGAGAAAAAAAGGACTTTTTTGCAAGCATGTAAACTTTTTTATGACTCACGAGGAATTAAAAAATATATAAATTATACTAGATATTTTTACTTTCTTCTATCTTCAATAGAAGAAAGTATTGTAATCGAAATTTTTTTCGACTTCCGTTTTTCGACGGATTTACACGTTTTAGGGGACAGAGACTTCAAAAAACATGTTTTTACAAAATGTCTGTCTGTCCGTGTGTCTGTGTGTGTGTCCGTGTGTGTGTTTGCAAAAGGTGTCAATCGGGGACTTCAATATGTATACACACCTTCAAACCTCGGACACACACTCAACCGGGGACGTCCTCGGTTGGAAAAATTAAAAATTTCTGTTTTATATTGTTAAGTGATGTATTTTTAGTATCAAGACATTAACATGAGCAATATTTTTATAGGTCCTCATTTGCCGGTATTTTAAAGTAATGTGTATAGCCCACATGTGTGTCGCAGAGAGAAGTGTGTATAGCTGAAATGTTACGTCCCCATTTGTGCAGTGAAAATACATGTTTCGCGGATAATGAAGAAAAGGGGTTAAACTGGTTTGAAGGAGGCGGGGGGAAAAATACTATTTACTACGATGTAGTAATTTGTACCTTTTTTTCCACGTGTTTACTCAAGCAATTTTCTAAACACACATAGCTTGGGGTTATACTTCCTGTTTTTATATTTATTTTTTTATTTTTTGCAAAGAGTAATCTCACCATATAATAATTAGTTTAATGTAATGGAAAGTATTCAAATAAATTTTTGAATACAATATAAATGTATTATATTTATATTATTTATATTTATTATTCATATTTATTTATTTATATTTATATTTTTTAAATTATTATTTATAATTTTAATCATATGAAATAATCTATATATTATTTTTTCTATTATAAGGTATATATTAATATTTTATAATATTATAATTATATTTATATTCACATAATATATTTATATAATGTAATATATATATTGTATAATACAGTAATTAATATATTAATATAATTTAATAATTAATTTAAAATAATAAAAATATATAATAATATGTAATAAATAAATTATAATAAACCATAATAATTATGTATTTTTCTATTAAAAATTATCTTTTCTGAACCATATTATAAATCGATAAAAAGCATTTCTACATCATACTTAGTATAGGGTAAGTCTTTCAATCGTTTTTAAAATCGAAACTTTTTTTGACGGATTTACATTTTTTAGACACTGGAGATTCCGAAAAACATATCTTTAGAAAAAAAAAATGCCGTTTGTCTGTCTGTCTGTCTGAGTGTCTGTAAACGCTCATTTCTCCCGAAGAAATTGAGATAGAGACTTGAAATTTTGTATGTATTTAGTAAGTAAGAATGGAAAGAAGCCTATTTACTATCAATAACCTCGATTATCCGGAACTATTTGTTTCGGACTCTCGGAAAATTCGTTCTGATAAAAAGTATATATATATATATATATATATATATATATATATATATATATATATATATATTTCTTTTTTTAAGAAGTGGACGTGAAAGGTAATAAAAGGACACACATTTTGCATGAAGAACGAAGTTAATCGGGTTGCTAGTTGTCGAGATATTTGTAATCTTGGTTTCCACATTCTTCGATTTTTCATGACCCTATATTTCATTCAAATTTCAATTCAGACATATATTTTGATTGGAAATGAGACGATTAGTCCAACGCAGTAAACTGTTAGTTAATATGGTTATTATTTTTGGAGTTATAAGGATGTTTCTTTTACGCAGTTCGGTACTACTTGAGCAGTTTGGCATTTTATATAATTGTATACCATTTGTCGAAATGGTTTCATCAGCAATTCATTAATAGAGCACTACTCTGTACATTAAAAATATTTAAATACGCGTTTAAATTTTGTTTTTTAATCGCGATGAATTGTATAAATAGTTTTCACTTGTTTTATTTTCATATTTTATACTATGCATGTCCATGATGGGTAAGTATTACGAGAACCCCCATCAACAAGTTTGTGATTTAAGCCATTACTTTTTTAAGACATTGTCATGTAGCTTCTCCCGACCCGCAACGTTTCCCCATAGATACGCGTACCCCTGGTTGATAACCGCTGGCCTACGATTATTATATAAATTAGACATTTGTTACACTTTAGTTTTTATTATATATTTATCGACAATTTCAATATTTATTAATTCCTAGTCACTTTTTTTCCATATCACCTTTTTCCACTCTTATTTTTTCTCTCGCTTTTTTTCCGGTAACATTTTACCAAAGCATTTATAATTACTTTATTATAATGAATATTTTATTTTATCTTTATCACTTTAGAAATGCATTGTATTTTTAATTCTTATATTATCCTGTTCCTGTTCCTATCAGATTATTTGGTAATTGGTAAGCGTAGTTTGTAGGCAGAAGAGCCTCCTAAATATTTTAAATATTTGTAGCTTGATATTGTCGAAAAATTATTATTAATTGTAACATACTTATTTCCGACATAGACTTTTATATAAAAAGATAATCAGCACCTCACAATTTATTATAAAACGCCCATCCATTTAAGTTTCATAATTTTGAAATAATTACTTAAAAATAAATTAATAATTATGAATTTAATTTTTAATGGATTTTTTAAAGTAATTATTAAAATCTATATGGTTATTTTAGTAAGGTTTTTTAACTTAACTCCCCTTAAGTATTAATGCAAGGGGACCCTGGTAAGTATCTATGCCCAGGGTCGTAATATTTTGTCTCTTTTAATTTTATTATTAACCGATTAGCTTCAAATATTTAAAAAAAAAAAGATAAGCTGCAGTTTATCTTTTATGTAAATTTTACAAGGATTATCATTGAAAGTAACCTTCATATTTAAACATAGAATTGTCTGAAAAATTACTTTACTTTAACTGTAATAATGAAAAAAAAAAACATTCAATGATATAGAAACCCAATAATTATTTTGCAGAGAGTCGTATCGAAATAACAAAAGAAATTATTTCATTTTACCTTACTACATAATATAGTAGTACACTTTACCATGTGTACATAATGCCCCCTTTTTTTTCTTGAAAGGCACAATGGTTTTCTTGTATTGTTTTTTATTTGAAAGAAAATATAGTTATTCACGAGATTACTGCTTTATTATGAAGACTTCATATTTCATAAAAGTTGAATTTATGGTTTCCTTACATAGCCGATATATATGCATGCTGTATGTTGTATGTCTCCTGTGTGTATTTCGTCGTTTCTTACTGGTGATATGTACTAGGACTCCTATAACTCAGGCTGAATCGTCAAGCATCTTGTTTCCCAGTTACCGTTTGTTTCCCATTGATTCCTATGGGGCGAGAAACGTTTGAATGATTTTAAAGCTACAAAATCGTTGAAAATGGACGGTTGTTTAGCAGAAAATTATTCTGACCTGTTCAGGAATGGGTTTAGAGTATTTAAATTCCATATAAATAGCAAAAAGGGGAATAATTTGTGTATAAATATTTAAAAGAATAGATCTGGATTGGAGAACTTCGCCAAATATCCCGCCAACCTAATCACTTGTATACAACAAACCGGTTCTTATTCTTATATTTTTCCGTGAGAGATTGATACTCGCCTCGCCATCTACGCGATAAGACTCCAAATCAGGCAACCGTTTTGGAAACTTAATGGAGTCGTGATTCAGCCCGAGTTATAGGAGCCTTAATATGTACGCCCTGGGTTGCCAGTGTGTTTCACGTCCTGGCTTACCGCTGTGTTTCGGGTCGTAGTTTGCCGTTGTTTTCCAAGTCCTCCCTTGTCGGTGTGTATCACGTCCTGTTTTGTCGGTACGTTTCACGTCCTGGTTTGTCGGTGTGTTTCACGTCCTGGCTTGGCGGTGAGTCTCACGTCCTGGTTTGTCGCTGTGTTTCTAGTCTCAGTTTGTCGGTGTGTTTCAAGTCCTGGCTTGGCGGTGAGTCTCACGTCCTGGTTTGTAGCTGTGTTTCAAGTCCTAGTTTGTCGGTGTGTTTCACGTCCTGGCTTGGCGGTGAGTCTCACGTCCTGGTTTGTCGCTGTGTTTCAAGTCCTAGTTTGTCGGTGTGTTTCACGTCCTAAATCTGCGGTGTGTATGACGTCCTATATTGCCGGCATGTTTTACGTCCTTGTTCTTCCGTATAATTTACGTCCTGGCTTGCCGGTACGTATTATGTCCTCACTCTACGGTGTGTATCATGTCTTAGTTTGCCTGAATGTATTGCGTCTTTACTCTCCGGTGTCCATTACTTCCTGGCTTCTTGTATAATGCCCTAGCTTGCTGATGTGTATTGCGTCTTAAATTGTCGATGTGAAGACTAGGTGAAAAGAGGGGGGGGACTTCATCTTAATTTTGCTGAAATTAATTTATCAAAATTATTAACGAATTAGCTTTTAATTTTGCGGGCACATACGGTAAACAAAAAAGTATTTGCACACCAAGTAAATTTGTTTAGCATATGTATAAATAAAAGAAAAGCAACTACGAATTAAAAATACCAACACTTAACATATTTAATATTTGAGTTAATAAGTATACGTAAAATATGAAAACATAAAAAAGTAGCCTTTGTACTGCCAAAAAAATATTTACACACTACCAATAAAAATAGAACTAGAGAAATTATTTTTAAATTAAAAACAGTGCTAATATTTAGAATGCATGCTCTTTGCTTTAATTACAGCTTGTAATCGTCTGGACATTGATTCTATAAATTTGTGACATGTTTCACTGCTGATTTGTAGCCATTCTTCCCCAAGAGCTTGCTTAAGTTGCGATTTGTTAGAAACTTTCCTTTTCCTTATTTTCACATCTCAAATATGCCATAAATTTTCCATCGAATTGAGGTCTGGTGATTGTGATGGCGTTTTCAACTGATTTTTATGTAGATTTCGTATGAAATACTATCTATTGCGATCGCTCCCATGTTGGAATTTCTAAAAAATTTTTGCAGATCTACACCGATCACGACCCCTAGACACCAAAACTACCAATAGTAAAAAAGTTTATATCTATATATATATCTATCGGTGTATATCACTTTCTTCTGGACACGATAACTTCCATAATTAAGATCAGATCTTCTTCAAACTTTTACATAAAATCAAGGGGCATAAAATCTCGCTTAAGTTCGTTAATGAGCAAAATCGGACCAAGGGGGGGGGGGGTGTTAGGAGGGTTTTTGTGAAAAAAGAAAAAACGCGATAACTTCTAAATTAAAATAGATATCGAATCATTTTAAAGTTTATATTACTTGCTAAAAAATGGACCAAAAGTTTATGCATGACAGATTTTTGATAAAGTTAAAAATGGGCTCAAGGGGCGGAAAAAACAGGGTTTTGGGGAGAAAAAAATCATAACTTCGTCAATTTATTAGATATCAAATGCAACTAAATTTTTTTATAAATGTTCTCAAAATTATCTAAAACTTTTGTATTTACAAGTTTTTGATAGGAACAACATTTACCGATGAAAAATTTAAAAACGAAAAAAAAGGGGGGGCGGAAAAAGAAAAAAATCCATAACTTAGTCAATTCTTAAGTAATGAAATCTAATTAAATTTATTTTACGTCTTCTCAATAATATCTACGACTTTTACATTAACAAGTTTTTCATAGGACCAATTCTTATAGCAAAAATAAATTAAACAAAAATAGGAGTTGGAGAAAAAAACTCAAATCCAAACTGCTTATATTCTGAATCATTTTTAAATTCATTTTTGATTTTAAACCCATTCAAATGGCAGATCCTCCTATTTAGGAACTGTATAATGTGTCGCATTAGCCAGTTTTTTTTTTATAAAGGCAGAATGCTTTTCAAAAAAAGACTGCCAAAAACGGTATTTTGAACTGAATTTCCCAAAGTGATGGTGATTGAAAAATTGAGGAAGTATAACAAATTGCGTTTTTCTGACTCATTTTTAAATCCATTTTTTTTTTTTCTCAAATGCATCCAATTTACAGATCCTCTTATATAGGAACTATATAATGTGACGGATTGGCCAGTTTTTTGATAAAGGCAGAATATATTTCAAAAAAGGCTGCCAAAATGGGCATTTCGTACAAAATTTCCCAAAGCGATCATGATTAAAGAATTGAGGATGTATTCAAATAGTAAATCGGTTATTTTATGACTCATTTTTAAATCCAATTTTACTCTCAAACGCATTCAATTGGCAGTTTTTTGTTATTTAGAAACTATAAATTGTGTGCGTATTCATCAATTTTTTGATGAAGGCTAAATATATATTTTTAAAAAGCTGTCAAAGTGGGCACTTCGCAAATAAAAATTTCCCAAAGCGATTATGTTTAAAGAATTGAGGATGGATTCAAATAACAAATTGGTTATTTTATGATTCATTTTAAAATTCAATTTTGCTCTCAAACGCATTCAATTGACAGTTATTTGTTATTTAGAAACTGTGTAATGGGCCGTATGGGTCAGCTATCAGTTTTTTGATAAAAGCTAAATATATATTTTAAAAAAAGCTGTCAAATTGGGCACTTCGCACGAAATTTCCAATAGCGATTTTGATTAAAGAATTGTTGATGCATTCAAATAACAAATTGGTTATTTTATGACTCAATTTTAAATTCAATTTTGCTCTCAAACGCTTTCAATTGACATTTTTTTATTATTTAGGAACTATATAATGTGAGAATTCGTCGATTTTTTGATAAAGGCTAAATATATTTTTTTAAAAGCTGTCAAAGTAGGCATTTCGAACAAAATTTCCCAAAGCGATCATGATTTAAGAATTGAGGATGTATTCAAATAACAAATTGGTTACTTTATCACTCATTTTACTTACCCATCATACGTAGTATAGGGTAAGTCTTGCAATCGTTTTGAAAATCGTAAAATTTTTTTTGACGGATTTACACGTTTTAGATAGTGGAGATTCCAAAAAACATATTTTTAGAAAAAAAGTTTTGCCGTCCGTCTGTCTGTCTGTCTGTCTGTCTGTAAACGCTCTATCTCCCGAACAAATTGAGATAGAGACTTGAAATTTTGTATGTAGTTAGTATGTAAGAATGGAACGAACCCTATTTAATATCAGCAACCTCGATTATCCGGAACTATTTTTTTCGGACTTTCGAAAAATTCGTTCTGATGAAAGGTATATAAAATTTTTCGAATTCTTTTGTTCTAAGGAATGGGTGTAAAAGGCAATAAAATAACACACATTTTGCATATAGAACGAAGTCGATCGGAGTATTAGTTGTCGAGATATTTGTAATCTTGTTTTCCACATTCTTCGATTTTTCATGACCCTGTATTTCATTCAAATTTCAATTCAAAAGTATATTTTAATTGGAAATGAGACGCTTAATCCGACGCAGTTAATTGTTAGTTAATAGAATTATTATTTTTGGAGTTATAAGGATGTTTCTTTTACGCAGTTCGGTACTATTTCAGTAGTTTGGCGTTTTATATAATTTGTCGACATTGGTACATCAGCAGTTCTTTAATATAGCATTACTATGTATATTAACAATATTTAAGTTTTGTTTATGAATTGCAATGCATTGTATAAATAGTTTCACATGTTTTATTTTCATATACATATCCATGATGGGTAAGTATTACGGTGGTCCCCAACGACTAGTTTAAATTCGATTTTGCTCTCAAAAGCATTCAATTGACAGTATTTTGTTATTTAGGACCTATATTATTAGGGTATTGGTCGATTTTTTAATAATAAATTCAGAATATATTTCAAAATATGTTGTCAAAATGGGCATTTGAGCCGAATTTCGCTTAAGATGATTTTGATAAAAACCAGTTCTTGCATAAAAATAAATTAAAAATTTTTCAAAAGCGGCCAAAGAAAATTGTTAAACTGGATTTATCTCTAATCATATTTTATTTTTTGTTGTTGAAATGAGCACTCTTCGATATCTACCTCCGCCTATAGGCCACGCCGACAGGGATATTTTACATTATAAAGCAACCATAACCTCGTAATATATGATGTGTGTTTCGGATCGTTATCCTGTTGGAAATAATATGAATTACGAATTCCTAATTTCGGAGCACTATTAGATAAATGATCTCGCAATATATTAATATATTATTTAGCATTCATATTGCCTTCGATGGAGGTCATTTTGCCAACTCCGTTAAAAGACATGAATCCCTAAATCATTACATAACCACCGCCATGATTTACAGTTGGTTTCAAGTTTTTAATTTTAATTGAAATATTTGGCTTTCGCCATACAGGTTTCTTACCACCTGAGCCAAAAAATATTGAACTTGCTTTCATCGGAAAAAATAACAGTTTTCCAGAACTCTAAGTGGTTTGCTGACATAAGCTTTTGCAAATTCAAGTCTTTTCACCCCATTCTCTTAGCTATTTAAAAGTGTTTATTTTATGATGGATTTTTGTATTTTTTCCCTAATACTACTGTCTTTTTCTTCTGTATTGACTTCTGTGACTCACAGATTATTATTTTCATATTCAAAATAAATGAAAATAAATGAAAATTGAAAGTAAAACCTTTTTTTTTTAAATGCAGTTTTGGAAGATCTGCAAAGAATATCAAATTGGAATCTTTTAAATTAAATTTAGTACAAAATTACGCAATAGCATTCTACACCTGATTTAATAATAAGTCATATAATTTTATTTATTTTTTTTATTTAATTATTATTATAATTATTTAAAAAGGTTGATAAAGTAAAACAAAGTACAGTGAGCGCTGAGTATACTAACTTCGACTATCCAAGCCTTTATCACATCACTTTCTGTTCTTATAACAAAAATGTAATATTACTGAAAAATTTTAAGGGGAAAAAGGCTTTAATATAGAAGAAAAGTCTTTGCTGGTTTAAAACTTTTTTTAATGCCTAAAAATGAAACTTAAAAAGAAATGCTAGTGACTAAAGAAGCTAAGAAAATTTTCTTAATTGGGTGCATCGAAAGTGATTCGAAAGCTTTGGAGTACCAGATTTAAAATTTTGTTTTGATTAAAATTATAAGAATAATAAAATTAATATTTTAAATACCAATCTGAAAATGAGATTAAAGCTATTTTCATATAAAAAAAGAGCAACTTTGTGACATAGGTTTAAGTTTAATTTTTGTTCCGAAATGCATACAATTAACAGGTGTTTGTTGTTAAGAAACTATCGAATCGAACTCATTTTACCACTTTTTTGAAAACGCAATACATTTTTCAGAAAATAGTGTCAAATTAGGCTTTTTGAGCCAACTTCCCGAGTGAAAGAAGAATAACCACTCACACGGGGATGAAAAACGTATTTTTTGTGTGATCAAAACCTTTTATAACTCAATAGATAACTTATCGATCAAAAAATGGAAAATTCAGTTAGATTCCAAATCTCTGGTCAGGCTTTGGTATTTTATATCTTTATATTCGTTAAAAAATGAACTTGTAAAGGTGTCAAAACTTTTTGCACTTGTTGAGCAGAGAGTTGAGCTTGAGAAGACAGCGTTAAGGCTTTCCCTGCGAGTGAAGACACTCGTGGGCTAATGCTGTAAGAAGTCTGAACAAGCCAAAATTTCCAGACCGATACATAGTAAGGAAAAATTCAACCCGGTCCAAACGAAAAAATATTGGCCCAATAATAGCTAAAAACACGCTCGGGTCCCGTCCAGACCGGAAAAAAAAAAATAAAATTTCGATCCGAGTGAATTTCTACAGTACATGATTTTTACTCTTACGGAAAAATTCTGACCAAAAAAAAAAAAAAAAAAAAAAAACTTATCTTAGATCCTTTTTTTTTTTTTTTTTTTTTTTTTTTTTTTTAAACATTTTGAAACATTTATGCAGCAGTGCCGTAGGCTGCGATATTTATGTTTGACAAGAATCTCTGTTTGTTATATGTAAATGTTTCAGTTATCAGAATATTATTAATCCATATTCCACGTAATGGATACAGCAACATCTAATAATGGTATATTATAAAGCTAAAATCTTCTAAGATGGAATTGCATTGAAAAGAAAACTAGTTGGATGTGTCAATCCCGAAACTTTCTTCTATCTCATAAATACATTTTAATATTAAAAAAAGAGGAAAAAAAAAAAACATGGTGACCCTAAAGTTACCCACTATCGAATTTCCTCGAACATTTGACCTAGCCTAATGAGATTCTGGTATCCAAAAAATCTAAAACGCAAAATTTAATTAATATTCTGAGAAAATGAGCTTAGTAGTGCCTCATGTTGGGTAATTTATGCTAAAACCTAATAAGCATCTATTGATGTCAACACCTAACAGAATCTGAAATTTGATGGAATTTCGTCCATTAGTTCTTGAGATATAGTTATAACAAGAAATTTGCAAAACGTAGCACAGCAACACCATATCTTGGCCAATTTATGCCAAAACATAAAAAAACGTCTAATTATGTTATGGTGTAAAAGAATCTGAAGTTTGATAAAATTCTGTGCATTAGTTCTTGAGATATAGCTAGTTTAAAAAAAAATCGTGTAAAATATAGCACAGCAGCACCATCAGTTGAAGGATTTATAACAAAACGTAATCATCGTGTAATTATGTTATATGTCATTTTGTAACAAAATCTGAAGTTTGATGAAATTCTATGCATTGGTTGTTGAGATATAGCTATTGGAAAAATCGTGCAAAATGCAGCATAGCTGCACCACCTGTTGCAAGGTTAATACCAAAATGTAATCAGCGTCTAATTATGTTATATATTCTTGTGTAAAAGAAACTAAAATTTGATGAAGCTCTCTGCATTAGTTCTTGAGCTATAGCTATCGCAAAAATCCTGCAAAATGTAGCATAGCAGCGCCACCTATAGGGCAGTTCACATCAAAACCTTACCAGTGGCTATGTATCTCAAGGTATCGCGGAATCTGAAGTTTGGTGAAATTCTGTGCATTAGTTCTTGAGATATAGCTATCATGAAAATCATGAAAAATGTGGCATAGCAGCGCCACCTGCAGGCCAATTTACACCAAAACTTAATCAGCGTCTATGCATATCAAGGGGTCACAGAATCTGAAGTTTGGTGAAATTATGTGTATTAGTTCTTGAGATACAGCAATCTTGAAAATCATGAAAAACGTAGTATAGCAGCGCCACCTGCAGACCAATTTTCACCAAAAACCAATAGGCACTAATTCATATCAAGGTCAAACTGAGTATAAAATTTTATTAAATTTCGAGCATTAGTTCTTGAGATAGAGCGCACACAAATTTTTTGTCACATACAGGCAGACAGACGGACAGACTCACAGACAGACATTTTCTAAAAATAGTCAAAACGTGTTCAGGACCTTCTAAACCGTATAAATCCGTCGAAAACGGAAGTCGAAAATTTTCATGAATCCAATACTTTCTTCTTGTAAAGATAGAAGAAAGTAAAAATACGTCATACATAAGTTCCCTTCCTCGCAGGTGTAAATGTATAATATATTTTTTTCTCGGGTTTTATCTTATTCATTTTGGGTAAACAAAAAACAGTGACCGGAAAAAATGCTATTGGATAAATGTGACATAAACTATAAAAACGGAAAAAAAGGTTACCGGGGAAAAGGGACAAGGAAAAAGTTACCGGAAAAAAGTGACAAGGAATGGATTTTGAGGATAATTTATTGATTTTGGCGATTCATTGGTTAGGGGCTGAGCAAATATAACGTTATCAACTTTTCTGTAATTTTCGACCCCCACCCCTTTCGATATCATACGTTATCATTCCTCGAACCCCTCCCCCCCCCCGGTAATGATATCGTTATCAAAGTATATATATTTTTTTTTTCTAGAATTTATTTATTTTGTCTGAAGCGACATACAAAACTGGTTAAATTTATGATTCAAATGAAGATAAGTCGATAAAATATCATTTTCCTTATGAAAAAATTTTATATTAAAAAACACTAAAAGAAATAGTTACTCTTTAAATGTATTTTAAAATATATTTTTGTTACATAATGCATTCAACAATAATAAAGTTCTGTTGCATATGCCCCGAACGGAAGAGGAGTTGAAGGGCAGATAGAAATTCTTATCAATAAAGCAAGTTGGCAAAATTCCTTCTCTTTTAATTATATGTATTTAATTATTAGTATTTAATTATTGGTGCCTTTCAAATACACTTCACCTATGGTATCTCGAATCGTCTTTACATATGCATGCACAGTTAAAAAAAAGTGAAAAAAAAAAAAAAATAGGTAACATGCTATTTTGTACCAAAGAACTTGTTACAAATAAAGAGAGGAAATTTTGATGGGATCAAAAATGATATCGACATCAAAAAACAACCCCCCTCCCCCTAGCGATATCTTATGGCATTATATGAAAGACCCTCCCCCCTCCCCTCTAATTTGATAACGTTATATTTGTACAACCCATTAAGTATGAAAGGGGTTCGGAAGGTGGGGAGACTCTTAATTTAGGTAAATGGGTTTTTCATGCTGAATTAACAGTTTTGGTTCAATTTTTGGATATATGTTCATACTGAAATGACGCTTGCATGATAAGTTTTAGGAAATGACTAGTATCCCCCCCCCCCTTCCATCCACCCTAAATTAGATAAATGGGTTTTTATGCAGAATTATCCAACGTGTGTCAAATTTTGGGTATAAGTTCTTTCTAAAAAGGCTTATATATAGTATATAATGCCTGAAGAGTTTTGAAAGTTTAATGGTAAGTATAGAGGGGGAACGGGGGATGACCTCTCTTAAATTAAATTAATAGCTTTATACACAGAATTATCCGATTTGTTTGGAATTCATATATTCATTATGATAAGACGTATATCTGATTAGTTATGGGGTTCTTGTGCTTATTATAAAGGGGGCCGGGCAAGTATATCGCCCCTCAAATTAGAAAAATCGGTTTTTATGCAGAATTATCCGATGTGTTTCAAATTTCAAATGCAGGTTGTATCTCATAAGGTGAGTAGTTTTAGGGGTTTAATGGCTAAGTATAGAGGGGGAACAAAAGAATACGCTCCCCTTAAATTATATAAACGTCTTTTTACGCAGAATTATCCGATTTGCTTCATATTTTAGATATAGGTTCATTGTGATAAGGCGTATCTCCGATTAGCTATGGGGCTCTTTTGCTAATTAAATAGGAGGGGGGAGGACGATTACTCCCCCCCCCTAAATTAGATAAATTGGTTTTTATGAAGAATTATCCAATGTATTTCAAATTTTCGATATAGGTTATTTCTGATAAAGTGGATCCATGAATAGTTTTAAGGGTTTAATGGTTAACTAAATAGGGGGAATGGCGGATAACCCCCTTAAATTAAATAAATGTTTTTTTACGGAGAATTTTCAGATTTGCCAAATTTTGATGTAGGTTCATTATCATAAGGCGTATAAGCTAATGAATGTTGTTAAAATAGCGCGAGATGCAGCAGTCCATTTAGGAAACACTTACGGGGGAAGAAGCTTTTTTTCAACATTTAACGGAGGGGGATGTCCGATAGATATTGTGGACGTCTAGTCTCTTAGGAAATTTGTCGATCAGGGGATTTCTTGGTAAAGGTTTGCCGCAAAAAGACCCAAGAAAGATAAAACAGCGAGTTGAACGCAAATAAATGTCAATAACAGATAAAAAAAATGTTTTATTTAATGATTGAAAACAATTATGTCAGAAAACACTATAACACATTTTACCCTTTTCTTATAATTATTAATTACTTTTTTTCATTCAAAATGAATATCTATCATTTAAAACTGAATTTTTATTAATAAATATCCCATATTACACATCACAAAATATAGCACAAAACTTTTAAAAACACATGTTAGAAAATTATAATGTACAAACTATGTTGTATGTCACGAACGATAAACTAGTGAAATTTGTAGTAATAATAATAGTTTTTTATTATTAGATTATGTTAGTAATTAGAAAGTTAATTGTTTAAAAACCTGCAGTTCTTGATAGGTCTTCAATGTTTGAACGCATAACAAATAAAATAAAACAAAATAAAAAAAAAACAGATTTTTTTTAAAAAAAAGACTTTATTAAAAACAGGATATTTTTTTTCTTTATAAGGATATTTATAGAATAATGAAAAATGCCATGCAAAAACATAAACCACAGTTTTAAATGCGAACACCTATTAAGGATATATATATAAACCCTTAAAACCTTTCAGGGATTCACTTTATGAGAAAGAACCAGTATCCAAAATCTGAAATACGTCAGATAATTGTGTATAAAAAACAATTTATCTAATTTAAGGGGGGGGGGGGGGGGTAATCGCCTACAGTCCCTCATTTTTAATTAGCAAAAGAGCCCCATAACTAATCAGGAAAACGCCTTATCATAATGAGCCTACATCAAAATTTTAAGCAAATCGAATAATTCTGCGTAAAAGCCATTTATTTAATTTAAGGGGGTTATCCTCCGTTCTCTCCTCCATTAAACCCTTAAAACTTTTCAGGAATTCATCTTATCAGAAAGAAACTATATTTAAAATTTCAAATACATAGGATAATTCTGCTTTGAAACCGATTTATCTAATTTTAGTGAGAGATTTGAGCCCGTCCCTCCTTTATAATAAGCAAAAAAAAAAAAAAAAAAAAAAAAACATAATTAATCAGAAATAAGTCTTATCATAATGAACCTATGTCCAAAATTTCAAGCAAATCAGAAAATTCTACTAAAAAGCTATTAATTTAATTTAAGAGAAGTTATCCCTTGTTCTCCCTCTATATAAGCTTTATCAGAAAAACCTATATCCAAAATTTTACACACGTTGGATAATTCTGCATAAAAACCTATTTATTTAATTTTTGGCTGATTGGGGGGGGGGGGGGTGTAATCGTCCAATCCCAAAACTAATCAGGCAAGCGTTTTTTCTGTATAAAAATATATCCAAAAATTGAACCAAAACAGTTAATTTAGCATGAAAAACCCATTTAACCAAATTAAGAGCCTCTCGCCGATCCCTATTTCATACTTAACCACTAAATTTTTTAAAATCAAGAAAAAACCCCCAAAATCGATTCCTTGTCACTTTTTCTCATGTAACTTTTTTTCCAGTAACTTATTTTCCGGTCATTTTTCCCTAGATTCTTCATTTTGCATAGATGATCAGTTTAAAAGAAATTTAAAAGAAATTTCCAGTTTTAAGTTTAAAAGTAGATGCCGTCATAGACAATGTTCTTTTTTACATGCCTTTAACTCTATTTTAATAAGCTAGAAATTTCCGATTTTTTAAAAAGAATAAAGTTTAGTGTTTAATTGTCGAATAATGGCGATTTATAATTATATGCCTTTTTTGCAAAAATTTTTGGACAAAGCCAAATTTAATTATTTCTGAACAGACTTGGCGCCGATGAAAATATAATTATCATTCAAGTTCATTCAACAGTTATTTTGGCCCATGAAGACTAATAATAATGAAATCAGTCCCGGCTACGAACGGAAAAAATAAGTTAGGCCCGATCCTTCAGAAAAAAGTTGAGGCTCGAGCCCGGCCGGAAAGATAAGTGACTAGATCCCGCCCGAGTCTTCAGAATAAAGTAGCCTGGGCCCGGCCCATGCAGATCTCTAATTCCTATTGGAAGATTATTTTCAATTAACTTGCTTGCATTTTGAAATTTGTGTATATATATATATCTCCCCCTTTTTATCTTTTTTGATTTTGGTAGCAGATATTTTCCAAAATGATACTTTCATTTTCAAAACCGGTTTTAAAGTGGAACTAACTTCTGAATATCTTCTGAATATCTGCAACCAAAATGGAAAAATAAGATAAAAAAAGAGCGATGTGGAAAAGGACCTCACCTATAATATGAAAATAATAATAATAATAATAATAATGTCAAAATGCAAATGAGTTATTAGAAAATAACCTCCCCATAGGAATAGCATTAGTTCGCAAGTGTCTTCGCTAGCGGAAACAAGAACCACAGTAACAGTGACATGATAATGAATGATAATGAATTATGGAAAAAAACTGATTCCTTAAAGAAGAACACTTAAAATATAATATATGATAAAATTAAAAATTTTGAAAATTACCAAAAATTTAGCATTCTGTGTGAGGGAATGACTGCTAATAAAAATACTTTCTGATTTTCTGATTGAAAAAAATTCTAGAAAATTAACAAAAACTTGCATCACCAATTTATGTTGTTGGACTGACAAGTAATCAAATTAGCTTCCTCACTGTGAAGGATGATAGACTGCTGCTCTTCTTTAGTGATAGGATATTTGAGATAATAGCAATGTGTGAAGGAATGATGGTCTAACATGGGGAAACTACATATAATTGAGTAGACTATCTAATAATAGTAAATATATATATTTTATTTTGCTTAGTGTGTCTTTAATTATTTTTATTTCTGCATGGAAAAAATCAGACATTAAAGTATGGTAGTATGGGTTGGGGAAAGGTGAGAGAATGATATTTGCATGATATAACTTATATTTTTAAACATTAAATTTGTATATTTTTAAATTTTAATTCATGACCTTAATAAACAAGCTTTATATCTTCTAATGAAAGTAAAAATAAATAAAAATAAAATGAAATTTAGAGCATTTATATGGCTGGGAATCACTTTTTGCTGTATTGTAGAGAATAACACTTATGTTGATCTTTAATAATAATAATTACTGTATTTATGACAGACTTTATCAACTTTTTAACTCGTGATTTAAATCATCCTATTTATAGCAAATAATGATCTAATCTATTTCGAAGGCCTTTTTTCTGTTCAAATGATAAATTGTTATTGTGGGTTTGGACAAATATTTCGAAAGAAAAATTTTAAAACTGTACAAAAGTCAAAGAAAATTATATCAAAATCGCCTCTCATAAAAAATACTGCTATTTAAGAATGAAAAAGAAAGAAATTGAAAAAAAAAATGCACAAAAAGTACAAAATTAAAATAATTATTCAGTAACAGTCTCTTTCCTGCATTCTCACTATTTCTTTTTTATATAGAAAAAAATAATAAACGTTTTTAATGTCTATATGCTTTCCATTGCATCAACTATTCTCAATAGCTGCTTGCAATGGAAAGCATAAACTTGATAATTATTGTTATAATAAATAACAATAGTTATAATTTTGCTTGGAAAGAAAAGTGTGTGCTCGAGAGCGATTTTTTTTTTTTATGTGTAACAAAGTATTTTTACAGCAAAACCAATTTTTTTCTATATTGCAGTCAAGATTAGCTTTATATATTTCAATTAACATTTTTTAAAAACCAATGTATTATTTACATATCATTATATATTCATCATTACATATATATAATGATCTTTTAAATAATATTATAAAAGTGGGATACATTGGAACATACTTTGATGGAAGGGTGGAACTCGATATATCGGTAATAGTGGTGAATATTGTACGGAAAACAGTGATTAAGGGGGGGAGGGGAAATGTTACCGTTACGTTTTTTGAAAAGGATTTTTTTTTTTCTAGCTTTGACTTTTATATATATATATATATCAGAAAAACCTATCGAATTTTATATTTTTGAGCCTTAATTACGTATTATTAATGTTTTCCGTATTTTCACAAAATAGAAACAAACTAACAGATTTAAAATGTACTTGAATTTTTAATAATATAAAATTCAAAACAAATTTGCATGCTCTTTTCAAAGAGATAGTTATGCTAGATATTTATTTTTAGAATTCGAAAAATAGACTAAGTATTTTTATTTTTTTTAGACTTTTAATGTATTAATCATCTAGTCACGTGTTTATTATTGAAGGTTGTACAAGGATTTAGTATTTGATTACTATAATTTAACAGCTTAATACACGGCTTATAACATAACTGAGAGATAATACTTGATGGAAATAATAGTCTATCCTAAGCAAAACGGCTAAATTTCTGTACTAAGAACATTTTTTGGAAAAATATTGTTCACATTTTCCAGTTTATATATATGCATATATATTTTCGTATAATTCCCTCTTAATATTTTTTCAATAATAATAATAATAATAATAATAATAATAATAATAACAATAATACTAATAATAATAATAATAATAATAATAATAATAATAATAATAATAAACGAAAGTATTAGAAAACAAAGTGTAAAAATACAATCAATATAGATATATATTAGTCTTAAAAAATTGTATAAATACAATATCGAAAAAAGCAAAACTTTTGAAGATTGTGCTATTTTATAAAAGAATTCAAAACTTCAAAGACCTGGTTACTAAATAGTCAGACTTAGTCGCAGATGAGCAGATTGAAATTAATAAAATGATTTGTAACAAAAATATTTGAGATTGGAAAAAAAAAAAAAAAAATATGCTGCAATATTTAAATAACAAGAATTAAAGTTATTGCTATCTAAAGTAAACTGTATGGCTTCGAATCTAGACTTATCATTTCGGAAGGGGCTAAAATACTGTAAAAAATTCTGAAAAGAAATATCAAAAACGTTAATATTTTTGCTTTAAACAGAGTTTTATGATTTCGGTAATGCACACATTATACAATCAAATCTGCTAATTTGGAATTTGCATGGGATTGGATTTTCGCTTTAAGCAGGCTCTCGTCTTAACTAGTAAAAATTTACGGCACGTAAAGAGAGCCTGCGTATATATCTGACATTTAGATGATATTGTTATTTTGTGGTCTCAGCAAAAAAAAAAAAAAAAAAAAAAAAAAAATCTTTTAATGAAAACCTGTTGAAAGCGGAATATATTTACAGTTCCTTTAAAATTCATTTTTTTTAGATTTCATTACTTTTTGATAAACTTTCATAGTTAATTTTTCTTTTTGAAATTTCGGTTCCCACCCCCTGAATATGCCAGTGCAGTCTAGTAAAAAAATGAATAAATCTCATCTTTATTTGGAAGCCAACTTTCCAAATTTCCGATTGTATAATAATAATAGCAAGTATAAGCAAGTATAGCAAGTATATACTTGCATAATAGCAAGTATTTTCGGGAAATGCATAGTATTATCTGATTTTTGAATGCTTAAATAAAAAGGTAATTAAAATAAATGAATAAATAAGTAAATAAATAAATGAAAAATTCTGCAGAAAATTTTCCATGAATTATATAGATTAAAGAAGTTAATATAAAAAGTAAAGAAGAAAAATAAACTTTAACACAAATAACATTAGATTTGAATATTACTTAAAAATAAATATTTAAAAGGAAAAAAATAATAAATCTATTTTAACGCTAAATATATTTTTTTATGTAGTAATATGTGAATAAATTTAAATGGGAATAAAATATCCATTCAGAAATTATTTTTTTTTAAAGTATAAAGTTCTGTTTAATTCAGTCAATCCTAATTTGTTAAATCTAAAATATAACAATGGTTGATATTTTCAATGTAACTTCACTCAAATTTTAACATCTGTTGGCTCATAGTTAAAAGGTGCATTTCCATGTGTGAAGGTCATTAACGAATGCTTTCAATAGGTAACGCCAATACATAAGTCCTGAGGCAATGCAGCCATTGAAATAAAAAAGGATATGTCACATTTGAAGATTGAGTGGTTTATGTTAAATGAATCGGCATGGGGAGAAACACCTGACTTGACTAGCGTCTCATTTCTAGATGGTTCCCTACGGCTGAACGGAAACTGGGTTATTCCACTTTTTAGGTGGGGGTGATGCGCTGTAGTGTAGCAGAGCCTTTGAGATTTGTTTTTATATTTTATTCTAAGCTAAAGAATATTGTCTGACCGCGGTGTTGAGGTACGGCGTTTGTCTAGCACGCGGGAATTATTCGTTCGAATCCAAGCAAGCGAATGCTTGTGATTAGCTTTTCACTTTTTTATGTTTGTTTATTTTTTAAGTACGATTCAAAATATAAATTACAAAGTTTCTATTAAAAAATTAATTAACGCAGCATTTTAAAGTTTTAAAAATTATTGAGAACGATTTATAAGAACGATTCAGAAATACTTTATTTTATTTATAAAAGAATGTTTGGATGAAAAAATACATAGTTTCTATTTTTATAAATTTAATTACGTTTAAAAAATAAATTTAATTTAAAAAGTGATTTTTAATCACTGAGCACGGAAGAATTGTGTAGCTTTAGCATATTATTCGAAGTTTTGGAAAAATAGTGAATCTCTCTTTTGACAGAAATAATAACCATGTTGTTTTTACTTAGACTTTAAATTATATAAATGCCACACATTTTTTTTTAATAATAATAATTCTTGCAAAAAAAAAAAAAAAAAAAAAAAAAAAAAAAAAACCTAAATGTTATGCTGTAATTTAAAAATATAAGAAATAAATGAACAGTTAAAAAATTAACTATATGTATTTTTATTGTAATAATTATATGGTATTAATTTGAATTTTATACAATATTTGAATTATGTTCTTATGTAATTTCTCAACTTTTATTAAAAATTCTGTAAAATTAAAACTTTTTTTCTTTCCTTTTTTTAAAAAAAATGGAATTAAAACTCTATCTTCCAGTTACTTAAGAGGCTATTTCTCTGAACAGAAAAATCAAAATTGCTAATTAGATAAAGGTGGAATAGATGATAAATGGAGATACAGTCCACCCGTAACGAGAAAGACTGTGAAAAATATCTTTCTCCCCATGGTCACTATAGTAACGGACTCGTCCACTTTATTTTAGGGTGACCGCAGTACTGTTGGCTTCTTTTGTATGTACTATTAGCGAAAAAAAGGGGAGATTATCGCAGTCTTCGGATTTCAAACCACCTCTGTCAGTTGGTATCTTCCGAAGAAGCAACCCCTCTCAGAGTTTTTCTCCTGACGGTAGGTCTGTATATGCTGAATACCTTCTGGATTTTTTATTTTTAAATTTCGGTATACCCCCTGTTTGTTTAGTTTTTTTTCCAAATAATCTATTTACTGCATTTAATGCAGATAATTGGCTCCGAAAAGAGCTGTTTTTTATTTCTCATCTGAAGATTTTGATTACTCATAATGCGATATAAACAACAACAAAAATCTAATGTGAATGCGAAATTAACCAATTCTGTCAATAGATGGCTCCACTACACTGTTGCGCATCACCCCCACCTAAAAAGTGGAATAACCCAGTTTTCGTTCTGCCGTAGGGAACCATCTAGAAATGAGACGCTAGTCCTGACTTGCTACTGGTAGCTTTTTTCTTAGTGTTCTCAACTGGTCCGCTCAACAAGCGCAAAACGCTTTAGCACTTTTACAAATTCATTTTGTAACAGAAAGATATAAAATTGGAATGCCTGGCCTGACTATGGAAGCAATTTCGAATTAAACTTAGTTTTCCTTTTTATGATAATTAAATTACCTATCCAGTTCTAAGCTATCACGTGATCACCCTTTTTCTGCTTTTGTCGGGAAATGTGCTTAAAAATGTCAATTTTGAGGGCTTGTTATGAAAGATTTATTGTGTTAAAAAAAAAAAAATAAAAAAAAATAAAAACAGAAAATTGAGTGCAATTAGACAGTTTCGGTATACCAACACCTGTTATTTTCATGCATTTCCGGACAAAAATAAATTAAAGCATATGTCACAAAGTTGTCCTTTTAGATTTAAGAACACCCTTAATAGAAACATTTTTTTTTTTTTTTTTTTTTTTTTTTTTTAGTAAATCGCTCGTATAAAAATGAAAATAAAAAATTAATACACTAAAATCAATTTTATTTGAGGCTAAATTGCTATGCTAAAATTGAATCTAGCTTAACGCATAATAATATAAATTACTATGCATAGTTATAAAAATTTAGAAAATAAAAAATGCATAAATTAATAAAAATAATATAAATATAATATAATTACTGCATCATAAAATACAATATATGATATAATATTATATTATATATACATAATTTATTCTACATTCATTGCAGATGTTGAATTGCATTATTACTTACCCATCATACGTAGTATAGGGTAAGTCTTGCAATCGTTTTGAAAATCGAAAAAAAAATTTGACGGATTTACACGTTTTAGATAGTGGAGATTCCGAAAAACATATTTTTAGGAAAAAAATTTTGCCGTCCGTCTGTCTGTCTGTCTGTCTGTCTGTCTACGCTCTATCTCCCGAACAAATTGAGATAGAGACTTGAAATTTTGTATGTCGTTAGTATGTAAGAATGGGACGAACCCTATTTAATATCAGCAACCTCGATTATCCGGAACTATTTTTTTCGGACTCTCGAAAAATTCGTTCTGATGAAAGGTATATAAAAATTTTCGAATTTTTTTGTTCTAAGAAATGGACGTAAAAGGCAATAAAATAACACACATTTTGCATATAGAACGAAATCGATCGGATTATTAGTTGCCAAGATATTTGTAATCTTGTTTTCCACGTTCTTCGATTTTTCATGACCCTGTATTTCATTCAAATTTAAATTCAGAAGTATATTTTAATTGGAAATGAGACGCTTAATCCGACGCAGTTAATTGTTAGTTAATAGAATTATTATTTTTGGAGTGATAAGGATGTTTCTTTTACGCAGTTCGGTACTACTTGAGTAGTTAGGCGTTTTATATAATTTGTCGAAATTGGTACATCAGCAGTTCTTTCATATAGAATTACTATGTATATTAACAATATTTAAATTTTGTTTATGAATTGCAATGCATTGTATAAATAGTTTCACATGTTTTATCTTCATATACATATCCATGATGGGTAAGTATTACGGTGGCCCCCAACGACTAGTTTTATAATGATTATTATAAAATAATGCAATATTAGTTTATATTAATTTTATATGCAATATTAGTTTTTATTAGTTTTATTAGGTTATATTAGTTTTTTTTTCTTATTTTTTTAGCACAACTTATAAAAGATCTATGATTTTTTACGAGTTTATCAACTTCTAAAAACATTCATAGATAATTAATTTCATTTTTTTTTTGGGGGGGGGGGAGGAGGTTCTCTTTTTTATTACCGATGTGGTTGTATCTTTGAAAAGTTGTACTTAAGGGTGTATTCGAAAAAACGCTTTTCCACCTTCAGCAGCCCAAAATCTTCCAATACAATTTCAGACATATTTTTAAAAGTAGAAACATGAAATTTGCTGAGGGGATTTTTGAAGGGACGTATAAGGTGCCGTGTAATGTCTTTTTACGCTCAATTCATTAGAATTTGATTTATAAACAATTAACTTCTCAGGAAGACCCTTTCTTTCGTTCCCAAATCTCCCACGTCGGAATAATCGGTTCAAATTGCCGTTTTTGATTGCTTTTTTTGCAACATTTTGTGCACTTATCAAAGAATTGACCTTCACGGCACCGTGTGCACTTTCTAAATAAGAGAATCTGCGAGTTTGATGTGTTTGAGAGCAAAAGAGAATTCAAAAATAAATCGGAAAACAAGCAGTTTGAATCGAAATACACCCTTAATAACTTTGGTCTTCCTTCCAAAGAAAAAAAAAAAACTGGTTCCATATTTCTGTCAGGGAAAGTTCGAACGTTTTTAACATAGATAATTCAAGCAATACATGTTGTTAATCTTTTTCAAACGGTCAACAAAGATTATCTTCTCCCCCCCCCACCCCTCACTTTAAACAGAAAGTAGTTTCAAAGAAGAAACGATTCAAAATCGTCTATTATTAACGAATCTAGGAAAAAAAGTGACCGGAAAAAAAGTTATCGGAAAAAAAGTGACACGGAAAAAAAGTGACGCGGAAAAAAAATGACAAGGAAAAAAAGTTACCGGAAAAAAGTGACAAAGAATTGATTTTGGGGATTTATTATTGATTTTGGGGATTCATTGCTTAAGTATGAAAGGGGGAACGGGGTGGGGGCTCATAATTTAGGTAAATGGGGTTTTCATGCTGAATTAACTGTTTTGGTCCAATTTTTGGATATACGTTCATCCTGAAAAGACGCTTGCCTGATTAGTTTTGGGAAGGTACGATTACCCCCCCCCCCTTCCGTCCTCAATTAGATGAATGGGTTTTTATGCAGAATTGTCCAACGTGTGTCAAATTTGCCGATAGGTTCTTTTCGATAAGGCTTATATATAGTATATAATGCCTGAAGACATTTAGGAGTTCTAATGGTTAAGTATAGAGAGGAAACGGGGGATAACCTTTCTAAAATTAAATTAATAACTTTTTACGCATAATTATCCGATTTGCTTAGAATTTTGGACATAGGTTCTTTATGATAAGACGTATCTCTGCTTATTATAAAGGGGGGCGAGCAATTAATTATATCCCCCTTAAACTAGAAAAATAGGTTTTTATGCAGAATTATCCCATGTATTTCAAATTTTAAATATAGGTTCTTTCTGATAAGGTGGATCTCTGAATAGTTTTAAGGATTTAATATCTAAGTATAGAAGGGGAATAGAATATAACCCACCTTAAATTAAATTACTTTTTACGCAGAATTATCAGATTTGCTTCAAATTTTGTATTATAGAACCATTATGATAAGGCGTATCACTGATTACATATAAGGTTATTTTGCCAATTAAAAATTGGGGGGGATTTCCCCCCCCCCCCCTTAAATTAGAAAAATGTTTTTTATGCTCACTTATCCGATATATTTCATATTTCGGATATATGTTCTTTCTCATAAAGTGAATCCCGGAATAATTTTAAAGGTTTAATGGCTAAGTAAACACTGGGGGAACGGATGATACCCCCCCCCTTAAATTAATAAATGGCTTTTTACGCAGAATTATCTGATTTGATTCAAATTTTGATTGGGCGTTCATTATGATAAGGCGAAGTCCTGATTAATTGTGGGTTATCCCCCGTTCATCGCTCTATACTTAGCCATTAAACCCTTAAATATATTCAGGGATTCACTTTATCAGGAAGAACTTATATCCAAAATTTGAAATACGTTGAATAGTTGTGAAAGAAAAAAAAATTATTTTATTTAAAGAGTGGAGGATTAATCACCCGCTTCCCCTATTTAATTATCAAAAGAACCCCATAATTAATCAGAGATTCGTCTTCTTATAATGAATATACATCCAAAATTTGAAGCAAATCGGATGATTCTGCGTAAAAAGCCATTGATTTAATTTAAGGGGGTTTATCCCCCGTTCCCCCTCAATACATAGCCATTAAACTATTCAGGAATTCACTTTATGAGACAGATCCTATATCCAAAATTTGAAATACATCGGATAGGTGTGCATAATTTTTTGAAATCTAATTTAAGGTGGGTATAGTAATCATCCGCCCTCCTTTTTAATTACCAATGGAACCCCATAACTAATCAGAAATACGTCTTATCATAATGAACCCATGTCCAAAATTCGAAGCAAATCGGATAATTCTGCATAAAAAGCCATTTATTTAATTTAAGAGGGGTTTCCTCCATCTCCCCTTTATAGTTAGCCATTAAATCCTTAAAACTATTCCGGAATTCACCTTACCAGAAATAACCTATATTTAATATTGAAATACATGGGATAATTCTGCATAAAAACATATTTATCTAGTTTGAGGGGGAGAATTGCTCGTCCCCCCCCCTTTATAATAAGCAGAAGAACCCATAACTAATCTAAGATATGTCTTATCATAACGAACTTATGTCCAAAATTTTAAGAAATCGGATAATTATGCGTAAAAAGCCATTAATTTAATTTAAGATAGGTTATCCCCCGTTCCCCCTCTATACTTAACCCTTAAACTCCTAGAATCTCTCCAGGCATTTTATACTATACATAAGCCTTATCGAAAATATCCTATATGCAAATTTGACACACGTTGGACAATTCTGAGTAAAAACCCATTCATCTAATTGAGGACGGATGGGGGGGGGGGGTAATCGTCCCTTCCCAAAACTAATCAGGCAAGCGTCTTTTCAGGATGAATGTATATCCAAAAATTGAACCAAAACAGTTAATTCAGCATGAAAACCCCATTTACCTAAACTATGAGCCCCCCTCCCCAATCCCCCTTTCATACTTAAGCAATGAATCCCCAAAATCAATAATAAATCCCCAAAATCAATTCTTTGTCACTTTTTTCACGGTAACTTTTTTTCCTTGTCACTTTTTTTTCCTTGTCACTTTTTTCCGTGTCACTTTTTTCCACTTTTGTAGTTTATGTCACTTTTTTCCGATAACTTTTTCCGGTCACTTTTTTTCCGTTTACCATTATTAACATAATACACAGACCGGATATTTACTATTACAAGTTACTATTTACCTTTTTTTTATCTTTACGAATTTTTTTTTTTGAAAAGGAAAGTAAAAATTAGAACCGAAAAATGCAAGATATTTGTTTTATTTAGTTTTAATGGTAATAATAAACTGTGATACTTTTTGTAATAATTGTCAAAATGCAGATTTTCTTTAAATATATAAATTGAATTTTTTATTTTATTTGAGTAAAATAGACACTATCTAGTTTTCATTTTTCTTTTCATTTTATTTAATTTACTTCCCTTCTTTTAGTAAAAATTAATTGACCAAATGATGCGAAATTTAATCTCTTATTCATTTTTAAATTCCATTTCATTATAACCAGATATATGAAAATTATTAATATAATTTTAGCAATTCATGGGAAAACAGTATCAATTTTATAATCATAATTAGAAGTCTTTTAAAATATTTTTGAAATTTACAGATTCATTTAATAAATAAATAAATAAATAAAAGATATATATATATATATATATATATATATATATATATATATATATATATATATATATATATTAGTGTAAAAATGTAGCGAAAATGAAAAAAGCTTAGCTATGTAAAGCGGAAATGTTTTTCAACGATGTACAGTAAGCATGTATGATGCATCATACTAGTAATTGAAATTAAAATTACTAAAGTAACCAAATTGAGAACCATGGTAATTTTTCCGTACAATCAGCCACATAGATAAATTGGGGACCAAAGGATTTTTCAGAATTTCGAGATGGAGAGTAGGAGAATTCCATATTGCCTATAACTTAGGGATTTTCTTCTAATATATATATAAATATTGTAATATAACACTTAATGTTATATTAATAATACTTAATAGTGAAAAAGATACAAATACCAAATTCTGTATTTTATAATTATATTTACATGTAAGATTTTAAATAATTTTATGAAATCAATCAATAAAAAATAAATTTCTTTAAACAAGTCTTCTTGCTCCGTTCTTCTGTATCTAACAACTATCAATAAACCTTTTTGATTCATAAATATGTCTATTTTATCGATAAACTGAATTATTTTACGTAATGTTTAAAAACACAAATTTTAAATTATCTGTTATCATATCATTCTTAGCACACAAGATTTTGAATAATTTTAGGAATAACAAATCTATGCGTTAAATAGGTGTTCTTACAGTAATTCTTTCTGTTAATCATTCTCACATAATTTTTGAAAACAAAGTATATTTCTGTTGTTAGGAGAGATCTTACACTTAACCTTCCACTTTGATATTAACTTTAAAATATTAGAACTGTTAATAGTTTAGTTAATAATTGGAATTGTACGATAAATGGACAAAAACAAACTGTAAAATCGTACATAAGATTTATCAGATTCAGAACGAGTTGATCAGTACTTAGGTTATTCCACAAAATTTATTTATAACATTTTGTTACATAAAATTTTAGATGTTATTCACTTTTCCTAAGTTTATTATTATTATTATTTAATTTTATTTCTTAAATGTTTTTAGAGATATTTGCAGTTTACGTAACAACAAATAAAAATTACTGACAGCAACATGATTATTTATCAAAATGGTAAAATGAATCTAACATATTGCGACATAAACCACATACCTTAATTACGTTTTGTTAAAAGTAAATTCTAAAAATAAAAAAGTTTTATGGAAAAAACAAAGTATAAACTTCTACGATGTAAACTTTTGATTTATGTAAACTATCTTTAAGAGGTTGTAAAAAGCGCGCTACGACGAAATTGAAATGCGATGTATCAAACGCGAACAATATATTTACCACTAAAATTGTTGTATATAGTGCTTTTTCCACGCCGAATCATAAAAGAATTCTTAAATATGACAATCCATGAATGGTAACTGCTGTTTTAAATAATGTATATTAAAATTTTATTTTACACCAATAATGGAAACAACAAACTACAGTCGTCCCCGTTTCAACGAATATTGATGGTTTCAGAAAAAATATTCTTTTAAGCGGGGTATTTGATTAAACGGGGAACACAGAAATGTGATATTTAATGCGCAATAAAAAGGTAAAACGACCATCTGCAGCATAATTAATTAATAGCATAATAAAATCGTTAATATAATAACGTAAATTAGTAAAATAAATACAATTTCTAATATAAAGTAAGTACGTAATAATATAATATCAGTTATGTAACTGTATGATTTACATTATACTTAATGTAGTTCAATGGAATTTAGTTAAAACTTTGCTAGCACAAAAAACGTGGATGCGTTTTTGTGCGTTAGCACACGCCTTCTGCTAAATCCTAGCTCCATTTATTAACGAAAATTTCGCTTTTTTCGCTAAACCTATTCCAGTGCATATTGTTATGAAAACTGGGATTATGCTCCCTCTTTCAATCCCAATTTCCATTTTACCTCTCTTATTTTTGGACATATTTGGCATTGTGTTTTATATTGGAACCTTACTTCTGCTACCAGGACTTCTGTTTTCTTATTTAACGCTTCAAAAACTGCAGTTTTTCATAAAGGTTTCTTTCCATTTAAAATTCATAGGTAGCTTTCCATTTAAAATTCATAGCAACGCCTTTTTCCGAACAAAACCGCGACTAAACTTAAAAATAATCCATTGACCAACTTATTTTACTCATTCGCAGAAAAAGGAAGGGAGATCATTTAACCTGTCCATTATACACCTGCCAGCCGAAATCATTGCAGGAAGAACTGATAATTTGTCTTCAATGGAAATGAGCCGAAAATGACCAAAGGTGAAGAAAAATTCAATATGAAACGTGTTTTTCGCGCCTGTTTTCAAACATAGGTCACCCAGATGGTATTCGAATAAGCGGGGAGATTCGCGAAATTTATTCGGTTTAAGCGGGGAAAATTAACACAGATCCAATGACGATAAATTCGGTTCCGGAGAGTTCTATTCGAATAAGCGGGGTATTTGTTTATCCGTTACCCGATTAAGTGGAGAGGACTGTATCTAAGAGTGATTTGGCTTTTGACAGAATTTTCTAAAGATGAAATTCTCTGACAATACATATAATGCGTTTCCGTCCCAAAAAATAATTTTTAAACATGTAAAGGAAAAAATACACAAAATCAGTTTACCACTTTAAATTTACACAAAACCTGTTTCTACATAATATTTTTTTTATAAAATAGATAAAGTACACAAACTTCCAAAATTATAATATCTTATTTAAAATATTTGGAGAATGCTTTTCTTTGAAATAAATTACAACCGAAAAAAGTATTATTCTCAAGCGAAATTTTTAACAAGCAATTTTTTTAAAAAATGGAATGAATTCAGTTAACCATGTAATATATTATAACATAGAAAACATACGTATTATAAAGTATGCCGAATTGAGAATTGTCCAGAAACAGTACATCACAGTGCATTCAAAGTTTTGACGTATTCTTGTAAAATTTATGTATAATATAATGACTATCTTTAGTGTAAAAAGTAATACTTCCAACATTTAAAAAATAATTCAAATTTAAAGCCGATTCAAAACATTTTTAGGAATTCGTAAATCCTAGTGCATTCAAGCTTTGTATATAACCCTGTAAAAATCTATGTATGATACAATGACAGAGTTCTTAAATTAAAAAGGGTAACTTTATAACATAAGTTTTATTTTATTTTTGTTCGGATATCCACGAAAGTAGCAGATATTGTTGTTTAGAAAATACCTAGTTTTATTAACTTTCCTGTTCTTTTTTTTTTTTTTCTTTTCTTTTCTTTTTTTTTTTTTTTTTTTGGTCAAACATAATAGAGATTTCAGAAAACAGTGCCAATGTGGGTTTTTTGAACCGACATCCTGTTCGAAGAGAGAAAAACAGGTCAGCAAGAAGGAGAAAAACATCTTTGTCATGTGATCGCAAACGCTTATAACTCAGTAGGTAATTTATTCATCAAAAAATAGAAAACACAGTTCGACTCCGAATTGCTTCCATAGTCTGGCTTTCTAATTTTATATCTTTCCATTAAAAAATAAATTTGTAAATGTGTCAAAACTTTTCACACTTGTTGAACAAAGCAGCAGAGTACATCCTTTAATGTGTTAAGTAATTTTGTGCATCTTACTAAGATGTTGAATATGATGCTGATGCAAAATATTTTACTGAAAAAAGGAATGATAATATATTCAAACTTTTGTTGTATGGCTGTAAAATTTGTCTGAATAACAATTTTAGCATATGAAGTAATATTCCCTATTCGAAAACCATATCTAAATTTCTTGGCGTCGTTTTGGAATATTTTAAGGAAACAATAAATGATATCATGTTCGAACTTTAGACGTATAGTGTCCCTGTAATATATATATATATATATATATATATATATATCGACCTATTTTTACAAGCGCCTTCAAAAGCAAACAATTAAAAAAACTTTACACTATTAGATTAAATATATATATATATATATATATATATATATAGCGGGGCCCCATAAGCCCAAGCCCTTAATAGATGATAATTCGTAATAATTTATGATTATACTTATATATGTAAAATTATTTTGTTCATATGTTCTTAGTTAGGAATAAATTACTAATGAAATTGCATAAAGTTTTCTGAAGTTTTACTTAACCTGTAGAAGCTGACTCGTTGATTTATCGATTAAAGATGTTACACTTTAGTGGTGGATTGGATTAGTGTTGTGAATAAGTCACTTTGATGTATAATTAAAATAAATATGCTGACTATTATATAAAAGGAAAGAATACTTCAAACTAAATTTTATTAAAGGTGTAAAACAGATATTGAAATTTTTTCTGTCTGTGTTTTGACCCAGTTTGCAAAAGCCGCCATCGTATAAAGGCTAAGGATATTCGGTATCCTAAATGATGGTATTAGGATATGGGCGGAAGCCTATGGGGCAACCCCAGTTTAGGCATAACATATACGAAGCATCTTTTTACAACACTGTATATTTTAATCCATATGTGAGCAGTTGTTTTAAAGATTTATAAAATATTTACTCTCATTGCAACATATTTGAATTGCAATAGCATTTAACTGAGAAGTTTACTGTAGCCTGCCCACTGACGTAAAAATTATCTCCGCTTTACTTCGGAGAAGTGGGGGGAGGGGAGACGCAAGAGCTTAGAAAGCCTATTTGTATAGAAAAATATTAGCATCAGAACTCAATAAATTGTCATTTTCTGTTTTTAATTTACTGGTAAACTCTGTAAAGTTTTATAACGCCCTAACCCTTCAAACCTTTCAAATTGGAATAACGTTCTATTTGCCATTTACCGAATAAAAACAAAATGAGCTCCTTTCGTACTGAAATGGCGACTCTATTTCCTAAGGGCAAAATAATGTCTCAGTTGCTTTAGCTTTTACATTTTTATTTTATTATTAGAAGTAGTCAGGAGCTTAGCTACAGGAGAAGGCGAAGGTGCGACCCCCCCCCTCCCCATTCGAAATAATCATTTACATTCGGCAATTTCACTTTTGTCCAAAAATTGCATCATTTGACGCTGTTAAGAACGCCCTCTTAAGAATTTTTAGACATATTCTAAAAAAATTATTGCAGAACAGATAACAATGTAAAAACAAATATTTAAAATAATAATAATTATTTTTTTCATTAGTAATATTCTACTCTTTGCACTATATTATTTTTCTTTCGCTCTGAATCAATTACTATTTCACTTTTCCGCTATTTTCTCGTAAAAATGCGACAAGTTTGAAAAAAAAATATATTTGTCGTCTTGCTTAAAGAGATGTTGGGACTGCTCCTCTTGTGCCTCAAATTTAAATGGGGACAGGGGGTAACGAAGCCAAGGGCTCCCATAATCGGCTTTATACCGCTTTTTAACTTAAATCGATTAATCTTTTAAATAACTAACTAATTGTTAAACTGCACAAGGCAATCCTCTTTTACTCATTTATTTTCATATTGTCATCGATCTTTGAAAGCAGCTGAGACAAATAACACGAAGCATCTTTTTACAACACTGTATATTTTAATCCATATGTGAGCAGTTGTTTTAAAGATTTATAAAATATTTACTCTCATTGCAACATATTTGAATTGCAATAGCATTTAACTGAGAAGTTTACTGTAGCCTGCCCACTGACGTAAAAATTACCTTATAATTTTAAGAGTAACTCGATTCCTTCATAATGAAGACCATACTTGCCTAAATATTTAGCATTCCGAAAATGCATACGTGTGTAGAAATCTGTCCAAACGAACCTACAATCAGAGCCACAACTGCCTTTGACAGCATACATACTAGAATTTAAAAGATTTTATATATTTAAACTAGGGATACATGCGATATTAAGCATCCATTCGGTATTCTGCCTATTAGGCCGTGTTACCGAATATTCTGCTAGGCCGAATATCATATTATTAGTTTAAGTCGAATGCTTGATTTAATGCATTTTGAATGCAGCTGAGACAAATAAAGTAACATCTTAAAAATAATCTAATAATTTTAAGACTAACACTGTTCCTTGTTGTTAAATTTAAAGTATTTGCCTGTCCAAGTATTAACGTTTCGAAAATGCATAAAATGGAATTCCAAAATGGAAATCTATCCAAACGAGCCAACAGTCAGAGTCCCACTTGTCACTGGCAACGTACACACTCGGATTTATAAGATTGTATATATTTAAAAAAGGAATACACCGAATATTAAACATCCATTCGGTATTCTGCATGTTCGGCCAGGCCGAATATTCGGCTTGGATAAATATCAAAGATACATATTCTGCTTGCCGAATATTCGGTTTGGCCGAATATCAAACTACTTGGCCAAATCCTAAAGTTAAAAACCTTTTAAAACACATTTCTAAAAACTATTCACAATTTCTACTTTTAACTATGTACTTATAAATATTTAAAATAATTGGTTGGTTGATTCTTTTATGTCCGCCATTTATCAAAAAGAGGGATACAGGCCCTGGGGGGTATCCGCCTTGGGGGGTCTTTCTAAGGGAACTTAACCCTTATTCGAAGAATATCACTGAAAACTCCGAACGATTAGGCCGACGGGTGCGATTGTGTATAAACCCAGCACTTCAGATCTACCACTTTCGAGAGTCGAATCTTTCGACCACTGGTAAGGCTTTTAAAAAGTAGTTGGAAATAAACTTGTATTTAAATAAAATATAATGTTTTTAGATTATTAATTTACTGTTTGTAAAGTATAAGTTAAGAAAATTAAACATAAAGAGGATTAAAATGATGATTAATTAGGATTTTTGTAGAATTATTTGATGTGGTTCTTACATTTTGTTTAGTACATAATCTATTGCTGCTTTTTCACAAAAAAAGTTTTCTAAACAAAATAGAAAAGCTTTTTTAGCTGATAATAAGTATCAAAACAGACAAATTTCGTTCAAGAAACCATAATCGTAATATACTTTGAATGATATCATCGCATTTATTATAAACAAAATTAATTTGAAATAAATGTCTTTGAAATGTCTTAATTACAGATAAAGTTGCGAATAAAAATTCAGTTTGTTTTACACCCAATATGTATAACCTAATGCATTGTACGTTTGATGGAATAAATGGATTAAAATATTGTTTCTTGTTATATATATAAAAAAAAAAAAAAAAAAAAAAAAATATTATTCAAATATTCAGTATTTGATATTTGGCCAAAACCACTACGATGTGTTACCAATTTAAGAAATCGCACTAATGAAACTTGGTCTATCGGCACTTTTATCATATAACAATTGTTTTCACAGTGCTCGCTCTAAAATATAAAAAGGCATGAATATACAAGAATGAAAAATTACAATCATTCGGTAATCTTACTATGAACATTCGGTAAATCCGATGTCTACCCCATCCCCCTTTACAAACAAAATGCATTAGTTAAACTACTGTTAATAGCATTATTAGTATTATCATTGTATCAGGCCGTCTTTTCAGAGATAACATAACTGACCATGCTACTTTATTCTAATGTGAAAAGATTTATTTTTAGACGGGACATCTTCATATATGTTTCAAAGAATTTTGTCAGTAATCGCCTTAAGCTAATGGATGGTGGTTTAGAACGCATTTAAAGATTTTTACACAGTGGGTGGAAAAAGGGTACAACCGACAACTAGTTTTTCTTTCAAAAGGGTGTTTGAAAATTGACCAAAGGCACTTGTAATAACCTGTTTCTGTCGCTTTTTGAGATAAAGTAATTTGGCAATGGACAATTTTTGAGGAAAGAGGGGTCCTACTTCCTCTTTTTGCTTTCAGTATCTCATTTATCTATGCTAATAAACAAATTACATTAGAAAATTAACAAGTAAAATTTCATTATAACAACCTAATATTCCCTTTAAAACAACTTCGACCGCTATTCTTTAATATTTTATTTTTAAATTGTACTTATTAAATTGGGGGTTTTCATACATTAATAATGAGATTTATATCATCTAACGGACTTAATTAGTAGTGTGTTGCTGAATAAATGCATATAAAAAATAAAAATGAGTTTTAATTATAATTAACAAAGTTAACTAAATGATTTTTTTTAAACTCATTTATCTTCGTTTGCGATTATTAAGATTTTTGATGTATTCAGTATTTTAAACCTTTATCAAATGTGCATGCAATTGATTGAAATTCCTTCAATATAAGCATATCATTTGTGAGAAATTTATGGATAAGTTATTTTCAATAGTAACACTTTAATGTTTAGAAAAAATAAAATATGTAATCATTCGTGTACATTATTTAACTAAAAAAATACGTAAGAGTTTGGTGAAATTATTTTTCTCTAAAATTATTTATAGGAAAGAGAATAGGATCTTTAAGTTTGTTGAATATGTTCTTGTAGAAGTCTGTAGTATATAATAAAGAAAGAAATATGTGTAGTATTTAAATATGTACAGTAAAATTCTACTTTTTTTATTTAAAAAACTTAAATTTCCGTTTCCGTTCTTTAAATTTATTTTTATGCGAATTAGTTTCATAATAACGAAAAAAAAAAAAATGTTTACGAGTAAAAAAAGGAAAAGTAAAACATCGTTTGAAATGCCTTGTCCACACATTTATATTAACAATATTATTATTATTTTATAATGACTTTTTTTACTTCCCTTATTAGTTATATAATATTTGCTGCAATCAATATGTATTATTTTTGTTAAAGTTTAATTTGTTTAGCTCAGAGGTTCCCAAAGTGTGCTCCGCGGAGCCCTTGGGGCTCCGCCTGAACTTTCTAGGGGCTCCGTGGTGTTCCAGGAAAATAAACAAAACATGAACGAAATTAGCATATTGAACTTTCTAGGGGCTCCGTGGTGTTCCAGGAAAATAAACAAAACATAAAAGAAATTAGCATATTGCAAGTGAAAGATTTTGAAAAGTATGTAGGAATTTGTGTGTGTGTGTGTCAAAAATAAATATTCCTATAACTGGGATAAAAAAAATACAACAATGCACTCCAAAGATATTGAGGTGTTTACATTATACATGTACCTATTTTCTGTATAATATTTTTGGTTTGAATTGCTTTATTTTATGTTTCTGTATTTAATGTGCTTTAACCCGCGAGGACGCGCGCAGGGCCTAAAAGACCCTGAGTGCGTATGGTTTTACAATTGAAACCACTAATTTTTTTAAGTAACCTTCAACTTATTTTATCGCAAAATTTCTAAGAATTGTCTCCAACATAATAAAGTGACTGTTATAATTGGATTTTATTGGTGGCAAAGTTAAAATCATTCATACCTTGAAGAGCGCGCGTTCTCCCGGGTTAAAAATTCAATTTAAATTAGGCTACAAGAAATAGTATTGTAAATCGAATGCACGACATGAATCAAAACAGAAAAGGTCCAAAAGTGCTGTTAACTCTGCTTGCCGAACAAAAGGGAGAACAATTTTGTTCTTTGAAGCTCCGCTTATTTATATGTTTGTAATTAATTCTTTATTTCTCACACTTCATAATCAGATGAATCAACAAATGAGCTTTTAAACAATGAAAGCATTTCTGAATCGTTGACCACAAATCAAGTATTGTTATCAAGGCAAGACAGAATCGAGACATTGAGGGAAAGCAATCTCAATAAAAAAAATAAATATGGTGAAAATTAACTTATAAAATGGGATTTATTGAAACAGATAATGATCGGCCCCTTTGTGTGATTTGTGGTAAAGTTTTGAACAACAGTTCAATGTTTTATGTTTATCGTTTAAAACGAGCCTTTTTGTAATATCTTGTATCATTTAACAAGCCCCTCATTGGATTCATTTAATATTTATATGCGCTGTTTACATAGTTTTTTTTTATTTTCGTAACTTTAATTGCTTTAATCTGTTTATTTTATTTTTTTTTTATTTCTTAGTTCTTTAAATTTTCTATGTTATTTTACATAATTGTACTTAATTTCAGAAGCAATGTATATTGCTGAAAATGCATTTTTATCTTGTATCACTTTACAACCCCTGTCTAAAATGTTCTTTTAATTGGTCTCTGCCACATTTTTCTATCAGAAATAAGTCTATGGCAAATTAAAGAATATATATTGGCTCTTTACATTTGTCATCACACTAAGAATTTAAAATTTTGCTCGGCTCCAACTCTTGATTAGACGTTTTGTCAATGGGTGCCTGCCCTGATATAAATTTAATCCCACCCATATATTTCATTTTGTTTGTAAAGTTTTTCTATTAGTTGAAGTTCGAGGCAAACACAATGACGAAAGAAAGCTTCTTTCAAAACTATAATTAATAGCCAAATGCTTCATAATTCTAATACGGGTAGGTGGTACTAGCGAAAACGTGTTACATATTTTCTCACGGATGCCTGGAACTACCCATTTCCCTTTTTTTTTAGAGAGTAGCGTATTGTAATTATACAGAAATATCACCCTGCAAACGAAAACTGTGTAACTTACCTATATTTCTATGTGTGGGTGGTTTTCGCCATAAATAATGATAGTTTTACGTAAGCCCCCATGCAATACATAATCCAGACATAGTTACCATTTTCATCTTTAATTCAAAATTCATACTGGAATTCCCAAAAGAATATTTTATATTTTAAATGTGAATGTCATTAACCCCCTAACACTTTGACTGTCATGGCTATCATATGTGATAGCCAATGATGTTTCCGTTGGGCCTTTGTCTATCGGATATGATAGCCATGGTGTTTCAACACTTCAGGCCTTGTCTATCAAAAACTGTGCGAGTTACATAAAAATGGTTTTGGACTTTGATTATTGGATTCCTTACGATGTGATAGATATACGTGGTTTGTGTAAATTGATGTATGTGCCGATTGTATGCACTAAGTGTTGTAGAAAATGAAATATTTTCCACAGTTTTCTCTTTCTTATCGTAATAACAATTCGAAAAATTCTAACCTAAAATAATAGAAAAAATAAAAATAAAAAAATAAAATAATAGAAAAATAATAGAAAAGAAAATCCAAACCAATAAGCTCCCAGACTTATCCTTAAATTTATTTAAAAATTTTCCAATTTAAGAGATTATACTGTAGAAACATAAATCTTAATAAATGATTTTACTGATAAATGACAAATTTAGCTAGCTATCAAATAAGCCTTGACCACTCATGGAAGAATTTACACTAACTTTCGTTTGGAAGTATTTATAAAAGTATTGATTTTCTATACATTGTTTTATGTTGAAAGTAATCAAGTTATACACACAAACACAAAATTAGAACCTTGGTGAACATTAGCAGTTTTCGCTTGTCAGTCAACATGTTAACAGTATTGCTTGACCATCGCTGTGGTAAAAAGAGTTTGTTTTAATATTTAAGATTTTTAAAATTTCTAGTTTGGATTGAGAATTTCTGTATCAGGAAAGGGCCAAACTGAGAACCATTACTGGCTCAGATTTTTACCCATCTGACTTTTCTGTGCTCCACAAGCATAAAAAAATAATAATTTGTAAACCATAGAATATCGTTGGGTTCAAGGGCTCCGCCTTAGAAATTCTTCTCAAAAAGGGCTCCGCGAGCCCAAAAGTTTGGGAACCGCTGGTTTAGCTAGTTACTTAAATTTCTTAATGGCTGTGGAACAACACTTCGGCACATATTCTGAAACTTCAAATGCATACATTAATGTATAAACATAAAATAAATTTTTAAATGTGGATTTTATGGGGAAAATGTCTGAACAAACATATTATATTTACAAGATATCCACTATCTTATCATATTTTCTCGTCATAATCAGAAATAATAATATTGCATTTTTCCTTAATCCACACCCTGATGAATTTTCAATTTCAGGACACAATTCACCCCGGACAAAATCACTAAGGACAACAACTTCCACCGGACAAAATCCTCACGGACAAAATTCCCACGTGTTTTTAGAATCGTAATACTATCTTACAAAACATAATTTTTCGGATAAAGATTTTAATAAAAGTAAAATGAATCCAACTGAAGAATTTTGCATATCTTACAGATTTTTTTTTTTTTTTTTTTTTTTTTTTTTTTATGTGAAAAGAAACATAATTGCACTCTTAAAAAACATATGAGATAATTCAGAGAATAATTCCCTATTGCTTTATGGTCCAAAAACTGAGCAACTGGAATCTCAGGATTCCAATTTCGTGTTTTTCTTCTACGATCTATTTTTTTAATGACTTTTTAATTTCCTTATAATTATCTCTAAAAACTTACTCAGAGGCGGATACCTATGAGGCTGAGTAGGCTGACACCTAAAGGAACGGAAGAAAAAAGGGCCCCGATGGTACGATTTTTTTTTTTCAGATTTTTTTCTTTATGTCAGCTCTAGAAGGGCCGTTTTTAACTTTTATTTTCCCTATTTTGTTTGCAGGTTTTTTAATAAAGTTACTTTTACTTTCGAAACCGCTTCAAAAAGTAGAAGTATCCTAATAAAATAAAAAAGATAATATTAAAATCTTCAACAATACTAAAAAAGTACAAAACGCATTTGTAGAGAAGACCTCATCTATCCAATGCAAAAATCGTTCAAAAATATTGAAATGCAAACGAGATGTTTAAAAAAATTTCTACCATAGGATTAACATTAGGTTTGGTTTGGTTTATTTTATGTCGGCCGATTATCTACACGTGGGATATAGGCCCTAAAGGAGGGGTGTCCTCCGTTGGGGTCCTTCCTCACTAAAGGAACCTAATCCCTTTTCAAACAAGGATTAACATTAGAGAGTGGATGTTTTTGCTTGAAGTAGCTGGAGAACACGGGAACGCTAATGTTAATTCGATGGGGCAGTTCTTTGGAAATATCTCGCACGCATTTTAATATTTTTGATTGAATATTTTTGCGAAGTATAACTCAGAACGATCTATAACTAGTTTTTACTTTCTGGATTTTGGTTTCAGTTTTTTTTTTCTTTTTCTTTTTCTTTTTCTTTTTCTTTTTTTTTTTTTTTAATTATTTTAACTTTTAGAACCGATTTAAACTGGTTCTGAAAACAAAACTATCACGTACAAAAAAAAAAAAAAAAAAAAAAAAAAAAAAAATGCAACAAGAATTAAAAACTTAAAAACTAGCGCGATTATAGATCGTCCTACGCTATCCTATGAAAAAAAAAAAAAAATAAAATAAAAATAAAAAAAATACATTCAAAAATATTAAATTTGTGCGAGAAGTCTGCAAAGAACTGTCCCGTAGGATTAGCATTAACATTAGTGTGATAGAAACATTCTTTCAACTGCAAAAACGAGCATAATTTAAATAGAGCTTTTCTTTTATATGTTGCTGCATATGTGTATTACAATATGAAATTTTATTTTTTTCTATGGCCCCTGATTCCTAATAATGTTTATTCAGGAAAATATTGTTCGACGTGTAAAAAGGAATTTAAAAAGTCCTTTTTTATTAAAACTTATCTAATTGTGGTACTTTAAATTTTATGTAATTTCAATGTTTTCCTGCACTAAAAGTATTTTTCCCTTTTGTGCCAAAAAATAGAAAAATGTATTGCTTTGAGGACCGAGGGGGGGGGGGGTGGGGGGAGAGGGTGATAAGGTTGCCCACAAAAAAAAAAAAAAAAAAAAAAAAAAAAAAAATCTAGCCTAGGGGCTTGGGAGGTAGTTAATCCGCTTCTGGACTTACTCACAACAACAACAACAACAACAATAATAATAATAAAACTTTACATTCGAAAAATAAAGTCATAAATTACCCTTTTTTAGTATCCTGATCTTATTTCCAAATTTAAATTTATTGTAACACAGATAATTTCGTATAATTATAATTCAGATAATGTGTATGGAGAAGTTTGGGTGTCTACGGAGAAGATGGGGGGGGGGGAGGGTATTCAAGAAATACAATTCAGAGATTCTTTCAACTTGTTACATTGTTAATTTATATATAAGCAAAGATCTTTTATATATTTAACTTTAATTAAGAACGGACTTTGGATGTGAATGAGGGGAAGAGGGGATTACATAAAGAACTTTTAAAAAGAATAAAATAAAGACAAGGAGAAGAGGAATTTTCTTTAGGCGAAAATTTTCATTATTTTGCTTTTTTTAGATAAGGTTAAGATTTCTGTGCGTAATAGAAAAGATAAATAACTAATTTTTGAAATCACAAAGCATAATGGATTAATTACGACATTTTACTTTTTTTTTATATTATGATACCGTGTGGCATAAAGCAAGCTTCCAGATCAGAGTTAAATAAATTTACAATAAATTTATGCTTGTAATATCATCTATACTAAGATTTAAATTTTTAAAGCAAAATGTTAGATAATATTGCAAACGGAAACTGTTGAAATATATATATATATATATATATATATATATATATATATATATATATATATATATATATATTAGCATTGTTTGAACGTGTGAGCTAATATTTAATAAAATTCTGTAATTTTAATATGAATTTTTACAAATGGAAGGTTTTGATTTAGGCAATATTTGAAGAAAGTGAAAGATATTGTACCTTGAAAAAATGTGTAATAAAATGAGGTAATCACAGTTGTCGAGGAGGTAGAAAAAAAATACATGTGCTTCTACATTTTTGGAACTTTGGAGAAGAATGTTGTTGCAGGGGATGGGGGGGGGAATTCAAAGAGAGAGGGGGGATTTTAAGGCGCAGGGTAAAAGGTTAATAAAGGAGAGTTTTTATTTAATTATTTTTTATCATTTGGCTTTTTTTTTTTAATGAAATGAGATTTAAAGAACTTATAGATAAAAAAATAAATAAAATATTGATGTATGTATCATGACATTATACTGGGAGACATGTTTATTTACTTTTTCCTTCCAGGGAGGTATGTTTCTGAGTGGAAGAGGGGGGGGGGGATTTTGGGGGTTTAAATAAAATTTCAGATTTTTCCAAATCGTTACATTGATATACTATATGTTATACATCGATGTTTATAAACATATTTCTTTTAATTTTCAATATGAAATATCACTGGAGAAATAAAAAGAGACAATAAAATAACTCAAATATTTCTTATAGAGTCCGTAAACTCACTGCATCAGTAGCTTATATATTGCATGCAACATTTAATGTATATATATATATATATATATATATACACACACCTTAGGATATATTTATATGTACATTATATATATATCATTCATATATATATATATATATATATGTGAGAACAGAAGTAACTTCACTAATACATGTAAGCTATAGATGTGGAGAGGTGAAATAATTTATAAATTACATTTTCTTTTAAATTAGTCTTTGTCGTCTCCTTCCTTTACCTCCCACACAAAGAAAATTCCATCCTCCCAACCAAATCTCAAGATTTTGTCTCATACTTTTCTATTACCTGTCCTAAAATCAACCTTTCTCTTACCTCAAAAGTTAGGTAACAAAAATATTTCTTTTTTATTTATCTGTATTTCACCCCGTTAAAATCTTTGTATGTAAAGTTTATTTTTTCATACGTCATCAATCAACATTGTTTTTTTATATAAGCTGTCCTTGTGGCAAGATGAAAGAATCTGTAAAATCTGTTTCATGTTCCATAGTTATTGCAAAATGTATCTCCCCTGGCCCTGCCCCGCCCCAAGCAGAAGACACTCCTTCTCGTTTTGAAAATAAAAATAAGAAATGTCCTCAAATAAATGACCATATCCCGCTCTCTGGGACTAAATCTCACAATTCGAAAACATATTTTCCTTTAAACATGTTCTCAATTGCTCTGTTGAACTGACGCGAAACATTTTGACACATTTGCAAATTCATGTTTTAAGAAAAAAACTATAAAATTGCAAAGTCTGATCATGGAAGCGATTTGGAAACGAACTGTGCTTTCCATTTTTTGATTAATAAATTATCTGTTGAGGTATAAACGATTTTGATCACGTGATAAACATGTTTTCATCCCTCTTTAAGTGGTTCGGCATCTTTCGCACAGAAATTTGTTTCAAAACGTCCTCATTGACCTTATTTTCTGAAAAATCTATTAAGTTTGAAAAAAAAAAAAAAAAAAAAAAAAAAAACACGAACCCGTGATTGATTAGATAGTTTCTGAACATCAACACTTACTAGTTTCATGTATTTCAAAAAAAAAAAAATAAATAAAAAATAAATTTACATTATAAGTTTGTCTTTTTGGATTTAAAAAGAGCCTTAACATTTATAACTCTGTTTCCTTCCTCCCTGTCCACTCGTTTTGTGAAAAAACCCGATAATAAAAAAAATGTTTCACTGTTTAAAAGTTTTCTCCTTCTTCATTTCTATTACACAAATAAAAATCTGATTGAAAAATGACAATTTTGTTCTGGGGGGTGAAATATTCGAATCTAGGAAAAAAAGTGACCGGAAAAAAAGTTATCGGAAAAAAAGTGACCTAAACTACAAAAGCGGAAAAAAGTGACACGGAAAAAAAGTGACAAGGAAAAAAAGTGACACGGAAAAAAAGTGACAAGGATTGATTTTGGGGAATTATTATTGATTTTGGGGATTCATTGGTTAAGTATGAAAGGGGGATCGGGGGGGGGGCTCATAATTTAGTTAAATGGGTTTTTCATGCTGAATTAACTGTTTTGGTTCAATTTTTGGATATACGTTCATACTGAAAAGACGCTTGCCTGATTAGTTTTGAGAAGGGACGATTACCCCCCCCCCCATCCGTCCTCAATTAGATGAATGGGTTTTTATGCAGAATTATCCAACGTGTGTCAAATTTGAATATACAGGGCCTGACTAAGGCAGGGGCATGCGGGGCAATTGCCCCGGGCCCCCGGTTTGAAGCCCTCCCCCAAGGAGAGAAAAGTTTCTTGTTAAAAGAGGGCCAAATGATATAAAATAGCAAAATATTACCAAAATTCTTTTTTTTTTCAATTTTAAGGGGTCTTTTTTTCTCCTACCCCCTTTGTTTCCCTGCCCCACGTTCCCTTAAAGTAATAGTTACATCACAAAAAAATTAATAGTTAAAATTATTTATCTTCTGTTATTATGTATAAAGATGTGAAATATAAATACTGAAATCAGTACTTGGTACGAAATTTATGCATACATACAATAGGTTTGAATTTTAATTTTAGTCACTTGAATATAATTCACAAACATTTTCAAGATAGAAGGGGCCACTCTAATAATGTTTGCCCCAGGCCACCCACTGTCTAAGTCGGGTCCTGTGAATATAGGTTCTTTTCGATAAGGCTTATATATAGTATATAATACATGAAGAGATTTAGGAGTTTTAATGGTTATATATAGAGGGAGAACGGGGGATAACCTTTCTTAAATTAAATTAATAACTTTTTACGCATAATTATCCGATTTGCTTAGAATTTTGGACATAGGTTCATTATGATAAGACGTATCTCTGATTAGTTATGGGGTTCTTCTGCTTATTATAAAGGGGGGGGGCGAGCAATTATCTCCCCCTTAAACTAGATAAATAGGTTTTTATGCAGAATTAACGCATGTATTTCAAATTTTAAATGTAGGTTTTTACTGATAAGGTGGATCCCTGAATAGTTTTAAGGATTTGATATCTAAGTATTGAATGGGAATAGAATATAACTTACCTTAAATTAAATTACTTTTTTACGCAGAATTATAGGATTTGCTACAAATTTTGGATTATAGATTCGTTATGATAAGGCGTATCCCTGATTACATATGGGGTTATTTTTCTAATTAAAAATTAAGGCGGGTGATTATCCCCCCCCCCTTAAATTATATAAATTGTTTTTTATGTTCACTTATCCGATATATTTCATATTTGGATATATGTTTTTTCTCATAAAGTGAATCCCAGAATAATTTTAAGGGTTTAATGGCTAAGTATACAGTGGGGAAACGGAGGCTAACCCCCCTTAAATTAATAAATGCCTTTTTACGCAGAATTATCTTATTTGATTCAAATTTTGAATGTGTGTTCATTATGATAAGGCGAACTCCTGATTAATTGTGGGTTATCCCTCTATACTTAGCCATTAAACCCTTAAAACTATTCAGGGATTTACTTTATCAGGTAAAACCTATATCCAAAATTTGAAATACGTTGGATAATTGTAAAAAAAAATCTTATTTAAAGAGTGGGGGATTAATCGCCTGCTTCCCCTATTTAATTAGCAAAAGAACCCCATAATTAATCAGAGATACGCCTTCTTATAATGAATATACATCGAAAATTTGAAGCAAATCGGATCCCTCTATACATAGCCATTAAACCCTTAAAACTATTCAGGAAATTACTTTATGAGAAAGATCCTACATCCAAAATTTAAAATAAATCGGATAAGTGTGCATAATTTTTTTAAAATCTAATTTAAGGCCGGGGGTAGTAATCACCCGCCCCCCTTTTTAATTAGCAAAAGAACCCCATAACTAATCAGATATACGTCTTATCATAATTAACCTATGTCCAAAATTCGAAGCAAATCGGATAATTCTGCATAAAAAGCCATTTATTTAATTTTAGAGGGGTTTCCCCCATCTTCCCTTTATACTTAGCCATTAAATCCTTAAAACTATTCCGGAATTCACCTTATCAGAAAGAACCTATGTTTAAAAATTGAAATGCATCAGATGATTCTGCATAAAAATCTATTTATCTAGTTTGAGGGAGAGATAATTGCTCGTCCCCCCTTTATAACAAGCAAAAGAACCCCATAACTAATCAGAGATACGTCTTATCGTCTTATACGTCTTAATGAACCCATGTCCAAAATTCGAAGCAAATCGGATAATTATCCGTAAAAAGCCATTAATTTAATTTTAAGAAAGGTTATCTCCCGTTCCCTTTCTATACTTAACCATTAAACTCCTAAAACTCTTCAGGCATTTTATACTATATATAAGCCTTATCGAAAAGAACCTATACGAAAATTTGACACAAGTTGGATAATTCTGCATAAAAACTCATTCATCTAATTGAGGACGGATGGGGGGGGGGTAATCGTCCCTTCCCAAAACTAATCAGGCAAGCGTCTTTTCAGTATGAAAGTATATCCACAAAATTGAACCAAAACAGTTAATTCAGCATGAAAAACACATTTACCTAAATTATGAGCCCCCCCCGATCCCCCTTTCATACTTAACCAATGAATCCCCAAAATCAATAATAAATCCCCAAAACCAATCCTTGTCACTTTTTTTTCCGTGTCACTTTTTTTCCTTGTCCCTTTTTTTCCGTGTCACTTTTTTTCCGCTTTTGTAGTTTAGGTCACTTTTTTCCGATAACTTTTTTTCCGGTCACTTTTTTTCCGTTTACCGAAATATTCCGTTTTCAGGAAATATTTCATCTTTAAATAAATCTATTCTCAGCTAAACACATGTCGTTAACAGGCAAAACATTAAAATTTTGAGAAACGTGTTTTTAGTGAGTAATCCGAAAACGGTTTACCTATTGCTTAACTAATTACTGTTCATTTTGAATAGCATATGCCTATTTACTTTTAAACTGCGGGAAATGCCTCTTTTAAAATGTTTCAAACAAGATGCTGTTGTTGTACAAACATGCGGTGATCGGTTTATACACACTGACTTAATTTTTTTAGGAGAAGGAAATCTTCCTATGTATGTACATGCGTTTTGAGACACTACTGCTTAGACCGGTCACGTGTGTAACAGGTGTGAGTAAGGCGATTCTATTCTTTATAAATAGGATAAAAGCAGAAATCAGAGAAAAAAGGTTCCCCCCTAATACTGGTTTGGTTGGAATGGGAAAAAATACCTGTCAATAGTTTCGTATTCACTTGTCTCCAAAATTTTAAAAAAGGATTTTTTTTTCCTTATCTAATAATAATACATTATTTTCTTTTCTATATACTTTCAACAGACAAACGAAAATGTTAGGATTTTTAAGACACTTAAACATGAATTATTTTTATTTATAAAATACTATAATATGAAGCAATTTTAAATGATATGAAAAATAAACACTGCCATGAAAGAAATGCTCTAAGGGTGTATTCCGATCAAAATCTCTTATTTTCCGATTTATTTTTACATTCACTTTTGCTGTCAAATGCACCAAACTTTGGAAATCTCTTATTTAGATATTATATAAGGTGCCGTGTCTGTCAGTTTTTTTTTTTTTTTTTTTTTTGATAAAAACAGAAAGTATTACAAAAAAGCTCTCAAAGTTGGTCTTTTGAACCGAATTTTCCGGAATGGGAGATCTGGGAACGGAAAAAAGTGTCGTGCTGAAAAAATAATTGTTGATAAATCAAATTCTAATTAAGTGAGTGAGAAATTACATCTCACGGCATCTTATACATCACTTCAAAAATCATCCCAGTAAGTCTCATGTTTCTACTTTTAAAAATAAGTCTGAAAATGTATCGGAAAATTTCGAGCTCTTGAAGGTGAAAAATAATTTTTTCGAATATACCCTTAATGCTTCTTTAAAGTATATTAAAAAAATAAATAAGGATGGGATTTTCAGTTACATAAATAATTTATTTAAAAATATAATGTTAAATAAATAAATCGTTATATTTATTGTATTTTTACACATGTCATTGCAATTTATTTTTTCTCAAGTAAATTAAAATTTTGAATGTCTATTTTTTAAAGTTAAAAAAAAACACTTATGTTTAAAAAGTTAAACGCTGTTTTAAAATTTTCTTTTGTTATTATTAAACATTTTAATTTTACCATAATAATTCTATTTGTAATTTATTAAATAATTTTTCTTCAAGAAACCATTTAATATGTCGAGAAAAGGTTATAAAATACGCAAATGATAATGTAAAATTGTGAAAAAGTATATTCTTCCAATTAAATATGAATGCACGGAAATATTTTTAAAAATTTATTTTCAAATTGAATTTTATTATTACCTATACGAAGAGATTTTTGTCCATAAATATGAGAAAAATTATATAATTCTTATTTAGATTACCCGAAATCGAACAGTGTTCTTTGCTTTTTATCATGAAAATAATTAATCTTCATGTAAATGTCGTCACTATTCAAGTTTTGAATCTATTTTTTGGATAAGTTCATGCAGCCATTTTGGTCATTGGAAACTATATAAATAAAACTAAAATAAAAAAGAATAATGGCCAGTTAAACTGATGGCATAGAGCTCACAGGCTATGCAGACTAATTGTATATTACAGCCTTGTTAAGGCCCCTGTCCTCGCTCGAGGAAACGCTCGCGAGCTAATGCTATTCCTATGACGAAGCATTTTTCTAATAACTCTTTCGCATTTTGACATTTTTGAATATTTTTTTTTTTTTTGCATTGGATATCTGAGATGCATGCCGACAGCGCACCTTTTTTACTTTTTCGATTATGAGCGAAGCTCTTTTTTACTTTTTCGATTATGGTTGCAGATTTTTTTACAAAGTTAGTTTCACTTCCAAAACCAGTTTCGAAACTGAAAGTGCTTTTTAAAAAATATATCTGGAACGAAAATCGAAAAAGTAAAAAAGGTGCGCTGTCGGCATGTACCTCACCTACCCAATGCAAAAAAATTAATCAAAAATGTCAAAATGCGAAAGAGTTATTAGAAAAATGCTTCCCCATAGGAATAGCATTAACTTGCGAGCGTTTCTTCGAGCGAGGACAGGGGCCTTAAACGGAAAAAAAGTGACACAAACTACAAAAGCGGAAAAAAGTGACACGGAAAAAAAGTCGAAAAAAAAAGTTACAGGGAAAAAAGTGACAAGAAATTGATTTTGGACATTCATTGATTAAATTGGGATTCATTGATCGGGGGGTGGAGGAGGCCGATCAATTAGGTAAATGAGTTTTTCATGCTGAAATAACCGTTTTGGTTAAATTTCTGGATATACGTTCATACTGAAAAGATGCTTGTCTGAATAGTTAAGGGAACGAACGATTACCCCCCCCCCCAATCCTCTCTAAATTAGATAAATGGATTAAATATTATAAATAATAAATTATAAATTAGATAAAAGAGGGGGATGATTATCCACCCCCCTTAAATTATATAAATTGTTTTTTATGCACAATTGCACAACGTATTTCAAATTTTGGATATAGGTTCTTTCTGATAAAGTGAATCGCTGAATAATTTTAAGAGTTTAATCGGTAAGTATAGAGGGGAGGGTACGGGGGATAACCTCTCTAAAATTAAATAAATAGTTTTTTACGCAGAAATGTCCGATTTGCTTCGAATTTTTTATATAGGCTCATTACTATAAGGCGTATCTGTGATTAGTTATAAGATTTTTTTTGCTATGTATAAATGGAGGAACCGGGTGATTATCCCCCCTCACCTCAAATTAAATATATTATGCAGAATTTTCCAATGTATTAAAATTTAAAACATAGGTTCTTTCTGATAAGGTGATTCCCTGAATAGTTTTAAGGATTTAATGGCTGAGTATAAAGAGGGACGAGCCATAACCCGTCTTATATTAAACAAATGGCTTTTTACACAGAATTGTACGATTTGCTTCAAATTTTGTAAGGCTCATTATGATAAAGCGTATCCCTGATTATTTATAGGGTTCTTTTGCAAATTAAAAGAGGAGGTGATCGATTATCTCCCCCTTAAATTTGATAAATGTGTTTTTTATGCAGAATTATCGAATTTGCTTTAAATTTTGGATGTAGGTTCTTTCTGATAAGGAGAATCTGTGAAAAGTTTCTGAAGTTTAATGGCTAAATATAAAGGAGAGGGATAACTCCTCTTAAATTATATAAATAGGTTTTTATGAATATTTATTTTTTGCTCCTCTACAATGTGTGTGTGTGGAGGGGCTGTCTACAAACTCCGAATCTATATTTTATGTATACATTTTTTTAAATATTTTTTATAATAGGACTTTTAAAAATTTCAATTATATAAGATAATATTTATTATATAATAATAATTATTATTATTAAATTACATATTAATGTTTCTTTTTATACTTTTACATTTATATAATATACAATATAATAAATAATAATAATAATAAGTAATGCAAATTAAATATAAAAAATTAAAAATAAATGTATAACTAAATATAATTAAATATTAAAAATTTTACTCATTAACAGAAATCTATTTAAAAAATGATAATAATTCTATTAACTCTAGTAAATCAATTTAAACGAATACATGAATAAATATAAAAAAATATATTAAAAATTAGTTTCATAAACAAGAATTGTTTAAAAATTGATAATATTTTGTTAACTCATAATGAATCAATTACTATAAATGTACAAATAAATAAAATTAAATATTCAAAATTAGTTTCATTTACAAGAACTGATTTTAAAAATGATAATATTTAATTAAGTTATAGGAAATTAATAAAAATAATTGTATAAATAAATTAAAATAAATATTAAAAATTAGACTCATTTACAACAATTTCTTTAAAAAATTAATATTTTATTATCCGCCTTTACTGACACTATTGTCATGTACTGACACTATTGTAATGATACGTAGCGAGTCTGATGGAGGTACATGATAATTTTTGATAATCAGTAAAATTTTTTATATTTAATTATACATGTTTATACATTTATTTATAATTTTAATAAATATTTTATTTACATTTATGCATCATTAATACAGTATTAACTTATGAATTATTTATTATTTAATAATGACAATTATTTTTATAATTTACTTATTATATTATTACTTTTTTATAATTATTATATTAATATATTAATTATTATATGTAAAAATATATATTGTATATATTGTAATATATAGTATTATTATTATCCATTAAACACTTAAAAATATTCAGAGATTCGCCTTATCAAAAATAACCTATATTTAAAATTTGAAATGCATCAGAGAATTCTGCATAAAAAACGATTTATCTAATTTTGGTCGGATGGGAAAAGGGGGTATTTATCCATTCCCAAAACTAATCAGGTAAGCATCTTTTCAGTATGAACGCATATCCAAAAATTGAACCAAAACAGTTCATAGAGCATGAAAAACCCATTTACTTAAATTAAAATTCTCCAACAATCCCCCAATCATACTCAATCAATAAATCCTCAAAATCAATAATGAAACCGCAAAATCAATTCCTTGTCGCCCTTTTCCCGGTAACTTTTTTTCCTTGTCACTTTTTTTCTGGTAACTTTTTTTCCGCTTCACTTTTTTTCCACTTTTGTAATTTATGTCCCTTTTTTCCGATAACTTTTTTCCTGTCACTTTTTTTCCTGGATTCTACAGCCTTATATAATAATGCCTGATGAAAAAAAAAATATCAAAGAAAGTATCCCCCCCCCCTATTTTCTTTCTTTATACTTAATCATTGAAGCCCCAAAACTAATAAGGGATGCGACTTATCATATAAAAAACCTGTATCCAAAATTCGAAGCAAGTCAAATATTTCTGTATAAAAACTCATTTATGTAATTTAAGAAACGTTGTCCCTCGTTTCCTCCTTTATAATTAACCATTAAAACTCCTAAACTGTTCAGAAATTCAATTTATCAGAAAGAACTTACATCCAAAATTTAAAGCAAATCTGATAACTCTGCATAAAACTCTATTTAGCTAACTTCAGTGCTAGGTGATCGCCTGTATCCCCTTTATAATTAACAAAAGAACAACACAACAAATGAGCGAAGCTTCTTATTTCTATGAACCTGTATACATAAATTGAAAAAAATCGGTTAATTCTGCATGAAAAACCATTTACATAAATTATGAGGGGTAGTTTCCCTATCCTCCCTTTGCACTTATCCATTAAATTCCAAAAATAAATCAGGGAAGCGCCTTTTATAATAAACCTATATACAAAATTTGAAGCAAATCGGTAAATTTTGCGTGACAAACCTAAATTAAGACGAGGGATTACCCCCCATTCTCCTTCTTTAAACTTATCCAATGAACACCTAATACTAATAAAGGAGACACCTCATTAGAATGATCCTACATCTAAGATTTGAACGAAATCTACTAATTCTGTCTGAAAAACCCATTTATATAAATTAAAGGGAGGGGAATAGCCCCCGTTTGCTATTCGTATATTTTGCTATTTCATGGCTAATACGTGGATGAAACCGCACACTTCATTTGTAGTTCCAAAGAAATTGGGGCCTGACGATTCTGCTCTGTGGACTACAAATTTCCTTTGCATTTATTTTATTTTATTTATTTATTTATTTATTCAGATATACTCGTTTCACTATTTTTTTTTTTTAATATAATTTAATTCTATTCAAATTCTTCGTTTTGGTTTATTGTTTTATTGATAAAATTTATTGGTCAATTTTGTCTACTTTTAATGGTATTATTTATATATATATATATATATATATATATATATACACAATTTTATTAAAACCATTCAATTAATTTTTAAAAAATGAAGAAACAAATAAACAGTTTTTTACAGACCAATGCGCAAAATGCTGCAAAAAGAAATGTAAAAAATGTATATAACAAAACCAAAAGAAATTCCAAATCCCCAAAATACATGGAAGTCTTCATCAGGGAGGCCCCTCCATGTAGGGGTAAATAAAGAGAAGTTTCTGAAAGGATGTAGGCTCATAAGCTAAATTACATCCTTAGCCCCCAACTTCTCAGATTTCAGAAATCAAACTCAAACCTTCAAAAATATTATAAATATATACAAAATTTTTTAAAAATACCAAAGGACAAGACCAAAAATTACACAAACAAAAAAGAAAAATTACCTACTAAACTAAATATAAAAAATAAAATTGTAAAATACAAACCCCCAGGAATACAAAACCCTCTTCAGCTAGTGGGGCCATTCACTAGCGCTTCAATCTCGCCCTAAATTGAAATCAAGCATCCGTAAGTAAAGAAACACTGAGACTCAGAAACTTTCAGTTAACATATAAGATGGATAACAGTTAACCATTAAAATCTTTTTTAAACCACTCATAGCCAATTCTAGATCTGTTTTGTTATTGCAAATCCTGCGGATCCTATTAACTTGTGAATACATAATATTTTTTAAAACTTTATTGCTAATACTATTTTATTTAATGGAATTAATTATTTTAAACAAAATAAGGGGGTGCCAATGGGAACCAGTTTTTCAAGTGCGTTCTCTAATCTATTTTTGTATTTTTACGAAAAAAATTTCAATAATATTTCCTTCTTTAGATATGTAGACGATCTTATAGTATTTAACTGCAATAATTTTGAGGAAATAAGCCTTAACATTTACCCTAAAGAGCTCGTCCTGAACCGAACCGATAATGGTGAACAAATTACTTTCTTAGATCTTAAAATTAAGAAAAACAAGGAAAAATGGTTGATTGGACTTTATGATAAAAGGAAAGATTTTAATTTTGAAGTTAATAGCCTCACTTACTGGTTTTCATGTATTAGCAATAAAGTTTTAAAAAATATTATGTATTCACAAGTTAATAGGATCCGCAGGATTTGCAATAACAAAACAGATCTAGAATTGGCTATGAGTGGTTTAAAAAAGATTTTAATGGTTAACTGTTATCCATCTTATATGTTAACTGAAAGTTTCTGAGTCTCAGTGTTTCTTTACTTACGGATGCTTGATTTCAATTTAGGGCGAGATTGAAGCGCTAGTGAATGGCCCCACTAGCTGAAGAGGGTTTTGTATTCCTGGGGGTTTGTATTTTACAATTTTATTTTTTATATTTAGTTTAGTAGGTAATTTTTCTTTTTTGTTTGTGTAATTTTTGGTCTTGTCCTTTGGTATTTTTAAAAAATTTTGTATATATTTATAATATTTTTGAAGGTTTGAGTTTGATTTCTGAAATCTGAGAAGTTGGGGGCTAAGGATGTAATTTAGCTTATGAGCCTACATCCTTTCAGAAACTTCTCTTTATTTACCCCTACATGGAGGGGCCTCCCTGATGAAGACTTCCATGTATTTTGGGGATTTGGAATTTCTTTTGGTTTTGTTATATATATATATATATATATATATATATATATATATATATATATATATATATATATATATATATATATTAGACTTTTATGGACCAAATTTTCAAAATTTTGTGAACATGTAATTCTTTTGGGTATTCGACATAAGGTGTTCATTTGCCCATTTCATTTTTCCTTGTCGACACTGGGTACGAGTTTGGTTTTGGAAATTACTTTTTTCTATTGTTCAGAGTTCAGACCAAGATGGGCTACTGGATTTATTTTCCGGGGTAAGTTCAGAATATGCTATATTATTGTTGAAATTTGAATCGGCAAAAATTTTCAGTCCCAGTTCCAATCCAGCACATTTGAATAAAAAATAATAGAAAATAATTATTCAAACTTTCGGGGAAATTTCTGAAATTTCTTGAGACGGTATATAAAAAAAAAATATCCATGCTCAAATACTCAAAATTTTAGGACACATTTTCAGACTTTTTTAAGGATAAAAACAGGAAACTTGGTGACGTGATTTTTGAAATGATGTATAAACGGCCGTGTATTTTCATTTTTCACTCAGTTTGTTGCAACTTGATTTAAAAATTGTTATCTTCCCAGTATGACCCTTTTTTCCGTTTTCAACACTATCGCTTCAGGAAATTCGGTTTAAAACGCCAACTTTGACTGCAATTTTGGCAGTATATTCTCCTTTAACAATAAATAGACAAATATAGAGACAAATATAAGACACCCCACAATATATAGTTTCTCAATAAGAAAACCTGCGGATTTGATGTTTTCAAAACAAAAATGAATTTAAAAATAAATAAAAAAATAAGCAACTTGGATTTGAATACACCTTAATGAGACTAATTATAAATGACGCATAAAATGCACGGTATTGTTGATGTGTACAGATATTTTTATTTTTACATCGATATATTTAAAGTTTTGTTTTATGCGAGGAGTTCTGACAAGAAAAAAAAGTAAGAAAAATCATGCGTTAAGCATAGATTATGAAATACTTTTCAACACTTCCTGAAAATTTTAACAAAACTTCACTAATGCTACTGTCTATAAGCAAAAATATATTCTAGTACTTTTGAACAGCCTTGTTTGATCTGTGAATTGATGTACATATATAAAAAGGGAAAATTTGTTTAATCAGAAAACGGGAAACAGTTTGAAATTTCTCTTTCAGCAGTTTATTCTAATAGATGAAAGCATACTTATATACCTTTTTTTCAGCCCTGTAGTCAACCTAGGACCTTTATTATATGCCAGTATTTAACTACAATTTAGTTTGAACTGAAACACCATTAAAACTACTGAAATCACATTTCCAGAAATTATATGAGCAGCCCAGAAGCCAAGGGATACAAGTGACAAAATTTAGATTTCGAGTAAATTGAGTTCAAAGTTAAACATCAATTGTAATTCAACGAATTGAGATATGAAACTTTTGCTTACTTCTTAGTGATCTTTGAACTCTTATTTAAATAACTGATTTAAAAAAAGTGGAATACAAATTTTTTTTTATTTATAACTAAGCAATGTTTATCGTCATTCGGCACTTGTACCCCTTGGCTTCCAAGCAGTAATGAAAACTGCTTGAAAGCTAAAGGGTACAAGTGCCAAATGAACACAAGAAATGAAAAATTATTAAATAAACGTTGTATTTATGAAAAAATTAAGAATAATGTTGATACAAATAAGTGAAAAGACAAAATTTTGTTTTAGTATAAATTCTAAAAAAGGGAAAATTATGAAATAAAAAAATGAATTTACGAAAAATTTATGAACAATGTTGATATAAATAAATGAAAGGAAAAACTTTTGTTCTAATATAAGTTTAAAAATTTTATTATAAATTTAGAAACATTGTAATTAATATTTTTTAACACTTACCAACAAAGTTGAAAGTTAATATGATTTTGGTTTGTGAGTCCGCCTGTCCGCGCCCTAACTCTCGTAAATATATCCGGATTGCCTTGAAATTTTTGGGAATTATTCTTTTTTACCTCAACACAGATGTATTGCAAATGAAGTTTCTAACACGATTAGTTTATTTACAGGGACAATCAAAAGTTTTCCATTACATCACAGTTTACGGGAAAAATCGTTTTAAATGAATTTGAAAGATGTTACACCTTGTCGCATATTAAAATTTATATGCATTTACGAATTGCACTAAAATAAACATTCTATAAAATTTGAGGTGAAAAGAATAGTTATTATTTATTTAAAAAACCATACAAAAAATTTACATTACCTAATTGGGAATTGTTTGCGATTTATTTTAATTATATTACAATTTTCACGTGTAATAAAATTCATATGTATTGCTGATGATTAATATAAATTATTTCGCACATAATACGAAGTACACAGTATTTACAGGGACACAAAAAAGATTTCAAATAGTATATTCTATCCGAAGTATTGTATATATTATCAATGATGATTGATGAATGAACAAAATGCTATTTTAATTATGAATTGCACTTTTACGTTTCACTAAATTTATACATTTTATATGACACGTATAAATGCCATAGTTTATATACAAAATTACACAAAAATACTCGTAAAGGTTACAGAACATGAGCGTGCTTTACTTAAAGATTGTTTTTAAATAAGTCATGTATTTCTATGCTGAACTGCATTCAGTTTACTGAGAAATGGTCAAATACAGATAAAATGATATACAGGATCACGCACAAAATTTTATACATGGTCATCGATGGATGATAATTTCTGAAAATGTGATTTCAGTAGTCTTAAGTGCGTTTTAGTTTGAAGTAAATTTCAGCTAAATACTGGCGTATAATAAAGGTTCAAGACAAACTACAGAATGAACAAAAGTATACAAATATATGTTTCCATCTATTAGTATAAACTGCTGAAAGAGAAATTTCAAACTATTAAGCGTTTTCTTGCTAAAATAAAATTTCCCATTATACGGTATATATCAACCGACTGATAAAACATCAGTCTGCTCGAAAGGATAAGAATATATATTTGGCAATGGATAGTAACTCTTTATTACCCTAAATAGCAAAAAATTTGAAAGATTTCAGGGAGTTTTGGAAAGTGTTCATAATCTATGCTTAACGCATGATTTTTCTTACTTGATTATAGTTAAAATGCATTTATTTAATGCATGTCATTCGTCGCGCTTCTGCTATATAGACGTTAACGGATACAACTGTACTTATACCCCTTGGCCTCCACACGTTCCACTGTTTTGGGAAAGAGGTTAAGTAACGACCCCTATAACTCAGTACATAATGAAAAAAATCTCTCTTAACACTTTACCTACAAATAAATAGACACATTTCTAGATAGCCTGTGCCCTTAACTCAATTTTTTCAATTTTGTCACTTATACCCCCTTGGCTTCTGGGCTCCTCATATATCCTTTCGCAACTCATGTATCCAATTCTTTGAGTGGCCCTGTATATCATTTTAACTATATTCTACAAACATTTCTTAGTAAACAGGATGCAATTCAGCTTATTTAAAAAAGCAACCTTTAAGTAAATTATGCTCATATTCAGTAGTCTCGAGCTCTTTTTGTACAAGGGCGGATCTGGAGAGTCCTCAAGGGGGGGGGGGGCGATTTTAGAAATTTGGAGACTCGACTTTAATGCGTGCGTCGGGGCTAATTTTTTCACTGCGGGTAATGTTGCTTTTATTTTTTTGCTGCGAGTCGGGTCCGGTTGACTTCTAGTTTTTGCTGTGGGTTGGGTTTGGGTCCGGTTGACTTCTTCTCTTTTGCTGCTGGTCGGGTTAACTAATGTTTATGTTGTGGATCACATTAGCAGGACTAGCAGATGTTTTTATTCAGAAACTGGCGCAATCCATTTTTTGATAAGCAGTTTAAGAAAATACTGTGAAAATTATCGTTTTGAATAGAATTTCTGGAAGCGACAGCATGAGAAGGTAGAAAAATCCGAAATCATTTGACATGCGAAGAGAAAACTGCGCTCGGGGCAAAGCAAAATGTAGCACCCCCCACCTCTCCGACTAAACTTTTTCTTGTAACAGGCCAAACATTACGCTGGTAGCATAAATTTGGCGCCCCCTAAATTTCCACGCCCGGGCCGACGGCATCCTTCGCCCCCCCCCTTTCGCACGGCACTGCATATTGTCTGCCCTACATATCTTGAGAACAATTAAGTTTAGTTCCAGCCCGGCTCGTCTATATGTAGAACAACAATGCAAGCCTGATCTCGGGCTGCTACGAGCCTGGTATAAAAAAATATTAAACCCGGGTTACACACAATATAATTCTCCGATGCTGATCTCTACACTGTAAAAGTTAGATTTCTCTATTGATGTTCCCAAACTAGTTTCGACTGATGACGCACATTTATACTTACTCTCATTAAACCCATATAATTGAAAATAGCTCATATTTTTACGTTCCTGCTTAAATCTTTACAAAGGGCCAGTGATCCCGCAATTTTTCTTATGGGCTCGGCCCATATGGCCCTTCAATTTTTTTGCCTTCTCGTCCTGTTTATTTTGTTCATTAAGCCTGTTGGAAAAATTATTCTAATTTTGCTGGCCCGTTAGAAAATTCGGAACCATTTCGCCGACTCGGACAGGCCCGGGCACATGCATACATCTAGGCTGGGTCGGACACGGACCGAAATTTAACTTTCATTCCAAGCCGAACCCCGACCAGGGAAATTTTGGTCAGTGCGGACTAGAAATAAATTTGGGCTATTATTCCACAGCCCGATCCCGCCTGAGGCAGAAACATTTTGCGGCATCAAGAGCAAACCAGATAATGAAATTATACAGTAGAAAAAATTGCACAATATTTATAAAAAATGTTCCAAAAGTAATTATAATTTGAAAGCTATTTTTTATATTAAAAAAAGGCTGTTAAACGAAAAATTAAATTTAATATTATCAAAAGAACAGTTTGATGTAAAATAAAAATATACTTTACGCATAAAAGGATTCTCATATGTTGTCTCTGTTTTAGTAAAAAATATTATGGACAATGGACCTGTTAATGAAGTGTGTTTCATGAATAAATGCATGGAACCTGTAGAAAATACTGTCTATTATCTGTCAAATCGAACAACATTTTAAAATTTTCTGTAAAAAATGCACATTTTAACTATAACCATTTCATTCTTCATAACAAGCCTTCGTTATAGCATGACCCAAAAAATAACCTCAAATTAAAAATTTTAAAGTTCAACACTTTTTTAGGAACAGAGCAAACACTACTCGATCGCAAGAATATGGTAAATACATTTAGTTACCGCTGCGGCATCAGCAGAGATCCCAAAAGAAATGATAATTACTACAGTTATTTCCATATGAAAAGCGATTACGACTTGTATACGTTGCATATACTAGAAATTTAAATTATTCGGTAACCGCAAAATAAAATCAAAAGAAAATATTCTTTTCGCGTTACATGTCTAAATAATAATAATAATAATAAAAGATCCAATTGCAAAATAATCTCTGCCACAAACAAAAATCGAATTAAACACAAATTCATTATTCCCGCCTTTTTTCGTAGACGCTAGATCGAAAGAACGAAATCCACGCCAGGCCCGCCCTGAAAAGAAAAGGGTGGCTCGATCCCGCTCTACAGGAAAAAGTAAGTACTTTTCCTGTAAAAGTAAGAAAAAGTAAGCCTCGATCCGCCCCGATTCTGAAAGTGTAAAGACCTGACCCAGTTCCATGACTTAAAAATGGCGCGGCCCGACCTGGGCCGCGCCGGTCTCGAGTTTAAGTCCAATCCTTTTTTCGTGCGGACATCTTTTTCAGACCCTTTACTGGGCTCAAAGGGGGGGATCGCCCCCCCCCCTTAGATCCGTCATTGCTTTTGTATAACCCTGTCTATCAACTATATCATTTATACATACCATATAATATGTATAAATTTAGTGAAACTTAAAATTGCATATCATAATTAAAACGACAGTTTATCCTTCCATTAGCCATCATCAATAATATATACATCAATAATATCCAAAAAATGTCGACAATCCGACTAAATTTACGAGTTAGAGCGCAAACAAGCGGCCAGATTGCCAGATAAACCGAAATCATTAACTTTGTTGGAAAGTGTTAAAAAATATTAGTCTCTCTCTCTCTCTCTCTCTCTCTCTCTCTCTCTCTCTCTTTTTTTTCTTATTTTTTTGTTTACATTATTTATTTTAACTAAATGTGCAATTAACTGCATAGTACTCCGTTCAAAATATACTATTTCTACTATATTTCTTTCTATATATTCTTTTGTAAACTATATCGAATGTTTAATGGTTTGCCGTTAAATTTACTCTACAAATATCTGATTTATTACTAAAGTCATTAATCCATTTATACGGTTTGCAGACTTAAAATTTTAAAAAAATCTGTGTCGAAAAACTTTTTAAGACGGATTCATTTACGAATAAAAAAAAATTAAAAAAAAAATTCAAACTAGATTCCAGGTGACAATCCAGCTTTTTACATTTTTCATTATATTTCAAATAAGGAAAGTTATTCATAAAAGTATTATTTTAAAATATAGTCAGAGGATTACCTAAATTTTAAATCCTAGAATTTTCAATATTCTTAGTCCAAGGAAAGGAACAGGGAACAAGATTTTAACATGTAATTTAGTTTTTTTTCTTTAAAATAGAGATTTAAAAAAACTATTGCATTAAACCACTATAAACATAGATAGCTAAAAAACAAGTTCAGGATTTTTTTAAATGTTTGCACTTTTTCTAAAGTGAGGGCAAAAATGAGATTTTCATATTTTGTTTTTTATTTGAAAGAAAATATAATTGTTCATAAGATTCTTGCTTCATTTGGAGACAATTGTTCATAAAAGTTAAAATTGTTTTAGAGAGCCTCTATTACGTCCTCGCTTGCCGCTATGTATTACGTACTGATTCTCTGGTGGGTATTTCGTCCTCACTTGCTGGTGTGTTTTATGTCTTCGCTTTCCGGTGTGTATACGTCCTGACTCTCCGGTGTGTATACGTCCTGACTCTCTGGTGTGTATACGTCCTGACTCTCCGGTGTGTATACGTCCTGACTCTCCGGTGTGTATAAGTCCTGACTCTCCGGTGTGTATAAGTCCTGACTCTCCGGTGTGTATACGTCCTGACTCTCCGGTGTGTATACGTCCTGATTCTCCGGTGTGTATATGTCCTGACACTCCGGTGTGTATATGTCCTGATTCTCCAGTGTGTATACGTCTTGATTCTCCGGTGTGTATACGTCCTTGGCTGCCGTTGTGTTTCACGTCCTGACTTCCTGGTATATATTTCGTCCTCTTTTACTGGTGTGTTTTAGGTCCTGGCTTACCGGTGTGTATATTTCGTGGGTTGTTGATGCGTATTCAATTGTCGGTGCGCATTCGCTTTACTTTTTCGGTGCGTAATATGTTCTCGCTTGTCAGTTGTATTACGCCCTGGTTTGCTAATATACATTATAACATGGATTGATGATTTTTAGGGTTTCGTTCATCTCATGAAACCCTATTCGTCTCTATCCTCTGTCTGTCTGTCTGTCACAAAAATTATATATGCCAGAGAGTTCAAATGTTGTGTACTTATAGCTGAATACCTCTTGTCACACTATAAAGCATAAAATTTAAAAAAAAAAATTATTCAAATATTAGCTTTTAAATCATCAGTTTATTTTATTGTTGTTATTTCTCTTCTAATTGTTGCAACGCAAGTTTAAATAGACATAAAAATTATTTCATTTTTTACCCTTTATTTCTGAAAGAGGTGGATTACTTCTGTTGCCAAAATTACAAAATTGGTGTTACAAACTACGATAAAAATAATATCTCAAAAATAAATTGAGATACAGCTTTTAAACAAAATGCATGTAAAAATACATTTCCCCCCTATGTTATGATGTAAAAGTTGAAAATGTGCGATATTTAGAAGCTTAAAAATTTGCAGTAGCGTAAATTTCAAAATTGAAATTTCATTTCTTTTAATTGTTGCACGCAAGTTTAAATAAAAATATTATGTATGTAACTAAAATTAATGGGTTAAATAGATAACGTAAAAAACGTGCTTATTTGTTTTTATTTTATCATATTAAATCATATTTATCATTTACTTTGACACGCGAAATGAAATATTTTTTATATTTATTAAATTATTATTCATTTAAATGAAGAGCCGCCTCCATTGACCATTTTGGTCTCCTTAAATTTATGCTAAGCTTTGCTATATTTTACTTTTATTCATAATTTTATTTACTTTCGCGTACCTTCACTAAATCTGCAGATTCAGATACATGAATACAACAACAACAACAACAACAATAATAATAATAATAATAATAATAATAATAATAATAATAATAATAATAATAATAATAATAATAATAATAATAATAATAATAATAATAAAAGTTAATTGAGATTTACAGAAAATAGACACTTTTTTATTGAAAATTTTCACGATTCCAATACTTTCTTCGTGTGTACTTAAAAGATAAAAAAACACTAAAATGAATTTTCAGATTAAAGGCTGAAGTTTATTATTTATACTTATAAAACGAACAACATGTAAATTATACAGTAGCAGAAATTTTTTTCACAATGTCCGGGGTTGTTTGTGTGTATCAAAACAGTAAATGTCCTCAATTGATTGTAAAATAATGAAGTCCCCAATTGATTGTGTGTATCAAGTTAACTGTGTGTGTAGGTGTGTATCAATGTCCCCATTTATATAGCGAAAATACATATTGTGAAATTTTGTGAAATTTTGTGAATTTGACCAAAATCAAAGTTGATTCATATTTAACAGAGTATAAATAATAATTATTCACCGGAAATAAACTTCTAAGTCGGTTATTTTCGAAGTCCCCAATTGGCGGTGTATACACCAAGTCCTGAGTTTGCACGTCTTGCCAACCTGTGTGTGTGTGTGTGTGTGTCTGTGTGTCTGTATGTCGCCATTCTACCATCAAAAAGTGTATGAAGTTATGCATAGAATTGAACCAAATTTTTTGTGAATGTTTTTGGCTGTGGCAAGCAGGTGCTCCTTCAGTTTTGAAATATTCCGCCGGAAGGGGGCGCTGCAATCGCGATTTTTGTGCCATTTTCAATATTGTACCGACCAAAAGTATATGAAGTTATGCATCGAATTGAACCAAATTTTTTGTGTATGTGTATGACTATGGCTAGTTGGTCCTCCCTGAATTTGAAAATAATCCGCCGGAAGGGGGCGCTGCAATCGCGATTTATGTGCCATTTTAAATATTGTACCGACCAAAAGTATATTAAGTTATGTATCGAATTGAACCATTTTTTTTGTGTATATGTATGACTATTGCTAGTTGGTCCTCCTAGAATTTGAAAAAAATCCGCTGGAAGGGGGCGCTGCAATCGCGATTTTTGTGCCATTTTCAATATTGTACCGACCAAAAGTACATGAAGTTATGCATCGAATTGAACGAAATTTTTTGTGTAAGTCTATGGCTATGGCTAGTTGGATCGCCCTGAAACTGAAAAAAAATCGCCGGAAGGGGGCGCTGCAATAGCGAATTTTATGCCATTTTCAATATTGCACCACATAAAAGTGTATGAATTTAGTTCTAGAACTGAACTAAATTTTTTGTATATGATTATTTTTTGGTAAGACAAGTAGGTCCTCCCTGAATTTGAAAAAAAAATCTGCCTATCATTCTATTGTCCATCGGTTCGTGCAGAGACGGAAGTTCGTTTCTACTCCGATTAATTGATTGAAGCAGAAATTTAAGATGAAAATCAAAGTTGGTATGGTATTGAATTAAAATTATTTAAGCATTAAAATGAGTAACTATTTTTTTTAATATTAAAATGTACGTATGAGATAGAAGAAAGTTTTGGGATTGGCACATCCAACTAGTTATAATGTCTTACAGGAATAATAATTATATTTCTTTTTTCAAAGAATAACAAAATTTCAGAAGGCAGATAAATGCATGAAACTCACAAATGTAATCGTCGTCACTGGATACTTCTTCTTCTTGATAGCTGACTTTGGGAAGATTTCGTTTAGGATATCTCGGACGAGGTTCATTGCCTAAAAAAAGGGAATAATAAGACAGTAGAGAAAATTAAAATCGAATAAGTAATTAAATGAAAAACAAACGAAAGGGAAGGAACAATGCAAAATTGAACATTTGAAGAATTCAAGAATGCTTTCATTTTGATCTTGTAAGTTTAATAAATGAAATTAAATTCATTCAAATTTAATAAGGAATGTGTTCTATTACATAAAATTATTTAAATCTGTAAAAAAAAAAATATTAAGTAAATTGTGAGTTTTGTTATTCCATCTGAAAAATTTGAAAGCATTCAAAATATCAAGTATTTATCTCTCGCAGTATAATTGATCGAAATATTATTTTACTTTTTTATGTAAATTTCTTTACTTTATGCAGACGATGAGTTTTATTTGAATTTTTTTTAATTTTAAATACAAGGGCCTTATTATATTATATTTATTATTATAACATATTTTAATAGGAGTGGATATACGTTATTTATTACACAACAATCACAATTGGCATAGAAGTTTTGAAAATATATTTTTCTCAACAACGTTAAAAATTTCATTTTTTACGACTTTTAAATAATGGGAATTTTATTACTATTTTTATCAGAATTTGTTCAGGAAGTTTACAACAAATAATCACATAAAAATACGAGTAATTTTCAATAAGTATTACGACTAAAGTTTTAAAAAATACAGAATACTTTTAATCGTCATCATTTACATGGTCTTTTACAAGTGACTACCGCGGCATGTAAAGCATTTATCCCAACGTTCTGACTACTTCTTAAAGCGGGTAAAAGTCAGTTTTTTAGAGCTTTTTTCAAAACCGCCTCCGCTGACTTACCACATGCTTTGTTGTTTGCAAAATGTTTGCTTCGTGATGGGTTCTTAAGTTGAGTAAACAGCAAGAAACCGCATGGAGCATGCAGCGGTCGTACTCTAAGTCTGCGGTCCTCCTTGGTGATAACCGCAGCTGTGTTAATCATTGTCTCTGTGATGGACGTTGAAGGTCATCCTTCAAGTTTAATATCTTCCACATTTTACGTTCCTTCCTTAAGTGCTTTATACCAGCGAAAAATACTTTCCGTCGACATTACTTCATCGTTGAAAGCTTCATATATCATGTCAAAGATCTCCAATAATGGTTTTTGCAGACGAACATAAAATTTAAACGCATAACGTTGTTCAATCAGCGCTTCTATTTTCGACAACTGGCCGCTTTCGTAAGTGCCCACAAACACGCTTCAGTTCAATCACGTGATACTAAAAAATGACCTAGTACACACCACATATCGGTAGCTTTTGTTAATACAAATAACAAGCTTTTTCTTAAACCACAGAAATTAACATTCCGATGAACTGTTTCAGGGCAGTAAAATTAGTCTTATTACTTATTGAACAGAATACGTATTTATTCCAAACGAATCCTTTTAATTTGCGAACGATTTATTTCTCGCTGTTTATAAGAAAATTTCGTCATTGCATTACTCTTGCGGCGCGGTGGTGCATTGATGAAACCACGTAATGTTAATTCTCAAACGCCACATTGACTCCGTTATTTTGGTTATAAAAAATTACGATTTTTCGAAAGCGTGAAATATAGCTTTTTCTTTTTTACAAATAAAATTGTTTTCAAATCCCGGTGTTAGCCATTGATATCAACATTTAAGCAATGGATTTGCTCAACGCCGCAAAGGGTTAAAATGTGATACGTTGTTAAATATATATATATATATATATATATATATACAGGGTGTCCCTAAACAAATGGTATATACGCTAGGGGGTGATAGAACACATCAAGACGAGTAATAGTAAATAGGAAACCAAGGGTCCCAAACTTTTTCCAAAAGAGATAGCCGCCATTAAAGTTTGGGGTCCAAAATTTCAAATACACACAAAAAACGGAAAAATTGGTCGATTGATTTGCGGTTTTCACTAAAATTATTCTTTATGTTGGTATTTTCTTGAAAATAAATTATAAAGATAAATTTCGAAAAATGCCGATAGAGGTCTCTTAAAACTTTGAAGCAATGAAAAACTATTTTTTGCCTTGATTTTTGCATCTCATTAAATGGTTTCGTAAGCTTAGACTAAAACATAAATTTTGAGCTCAAAATCTGAATAGTTGGAAGCGATTAAGTAGCACAAACTTAACTGTATTCAGAGGGTTTAAATTTCAAATGATTATAAAAAACGAAAAAATTGGTCGATTAATTTGCGGTTTTCACTAAAACTATTCTTTACGTCGGTATTTTATTGAAAATGAATTATAAAGATAAATTTCAAAAAATGCCGATAGAGCGCGCTTTAGACTTTGGATTAACGAAATAATCCATGCTAATACTATTTTTTGGCGTTATTTTTTGCATCTCATTAAATGGTTTCGTAGGTTTAGATTTAAACTTAAATTTTGATCTCAAAATCTGAATAGTTGGGAGTGCTTAAATAGCACAAACTGAACTGTGTTCAGAGGGTTTAAATTTCAAACGAAACGTAAAACTATAAAAAACGGAAAAATTAGTCGCTTCGTTTGCAGTTTTTGCTAAAACTACTCTTTAAATCAGTGTTTTCTTGAAAATAAATTTTAAAGATAAATTTCACAAAATGCCGATAGAGGGCGCCTTAAACATTGAAGTAGCGTACAACTATTTTTAACCGTTATTTTTTTTAAATCTCATTAAATGCTTTCAAATGCTTAGATTTAAATTTTGAGATCAAATTCTGAGTCGTTGCGACTGTTTAAGTAGCGCAAAAGTGAACTGTGTTCGAGGGGGAGGGGGTTAAATTTGAACTCCTGAACACACTTCAGTTTATGCTTCTTATCCCCTCCCAACGATTCAGAATTTGAGTTCAAACTTTAAGTTTAAATCTAAGATTTCGAAAACATTTAACAAGTTTTGGAAAGCATTTAATTAGATACAAAAATAACGGTTAAAATTTGTTGTTGGTTACTCTGAAGTTTAAGGCGCCTTCTAACGGAATTTTTTTAAATTTATCTTTAAAATTTATTTTCAAGAAGATACTGACTTATAGAATAGTTTTATTTTAAACCGCAAACGAATCGACCAATTTTTCCTTTTTTATTATCATTTGAAATTTGAAACCTCTGAACACAGTTCAGTTTGTGCTACTTAACCACTCCCAACTATTAAGAACTATTCACAATTTGAGCTCAAACTTTAAGTTTAAGTCTAAGTTTACGAAAACATTTAATCAGATGCAAAAAATAACATAAAAAGTAGTTATTCGTTACTCCAAAGTTTAAAGCGCCCTCTATCGGCATTTTTTAAAATTTATCTTTATAATTCATTTTCAATAAAATACCGACATAAATAATAGTTTTAGTGAAAACCGCAAATCAATCGACCAATTTTTCCGTTTTTTATAATCATTTGAAATTTAAACCCTCTAAACACAGTTAAATTTGTGCTACTTAACCGTTTCCAACTATACAGATTTTGAGCTCAAAATTTAAGTCTAAGCTTACGAAAGCATCTAATGAGATGCAAAAAATCACGGCAAAAAATAGTTTTTCATTACTTAAAAGTCTAAAGCGCCATCTATAGGCATTTTTCGAAATTTATCTTTATAATTTATTTTCAAGAAAATACCAACAAAAAGAATAATTTAGGTGAAAACCGCAAATCAATCGACCAGTTTTTTTCTGTTTTTTATGTGTATTTGAAATTTTGGACCCCAAACTTTAATGGCGGCTATCTCCTTTGGAAAACGTTTGGGACCCTTGGTTTCCTATTTACTATTACTCGTTTTGATGTGTTCTATCACCCCCTAGCGTATATACCATTTGTTTAGGGACACCCTGTATATATATATACAGGGTGTTTCGCTACCAGACCGACAAACTTTGATGGGTGATAGTAGACATAAGGACAAACATTATTAAATAGGAAACCATGGGACGCAAACGTCTTCTATAGGAGCTAGGGGCTATTAAAGTTTAAGCTCCAAAAATTCAAACGCTGATAAAAATTAGAAAAAAGGGTCGATTTGTTTGCGGTTTTCTCTAAAATCATTCTTTATATCACGATTTTTTATTTTTTTAATTTTAAAGGTTAAGTTCTAAAATATCCGACAGAGGGCGCTTTAGACTTTAGAGTAGCGAACAAATACTTTTTGCTGTTCTTTTGTGCATGGGGTTGAAATTATTCTAAAGTTTAGATTTTAACTTAAATTTTAACCCCAAAATCAGAAATATGGGGATCGGTTAACTAGCGAAAATTTAACTGTGAACCGAGGAGGAGATTTTAAACGCTCATAAACATTGGACAAACTAATCGATTTTGTTGCGGTTTGCGTGTAGGTCTTTTCCTTGGTAATTATTTTATTCAAAATGACGTACTGCTGTGGTGTCCTCATTTTTTCATAGAGGACGCTTCCGACACATCTCTGACATTTCAATGGCATTACTCCTGGGTGTTTTACTATCAGACTACCATACTTCCAGGAAGTGTTAGGGATGCGAAAGCGACACAGAATCACATAGGAATGTAACGTTGAAAATGTATTTTTTGCGAGTTATGGTTAAAGGAAGTATAGAAGAAGACAACAGAAATGCGCAGAGAAAAAGCAAAACCTTAATATGACATAAAACAGTTTATTTAAAGGTTTTACTAGAAAAGATGTTCGAAATTACGACCAGAAGTAATTCGACATTCTTGACAGCGGAGTCGCATGTAATTCCTCACGCTTTGAAAGATTCTTGGAATCTTTGATAGATTTTCGGAAGCTACAGAAATACGAGCTGCTAAGTCTTTAATTGATCGGGGATTCTCATCAATTGATCGGGGATTCTCATCAATTGATCGGGGATTCTCATACACCTAACTTTTCATGTGACCCCAGCAGAAGAAGCTCATACTTGATAGGTCCGTTGATCTGGCAGGCCAATAAACCGGGACACCACGACCTATCAACCGCTGCCCATATGTTACGTTGAGGTATCGGTGAACATCATATCTAAAATGTGGAAGAGTCCGATCGTCCTGGAACCACATAGAGCAGCGTAACGAGAGAGAAACTTTCAAGCTCATTACCGTTCAGCGCCATCTGCCGCAAGAAAATCGCAGCGCCATCTACTATCGCTGTCAAGTAGTTTGTCGAACATTTTCTGGTCGTAACTTCGAACACTTTTTGCAGTAAAACCTTTAAATAAACTTTGTTTTGTCCCTTTAACATGTTGCTGTATCTCTGCTTGTTTCTGTTGTTTTTTTCTCTGCTTTGTTTTAAACGTAACGTGCAAAAAAACAACTTTCAACGTCACATTCCTGTGTGATTCCGAGTCGTCTTTGCATCCCTTAAACTTGCTGGAAGTATGGTGGTCTGGTAGTAAAACACCCAGGAGTAATATCATTGAAAAGTCGGACATCTGTCGGAAGCGCCCTCTATTAAAAAATGAGATCATGAAAGCTGTACATCATTTTGAATAAAATAATTACCAAGGTAATGACCTACACGCAAACCGTAACAAAATCGATTAGTTTGTCCAATGTTTATGAGCGTTTAAAATCTCTCCCTCGGTTCACAGTTAAATTTTCGCTAGTTAATCGATCTTCCATGTTTCCCATTTTGGGCTTAAAATTTAAGTTAAAGTCTAAGCTTTAGATTAATTTAAACCCCATGAACAAAAGAACGGCAAAAATTATTTGTTCGTTACTCTAAAGTCTAAAGCGCCCTCTATCGACAATTTTTGAACTTAACCTTTAAAATTAAAAAAATTAAAAATCGTGCGCATACGTCTTCTGTAAAAGCTAGAGGCCATTAAAATTTAAGGTCCAAAACTTCAAACGATGATAGAAAGCGAAAAAAAGGGCCGATTCGTTTGCGGTTTTAACTAAAATCGTTCTTTCTATTACGATTTTTTTAGAAAAAAAATTTAAAAGTTGCTTTCAAAAATTATCGATAGAGGGCGCTTTAGACTTTAGAGTAACGAACAACTACTTTTTACCGTTATTTTCGGCATGGGGGGGAAATTATTCTAAAGTTTAGACTTTAACTTAAATTTTAAGTTTAAAATCGGAAACATTCAGATCGGGTAACTTGCGAAAATTTAACTGTAAACAGAGGCGGAGATTTTAAACGCTCATAAATATTGGACAAACAAAGCGATTTTATTGCCGTTTGCGTGTAGATCATTCCCTTGGTAATTATTTTATTCAAAACGAAGTACAGCTTTGGTGTCCTGATTTTTTTAATAGAGGGCGCTTCCGACACATCTCCGACATTTCAATAGCATTACTCCTGGGTGTTTTACTACCAAACCAACACACTTCCAGCAGGTGTTAGGGGTGCAACGACGATTCGGAATTACATAGGAATGTAACGCTGAAAATGATTTTTTACGAGTTACGGTTCAAGGAAGCAGAGAAAAAAGGCAATAGAAACAGCAGAGAAAGAGCAACACGTTAATCTGACAGAAAGCAATTTATTTAAATGTTTTACAACAGTAGGTGTTTGAAATTACGACCAGAAGTAGTTCGGCATGCTTGACAGCGGCGTCGCATGGGATTCGTCATGCTTTGAAAGATTCCTGGCATCTCTGATAGCTTTCTGGCAAGCTACAGAAATACCAGATGCGAGGTCTTTAACTGATGGTGCGGGAGTCTCATACACCCAACTTTCCATTTGACCCCAGCAGAAGAAGTCGATACATGAATGCTCCGGCGATCTGGCAAGCCACCACGACTTATCCACCGTTTCCCAGATGTTACTTTGAAGTGTCGGCAAATGGCATTGGTAAAATGTGGAGGAGTCCCATCGGGCTGTCCATCTTTCAAATACTTCATTCTGCTACCTTTGGAGCCGGTTCGCGAATGATCACTTCAAATTGATCGCTGCTCACACGCATTACCGTTTAGCGCCATCTACTGCAAGGAAACCGCAGCGCCATCTACCGTCTCTGTCAAACTTGCCGGACTACTTCTGGTCCTAATTTCGGACATCTTTTGTAGTAAAACCTTTAAATAAACTGTTTTCTGTCACATTAACGTGTTGCTCATTCTCAGCAGTTTCTGTTGCTATCTTCTCTGCTTCCTTTAACCATAACTCGTAAAAAAGGTATTTCCAACGTTACATTCCTATGTGATTCCGAGTCTTCTTTGTGCCCCTAACACTTCCTGGAAGTAAGTTGGTCTGATAGTAAAACACCCAAGAGTAATGCTATTGAAATGTCGGAGATGCGTCGAAAGCGCCATTTATCAAAAAATGAGGAAACCAAAGCTGTACGTCATTTTAAATAAAATAGTTACTAAGGAAATGATTTTCATGCAAACCGCAACAAAATCGATCAGTTTGTCCAATGTTTATGAGCGTTTAAAATCTCCCCCTATGTTCACAATTCAATTTTCGCTAGTTACTCGACCCCAATGTTTTCTATTTTGGACTGAAAATTTAAGATAAAGTCTAAACTTTGGAAAAATTTACACCCCATGCAGAAAATAACGGTAAAAAGTAGTTGTTCGTTACTTTAAAGTCTAAAGCGCCCTCTATCAATAATTTTTGAAAGTAACCTTTAAAATTTTTTTCTAAAGAAATCGTAATATAAAGAATGTTTTTAGTGAAAACCGCAAACGAATCGACCCTTTTTTCTGTTTTCTATCATCGTTTGAAATTTTGGACCCTAAACTTTAAGCCCCTAGCTCCTACAGAAGACGTTTGCGCCCCATGGTATCCCATTTAATAATGTTTGTCTTCATGTGTACTATCATCCCTCAAAGTTTGTCGCTCTGGTAGCGAAACACCCTGTATATATATATATATAACGTTATTTCATAAAATTGGTGGCAGCTGCTGCTTTCAATTTTATGGATAATTTTTTTACGTATAAAATGGTGTAATTTAAACGTATATTATTATGAAACATTACAATGTGACACCAGTTACATGAGTTAAAGTACTTTATAAAATTGGAGGAAGCCAGACTGTAAAGAATTTTATAGAGTAACCTCACACAAATGCTTAACAGTGTATGCATGGCGTGGTTATTTGAAATATACTTGTTGAATTTATCGTAACTTAGTGCAATCGACTTTAAGCATTTCCATTAGTGTGGCGTTGAATCGAAAGCCATTTACAATGAGGAGACACTTGTGTATTACAGTTCAAATATTGTAAAACGTCTAAAACAATAACATTAATGTTTGTTAAATAAAGTCCGAAATAAAAATTGCACACGTTACGTGATGTTGCATTCTCATGTGCATTCCAAATATATAATACAGTTCTGCAATTTATATCATTTTCAGCATTCTTTTCATAGTTAATGTTATCAGGCTGTAAGTACCGGGTGTCCAGTAAATAACTGACCCATTTTGAACTTAAATAACAAATAAATGGTTTTATATAATAATGCGTGGTTTGCGGTATTGTTATAAGAAAATCAATAAATTTTTAAACATGTACTTTGTTAATATAGTTCAAATTTCGGAAAAAAATATCGCGCTGGCGGTAACAGGCTGTTTGAATAGAGACATGACTCTAATTTTCATAAATATGATATTTTCGGCTGAATCTGAATATATATGTTGAATCGACTCTCGAATCAGCTTCCGAAATAGGGTACGTTGGTTGGAAAGTGATTTAAAATGATATTTGTGATTGAACCATCTGCATTATATTTCCCCTCTTCAGTTTTGAGACTGAGATATTATTTTAAATATTATTATATTACATTAACAAAATGCATATTTTAACATTTATTTATATTCTAATAACATTACAGCAAACAGCGCATTTTCTTTCTCAAACAGTTTTTTTGTTATTTACATTCAAAATGGGTCAGTCATTTACTGGACACCCGGTATATCCCCACTAATGGTGACAAGATTAAAACGAATCAATTACTTACGTACTGTCTTGCAATAAATTACGTAGTTCAGAAAATATATATATATACCAACCTGATGGACTTTCAATGTCAGACGGGTCAGAGTCGCAAGGTTTGCGAAGAAGTTTCAGACTCTCTAAGTTTTTTAGTGTTCCTTCCAGGATAAGATCTATGTTCATCTCATCACTTTCGTCCGGTATGAAAGGTTCGCTTTCAGCTAAAAACAGACTTTCCTACAAAATGACAATATAGAAAGAATCGAATAAATAAATAAAAAATAAATATGCATCACTGCTTAAATAATAGCACCCGATGAAGAAAATTGCCCGATTTCAGAAATTCCATATTAATTTGATCATTCTTTTAAAAATATGTATAAGAGAAAAAATTTTTTAAATAAAATAATTGTAAACGTTACTAATAAAGTAATTCCCTCAATTATTTTGCACTATTTACTTAAAATAAAGCATAATTCTCTTTAGAATTAGGAATACTTTACATTATGAAAACTTAAACCCTTAGCAAAGAGCGACACGTATACAGGCCACAAAAGGCTTAAGCATCCTTGTTTATCGCCACCACTAAAATTTTACTGTAAAATTTTACTTATTTAATCGGAGTATTTTCTCTATTTATTGCGGGCATAAATTTTTCTTTTCAAAAACTGGTGACAAAGGATTAAAAATTTCGTAAAAGTGACCCGTCGCGAAGGGGTTAAAATACTGCTAATAGAAATTCAATAATAGACCACTTGAGATGGTTTTCGAATAAGAAGTTTGCAATTTTATTAAAATTAATATTTGATCATTTTAAATACTTTTACGGCCAGGGATGTTTTTCTTTTGTAATTCTATGTCAAGTTATTGGATGAAACAAAATATTAGTATTTTTTTTTCTTTTTTGATAAATGTCTGGAAGCTTCTGGAATTTTTTCGGCTTTGTTTAATACATATTCGTTAAAGGCATTTCCTTTATTAATAGTGCATAATTATTAAAAGGAGTAATAAAAATTTAATGGGTATGAGACGTTCCACAATTTGGAGCTTTTATGAGACAAAATTAAAAAAATATTAGATGATTGCTATAAAAAATTAAGAATATATTTAACATCTTAAAAATTATTTTTAATTTTTCGGTTTTCCAGTCTATAAATATAAGTACAGCGGAACATCATTTATCAAAAACACCAAAAAACATCGTTAATATGATAATCATGTATGATCTATTTTCGCTTCAAAAACTTGACTTAATTTTAATTTCATTTAACTTTAAAGTATAACGTGTTCATTGACATAAATTTCTAAATTAAATAAACCAAAACAAATAAATGACAGAAAAGAGAAAAAATAAAGTAAGCAATTTAAATGTACGTACTTTTGTTTAGTTATTTATTGATCATTTTACCTAGTATTACAGAAAAAATTGTCTGATGAATGACTTTCGGATGTAATTAATGATTTGTGCAATGAACCAAGAGCCTGCAAAGTTTTTCGTTGGTATTTTGGCTAATAAAATAAGTTCTTAATGCTTCAACGCAATTCATGGAGTCTTTTGCTATCGCACTTGTTACTATCGAGTTCTATAAAAATTTCAAATTTTTCTTTTACCACGATAGACTCGCTTTTCGAGACACGTTTGGAAAGAGCTGTGGCCCAAACAGTTTGAAAAATGAAGAGTGTAAAAAAATATCTGTATTGTTAATGCACTGATAACTGCATTGGTGTTTATTCATAACTGGAAAATTCTGCTCTTTTTTAAAATATACAAGAAAAATAAACAAAAATAAACGTGTACAAAATTGAAAAATGGACTTGTAAATAATTTTGTATGTCGTATAAAATGATTTTTTTTTTTTTTTTTTACGATAAAACGAATAGGAATAAATTGGGACTTTGCTGTAAATAATCATACTCAACTTATATGAATGTTAAAAATCATAATTCATCGCAACTATATGGAATGAAAATTATGAACTTTTTAACAGAAAAGGATCTCTAGAAGATTGAAAATACAAAACTAAAACTCATTCCTGTTTTAAAGTTTTGCTTAAAAAATACATACATTCGAATATTTTTTCGATATCATTAAAAAGAAATTTGATATTAGGACTTGAATTTTACAACTTCATAATTCCCTAAATCAAATGTCTTGGAGATTGTCATCCGAATGTAAAATATACCGTAGATTCTGAATATGATCCTAAAATTGTATGCAAAATTTTAATGACTGTTAAATTTTTCTTTTCTGTTAAAAAATTTAAATGCATTTCGAAAGAGTAAAATTAATTATTTAACCGTTAGTATAAGTCATACGCTTAAACACGGATTTTTGGCAGAATCTTAAAGTGGACATTTATTTTTCTCTACCAATGTAAGAATTCTCTTTTTTACTTACAGATTAAGAAAACAGAAGTTAAAAAAAATTAGATAGACTTTGATTAATAAAAGATAAAAGCTTTATTTATTTGACTAAAAATAAAAATTCTATCTAATTTTTTACAACTTTCTTTCTATACAAGAATTTCAATTTAGGACTATAAATATTTTGCAGATGCAACAGAAGATGCGAATCAGTCGGCAACATATCTCTACCAATTTGTGATTTTTTATATAATACAGTAAATGTCTAATTATCCGTCACTCGCGAGACCGACGGTTTGGCGGATAATTGAAAGACAGTGCAAGACCGTTACCAAAAAATACATTTCTGTTTGTCGGTTTATAAAAATAATGCTTAAATACTTTTTTATTATTCTAAATAATAAAGGGCATAATTAGTTTTAAAAAATTAATCAATTATAGAAATTTAGAATTTTACTGAATATTTAATAACCCGTCTTATCCAAATTAAACCATTATGCATTTATGTTTGCGTTTTGCTTGCGCTTTTATTGCAACTTGATTACCAGTTCTACGTAATAAAATTACTTGTGTTGCATCGTCCTCCTCTTGCATCTCACACTCATTAATGCACTTAGACAGCAAAGTGTTATTCTCTTCTGCATAAATTACTCTTGAAACATCATTCCCCGATTCATCATATTCATTCACCTTAGATTCACAGTGTTCAAAACATTTTGAATAATTTCGTCCCCTCTTAACTGTGGATGAATAATATCATTCTTCTTACAATTAAGCCAGTCTGTAACTTTTTAAACTGAAGTATTTTTTTTAAATTGTCCGTTTAACACCAAGGTCCAAATCTCCAAACATCATTAGATACTCCTTTATCTCGTGTGCTAACAGCTATGTTAGTTCAATGTTCTTTTCAGATCTTTTTTTAAATAGAGAAGTGGGGTGGCGGTTAATAGAGAGTGGCAGTTGTTAGAGTGATGGATAATCGGAAATTTACTGTACTTTATATTTAAGAACATTTTTCAGAAGTTGCATTGAAAATAGCTTACCCAATCGATGTTACTTTGAGGAATCCAGTTGCTCCTGCGCACTTCCGTTATTTCGATGTCATCTTAAAAAATAATAATGACATTCTCAGTAAAATGCAGCAAAATTAATGATCAAAAACTTACAGAAAGAAAATCTAAAAACAGCAAGAGAAAACCGGTATACTGTGGCAAGAACAAAGCTTTCTTTTATGTAAACATAACTAAATTAACAAAATTAAGTTCTTATAATGACACTATAAGAAATTGTGTTTACTATATATATCCATCTGTTTTAGAGTTTTGCCTTACATCGTTTAAAATAAATTTCTAAATAAATGCCTTCAATATAACTCAAAATAATGTTTATTCTTAAAAAGTTGTATGGCCCACAGCATCTCTAAACATTTTTTTTTAATTAGTGATTCAATGTGGTTAAAAGTGTATAAAATATATAATATTGTAATAAACAAAACTGCTAACGTTAAACTGCGTCAATTAACCCTCAGGCGGATGACTATCGCGGATTGCCATTACTGGAACACATAAGTTAGAATTATCCCGCCAATTATTTATTGCGCATAACTTGATTTGAATATGGCTTGATTTGAATTTTATTTTCAATGGATAGCTTAGACGGTGCTTCAAAAAAAAAATTAATGCTTCAAAAAAAATAATTAAATATAACAAATAAAAATAAAAATAACCAGCAAAATTCAATTAAATGAGCACTGTAAAACATTTGTGGAAATGTTACTCCATACAATTGGTGTAAAAACGGTGGCAAATGCTGCCTTCAGTTTCATTGAGTAATTGTTTTCACATATGCAATGGTGTAATTTAAACATATATTACTGGTGTAACATGACAATGTTACACCGGTTTTAACGGTTAAAATACTCCATAAAATTGAAGGCAGCAATGCTGCCACCAATTTTACGGAGTAACGTTTCCACAAATGTTTCTCAGTGAGATTAAGATGTTTAATTACCTTCAGCTTCTTTGCTAGCCAATCCATGATTACTTGTTGTAGCATTTATTGGCGGATTTATTGTAGACGTCTCTGTGCATATTTTTTCTGAAAGATGAATATCTTTAAATAATAAAAGAAAATATGAAATCACGCGTTATACGTAAATTGCACATATTTTTACATTAATTAGTGCAATTACAAATTGCATTGACCAAGCTTGTTAAAAATAGCTCAGTATTACCTTACACAATTGTTTATACCTATAGCCGATTCACAGGGTCCCCGTAATAATTAAGTCTTCAAGTTTATGATAACTCAAATTTTATTTATGGAAAACTGGTTGTTACATTGATTGGATTTACTGAAAGTTATACACACACACATATATAAATCGAGATACTAAAAAGAATCTTAATCTTAATTACTTTGTGGTGGGACTAAAATCATTATCAATTGGAATACAGCATTTACGCTTAGCTTTTTTTATTTAATAAAATAATGACAATTTATATAGCTATGATTTATATATCAGCAATTAGTTTTCTAAGAGTTTAACGCCAAACATTTAAAAATAATTCAGAGAAATTTGGATTAATGGTTTAAAAACATCTGAGTCCATTGAAGCTAATGTTAGAAGATATAAAAGAAATGTGTCAAATTACATGATATATGAAAATTATCTCTTTTATGTTTTTTAGAAATTCATAAAAAAGATTATGTAAATTTATATGAAAGTTGTGAAAATATTCATTGTTTACTTACGATTTATATTTTTTTAATCAATCTGAAAAAATGTAAATAATGAAGTTTATTTTTCATTTATTTTGGCAACGACAAATCTTAAGATAGACGTAATCCATGTCGGACAATAGTAGAAAGATAACCTTCGTATAAAATCGCTCTTAATTAGAAGAATGCAGTCACTTTTGTGATAAAAAGATTTATTTAAATGGCACAAGTTTTATCTGAGTTCGATTATGTGCACTTTACAATTTGGTTAAAATCGAATTTATGTGTAAATTTTGCATATGAGGAATATAAGAAAAAAATTTACCGATCTATTTGTAATTACTTTGTCGCGCGTTCTCATATACTGTGCGGTCATAAAGGAAATTTGATAGTTTAGCAGCTCGTATGGACAGCAAAGAAATAGGCGATATGAATATTTTTATTTATGACAAGATAATGAATATAAAAGGAAATAGCTGTTAAAGTTATAGTAATAGCCACAAAATGTCAAATAAAAACATTCAAATTATACAAGTTGAATCCACGAATTGCAAATGACCTGAAATATTCCATAGAACTAGCAAAAGCCATGCTTTGTTTGGATTCGCGAAGTATTATGTTATAAGATAAATATTTGAAAGTAATAATATATTTTTAAAATTATTTTTGCATCTTTATTAGGCAAAAATGTAATTTTATGTTTCGGCGCATTTTAATTTTAAAATGTATTTCAACCAAGTAACTAAGAATTTCCTCAGATTGTTTTTTATTTATGATATAAGACTGGTATAAATAAAAATATTTTCGAAGTAGAATTATACAAAATATTAATTAATTTTATTTGTTTACAATTCTTTTATTGCCACTTCACAAAAACATAATGTAATTCTTTTAAAATTCATAAATATCATCTGCTTAAATGATTTCACAAAATAAGAATAAATTGCGTATTTGAATTCCTAACACAGAAAAATACTTTTATAATTGAATGTTAATAAGAGAATTTTCACAAATTTTAATTCATTAAAAATATGCTATAATTTTTCTAAAAAAAAGTATTTTATACATTTTATAAAAGAAATCATGAAACTATACATAGTTAAAGGAATGAGCATAGTTTGAAAATCTGAAAGCAGTTTTTGAGATATTTTATCAGAATAATGAAAATATATTTTATTTATTTATTTATTTATTTAATGATGATTCTAGCTATAATTACTGACCCCATGATTTAAGTTTTTCTTCTGAAAACGTACGTGTTTCACTTTTTATTGTAAAAAATTCGTTCGTAATGGAAAAACATGTAAAATAAATTAATTAAAATAATAATTTTTTGAAAAATATTTTTGTAAAAAAATACTATTCTGCAAATCTACAGATCATAATTTACATTTGTGTTTAATTTCAAGTGAAAATACTGTATAGTTTTTTTGTAAAGTGTACGACAAACTGTCATTTGAGTGGCCTAGTAGAGGATTCGCTTCGCTCATCCTAAAAATATTTTTTTTTCATTGTCTTCATGCGACTATTTACTGCAGTTCATAATATACAGTATTCAATAAGCCATTAGCAAGCACTTAATAATTCTGAAATCAGAAAAAAAGGATTTTATCTCTTTTTAGCACTTTCCAACAAAGTTGAAAAGTGCTTATGCATTCGGTTTGTCTGTCCGTCTGTCCGTGTTCTAACTCTCGTAAATATACTCGGATTGCCATGAAATTTTTTGACGTTATTTATGTTTACCCCATCACGAACCCTATTGAAAATGAAGTTTCTACCATGATTAATTTATTTACAGGGACAGTCAAAAGTTTTCCATTACATTACAACCTATGAGGAAAAATCGTTTCAAATGAATTTTAACGTTTATAACACTTTCCAAAAGTTTGAAAAGCGCTTATGCATTCGGTTTGTCCGTCCGTCTGTCCGCGCTCTAACACCTGTAAATTTACTCGAATCGACCTGAAATTGTTGTATGTCATTGACGTTTACCCTAGCACATACCCTATTGAAAATGAAGTTCCTACCATGAATAGTTTATTTACAGGGAGAGTCAAAATTTTTCAATTGCATTATAGCCTATGGGGAAAAATCGTTTCAAAGGCATTTTAAAGATGTTACACCATGTCAAACATATTAAAATTTACATGTGTTTAAAAGGTGCACTAAAATATGCATTTTATAAAATATAGCTATTATTCCTTTACAGGGCCACACAAAAAAATTCCATTGGATAATGGTAAAAGGGGGGGGGGAATAGTGTGCGGCATTTTAAAAATATACTAAACTGTTTCATGGATAACAAAAGTTATATATGTCACTGAGGCTTAATATAAATTATACAATACTGTCTTGCATATTAAGAAGTACATTGCATTTACAGAGACACACAAAAAATTTCAAATAGTATATTCCTTACGACGGACTGTATATGTTTCCGATGGTGGCGGATGGAAGGATTTAATACATTTTAATTATGATGTACGCATTTAAGTTTCACTAAATCTTTGTACATTATAAGGATGTGTATAAATGTGATAGTTGATATACAGGGCTATCCAAAAGAGCTAGCCAATTTTACTGAGTATGAGCGTAAATTACTTAAAGGTTGTTCTTAAATAAGGTATACATTTTTACGCTTAACTGCATTCAATTTACAAAGAAATTTTTGCAGAATAGAGATAGAATGATATACTGGGAAACGTAAAGAATTGTATACATGGACACGTATGAATGATAATTTATAACAATGTGATTTCTGTTGTTTTAAGAGTGTTTAAGTTTAAAAGGAATTTTAGCTTCTGACTTTTCATAAAGATACAAGGTAAACTATAGGGCTGAAAAAAAGTTTTCAAGAATGTTTCCCATTTATTAGTACATATTACTCGAAAAGAAATTTTAAGCTTTTCTCTTGCTAAACTAAATTTTAGCATTTTATAATATGTATATCAACTGCCAGATTAAATACAGCGCTGTTCAAAAGTATTGGAATACTTATTTGGCTATATACCCATATTTCCCTAATTAACGAAGTTTTGTTAAAGATTTCATGAAGTGTTCAAAAGTGCTTCATACTCTATGCTTAACGCATGATTTTTCTTACTTGTTATGGTTATTTGTTCACCGTTCTTCTTTACGTTTGGGGTTTACGCTACCATTTTAAGTGTTATAGATACCGTTAATACCGTTAAAATACCACTAATGTTTATTCTCTTTACAGTCAAAAATATTTTGCGATGGAGAAAAGAGGGTGTGATTATTAGAATAATTTTTAAATGTTTTGGTATAATTGTAAATTTTTGAATTATGTAGTTCTTCTCATTATGTAGAACGCATTAAAATCCCCACTAAACAAATGATATTCCATTTTATCGAATAACAGAATTACTGGGAGCTGGCATATACGTTAGTATTTTTCTCACCATCTTGTATAAGTAAATTTATTATATGAGAAAAAAATAAAAAGATAATGATGAAATTCGATTAATGAATACAAACTTTTTCTGGGACCTATTTCGTAAGAAGTTGCGATGCCTGACTTCTTCTTTTTGGCCATAAATGGAGGTACGGCAGGGTTGACACCTGTTAAAAAACAATTAAATTTCTTTTAGTTTGAAATTATTAACACACTTTATTTTATATCTTATGTATATTATAAATGTGAAAGTGTCTCCGAAAGGTTTGAATGACATTGGCTTTAAAACAGATATACTAATTTCTTTGAATCTTTACATATAGATAAGCTGAAGCCCGGAAATGAACCATAGGCTAATTTTTAATTGATTTATTCAAATATGTTCCTTAATAATTCAAAATTTTATACTTTTTCATTCTGAATAAACAGGCACTTTTTAGATAAAATTTAACCATTTTCCTTTCCTGTTGCCAATAAAATTGAAATTTGGAAGGATGATTTCTCAGCGGCAATAAATTTTCATTTGAGCAATTTTCGTGCAAAAAAATTAAAATAAAAAAAATTAAGAGAAAATAAATATGACGTCAAACATGAAATAGAAATAAAGAGAGTATTTTCTGTTATATATTAAACATGTATATTTGTTTCATTAAGAAGAATTTTTCTGTCAAAAATGGCGACACAATTAGAAGAAAAAAAGAATAAAGAGAATAATATTTTCAATGAAACATTTCACTTGGAAAAATGTCACGTCATAGTTGAAATAAAACAGGTACTTTATAGTATTAGTTAAAAATACAAGAACCATGAATATCAGTAGCTAATCGAGCTACATGAATAATGACATCATACTTAAAATGAATGAAAAGTATTTTTTACTTATACTGATTAATCTATATATATATAAGAAAGTCTGGATTTCGTATTAATCACAGCACAAAAAAATCTACCGAACCAAAAATCTTGAAAATTGGGGTTAAAATACTTCTTATAACATCGACTGCCTCTAAGAAGGGATTTTCGAAAATTCCTCCCCTAAGAGGGGTAATAAAAAGAACGAACTTTTAAAAAATTCCTTAAAAATCGGCTTTTGTAGATGTTCTTCAACTTATATCATATTTTAGTGTATTTTTTCAGGCTGAATCGAATGGTACAAAGCAAATTCTTTTAAATCCATTAGTTCGTTAGATACTTTACATTTTCCAAATTTGGCGATGTCTTCGGCGCTAAAAAATCTATTGAACCTACAATTTTGAAAAAGAGATCTATAATCAGGTTAACATGATTATATACGTTATATTTAATTATCTCAATATATATAAAACACAAAGTGAAATTTCTTTCCGGCTTACAATTTAAGTTCTACTAGATAGATTTTAATGGAGCTTACATTGTGTTGTGTAGTTTTTCAGAAATTTTGTAATATATAAAATATAGCATTCTACGTTGTTTAATTGACTACTTATGGAAATGTTTTAAATCAACCCAATTGCAAAAGGTTGGCTTTATTTGAAAGGTTCCGTTGAATGAATTTTTATTTGATTAAAACTTTTAACATGTTGTCTGCTACGTCTTTCATTGGTGACTGAGATTGAACTTTCCGTTTAGATGACTGACTTTTCACCGATGACAAACAGACTAAAATATGATATAAAACTAAAAATTACTATGATATAAAAATTTCTTTTGATTCAAAGTTTCTTTTAAAAAATCTGACCAGCGTAGCGGGCGAAGGCTGCTAGAACTTATAAGTTACATACAAATGAAAATTTTTATTCAAAACTCATTATTATCAATGGCAGAATTTTTTTGTGGGGAAAAGACAGAAAATAAAACTACTGATTCATATATTTTTGGCTCTATTTTTTAACACTTTCCAACAAAGTTGAAAAATTATTATGCTTTCGGTTTCTCAGTCCGTCTGGCCGCTTTCTAACTTTCGTAAATTTCATGACAATCCGAATAGCCATGAAATTTTTTGGACTTTATTAACACTTACCTTAGCACGAATACCTATTGAAAATTTAGTTTCTACCATGAATAGTTTATTTATAGGGATAGTCAAAAATTTTCTTTGCATTACGGCATTATGGGGAAAAATCGTTTCAATTGAATTTTAACGATGTCACACCCAGTGAAAACTATTCAAATTTATATGCATCAACAAAGTGCACTAAACTATACATTTTGTAAAGTATGCAGTGAAAAGAACTGTTATTATTCATTTACAGGTCACACAGAGGAATTCCATTGCATAAGAATAAAGCATGAACAGTTTGCGAGACATTTTAATTATGGTAAACGATTTCATGTATAATCAAATTGATATACGTTGCTGAGGCTTAATGTGATTTTTTCATGTATAATACGAAGTGCATAGCATTTACAGGGACACACAAAAGATTCTATTATATTCTAGTATATATTCTATTCAAAGTACTGTATATGATGGATGATGATTGTTGCATGGATGAAATGCATTTTGAATTATGATATGTGCTTTTAAGTTTCACTAAATGAATGCATATTAAATGGTGTGTATAAATGCTGGTATGTACACAATTAAGATATACAGGGTTACACAAAAGATCTTCGAAAGTTTACTGAATATGAGCGAACCTAAAGGTGGTTTTTAAATAAAATATGCATTTTTATTTTGAACTGCATTCAGTAAATTGTAGTATACTGAAGAAATGTAAGAAATGTTTGTAGTATATAGATAAAATGATATACAGGGTCACGCAATGAACTGGATACATGGTTGGCTACGGATGATAATTTCTGAAAATGTAATTTGATCAGTAATGCGGAATACTTTTGTTTGAACTAAAGTTTAGAAAAATACTTTCGTATATTAAAAATACTAGGTAAACTACAGGACTGAACAAAAGTATTCAAGAATATTTTTATCTATTAGTATAAGTCGCTGAAACGAAAATTTAAACCAAAAAAAAGGAGGCAAAAAAGGATCATCAAAAGATTTTTACTATAAATAGCGATAGAAACGTAATTACACGTGCTTTTAACCAACGAATTCTTTTGTTTGATTGATTAATTAACTCTTCTTTAAATGTTATGTGAACGAAGTCACGGATAACAAAGTCACGGGTTAAATAAAATCAATTAATTTAAATATATAAGAACATTTTATTTATGTTAAATTTATTTGTAAAACTGGAATAGCCAGTTATGAAAAAATCCCTTTAATCGATGTTTCAGTAGATTTCATACATTACCGTGTTCACGTGCTTTTAAAAATTTAATTCTTTGTAGCTATTTTATTATAAATTAAGGAATTTACACAAAAAAGTCATCATTTGCAAATTGTTAAATCTAGATATCTAAGGTTAATGAATACTTTTTTTTTTCATATTTAAGTATTTTTTTATATTATTATTACAGTGCTCAGCAAAAGTTTAGGTACTGGTGTTTTTTAACCTTTAAATAAAAAATACAAACACGTGAGTTTTACGAGTTGCTATATTTATTTTCCAATATATTTTATATAATGAAGAATAAAAATAATGGTTATAATATAAAATAATATTTAATTTAACTGAAAAAAGTTAAATTTGCATATTGCAAAATTTAGATGCCTTTTTTGATTTTTAGCCAACTGTTCATGGAAAAATGCAAATTTCTAAGTTTTGATGTCACATGTCTGAAGTATTTAATTATACCTCGATATAACATCAGTTAGTGAAGATGCCGCGAGCTAAAAATATTCAATTAGATGAGGTAATTTAAGTAGAAAAGCTGAAATGGAAAGGGAAGACTGCTGCAGAAATTTCAGCAGCAATGAATCGTCCAAAGTGGTCTGTCTATGAAGTATAGTCTAAGGATGACTCCTTCAAAACAAAACATAATCTGGAAGATCTTGTGTGACGAGAAAATGAGATGGCAAAAGGATCCAGAAACTGACATTTACACAAGTAATGATTGCTAATCACATTAAAAGTAAGTCAGAACTTTCTGCGTCGACGGAAATAATTCGTAGATGAATTAAAGAAACAGGTAAATCAATTTACATGAAAAAAGATAAAACAATCAACTTTAAAATATCGTTATAAATTGACGAGAATTGAATTAACTTGCAAACATACGTAATATGGACCCAAATGGGACGCTATGATATTCACTAACGAAAAAAAAGTGGGTTCAGGTGATGCTCTGACTTTTTCCTTTTCTCTTTTCTTTTTTCCCTTTTAAGCATCTTCAGAGTAGAAAGTTACAAATTTCTCTTTCACAACATTCAAGTGGAATTTGAATGGCCCAAACAAGTGGGCATACTATTGGAATGACTTAAGTAAAGATCCTATGACTTTATTAAGTCGACAAAAAGAGGGTGACTTTTAAATAATTTAATTCTAACTTAGCTTTAATGCTTGTGTATCTGTGGAGTTATTTATTGGTTGCCAAGCAACACAAGACTACGTACATACGTTGGAGATAAATTTTTAGACATTTGGGGAACTTTTGCTGATCTAAAGTATGGATTTTAGCATCTATTCATGTTGCATATAAAAGAAGAACTTCGTTTAATTCTGAAAATACGATTGATCTCAACTGGCCGGCGTGTAGTTCTGATCCGGACCCAATCAAAAACTTTTGTAACATCATATGTTGTAATGTTTATGAAAATTTTTGCTATAATTTTCTTTTAACGAAGTTTGAGCTGCTGTTGAACATGTTTGGTGCGAAATAGACCCCCAAGTGACGCAGCATTTAGTTTTTTCGATAAAAAGCCACATTCTTGTACTAAGTGCAAACAATGCGGGTGGAACGCGATTTTAATATGTAGTTATTTTTCTGTAAATACACAAATTGTCTATACTTTTGCCACAATGTTAATTTTATTTTTTTGTCATTATATTTTATGTAAAAGGGAAAATTCAAAATTTATTGTGTGTGAATAAAGGATAAGTCACGAGTAATATATGACAGAGGAATTACAAACATTCGGTACATGCTTCTGAAAGTAGAAGCGTAATCGATCATTGTCTAAACTTTTGCTGAATACTGTATTACGAAGTTGTGCCGCCTATGCTTCCCAACTCCCGAAAGTATACTCAATAAACTCGCAGATCTGCAGTATTTTATAAACATTTCCAGAATACAGAATACTGAACTACATTATGAAGAAAAGTGGCAATAGACTGTAATTAGTTCTGCAGTTGTTGTGAAAGAGAAAATTTGTAACTTTCTATTCTGAAGATGCTTAAAGGGAAAAAAAAGAAAAGAGAAGAGGAAAAAGTGAGAGAATCACCTGATCCTGAAGTAAAATAATTAAAAAAGACTTTAAGTCAACCACTGAAGATGTTTCAGAGGGAACGAAGGAAAACTCTTATTATAATGAATTTTAAACAAGTTTTTAAATGTAATCTCTAATATAAATATTGTTAAATGTTATGTCTGTATATCTTATACAAATGGACCTGCATGTATAACGGTGAGGAAAATTGTTTTTAAAGTAGGAACTAATGTCTTGAAATGGTATATAAACAGATGGTGATAAATGTAGGCATTAGAAATTTAAATGTAAATAACTACATTTTGATGATGTGAAAGTTGTCGTTTAATTGAGTGTTTTTTCTGTTCCCAAGGTTTCATCCACCGCTACTGCGATAGTCGACAGCCTCTAGTTTCGAGATTACATAAACAACTTTAAGAATACATGTGGAAGTTCGCTTCTTTAAAAAGGTTAAGAAAAAAAAATGTCGCTGCATGACGATTTTTTTTAAAACGCTTTAAAAAATCCTTTTTAAAATCATCTTACGATGGTAAGTTCAAACATTAAATATTTCTCGAAAATAATAATTTAAATATTTTAAAATTATATTTATTTTTTAATATTCGCATATGAAAAATAAAAAAACGGATAAAAAATATTTGCTTCTACTATTATTCGGTCTTTTAGGTGCGTTCGTAATTATGTAAATACGATGCACCGATTGTTGTCGCTCAGTCCGTCCGTCTGTCCGTCCGCATATAACAACGCAAAAACTACCCAACCGCATCGTTTGAAATTTAAAATACATAATTATAACATAATTTTATCGAGTCATTTCAAATTTTATGAAAATCGGGTGGATAGATCAATTACAGGGAGAATCAAAAGGATTCCGTTACATTACAGTCAATGGGGAAAAAGGTTTCATATGTATTTTAATCGTTTGAAATTTAAAACATATAATTATTGCGTAATTTTGTCGAGTCATTTCAAATGTTATGAAAATCGAATGCATAGATCAATTACAGGGACAATCAAAAGGATTCCGTTACATTACTGTCAATTGGGAAAAAAATTTCAAATGCATTTTAATCGTTTGAAATTTAAAACATATAATTATTACGTAATTTTATCGAGTAAATTCAAATGTTATGAAAGTCGGATGCATAGATCATTTACAGGGACAATCAAAAGTATTCCATTACATTACGGTCAATGGGAAGAAAGTTTCAAATGCATTTTTATGATGTTACACTCATTCGAACATAATAGAATTGGCATGAATCTATGAATTATATACTAAAATATGCATTCTGCACAATCTGTGATGCACAGAATTTTTATTATTAAATTACAGGGCCATACAAAAGTATTCCACTACATAATGCTATACGGGGAAACATTGTTTGGGGCGTGTTTTAATTATATTCAATTATTTCACATTTTATGAATAAGATATACGTTTCTGAGGTGTAATAAAAATTACTTTTTGTATATTTACAGGAACACAAAAAAAGATTTCGACTACTATACTGTATCCGAAGTACGCTCTACTATATCAGCAAGATTTTAATATTTTTAAAACTTCGTTATCGTACGAACACACCTCATTTGCTACGTTCACGTGCAATTTCCAACTTGTTCAAATTTACAATAGTTTGTAAAAAACGGCTTTTTCAAACAATGGATTAAAACTAATTATTTAATAAAAAATTAAAAGAAAATGGCACACAAATTTTTAACTGATTGAACACAAAATAAGTAAGACGCTGAAAAATATGGTTATGCTTTAAAGTTATGCTTAGAAAATGCATTACTATAAAACTTACTTAAATAAAACACCTTAATCGATTCCAACAAATAATACTGCTAAAAATAATTCTTTGATTTATAAACTGAACTCTTCAGAATGCTTGTCTTATATTTTAAAATAATACTACTAAGATTTTTTTTTGTATGTCTTTTCTATCAGTATAAGCCTTCCAGTAAAAGTAGTAGTTTTAAAAAGGGAAATCTCCAAAATTAACATGTCACAATAAATGGATATTCAGTAATAGAAGCAGCATTATTTACTTTTTTAGTAAAGATAAATTTCCAGTTTATCATTGTCCAATTCATTCATACATATTTAAAAAGAAAATACATAAGACATTTACATAAGACATCTACATAACATGCTTCACTTACAAAATTACTCTGCATATCATAAATTTTTTTTAAAAAATCTCTTTTTAAACAAACGCAAATAACAATTACCATTATGTCGCGAATGCTGAGAGATCCTCTTGGCGCTTTAAATACTTTCTCGATTTAGATATTAAATGAGATCAATATAATTTGTCCGCAACATAATGTATACATTTTTTAACAATCGCGAAATCTAATCGAATGTGTTCATTTCAAAAGTTTCTTCTACCTCATTCATGTTAATACTTCCTCAAAAATTCAACATAGCAGCAGTACCGGTCTGGTGATTTGCACCAAAATTTTAACAGCCTATGTCAACTCCTATTTGAAATCGAAATTTGATAAAAATCACAGGCATTGATTTTTGAGATAGAGCTATTTCGGAAATTGTAAAAAATCTGTATAACCGCTCTACTTTTTGTATGATTATTTATGATTCACGATGCATTTTATGTTCAAATTATCAGATTTATGCTCGATTTGTTTTTCTCATTTTCGAAAATAATCGTCGTAATTTCGGAACAGAATCACTCCTGATTCACAGCAAATTTTTTTGTAAAAGATTTCAGCCGAGAGGGAGAATCTCTTCCTAGCGCTAATTATGCATTTTTCTTGCAACCCTTCGACGAAATTCGCGTTTTATTTTATCATTTTTTGACGAAATTTCCATTTTCTTCCTTTAATCCTTTGAGAAAATATGTGTTATTCGTAAACGAAATTTTTGGGGATTTTATTTCGCCTTTGAAAAAAATCCACGTTTTTTCACGATTTTTTGACGAAATTAGCGTTTTTTTTGCAATCATTTGAGTAATATTTGCCTTTTTTGACAAAAATCGCTGTTTTTTGCGATTCTTTGACAAATCTGGCGATTTTTTCTAGCTGCGAAAGATTGATAAAATTGTTTTTTAAGCGACCATTTGTAAAATTTGCGAAATTTTTTAAGTCCGAATTTTTAGACTAATAACTTATTTATTTATTTTATTTTCGAAACCGTATTGTATTTTTTTTTTTTCAGAAAATTCGGAACAATAACATCACCCCTGCTTGTAGGATATCGCAAATCACAGATAAATGAGGAAAATACCACATACAAGAGTTTTTTATATAGAATCTTCTAAATTTATTTTGGATGATTTAATTTTATTATGAATATATTTTATCAATTTATTTTGGTACAGGCATGTGCACGATCGCGAATGTTTTTTTTTTTTTTTCATTTTCGAGAAATATATGTTTTTTTTCATAAGGAACTCCTCAAAATCAATTAATCAAACAGTTCGCGAATCTCCTCAAACAATTATAAAAAAAATATCTTGAATTTTACCACAGATCGCGGAAACAATTGGTGATTTTAGTCATTCCGTCGCGAAAAAATCATTCCGTCAAAAGAATGCATTAAAATGCGAATTTCGTCTTCAGATCATAAGGAAAAAAAAACATGTTTCTGCAAATGGTCGCAAAAAACACAGCAAATTTGGTCAAAAGTTAACAATTTAACCAAATGATCCTGAAAAAAAAAAAAAAAAAAAAAAAAAAAAATCAAGAATTTCGTAAAATGATAATGAAAAGAAAATCTTGAATTTTGACAAACGATCTGGAAATGAATCGCAAATTTCGACAAAAGATCTCTGATACAAATAGCGATTACTATCAATCGCGGAAAGGTACATATCGCGAATTTAGACAAATGATGGAAGAAAAAAAATCTCAATCTGTCGAAGATTTCGCAAAGAATCACGAGAAAAATAATCTGTCCCATGAAGCGATCGCTGGAAAAAAATATCAAAGTTTGCAAAGGGTCATGAGAAAAAAATGCGAAATCTCATTGAATGATCGCGGAAAGTTTTCGTAAATTGACTGGAAAAAAATATGTATATTGCAAATTTTACAATTCGTTCTGGAAAAAAAAAACTCGGATTTCCTTAAATAGCAGAGGAAAAATATCGTGAATTTTGTCAAAGGTCGTAGAAACAAAATATGACTTTCGTTATCCAATCGTCCTTTCGTCAATTGCACTTAAAAGCCTCCCCTAAAAGACGCTCTTTATCATATCCATGTTATATACAGGAAGGATGCTAAGGAAATGGAATTTATTTCAAATGATAACAAAACATTTCTCTGTAATTCAGAAACGATCTCATCAACAGAATAAAGCTGCCTCCCCTATTTCAACATTGGAAGCGATCACTTACTGTTTGCGTATGGCAAAGAAAATAGAGCAAATTCAGCGTCAAATTTATTTTAAAATGTCTAAGTTATACATATACAATTAAAACTTGAAAATATATAAATAAAAAAAAGTTATTATTGAAAGGGTTTTTTCAAGACTGAACAAAAAAGCAGTTGATAAGATAAGCGGGAATTTCAAAATATAAAAGGATCGAAAATCGGACTTTATCTGTTATGGGACTAAAGGAGCGGGCGCCGCGCTGAGCTCCAATCCTGTAAAGTTTGTTTTGCAGCGCTGCTCAAAAGTGCAGCCATGACGTGGATAGCAGTTTACATTGGCTCTATGAGAGCTTTACCGTCAGCCGTTCAAGAACTTTACAGATGGCAGGAGAAAAAGAAAACGACCGAACGCGTACGTTTGGGAAGATAACTTTACAGGCATTTTTAAAAAAAAAGATCGATTACTTTCAATAAAAATAGTCGCTGGAATCCGAAAAAAGTCTCCGCTTTTCTTGAAATAGTCATTTTTTAATGTTTTTTGGACTAAAATAGTCGCCATAGTCACTAGATGCTGAAAATAGTCACTTTATTAGCATTTCGGTTTCCTGTGGCAGCTCTGAATGCTTTATTCTTGTAAGGATAGAAGAAAGTAAAAAAGTAACAACGCAATTCCTCAAACAAATAAATAAATAAAGAGATAAACATAAAGAATATATATATATATATATATATATATATATATATATATATATATATATATATATATATATAATAATTTAACCTTTATGCAGAGATGCAGGGATTCGAACAGCATCTGACCGAATTGTATTGTACTCTCGGACGGATGCTGTCCAAATACCTGTTAACAAATTACATTAACCGTTAAAAAAAAAAAATTAAAGACTAAAATTTAAGATTTATAAATAAATAATATATTTAAGAAAATAAAAACGTGATGTTTTACAATCATTCGATTAAACAGTATATATTATATCCTCTTTTCCGTGATCATCGCATATTTCGTAATCATTAATCTCGATGTTCAGGTCTCGTTTTTCTGCTTTAACCCTTTCCGGCACACTGTGACTAATATATATGGATACCTTATTTTAATTCCAAACTTTCAAACGGCACCAGTAATATTTTAGTAAAATTTTGCTTTTACAGTGAAAGCTTACATTAAGGATTTCAAAGTATCCGAAAAAGTCATTTGCAAATTTCCGTGGAAGTCAATAACTATCCATTTAATACGAAATTTGGTAGCCGAAAGGGTTAAAAGAAGATCTTTCATAAGGCGGCTTTCTTTCTATTCGATTTTACCCATATCTGATAATTTGCGTCTGTTGATTTTGTAACTTTTTTTCTTTTTTTTTATTAACAACGCCATTTCGATTTCCCATTGAGAAAAAAATTCCTCTAAATGTAAAAAAAATTGGTAAGAAAAAAAAATGCGGACATCCATTGCCGAAAGCAAAAAGTTTAAATGTTTCCCACTAAATTAATAACAAGTAAGAAAAATCATGCTTTAAGCATAGATTATGAAGCACTTTCCAACACTTTATGAAATCATTAACAAAACTTTGTTATATAGGGAAATAATAGTGTATATCTAAATATACCCAAATATGTATTCCAGCACTTTTGAACAGCTCTGTATTTCATATGTCAGTTGATATAATAGGAAAATTTAATTTAGCAAGAAAATACCCAGTAGCTTGAAATTTCTTTTTCAGCATTTCATACTATTAGATGAAAACATGCTTGAATACTTTTGTTTAGCCCTGTAGCTTACATTGTGCCTTTATTACACGTCAGCATTAGGCTAAAATTTATTGTAAACTAAAACACTTTTAAAACAACTGAAATCACATTCTCATAAATTATCATTCATAGGCGTCCATGTACCGAATTCTTTGCGTGGCCCTGTATATCCTTTTATCTATATTCTGCAAACATTTCTCAGTAAATTGAGTGAAGCTCAGCGTAAAAATGCATAGCTTATTTAAGAACCACGTTTAAATAATTTACGCTCATATTCAGTAACGTTGGTGAGCTCTTTTGGGTAGCCCTGTATATCAACTATAACATTTATACACACCATATAATGTGCATCTATTTAGCGAAATATAAACGCGCATATCCTAATTAAAATGCATTTCATCCCTCCATCAGCCATCATCGAACACATATACGGTATTTGGGAAAGAATATACTATTTGAAATCTTTTGTATGGCCCTGTAAATGCTATGTACTTCAAATTATGCAAGATAGCAGCGTATAATTTATATTAAGCTTGAGTGACATATATCGATTTTATTATACATGAAACAGTTTAATATATTTAAAATATGTCACACACAATTCCCCCTTTTACCATTATCTAATGGAATTCTTTTGTGTGGCCATGTAAATTAATAATAGCTATATTTTCACCTTATATTTTATAGAATGCATATTTTAATATGTTTGATAGGGTATAACATCTATAAAATTCCTTTGAAGCGATTTTTCCACATAGGCCGTAATGCAATGGGAAACTTTTGATTCGCTCTGTAGATAAACTAATCATGGTAAAAACTTCATTTTCAATAGGGTTCGTGCTAGGGTAAACGTCAATAACGTCCTAAAATTTCATGGCAATCCGAGTATATAAAAGGTTTTTCCCCATGGGTCGTAATGTAATGGAAAATTTTGATTCGCCCTGTAGATAAACTAATCATGGTAGAAACTTCATTTTCAGTAGCGTTCGTGCTAGGGTAAACGTCAATAACGTCCTAAAATTTCATGGCAATCCGAGTATATTAACGATTTTTCCCCATAGGCAGTAATGTAATGGGAAACTTTTGATTCTCTCTGTAGATAAACTAATCATGGTAGATACTTCATTTTCAATAGGTGTCGTGCTAGGGTAAACATAAATAACGTATAAAAATTTCATAACAATCCGAGTATATTTACGGGAGTTATAGCGCGGACAGACGGACAGACGGACAGACGGCCATCCGGCCAGATGGACAGACGGCCAGACAAACCGAATGCATAAGCACTTTTCAACTTTGTTGGAAAGTGCTAAAAATTAGTAAAAACATCATTTCTATGATTATCAAACCATGACTTACGTAATAACAGAGTCATATATTACGTACACTACGGATTAAGCATTTATTTTCCTGGAGCAATCTTTAAAAAATAAAATGTGGACATCACAAGATCTATCACAAGCTCTATTCTCCGCGGAAAACAACAATAATTTTCTAATGGTAAAAAAATGGGTTTTTTGGTTTTTTTTTTTTTTTTTTTTTTTTTTGTTAGTTTTCTTAAATTAAACATAATTTTTTATAGTTGAAATTAATAGCACATAGTCACTAAAAAAAAAGGCATTATTTCATCATTTTAGAAATTTAATAATCGGCGGATTGAAATTTGAAATATTGAAACCAAGTTAAAATTTTAAGAAAATCTGAAAAAAATAATTGTAAAGTGAGACATTTGGTGCATTATTGAATATCATCATTCTTTTTTCAAATATTTGAATTACAGTACATTGTAACATCTAGTTGATTTCCCATGTAAAATACACAGAATGCAAAAAAAGAGTAAAGAAATCACATGAAAAATAAAAATAAGATAAATAACTTTTCATATTCTATTGACTGAAAATCCAAACTTATTCGAAAAAAGTAATTTTATGCATGCATTTGCGCATACATGTGTATGCCATGCCAATTAAACGAAGAATTCAAATGTTCGTAACATCAGCAACTCAAAAATATCTTGAAGAAAGATGTAATAAATCATGCTGTTCTAGAGGCTGTAAGAACCTACTCTCTTCAGTGATAACATTGAATGGAATTGAAGTATTTATGAAGTAAATGTTTAAGTTTAATATAATATAATTATTTATACAACTGATAGACGACAAGCTTGGCATCGCCCTCGTAACTTTAATTACAGAGCACTTGGAGCGCTTTGCCTAGAGTTCCGGGTTCGAACCCCGGCTTGGACATTTTTCACTTTGTTAGTTCTATGCATTTTGATAAATCACTTTTTCATTATTCAAGTAAAAGTTTTAAAATATTTAAAGATGATTAATAATTTTTTTGTTCATTGCTCAGAGTATTACAATGTTACAATATCGCCAAAACTGTTTAAATTTAATAAAAAGCACCACTTTTATTAATCCTTTTTTAGATAATTTATTGAATTTTTATAATGTTTGTGGAAAATTCAAATAAAATGTCAAGTCCTGCATGCTTTCGAATTTTTTTTAAACCGTATTAAGAACCTCGATAATGGGAATTAGTACAACTCGTTTCCAAAAGCTAAAAAATATCTATTTTAATCAGAAAAATTGTATTTTCCTTAATGAAAAACTCAAGCAATCTTTGAAAAGTATTATAATTTATGCTTAAATATAATTAAAAAGTAAATTGCTAATAAAACTCTAATGAAATTAAAATCTAAGAATATTTTTTCCTAAAAAACTGTTTATTAAATGCTTATTCTGGTCCATTTCCGAAACGAATTCATATGAATGGCAAACAGGTAAATATCAATCTGTAGTGAATGTAAAATAATAATGACAATAATAATTTAAAAAAAAAAAGTAATAGACTAAATTTCCAAAATCCCCTTAAAGAAAATATAAACTATAAAAATAGATACATATGATTTCAATTTCAGAAAAGTAGTCATTCTCTTAAAATTTTTAAAATGTCACAGTTATTGCAGCTTTATCCGAACGCAAGTATTCTAAAAGCAATGTAAATTAATCAAAAAGAATATTATTTATCTTACCAATATTAACGAGATTTTCATAATTCCTCTTAATCCTAGCGAACCTTCTTTTCTCATAATTACTTAATTCGTTCCACGCTCCATCCTCGAAATAAATTTTTAAATCTTCCAATTCGCTTTCAGCAAATTCGTCGGCATTTCGAGAAGCCATTTTCTCAAATAACTTGTAAAATTAGAATTCTTTAACTCATTATTTTATTATCGTTTCCATAGAAACTTTTTAATTAAGTTATCAAAGTAGTATTCATAATTGCGTTTGCTTTAAATAAATAAATAAATATTCTTTAAAAATAACGTCTGAAAAAAAATTAACACCATGATTTATATTTCAAGGGGTTTATTCTTTTAAATTTTTCAGGATAGTTAATAATTGAACTGATCATTTATTTAAAATAAATGTTTTCTTCGAAATGCACCTATTTTACCATTACATCCATGAATGCGACTTGATTCCAGTGATATTATAAAGATCGTCTGCTTGTCTGTGTTTATTATCTCTGCCACAAAAACAAAGAAAAAATTGGCAACATTTTTTCAACAGAAAAAAAAATTTGAAAGCTAATTTACTAAAAATTAAAATCATATAGAATATGCTTCTGTTTTCTTTTGATACAAAAATGCAGGGGAATAGCGTGTGCTAATATTTCCTATTTCCAATTCAACCATCAAATTCAACCATTCAATCATCGTTCAAATTTTATAATTTCATCAATAATTACACCGCTATATATCTATTAAAAAATCTTTAAAATGAAACCCATGTTCGTTTTGATACAGAGTGTATTAGAAAAATAAACCACTACCAATTTTTTATAAAAAGTTATCCAAGACTTAAAATGAAAGAGAGCATACATGCATAAAGAAAACTGTTAAAAGGCGAAATTTTTAGACACCGACAATATCATTCGAAATTTAAGTTTCCTAGTTTAATTAGTCGGGTTCTCAATCCTAAAACTTTTAGACAGAAGTTATCTGCCAAGTAAGCGAACTAAACTGAGAAAATAATTTGTTTACATTTTTGTATAAATTTATATGATTCGTGAAAGTAGGTATGGATATAAGACAGTAAATCATAAAAAGCGTCACATATTTTGATTTAATTATCGTATTTTCAAACAGGCAGCAGTTTTTATTTAAAAATTTCTTAAGAATTGTTTTATATAAAATAAATATTTTCCCGTGTTCGGCGCCATTTTAAAGGGGACTACTGATCTGAAATTACTTATTAACTATTAGAATCTTTCATACTAATTTTCCACGATCATAAAATCGATGCCATAGAGCGGATAAATTCCAGGAAAAATAAAATTTAGTGCATTTGTTTTGATACATATAAATCATTTGTAATTAATATTTTTCTGAATATTGGTTAATTTGAGGGCGTTGAGCTTTTAATATGAGTAAATAATTTTGGGGGGCTTTTATTAGAAAATATATGTATGTCAGTCTCTTTTCATGCTACTGACAATACTTACGTAATACAAGGGTTTTACTTCTCATGCGACTCTTTAATAGGGTTTATTTATTTAAATAGAAAATAAAGCACAGTTGTGAAAATACTATTTAATGTATATGAAGACTTTACTGACTATTAAATGTAAGAGCAAAAAATGTAAGAGCTGGTGAAATCTATTGTCAAATGCAAAATGCGTGTGGCGCGGAGTGTATGTCATGAAAATCGGTATTCTGATGGTGTAAGGACTTTCGTAGACTGATGGTCCGATGGTGTAAGGGCTTTCTGTTTGCCGGGTGTTTAAACAGAATTAGTTTTCCTTCAAGTCCAATTTATATACAGGGTGTTTCTAAATTCATGGTACAAACTTTAAGGGGTGTTAGTACATATCAAGACAAACAATATTAAATAGGACATCAAGGGTCCCAAACGTTTTCCGATGGAGATAGGCGCCATTAAAGTTTAGGGTCCAAAATTGAAATAATTATAAAAAACAGAAAATTTGGTCGATTCGTTTGCGGTTTTCACTAAAACTATTCTTTATGTCAGTATTGTATTGAAAATAAATTATAAAGAAAAATTTCAAAAAATGCCGATAGATGGCGCTTTAGACTTTGGATTAACAAACAACTATTTTTTTACCATTATTTTTTGCATCTCATTAATTTTTTTTAGAAGCTTAGACATAAACTTAAATTTTGAGATCTAAATCGTTGGGAGTGGTTAAGTAGCGCAAACTGAGCTGTGTTCAATGGGGGTGGGGAGGTTCAAATTTCAAATGTTTATAAAAAACGGAAAAATTGGTCGATTCGTTTGCGATTTTCGCTAAAACTATTCTTTATGTCAACATTTCCTTTAAAATAAATTTTCAAGATAAATTAAAAAAACTCCGTTAGAGGGCGTCTTAAACTTTAGTGTAACCAACAACTATTTTTAACCGTTATTTTTTGTATCTAATTAAATGCTTGTAAAATCTTAGACTTAAATTTTGAGCTCAAATTCTAAATCTATAGCAGGGTTAAGAAGCGCAAACTAACTGTGTTCAGTAGTTGAAATGTTACTCTCCCCAACGCTCGAACACAGTTCAATTTTCCGCTACTTAATTACTCACAACGATGCAGATTTTGAGCTCAAAATATAAGTTTGAACTTTTACAAGCATTTAATTAGATACAAAAAACAATAATTAATTATAATTGTTGGTTACTCTAAAGTTTAAGGCGCCCTCTGACGGCTGTTTTTGAAAGATATCTTTAAAATTTGTTTTCAAGTAAATATTGACATAAAGAATAGTTTTAGCGAAAACCGCAAACGAATCGACCAATTTTTCCGTTTTTTATAATCATTTGAAATTTGAACCTTTACACCCCCTCTGAACACAGTTCAGTTTGCTCTACTTAACCACTCCCAACGATTAAGATTTTCATCTGAAAATTTAAGTTTATGCTTAAGCTTCTAAAAAAAATTATGAGATGCAAAAAATAACGGTAAAAAATAGTTGTATGGTACTCCAAAGTCTAAAGCGCCCTCTATCGGCATTTTTTTAGTTTCATCTTTATAATTTATTTCCAAGTTAATACAGACATAAAGAATAATTTTAGTGAAAATCGCAAATCAATTGACCAGTTTTTCTGTTTTTTATAATCATTTGAAATTTGAACCTCCCTCCACAGTTCAGTTTCCGCTACTTAATTACTATCAACGATTTAGATTTCGAGCTCAAAATTTAAGTTTATGTCTAAGCTTCTAAAAAAAAATTAATGAGATGCAAAAAATAGTTGTTCGTTACTCCAAAGTCTAAAGCGCCCTCTATCGGTATTTTTTGAAATTTATCTTTATAATTTATTTTCAAGACAATACTGACATAAAGAATAATTTTAGTGAAAACTGCAAACGAATCGACCAATTTTTCTGTTTTTTATAACCATTTGAATTTTTGGACCCTAAAATTTAATGGCACCTATCTCCTTCGGAAGACGTTGGGGACCCTTCATTTCCTATTTAATATTCTTTGTCTTGATGCATACTATCACCCCTTAAATTTTGTACCATGAATTCAGAAACACCCTGTATATACAAGTATTAAATAATGCTTTGGTGAGCAACAAAAAAGGTTAATACGTTTTTAAGTATGAAAAAGTGTTTGACAAGTGCTTCTAATTGAGCATGAGAGAGGACAAGAAGTCCCTTCTTGGCCGCAGCTCACTGTCAATGCCAAATTTGAAAAAAAAAATCATATTCGCGCTTTTTCCATGTAAAAGAAATTATTTACAATTACGTTAAAAATGTGTAGTGCAAAGATGTATCCAGAAAAAATGCAGCGTAATTAAACAAGAACGTAAGGTGAAATAGTACCAGAAACCTTAGTCCATGCAGCGTATCATTCTCATTGCAGTGCCATCAAGCATGCTCGCAGCTTCGATCTGCACAGAAAACTGATTTTTAGTGCAGTTGCATTGTAGAGTCAACACTGCAATTGACATGTAAAGCAGGATTGGAAATTTTACTAAAAAGAAAGACGACGGGAAGTTTCACGCAAATTTCTTTTATATGGAAAAACAAATATGATTTTTTAAAATTTTGGCACTGGCAGTGAGTTGCAGCCAAAAACGGACCCCTTTTTCTTTCTCATGCTGAATTAGAATCACTTGTCAAACACTTTTTCGTATTTAAAAACATATTAACGTTTTTTGTTGTTCACCAGAGTATTTTTTAATGCTTGTCATTTATTTATTTATTTATTTATTTATTTATTTTTTATAAAAACTGAAAATTTTTCATATCTAGAAAAGCAAAATATTTGCTGCTGTCAAAATTTTATTCTTGTATTAGAATAATTAAGACAGTTATTGTTTTGCCATATAAAATGCATGATGTCTGAAAATTAAACCAAAAAGTGAAACGAAAAAAAATATAGTGCGGTCACAACTTTATTCAAAGAATTGAAACTAAATTTTTCACAATAAAAACAAATAACCATGTTTATCACGTGATTTATTTAATTTGAATAAATTACATTACATACATAAAAAAATTATATTTATTTAAACTTGGTGGCAATTAATAAAAAGAACTACAGCAGCAACAAGAAACAATGTTCAACTGAAGCTTTAGGGCATAAATTCGATTTTCTCAGCGATCGTCAAAAATACAAAGATGAAAAAATATATTTATTTTAAGTTTTACTATACGAATTAAAATAAACCGAAAATGGAGTTAATCCATCTACAGGATCGTTGGCTATTGCTTGTTGATTTTTACGTCTCCATTTTTCGTTAAAATTTAAATAAAAAAACTACAGTAAACAACGATAGTTTTTTAATGCTATCATTTTATTTCTCGCGTCAAATTCTATTTAGAAAAAAAAAAAAAAAACAAAAAAAAACCACTATTGTAGATTAACTGGTTTGCCAGAAATTTCAAACGCTACCACGTTTGCTATGATTACGCTAACATATGTGGCATATAAATCACGGTTATTTGTTAACTGTTTAATAGCAACGCCCAAAATTCTTTCGCTGCAATTATATGCAGCTTCAAAATATTGTTATTTTTGTTTTGTTTTTTTATCCTATTAGCTTAAAAAATAAATAAAAATCATGAATTTTAAACGTTTCAGTTTCGAATTAAAGTTATAAACGATATCAGTGAAAGGATTTTATTACTAAATATATTTATTAATTAAATACGAAAAAATAATGAAATACAAAAAAAAAAAAAAAAAAAAAAAAAAAAAAAATGCCTCGGGTACAATATTTGGCGATGCGCCAAATTAGCATAAAAATACCGAGTGCTTGATTTATCGCCATAAATGCCATATAAGCACCAGATTGATGCGATTTTTTTTTCAGATGCCAATTTGGCGAAAATTTCGTTTTCAAGACTAGTTACATATATTTTTAACTCTTTTCTATTGTTTTAAAAAGGAAATAATAATAATAATAAAAGATTAGTTAATATTTATATAAAAAACAATTTATACCATTTTAAAAAAGAAAATAAAAGTAAATAAACAGTTTATTAAAGAATAAATAACAATTGCCGGTTTCTCATGTGAAGCTTATATTTGCCTTTTTGTTGCAATTGTGCGTATAGGACATCTGTGTCTGTTTTTCTAGCAGAATCTTCTAATTAACAAAAAATCGAGCAACTAAAATAAATTATGAATAAAAGCAATATGGTTGAATGCTTAGTATACATTTAAAGGAGACCAAACTGGTTACCAAGGGGGGCTAGTATTTATTAAATATTATTTAAAAAATCAATGGCAGTTGTAAATGTTTTTTCTGTTACTTTACAACCAGCTAATTGAAAGAAAAAGTATACTATATTTATTATTTAGGCTAAAATTAATTGGGTAACTATATTTAGGCTTTTTTGTAGCTCTTATAGTTTAAAAGCGCATATTTCCAAATTTCTATGTTTGTTAATAATATTTTCTAAAGACTTAACGTTTTCTTATAAATTTGGCAGTTATAATACGGATAATTTGTAAAATATTTCAGAGTTTAATTATTATAAATCTTCAAATTATTTATCCTTGTTATCATAAGTTCAATATTTCAGTAAATTTTGATAAAAATTTAAAATGCTGAATTTTTGAGAATCGTTACCGAATTATTGGGACAATGAGCGCATTAGGAAGCGATAAGACATAAACAAGTCGGAAATTGCACGCAAAGTGAAGCCAATGGGATGCGTTCGTACAATAACGAAGTTAAAAATATATTCAGAACTTTGTGTAATAGTATAAAGTATTTTGGATTCAGTACAGTAATCAAAAACTTTTGTCTGTCTCTGTAAATGTTATCTGCTTCCTATTATACCGGAAGTAATTTATAGTAAACCTCAGTAACGTATATCAAATTCTTAATATGTTAAACAGTTTAATGCAATTAAAATGCGTCCCCACAATGTTCCACCTATACCTTTATGTAATATAATAAAATACTTTTGTGTATCCCCGTAACTGAATAACAAATATTCTTTGCACAACAGATTGTACAGAATGTATATTATAGATATACTTCACAGATGCATATTAATTTTATTATGTTAAAAAGAGTGCAACATCATTAAAATATTCTTGAGCCTTTTTTCCCCACTGATCGTAATGTAACATAATATATTTGATTGTCTCTATAATTGAATGATACATCCGATTTTCATAAAATTTGAAAGGACTCGACAAAATTATGCCATAATTATATATTTTAAATTTCAAACGATTCGGTTGGATAGTTTTTGCGTTGTTATGTGCGGGCAGAAGGACGGAGAACAGACAGAAAAACAGACAGATGGACGGACTGAACTACAATTTATGAGCTACATATTTAAAAACGCACCAAAAAATGAGAAAGAAAGTACTCGGAGTTCCGATCGTATTTCGCTTTATAATTATTATGAGTATAATTTTATGAAACTTATTGGTGTACTATTTGTACCCATTAGCAATTAAAATCTCAAAGAATTTAAATAATGTTTGACTATTTAATACTCCAATTTCAAATTAAACTGCAGAATTGACAATTGGGATGACAGATCTGCATATTTGCTTCCTTCATTACTACACAAAATGCAATTAATATTTATGGGGGGAGGAAGAAATTTTTTTGGGGGGGGGGAGAATAATAAAAGATTTAAGACAAAAAAATAATAGCTTTCTAATGATTTACGTGACTTTAAAATACTTTTTATTTGCATGGAAAGCTTTTAAGTCCCGTAAGCCCCACCTTCTCCAAGGATAGTTGATCAGTAGTTTTTGTTTCGATTGCTTTAATTGATTAACGGAACAAAAAATGTCCAAATCTGAGCTCAAAAAAAAAATGTCTTATAATAATAAAAAAAATATATTAATCGCAAAAATTAATCAAAAGCAACAATTTTTAAATGAAAATTATAATCTTCATTATATGGAAAATTCATCTAAAAATTAAACTTGATTATTTTGCTTTTCAGTTAATTAAAACATATGCATTCTAACAGCTGCTGTAAAGTATTTTTTGTAATTAACACATGAAGTGATTAAAGCAGACATTTCCAGAATCACATCCCAGTAACAGATACAAGCCGAAAATTTTAAAGATAAATAATATTTTGAAAGTAATAAAATTGCATATATATATATATTTTAATTTAAATACAAATAATGTGATTTTTTTAATCTGAAAAAAAGAAAATGCACCGTTGTTAACACGTTCGCTGCCGCTTAAGAGAAGATGCGATGATAGTTAATGCCACACTATAGAAGTGGGTTTTTTACAGAAGCCGATTTACTTTTTATAACAAAGAATCAGTGAAAGATTTTCCCGCGCCAGCGCGTGACTGGATATTGAGACATCACCCCACATCACTCCTTAACGTTGGAACCATTTCACGCCTTGTCGCGTGATCGGCAGTGAATATATTTAGGAGAATCATCATTTTATTTGCTCAGTAAACTTTCCAAGCAAACTGTAAAACATTATTTTCTACTGCCTGACAGATTTTATCAACCATGGGTGACTGACACTGAACTTTCTGTTTCCTTAATGATATAATCCTGTAATTAAACAGATTTAAGTAAATTGTAAATAACTTTTCAGAAATTGCTTAAAATAAAACAATACATTCGTTTTCAGTTTTTTATCATATTTTACACTGTCAGTCAAAGGCTACTGATGCGAAAAAAAACGGAAAGTTCAGTGTCTGTCACCGGAGACTGACGTGGCACTTAACGTGTTAAAGTTAAGAACAATAATCTAGATTATAAAACATGCAACGAAGTCTTGTAAAAATAAATACTGAAAACTAATCTTTTATTGTTTATATATCTATATATACAGGGTGAGTCATAAATATCGAAACAATAGGCTATGTCCTTAAATATTGCCGCTAGACCCATACTTCCAATTGCAAAGTTTCGTAAAAAAAAGGTGAATTTTTTGATAAAATAAATTGCAACTCCATGGGGGGTCTATTTTAAAAAATACGAACATTAAATTTTTATACGGCCCCCAGAGGATAAAACTTCCAATTAGAACATTTTTCCTTATCCATTCCTGAATTCAACAAAAAAAATTCATCTCGATATCTAAAAATCCCTGATAGATATTAAATTCAAAAATTTTCAAAAATTCGTGACTTACACCACTTAAGCATACCCCTGAGCGCTCCAAAATCAGTTCATTTGAAGTTTAATTTAGGGATCAACCATAAATTAACGCATTGTTAAATGTCGATCCAAGACAATACTTTAACTTTTAGATATAAAATAAAAGCGTATAGGTTTTTGCTTTAAACTTCCTTGAAATATGCTAGATGTCTGCAATATCTCGACTTTGGCGCCAACCTCTTAACTGGTACAAACCACTGGCCGGACCGTCTAATTAAACACTTGTTAAAAGTGTATAAAATTAAGTGATATTAATTAAACTCTCATTAAAAGTTTCTTATAAGCTTATTGCCGCAGGCAATAAGTTTAGTGAAAATAGTAATAGCGATATTGACACTTCTATTAACGGAATCATTGGAAATATATTTTAATAAATTACATAGAAATATTTTCAAAAATCTACTTTTTTACTATTCAGCTTCAAAGTTTATGAAGGTTTTAAACCTATTTTTATTTTCTTCTATCTTTACAAGAAGGAATTTTTGGATTCATGAAAATTTTGAATTCCGGTTTTCGACGGATTCACACGTTTTCGGGCTCAGAGATACAGAAAAAAATGTTTTTACAAAATGTCTGTCTGTGAGTCACTCACTGCACAAGGAAAAATAAAATCGACGTGATAAAAAATGAGGTTTAAATCAACTGACGCATTTAAACAGTAATTAAAGAGGGTGAGAATGCCAAAACTTTAACAAAATCTGAAATCGAAACTATGCAGGACGGAGTTAATCAAATAGAAACTTTTAAAAAGCATTTTAACGTTAGGAGCCCATCTTTGTTTAAAACTAAATGCATCAAATGCATCAAATGTTTTTATTTCATTATTTCTCATTTTTAAACTGACATAACCGTCGGTTACGTCAGTCAATAACCGTCGGTTACTTTAACAGTCCCGCAAGTTCAGTATTTTTTTGACATCTCAAAAAAAAAAAAAAAAAAAAAAAAAAAAACATGCTCAACATGCCGAAAGAAGTTTTCAGCTCAGAAAATTTACTTTTAAAAATATTATTTGTTTACAAAAAATTGCATCTTTTTTTTATATTGCTATTTTAAATACTTTCATTTTAATATATATATATATTATATAAAATGCTGAATCAAAATTGAAAATTAGGCATTTTCATTTAATCAAAAGAAAAAAATTCAACGCGACAAATAATATTTTGAGTTATAAAAATTTTAATTTATTCTAAATTTAAAAAATATATATATTAAAAAGTCTTATGATGTGATAATGCTTACAAATTATACGGTTAATCATCATAAAACATTCAGAATAATAACTCTATAAATAAATAAATAAAATAAATGTTTCCTGGACCCATTACAGCAATGTTGTTTCTTCAATTACACGCATTTCAATTTGTATCTGATCCCTTGAAATCTCACGATTTATTAAAATTGTCATAACTCTCTAAGTTTTGAAGATATCAAGATGATTTTTTTTTGTTCAGTTCAGGAATGGATAAGGAAAATTTTTCTAATAGGAAGTTTTATCCTCTGGGGGCTGTATAAAAATTTAATTTTCATAATTTTTAAAATAGACCCCCCCCCCATGGAGTTGCAACTTATCCTATCAAAAATTTCACCTTTTTTTAGGAAATTTTGCAACTGGAAGTATGGGAGGGGCAACATTTAAGGAGATAGCCTATTGTTTCGATATTTATGACTCACCCTGTATATATATAGACCCAAAAACTTGTGTTCATTATTGACAACGACATATTTACTTTATATTGGAAAGTATCATTATTACTAAATTTATATATACGTATGAATAGGAAATCTAAAGGTATGAAAACATACAATTGACATTTCGTATGATTAATTTACCATTCAGTTAGATTGTGCTAAAATAATGGTATGAAGACAATATTTTAAAAATAACTTTGTTACGAAGATCACCAATATTTTATAGTAACAAATAAATAGATTTCAGATGATAGGCACAACTTTCTTTTTACCCTCTGTAAATAAGGCAACAGTAATGAAATGACAATATTGATATTACGATTAATATATTCATTTGCGATCACACAAAAATTGCTATTAATTAATTAATTTTTTTCCGACGACAATGTAACTAATAAATGGAATATTCATCATCCGACTTTCTGATTATTTCTTTTTATTTTTAATTAAAAAAACAATCATATTTATGCTTTTTAAACTTTTCAATTTTTAGGTTTGTATGGGGATAGCATTTCAATTAAACAAATTACATATATTCTTCAATAAAAAATAGCTTAGATAATAGAAATGTATCTATTTCTTATCATACATTAAAACACAATAAAAAGGTATAAATTTAACTCACCTAAAATTTATAAGAATTCTTATCAGTTTAAAAGTAATAATAGGAACATTTCACGTATCGTATATTTTATAGGCACATAAAGCAGATGGCAGCGATTACCTTACTCAAAAATGCTCGTTATTTGAAACCTTCCTAATATCAATTTGGAAAGTTTCGGGATATCCATGCATAAAAAATGCTTTATTTAATAAATCTAATAAAATGAAGTTAAATTAAATGGCTCCCTTAATAATTAAATTTCATTATTTTTATTTAATAAAATTTAGTTTAATTATTTAAAAAAACTTATAATGTTAAAAATTGATGATGATTCCATCTCAAACAGTTCTAAAAAAATGTAAAAGTTTTATTAATTTTCATTATCTTACCCATTTCCACGAGATCTTCGTAATTTCTTTTCATCCTAGCAAACCTTTTCTTTTCATAAACACTTAATTCACTCCACTCTCTTTGGTCGAAATATATTTTTAAAGGCTCGAAATCATTTTTAAAAAATTCATCTACATTTCGTTTGTCCATCTTGATCAAATAATGCGTGACAAAAATATTCTAAATATTGTCTTATTTATCGCCTGCTTCTTTTCTAGTTAATGTTGCCACAAAACGTTCGTATAAATCACGGAAATATGAAAACATAGAATATGACTGCAGTTTTTTTTCAAAACTGTATTTAAATAATAATAATTATTATTATAATGGTAGTGGCCTATGCATAATTAGGTTTAAAAAAATAGAGAATGAATAATAGTTTTATATAAAAGAGTTCAATGATTTGTATTTAAAAAAGTCTTATTCTTTTTCTGGTTGGAATGTGTACCCAGGATGATATATTAGATCTCGCAATATTTACTGTGATCGTCTGCTCTTTTTTTTTGTTGTTATCATAGCGACAAAATTAGAAGGAACTGAAATATAATGCAATTTTAGAAAGAAATTGATTAATAGAATGGCACAAAAAATGAAAAAGAAAATTTGGTTTAGACAAATTAATAAAGAAACAAAGCAGTTCCATTGCATCCCATTTTCTACGTTTTACCTATTATATTCTATGTTTGAATAGTTAATAAAAAATAAGCTGTATTTAAATATACAATCAGAAAAATAAACTAGTCGTTGGGGGCCACCGTAATACTTACCCATCCTCGATATGTATATGAAAATAAAACATGTGAAAACTATTTATGCAATGCATTGTAATTCATAAACAAAATTTAAATATTATTAATATACATAGTAATGCTATATTAAAGAACTGCTGATGTACCAATTTCGACAAATTATATAAAACGCCAAACTACTCAAGTAGTACCAAACTGCGTAAAAGAAACACCCTTATAACTCCAAAAATAATAATTCTAATAACTAACAATTAACTGCGTCGGATGAAGCGTCTCATTTCCAATTAAAATATACCTCTGAATTGAAATTTGAATTAAATACAGGGTCATGAAAAATCTAAGAATGTGGAAAACAGGATTGCAAATATCTCGGCAACTAATAATTCGATCAACTTCGTCCTTTATGCACAATTTGTTTTATTTTATTGCCTTTTACGTACATTCCTTAGAACAAAAAAATTCGAAAATTTTTATGTACCTTTCATCAGAACGAATTTTTTGAGAGACCGAAAAAAATACTTCCGGATAATCGAGGTTACTGATCTTAAATAGGCTTCGTGCCACTCTTACATACTAACTACATACAAAATTTCAAGTCTCTATCTGAATTTGTTCGGGAGATAGAGCGTTTACAGACAGACAGACAGACAGACGGCAAATTTTTTTTTCTAAAAATATGTTTTTCGGAATCTCCACTATCTAAAACGTGTAAATCCGTCAAAAAAAATTTCCGATTTTCAAAACGATTGCAAGACTTACCCTATACTACGTATGATGGGTAAGTAACTAGTCGTTGGCGGACACCGTAATACTTACCCATCATTAATATGCATATGAAAATAAACTATTTATACAATGCATTGCAATTCCAAAACAAAATATAAATATTGCTAATATGAATAGTAATGCTCTATTAAAGAACTGCTGATATACCAATTTCGACAAATTATAAACGCCAAACTACTGAAGTAGTAGTACCGAACTGCGTAAAAGAAACATCCTTATAACTCCAAACATAATAATTCTATTAACTAACAATTTACTGCGTCGGATTAAACGTCTTATTTCCAATAAAAATATACCTCCGAATTGAAATTTGAATGAAATACAGGGTCACTTGATCGATGATATGGAAAATAGCTTATAAAAATATTTTTTAAACTAATAATAACAACAGATAATCATTTATTTAAAATAAAGCGTACTCGGAAATTTTGAAGAGTTAGGACTTATGTGTGCTCTAATTCACCTTCTATTTCAAGCTTGAAAAACTTGCTACAAAGTTGAAATGGGAGACTTTTAGGTTGCGATACGAGTAAAGAGAAATAGGTTCTGGATGATTACGGTGGAAATCGTGAAAAATGCAGCAGAGCAGTACGACCTGTTGGGTGATTTACACCAATATGTAAACAACAGCAAGTAATATTAAGGAATAACTGAATCTGAAGTGTTATGAAAACTTGTTCATTACTTCTATAGATAGAGTTATTGCAAAAACCGCAAAAATGCGGCGTAGCAACACAATCTATTGACCTATTTACACTAAAATGTAGAAAACGTCAATTCACAACAAATACAAATTTGCAGGTGATGCGACCGGGCAAGGATCGAACCAGAGAACATACGGTCAGAAAGCTAGATGTTATGTAGCGAGCAAAAGGCTAACTCGATCGCTTCCTGCGAGAAACTCCTTTTACTAACCGCGCAAGATGGCGTCGCCACAGTCCCCACTCCCAGTGAGAAGAACGTCACGTAGACGTTGTGCAAACGATGGGCACTCCTGTTGCGCTGGCGCGTGCCAGAGTGATGAGTTGTTGTGTTGCCGCCTTGCGCATGTGTGCCCCCTCGATGATGCGCGGCGTAGCATTGTGCTATGAGAGGTGTCATAGACTTTGCGTGCTGTGAGCGTTTCGCAGGCTTTGGATGCTGGGGGTATTTTCAGTTCTGCCATCTGTTGGTCTAGAGCGAAGGTGGTGAAGTGCGTGTACGTTTTTCCAAGGTCACCAATGAAGGCGTTGTGCCCAGGCAAGGATCGAACCAGAGAACCTACGGTCAGAAAGCGAGATCTTATTTGCCGAGCAAAAGGCTAGTTCGATCGCTTCCCGCGAGAAACTCGTTTTACTGACCGCGCAAGATGGCGTCGCCACAAACTGAATTTGAAATTTGAATAAAATCGGTGCATTAGTTCTCGAGATATACCTATGACGGAAGACGTGAAAATACTGCATAGCAGCACCATCAGTGCAGCGATTTTCACTAAAAGATGAAAAACGTCAATTCATGTCAAGGACTAACTGAATATGAAGTTTAATTAAAAATCCGTGAATTATTTCTCAATTGAGCTATTGCGCAAGTTGTGAAAAATGCTGCATAGCAAGCCACCTGTCGAGTGATTTACACCAAAACGTAGAAAATGTCAATTCATGTTATCGATTAATTGAATCTGAAGTTTAATGAAAATCCGTGAATTAGTTCTTGATATAGAACTAATTCGGCAATCATGAAAAGCGATGCATAACAGAGCCACCTGTAGCGTGAATTTAACCAAAAACTAATCAGTGCCAATTTATATCAGGGACGAACTGATTCAAAACTTTTATTAAATTCCTTGCCGCCCGGTGAGCGACTCACCTTCGTCGGGGACTCTACCTACTTCCCGAACATCAACACTCTCTTGCGGGCAAACGCTGTCGCTGATAGCTGACCACCAATAGCGTCTTACTATTACTTACGAATAGCGTCAGACGACCTTATCTAAGACCACAATACCTTGAACTCTAACTAGAAAAGGGGAAAAAACGAGAGAAATTGAAACAGGACAAATTTAATAGAAAAAGCAGACAGATTAAATACACCGAAATACGGTTAAATACATTTAAAATATACGGAACAAAATTAGAAGTCATTTTAGTTGTACTTGGGTATCGATTGCTATTATAAATATTATAGTAACTGAACAAAGTATATCTAATCTTTTATATAGTGTCAACAAAATCAATTATCTCAAATAGTTCTGTTATTTCTGTTTCTGGCACATTCTCCCTTGTAATATAGGAATAGCTTCAGAATCGGAATAAATCTACTTATCACACTGTTTTTATTCTAAACATACATGATAAGTGATGCAGAATGCTCCGAGTAGATAGAGAACCGAATATCGGGAGAAAAATACGAAAAGGAAGCGGGGCGAAAAGATTGTTTTCAGAAAATACTTCCGATAAGCTATGGCTCTATTCTATAAGAAAAAAAAATTATAATAGAACGACAAAAAAAAAATCTCTAAGGAGATTTGATTCAAAATGTGAGCCTCAAGGGAAGTTTGAAGATCAAAAAGTGTGCAACTTAGATAAAATCCAAATATATTCTTCATTTTATACTATTACAACATTGTAAAATAAAAAGGATTGCGTTTGTTTTTTAGCTCACAGGCTGTCATAGCCTGAGAGCTTATGTGCCTGCCCGTTTTGTATGTACGTTCGTAACGCGATTACTCATGATAAAAGTATCCTATCTACTTGAAATTTTGTATACAGGTATATCCTGACAAGGCGCTTCCCTGATTAGTTTTTGGAGTTCATTCGATATGTATAAGAGGGGGAACGGGGGGTTCATGCCCCTCCCCTTAGTTGACATAAAGGGAATTTTCATGCAGAATTAACAGTTTTCGTTCAAAATTTAGGTATAAGATCATTCTAATGAGGCGCCTCAGTGATTGGTATTAGGTGTTCATTGTATAAGTATAAACAGGGGGAACGGGGGTTCTAATGCCCCTCCCCTTAATTGATATAAATGGGTTTTTCATGCACAATAATCAGATTTCGTTCATATCTCTGAATAGTTTTGGACGTTTAATTGTTAAGTATAAAATAGAGGGGGATAACTCCTCTTAAATTATATAAATGGGTTTTTATTAAGAATTTTCCGATTTAATCTGAATTTTGGATACAGATATCTTATATGATAAAGCATGTCCCTGATTAGTTTAGGGGGTTCAATGATTAACTATAAAAGGAAGAAAGGGGGAGCTGTTTCCCCTCCTTTGATTTTTTTTCGATCGGAAATAACCCTTGAAAATATAAGGCTGTAATGTGCAATTAGTATGCGTAGCCTGTGAGCTCAATGCCACCAGTTTAACTGGGCAGTATTCTTTTTTATTGTGTTTACTTTCTGATTAATCATGAAGTTATATGTTAACTGTTTTTTTTTAATATTATTTTAGGTATTCGATATACTTCCATAATGATAATAACGAAAATAATTAACCCTAATATTATAAAATTGTAATTAATATATTCTTCATTTAAAAACTTAAAGTCTTTGTCCATATCAGTTCAAGAGTATACAACAGTTTATTAAAACATTTATTTATAAGATAAAAATTGCCGAATGAAATCATTTCTATTTTATTTGTAAAAATATTAAAAGAAAAATTAACAAATCTAAGGAAGGAGAACCTGTTTATGAAAAGTACAACGTAATTTTCTATTTGTGAAAAGTGTAACAATTTTATGCTTTCATTTTAATCAATGAGAATGTTAATGCAGTTTTTAAAATTTCCAATGTTTTGATTGGAAGCTTCTCAATGCTTTTTGATTAAGCTGATAATAGATTCCTATTCTTTGATTTATTCATCAAAACCATTTAACTACCTGATTTTTCTTCAGACCCGAGCGTGTATTTTACAGCGTAACCTTTTTTTTCTATGATTGATCTTGAGTGATTGTTTGCAAGTAAATATAATAACGATGTATCTGAATGTGTAAGCTTATTAATTCTGGAATCAATTGAAATTATGTGCGGAACTACTTATATTGCAATGATGCATTATCAAATATCATCCCCGTTATTTGTTTTTATTTGAAATAATATGAATTTTCCCCGCTTCAGTTTGGAATTGTTGAAACAACATAACTTTCCCCTAGCTTTTATTTGAATTTTGAATACACCACCATGTATAGATGAATGAACTCGATCTCTGGTATTTAATGATTTTAACACGGGAGACGATATTTATACAACTCCTCGGATCGACTTCTCAAACACAACTCACAAGGTTTAAAAAAAAAATATTTAAGTACATGACGCTTCTAGCGCCAACAATAGTAATAATACTAATTATTTTATATTTTATATTTAGTTAATAATTTATAAAAACTTTAAGTAATTAAAAATGGTAATTTTGTTTTTACGTGATAACTTTCATGAATTAATCAAAAAGTATGAAAAACGTTAATATCTTGAAGCAAGATATGTAAAAGTATTTATATATGATGCTGTTCGATTTCTGTTTCCATTCATAATAACTGAACCCTTTTAGCACTTTCGCAATAAAAATTGACCATACGTAACATATAGACTGCTGAGAAGCGTCGATCTGAGCAGTGTTTCACTGCTGAGAAGCGTCGCCGAAGTTTTCATCAGTATATTTTCATTAAGAATTTTTTTATTATTTAATCACAGAATTTCTGTGATTCTCGTAGTAGGTGAGTTAAAAAACACATATATATTTATAGTTGAAAAACGGGGTTTTTTAAATACCACAACACTATTTCGAAATCACCAATTTCAAAAACATTGTAAATTCAAATGTTGTAGAGCTTAAATATCTGAATAAAATGGCCACCCACATTTAACCCCTTCGCGACGGGAGTCTTTTAGAAATTTTCTCACCGAATGCTTTGTCGGTACCGAATGTTTAGTCGTACGAATGTCTTGTCACTGGATTTTAAAAACAGAAAATTGTGCCTTTTTAAATACAGGCGGATTGAAACAGCAATAGCTACCTATGGAGATTTATTGCGCATGCTCATTTAGTGCTAAAGTGGTAATAAGAATTGGCAGTACAGCTTTAAAAAAAATTGCAAAGTGCACAGGCGAATCGAGTGTCGATTTATACAAAATTTTTAGATCCGGATTTTTCCATTTATATAATATTTTTAGCTCCGTATTTTTCGATTTAATAAAATTTTTTAGCTTCGAATTTTTCCATTTATTCAAAATTTTTAATTCTGTATTTTTCAATCTATGCAGAATTTTTTAGCTCCTGATTTTTCCATTTATACGACATTTTTAGCTCCGGATTTTTCAATTTACTCGAAATTTCTAGCTCCGGAATTTTCGATTTATGCAGGATTTTTTTTTGCTCCCAATTTTTTGATTTATGAAGAATTCTTTTGGCTCCAAATTTTTCGAACTATGCATAATTTTTTACTCACTTCTAAAATTTTCGAAAAAAATATATATATTTATATAAATTACTTTAAAACGATATTTAGAATATTAAAAGGAATTTAGAATTAAATTAAAATTTATCTTTAATAAAAATGTCTTATTTATTAATAAAAAGAAACCAATAATAATGAAAAGAAACCGTAAACCGACATTTGGCCCACGAAGGATTCAAACCCACAACGCCTGATTGCAAGCTCAATGCTTTAACCGTTCGGCCATCGAATCCACCTTTTAAGTTCTCCAGAAATTTTCAAATGTCCTGAAATTCGAAGGTTGCTTTATTTAAAAAGCTCGCCAAAAGTTAGCCAATCGAACTACTGAACAAAATTGGGATAGCGCATACACGGTGATAGTCTTCTTAGGGAGCTATTGCTGTTTGGATCGACTACCTTTTTAAATCAAGAAAATGGTCCCATTAACCTCTGCACGACGGGAACATTTAACGAAATTTTTAATGTTTTATCACCGGTTTTTAAAAACAGAAATTTATGTTTTCTTAAATCGATAAAATGCTTTTATTAAATAAGACAAGTTTTACAGTGAACTTTATTTTTACTCGAAGAGATAATCAAGGATTCTTAAGCCTTTCTGCTGGACGTTTCCGTGTCGCTCGTCCTCAGGGTTAATATTTCTTCTGAATATAAAGGTCACAATTATGCTTGAAAGTTTTAACTCCGTGGTCAGTGGGTTGAATTCAGAATTAAATAGGAGAAAACTGAAAATGTATTTAATCTCTTCATTTTAGGTCTAAAATGAATAAGCTATGTTTTTTCCTTCGTACTAAGAGATCGCTGGGAAAAATATACATATTTATAATCTAGAAACACTTTTTCATTTTAATTTTCTTATCATTATTTCAAATTGTGACTTTAATGTAGAACAAAAATATTAATGAAATTATTCATTTTATACAGAATTCTAAGCTTTACAACACTTGTATTGCCAATTGGTTGGTAGATTTAACTGTTTTCAGATATGCTTAAGGTAACATGATCGCTCTGGGCTTCAAACTCTTAATTAGAAGTTCAAGCAAAATTTTGAAATAAAATTGAGACCTTAATTTTGAACAAAAATATTAATTTGTGTGCTCATTTCATTCAAAATTTTTAGCTCTACAATATTTGTACTAACAATGTTCTTGATAATGTTAGCTCTTTTGATATACTCTAAAGGAACTTGATGTCAACGGGCTTCAAGTTCTTGATTAGCAGTTAAAGCTTGGTTTGGTTTGGTTTGGTTTATTTTTGTCGTCTGATTATCTACGCTAGGGATATAGAACCAGGGGGGAGTGCCCTTCGTGGGGGTCTTTCTAAGGGAACCTAACCCGTATTTACGCAAGGTTCGAAGAAAACCACGAAAACTCCGAACGGTTAGGCCGACAGCCGCGATTGGGTTCGAACCCAGCACCTGCCGTCTACCAGTTGAGAGGTCCGTACCTCTCGGCTACTGGTGGGGCCTAGCAGTTAAGGCAAAATTTGGAAATAGAATTGCGACTTTAACGTTGAAAAAAAAATACATATTCAACAAAAGTGTTAAGTGTAGCCACTCATTTTATTCACAGTTTTAAGCTCTACAACAATTGTACTGACAATGTATTTGAAAGAGTGATTTCGAGATAATTTTCTAATACTTAAAAAAAACGTTTTTTGACTATAAATGTATGCGTATTTTCTAACGCTTTACAATACGAGGGGAAAAACATAGCCTATTCATTCGAGATCTAAACTGAAGGGATTAAAATATTTTCCAGCTTTTACCTAATTAATTCTGAACTCAACTCCCTAACGACTTAGCTGATATGTTACATGTCATTTTCATATTTACCGATTTCTTTGCGATTTAAAATTTGCATCTAAGTTTCCTAGATAGATAAAAAAAAATGTAAAAACAAAGCTATTGACGGACAGTGATAGATTTCTGTGTTCTCTGGAATTTTCAGAAGGCGTTGAACAGTTATAAATAAATGTGACTAGTTATAGATCAATAGAATTCCGAAATTTTTCGGTTATAAAATAGCCAACATAATATATGCATTTAATTTTTAGTGGCCGCATTGCAATTTTTTAACGAGTAAGTCATTTTACGATTTAGTACTTACGGTATTCAAAATGAAAGATAAATAACCTTTAATGTAATTTAGCTATTATAAACTTAACATTATTAGAATTATTTAAAAAAAGAAGTTAGAAAAAATATATCAATCGGTTCACAAATTAAAGCATAATTTCAGCATTTCGTTAACATCAGCACTTTACAAAGAAATTTTTACAAAACGAAATAAATTACATAATTTTAACAAACTTCAAATTAATATTCATCTACTTATATGTAGAATTTAAAATAAAAAGAATAAAATATTAAATGACTAGAATTCTTCTTTATACAACTTACATATTTTTAAGTATTCTTAATTGAAATCTTTCGTGATCGGAAAAGTTTTCACATGCAAATGGCATTAGAACAGAATTAATGCAGCTGCCTGGCGATTAACAGAATTACATTTGTCTTAAGAAATATGTCATTTCAGCGCCAGAACACATACTGTGTGGATTCCCGACAAATAATTATGCTGCAAAAGTGAAAGCTACGCGTGTAGAGCTTTGCAGAGAGCTTAGCGTTTAACTCATTTCGTACATGCAATTAAAAAGTCTTAAATTTTTCTTTTCATAAACATTATTCTCGGAAAACAATTTCATCTCTTTAAAAAATGTAAAGAAATTTTTCTTTTAAATTACTGATTAGTGAAAAAAGAGTTGAATTACCAGTTTAGCGCATTCTATTTTATTAATTATATCTAATATTAGTAGAAAACACAAAATAAAGATTTGAAATTAAAATTACTAGCGCGATATTAAATACATGCGAATCATTGTCCATTTGAATCTGTGAAATGTTGGTTCAAACTGGAACGACATTTAGAATCTTTAAGACATCAAAATAAAATTGATAATTCTTCAGATTTGTTTTCAACATAATAAGAGTTTTAAAGATATGGAGAAATAATGTGGCAATGAAAAAACTTAAAAGACAATTGAAAGCATTTCCGTTGAATTTCTGCATGATGTTTACATTTGATATGATAATACTTATATTTTAATTATGTATATTAATTATCCTAATACCACCGTGTCGATTTCAGCAGATGCAAAAAACAGTGTTTACAAATGTTAATCATTTATTTATAAAATAGTTGCTCTGAATTTGAAATTGTTTTTGGCTTTTCTTTGCATGAAGTGGCTTCAGCCGATATGTACTTCAGATAGTTTTCTAAAATGGACTTTTATCTCAGATATTTTTAGTTTTATATTGTATAGAATTGCAGCTTAGTAAGATATTCCAGCCTGTTTAGTTTTCATGAGAAAATTATTGTCGCGTTACCAACAAACCAGTTTTCAAAAGATGTTCAGATTCAGAACTTAAAATTTTATCATTTCATAAAAAAATAACAATTACAAATACCACGGATTCATTTTTCGTGTAGTTAGTATTAATTTTAGTTACTCACAGTTAATCACAGAAAGGCTAAGAATGAAAATTCAGTTCTTCGTGTGATCGGGAGCCTATTATTAGAAGCAAATTGTGTATACCGGCCGAATTCTTTTGACCGAAAAACTTGTTATAAGTTTTTAACGTGTAATAATCCTATGTGTAAGAAACATGTTGCAAGAATTGGTGTGAAATGTTGTATTTCTTTATCTTCTTAATATTTTATAACATAACATTTCTATCAGTACAAATTGAGTATATTTATATGGTTAACTAAACATTATTATTTTAAAAACATTCAAATTTACTTAACCCAAACTAGTAGGATTTGCCAATCCCAAAACATTCTTCCATCTAATACGTATACTTTAATATTTCAAACAGTAGGTACACATGTTAATTCTTTGATATTATAAATTCAATGCTATGCCAACTTTGTTTTTCATATTAAATTTACGTTTCAGTGAATTAATCAAAATAAAAACAACTTAATGTGGATCATGATATTTATAAAAATCAATATTTTCTCTTATTCTGTTATTATCACATGTTTGTAAATAGCCGGCTTCACAAGACGCGAGTTCTTGTCTCTGTACGAGCAAATGGACAAAAGGACGAGAGTCAAGAAAGTCAGTTGGGTGGGGAGGTCTACCATGGCTTAAGCACACACAGACCACACCCTTTGAAAATAGACCGACGAAGACTCTAGAAAATGATACAAAAAACGCTATCAAAATACTCCTTCCCACCGGAATATTTCCAAATTCAAGGAAGATCTGCCAACTATAGCCAAAAACATGCTCAAACATTTTGGTTTATAACTTTATACACTTTCTGATGGTACAATAATAAAAATAGCATGAATATCGGTTTTACATCGCCCCTTTCGGCAGATATTTTTTTCGAGTTCGGGGAATCTGCTTGCTATACCCAAAAATGACCATACACAAAAAATTTGGTTTTATTCTACGCATAACTTCATACACTTTTCGATAATACAATATTGAAAATTGCATAAAAATTGCGATTACAGCGCCCCCTTGCGGCGGATTTTTTTTCAAATAAACGGAGGATAAACAAGCCATAGCCAAATGCTTACTCTAAAAAATGTATTCAATTGTAATGCATAACTTTAAACAATTTTCGATGGTACAATATTGAAAATAGCACAAAAATCGATATTGATTGATTGTTTACTCCTTTCTGCGATTATTTCAAAAGTGAAGGGGGACCTGCTTATTGCAGCCAAAAATATACACAGAAAATTGGGTTCAGTTCTATGCATATCTTCATATACTTTTCGATAGCACAATGACAACATATGGGCACACAGGCACACGCGGGCAGACAGACATTTTGTATAAACATGTTTTATGGGATTTCTGACCTCTAAAACGTTTAATTTATCGCAAACCGAAAGTCATAAGAAATTTCGATTACAATACTTTCTTCTATTGAAGATAGTAGAAAATAAAAACATATTGTTTAAATTGTAGCTAAGTGAACATAATGAGTATTTAAAAGTATAAGGTATTTGTACCCTATATGGACAGGGCTCGCAATATGGACACCCCTAATATTTTTAAAGGTAATAATTTTAATCGAGAGATGGCTCAACATTTTCGCGAAGAAAAGCAGTTGAAAAGATAATTAAGGCTGGAAAGTGTAAAAAAGCGCACTGTTCGCCATTTAGGAGGAAACCTGTTGTTTCGAGATGTGCTGATCTTAATTACTCGTAAGTTTAAATTCTTATTAGATATGGTAAAATTACATTAAATGTTGAAAAGTGGAGTATTTTAGAAAGCTAATAAAACATATTTTCGATTGCTATTGCATATTTTGCTTATAAATATTTTCCTTATTCATTTGTTACTAGATTTAGTAAAACTACGCCCGGTTCCCAGTATGGACAGCTTATGTCCCCGTCAACTACAACTGTAAGAAAGAAGAAAATTCAACGTTGTCAAGCAATAGAATAAAAAGGCATCAAAGTGGTAAAATCTTTGTTCAACAAGATGCCATTTGACCAATCCCCCCAAAACCTTCCTCCAAAAAACCCTTGCAGAAAAATAAAAAGAAGCCCCCCCCCCCCGCGAGTAGGATATCTGTTGGCGAAATCGTATGCACCAATGGTATGACTTCCTCAACAAAGGAGAGCTGGTACTGCTTCTTTTGCAGTATTGATGCTTTTTCAAACATGCGGCCATGCATCGCATGGGGCAGATATGTTCATGTGGATTATTTGGGACTTACTGCCCATGGTGAAAAAGTTTCTATTTGTCCATGCTGTGAGGACTGAGTAATAACAGATGTAAATTCGCAGACAGATGCTGTAAAGCTAAGCAAAACCAACAATATTATTCAACTAAGGGGCTGTGCATGGGTCTTCGAAAGGTAAAAACTGAGAATGATCCTTCCCTTTCGAAAATGCATGTTCTGAAGATATTTACTGTCCCCCTCCTCCTCCGAATACTTTAAGATACATTTTTTTTATTCCCTCTCCTTTAAAATCCCTTGGAAAAGTGGCTCTTCCATACACACTGTGTAGAAAGTCAACAAGGAAACACCTGTCCATAATAGGGACAGGTAGTTCCTTATATGGACATTTGTAAACATTTTTTGTTTTTATCATATAAATTAAACCAGAATAATTACAAGGTCGCTAATTTTAATAATGATAGTCAATAGTCCAAGGATAGTGGACACACATTTTTGGAGTCCTCTGACTTGTACATGAGGGTGAAAAAAATACATTTTCCTTAAGGTGTCCATATAGGGTACAGGTACTATATTAAATATATTTTAAACGCAGAGATTTTCGAAAAATGTTTAAGAACATTTGCTTCTCACCCTATCATAAAAGAATACTCATGTTTTTATAATTACTTCATAATCATGGTCTATTTTAACATTGCCAGAGAACTGGATAGAAGAAAAATCTTTTAAATCAGATATTTTAAAAGTAAGATATGAAAGCTTTTAAAGACACACGGACTGATGTTTTAAAATATTATGCGAAACTTCTGAGAATTTAATATGATCTAGTTGACAAATATTAAAATAACTTACAGAAATGCACGTGATATATCTATTGTTTTCAAATATTTAAGCTTCTTACAAATTTGTATTAAAATGTCGATATATATATATATATGTATGGAAAAACTATTAATATCCAATTCATTATTTTTGCTATTTTCTTCCATCTTTTTATAGGAATGCAATATGAATAATTGTTTTAATCCATTTACTGAAATAAAAACCACTGCTTTTTTATTACATTTTATTATAAATAGGAAAACACCAGAATTTTAAATAATTTTATCTTTCCACCACTAAACCTTTCAAATTTATATTGGAACTCAGAACATATAGATGTTTAGACTCCAAAGAAAAAGGGTGTTTTTTTCATTTTATCATGCTATTGTTAACAAATTTTCTGGCATTAAAATCAAGAAGACACATTTGTGTCTCTCTTTAACACAATTCATAGATAGGCCGAGTAATGTGTGTGGAAATAAAAAACTGCAGAATCGATTTTTTTTCAAAAAATCCAACTGTTATGCAACATTTTTTAAAATAGAAATTATCAAAGTAGCAGCTTCATTCTAATTCTCGGTAATAAGTATAAGAGCTTTTACACGGTGAAAGAATTTTCGGCAAGCATTTTACAAAACACGATCGTTCGCTGCGTGTTCGGTAAACAGGTTTTTCAAACTTCTCGTGGGGTTATTTAATTTCTCGATCCTATTGGTCTGTTGATCAGCGCTGAATGAATGACCAACATTTTGTTGCAATGCGGGAAACGTTCCGTAAGCAAAAATAGCGAGTAGGTTCTCCCCTATACCAAGGTCACGCAACTTTTTGCTCACTGTAATGTTGTGTTAGGGGAAAAGCTCTGCGAAAAGGGTACGTGTGATACCGCTATAACTGAAAATTGAAAGCATTACTTTTAGATAGGATTTGGGCAATAGAATGTTAATTGCAGTTTAAAAGATGCGTTATAATTTTTTAAAGCATTTACTAATTATTTATACTCTAAATTTTATTTTAAAAAAAAGAATGTTTTAAATGATTTGACTTAATTTTTCAACTCTTTTTTGCGTAAGTTACTTATTTAAATCTCAATATCTCGTAGTGATTCTTCAATGAAAAATAAGGTAGAATGTAATATATATAATCATAAAGCGAAACTTCTTCTTCTTTTCTTTTTGCAACCAATTTTAAAATATTTCCAAAAGAACTTCACTCTTGAAATAGTAACAAAGTAAAGCAAGGTACATTCCTAATTTCTTTGAAAAGAATGTTTCTAAGAGATAATTCTTGTCTATAGTTATATTACTAACCATAAACTGGCCCTCAGTTTGATATATTTTTATGTATATTCAAAGAAGTTATCTGTTTTGGAGACGCAATAAAAGTACGAAAACAAAGATCAAGTAAAATTTTATATTCCGAGTGCTGTCTGTTTATCACTTGTGCGATAAACATTTTATAGCTAGAGACCACCACATAATCAAAATGATTGTACTTTCTTGTTATATAATCATTTATACGTCTTTCATGAATAATACCGATTGCTTCATGTGGAGTAATAAAATTAATAATCAACGAAAAACACTTTGGTAACAAGAAACACATATTTATTCTGGAACGAATCATTGAATGAGATAGCAATATAGCACATTTATGAAATAGAAATTTGTTATTATAGAAGGGCACACATAGGCAAAAATAAATTTAACATTATTTATTGCCTGTCTTATTTTCAAGTGTTAATATTATAAATAATCTAGTACACAATTAATAGGAATGTTGTTTGCTTTAAATTGAAAGCAACAATGCAATTTAAGCAAACAATTTTTTTTTACCAATATAGCACTTGTAACTTGTGACAATGTTGTAAAAATCTCAGAATTTATAAGTATATTGTATATATTTATAAGTATAGTGTATATTTTCAAAATACAGCATCATTAATTATTATAAAGTTTAACTTTTCTTTATTTTTATTTAGAAAAATATCATTTGCTATATGTTTGGAAAAAATGCAACATTCTAATAAGTCAAAATATCTAACTGGAGTTTATTACATTTAAAAATGTGCATATTTTACACAAATAACTGGAACACGAAATACAGATTTCAATTCTAAAAATTTTCTATTAGTTGTTATAAAGCAGTTCAATTTTTCCAAACCAAAAATTTGAGTTCTCTTTTGAGGGCAACTGTTGGTTGTTCCTGATCTGCAGATGAGGTTACAAATAATAACTGAAGGAGGACATGCAATTGGCAGTTGTACCAAAAATGTTGCGACAGTATTTTCATCGATTGCAAACAAAATTTTGGTGACAGTTTCGAGAACCTTTAAAAATGTGGTTAAAATTGTGGCGTGGCTAATAGAGGCTATTTTCAAGGGAAATAAAAAAAGTTTCTATCTTTTGTTTTCTGTACTTTAATCTTGTTTTCGGTACTCTGAATTTTTGTTTGGAGACATTTAAAGCACACCACTATAATATTTAGACGAACCTGGTACTTTATTTAATGCTTTTCTGCATTTCCATTGTATAAATTAATGTGCATTTAAGACAAAACAAAAAATAATTACGAAATCTTCTCATATATTTTAACAGAATTATTTTAACTCTAATATTTTTAATTCTAAATACAAATTGATGAGTCATAAAGGGTATAGCGTACTTTTAATTATTCATTTTATCTCTGAAATTAATAATCTTTAGATTGAAAAACTCGCATTAAAAAATAATTTTATTCTAGTAGTTGCAATTCTCAAAATTTATTCTCAGCTCTTTACATGTTATTTGAAATTAACGTATTTATTATTTTTTATTTTTTAATAATATTAAATGCAATAAATGAAGCATAAATTAAAGAAAGGCCTGTAAATAAAAGGAAAGAACATACATAAACAAGGGTAAAAGAGAAATGAAACATAATCCATCATATTCTGTCTACTCAGATATGACCGCATATACACTGCTCAAAACAATTAAAGGATATTGCAGTTTTAGGTGGATTTTGTATCTGGGAAACTTTTTAGCTGATTGATACATGGTCGATAGACATAATAGGTTATATGAGAATAAATTACACATGTTTGGCAGAAAAAAATGCATTTTATTGCGCATTTGTGTACAAAAGGAAAAAAACACAATTTGTGCATATGAGAAAAAAAGAATAAGAAAAGGTGTTTTCTTCAAAGAAAATCATTTTCAGTAGGGGGTATGGTTTCCACGGGCGGCCAGGAACGTTGAACACCTTTGAGGCATGGACTCAATGAGGCTATTAATGACAAATTGGGGTATTCTGCCCCACTCTTCCAGAAGAGCTCTTTCCAGTTCTTGGAGAGTTTGTGGGGGTTGTTGGCGGCCAGAAAATCGTCTTCCTAGAGCGTCCCAAACGTGCTCGATTGGATTCGTGTCTGGAGAACACGCTGGCCATTCCATTCGAACGATTCCTTCCTCGAAAAGGAAATCCTCCACCAGGTTTGCATGATGTGGCCTGCAGTGATCGTCCATTAAAATGAAGTTATCTCCGATTGCTGCAGCGTAAGGGACTACAATAGGTCTGAAAATCTCATCCCTATATCGGCGACCAGTCAGAGCTCCATCTCGAATGATGTAGAGGTCAGTGCGCCCGTCAATGGAGATGCCACCATACACCAACACTCCTCCACCGCCAAATCTGACACTTTCGTGCACGAACGCAGGATTATTCCTACTGTCACTGTCCTTCCAGATGAAAATATGCATATTATCCGGATGCACAGAAAAACGGGACTCATCAGAAAACAGAATATTGCTCCATTCATTTCTCCTCCAGTTGACATGCTCGGTTGCCAACTCCCTGCGGTCGCGACGATGCCTTGATGTTAATCTAACACATACCTTCGGTCGGCGAGCATACAGACCTACAGCATGGAGCCGGTTTCGGACAGTCTGAGTTGAAATCGTGGTGCCTGTAGCCGAGCGAAGGTGTTGTTGGAGAAGAGTAGCGTTCATGTTTCGGTGTCTCCGAGCTGTTAACGCTAAATACCGATCTTCATTGGGCGTTGTTGCCCGTCTACGACCTTGCCCTGGTCTTCGGCCTGCACATCCACTCTCCAAAAAACGTTTCCAGATCCTGGAAATGACACTTTGGGACACTCCAATGGCTTGTGCTACTTCGGCTTGAGTTTGGCCCCCTTCTAACCTACCAACAATTCTCCAAGCTTCTGAGTCTGTCAAATGACTTCGTTGAGACATCGTACTCATCGAAACAAAGCAATCACTGAATGCCGATCATCCTTGTCTTCATTCTCTTTTATGCAGTTGAAAGTCAAATTTCATTCGCTGCCGCTGAAGCGACGTTTTTGACGTCGAACTCAAAATTTGCATACTCCACAGTTTGAAAACCAGAAAAATTTGCATTTGTGATTCTCTTCTTCTATTTTCGGCAAAAAAAAATTCGTTTATATCTTTATTTTATATAAAACTTCAAATATCCTTTAATTGTTTTGAGCAGTGTATTTCTTCTAAAAAGAAATTATGTTAGAAGTAAGCCATTTTATGGTAACAGACTTTGGAATAACGCAATCTTAATAATCTTGAATGAAGACGAATTGCCACTCATTTTCACATTTCGTCAGATGATTGTTTTACCAGATTTATACCAGAAAGTAAAATCTGTGCGTTATAAAAAGTTGAATAATCTCTAATTCACACCTCGACACCATACATTTCCGAGAAACAGAGTGTAAAGATTGAGATGAAAGTAATTAGATGAGTTTTAGACTGTTTTAAAACATGATAATAAGAATTAAGCAATACTTTAATTTGAAAAAAATCGTTGCAAAAATTACAGTTTCTTTAAATACCCTTGGATACATAACTTATGTCCGATGTACTAATTTTGTCAAAATTTTTTTTGATTGAACTTTCTAATATTATTTTTAGGTTTATAGTACATTTTTATAGATTTTCCGTTGCAGTACGAAAGAGCATTAAGTTACATAAAAAAATTACCTACGAATTAAGATTTATCAATTTTATCAATGTTGGTACTATCGTATTAACTGCATGCCGATTGTGAAGTTTAAAAACAATCTCTAATGATTTTTTTTACAGCAGTCTACTTGATTTTGATTATTTCAACGTTTTAGCGCAGCTTTTAATTGTTCAGGGTTCGTACGCATCAGGGGATTCCTGAGATTTTAGGTGGTTTTGCACCAGAAAATTTGTAACATACTGATTACTTTATCTAAAAATAAAAAAATACCCATTAAAAAAACCTAAATATTACTTTAAAAACATTCTGGTAAACGATCCTTGAAGTGTATGAACCATGTTGTTTTTCTATATTTATTAATTTTTTCATTAAGTGATTAGTTTATTTTGGCGATAAAAAATGCCCCTTTTATATATGTTTTATGTACAAACGGATTCATCTTCCATAATCAGACTACAACGGTAGAGATAAATTTAAAAAAATGCTTTTAAAAAATTAAAACTATCAGAGCAATGCATTAGGACAGTTTTAAAAGAAATTACATATTTTTAAATATATTTAGTCGACAATGTAAAAATTAAAGTTCCGCGGTGTTTAAAAGGTAATAAATATTTAAACCTCCCCCCCCCCAAAAAAAAAAAAAAAAAACATCGTTAAACCATTACTATCGTCACTATGACATTAAAATTATTGACGGCATAATTTAGCTTTATATTTTATAGTAAAAAGAAAATGAAAACAAGTGTCTGTAGAACTTCGTCCAAAGAATAATCCTTGTAACATACTTGTATTCATATGTAAAACTTTAGGGCGTATTATTGTTTGGAAATGGAGAGAGACACATATAAGAAAGATGTGACCCTTGAAGAACTTATACAATAAATGGCCATTAATAACCGGACACTATCAATTTTAGACGTTTTGTGGAAAATTTAGAAATATTCTTGTCGGATTCATTTGGAAATTCCGAATTTTAAAGAATCTGTTTGAACTCATATTTATCAACGTCAATTTAATAAAAAAATTAGTTAAACGACTAACAAAAAATCAAAGAAAAATAGTAATATTAGGGATCACCCTGTAAATTCAAATGCATGAAATGATAAATCATTGCAAAATGCAAGCATGTGGACACTATACATGATGTTTGCTGATTTATACAAGAATATCACATATATTCATGGAAATACTATATGTGATCATAGCGATTTTTATAAAAAGTTCAAAACATTCTTTCATGATTTTTACTTGTATCACGTATGGTTTTTAACCAAAATTTAACGCTAAGTTCAGAAATAACCTCCTCTTTAAATTTCTCCCGATATTTCTGGTACATTCTGCATAGACAATTGAATATAGAGATATTCTTTAATATTCGAGTACACATTGTATACCTCTGAATAGCGCACATCTCAAAATTGTTCTGTAGAATCTTGTATGTGATCAGGTTGTGTCATTTTTTCTTGTCGAGGTGACTCTAATTTTCACTTTGTGGGTTGAGTTCACTGTAGAATAATTCTTGTGGATCATATTCACATTTTTTTGTGCTTAACTTTTTCAGTATCTTGCTCCGAAGTCTTGTACACAGAATCCCTGAATCACTGGAACGCATAATTCTACAAAAAGACGTCCGAAGCCGTAATGTCGGCGCTATTCGGATATCGAACAGTATAAGGTTTTTCAAGGTTTTATTTATCTGTAACGATAATTCGTGTATCTTTCCCTATCAAGTCCTCCCTGAAAAGTCTGAATCTGTGGATCAGCTGTGTGGCTCAGGCAAATTTTATGTTGACTGGATCCTGATGCGGGGGATGGCTATTGTTCGGCGACGCCTTGTTGGGATGATAATTATTGAGAAATCACCTCTTGGTGCTGATGTTTCCTTTATTTTCGGACTCATCAAACATTCCAATGGCGTTATTGATCATGTCTGAACGGGGATTGTGTAATATTTTTTGTTGGGGTGTGGTCTTGTGTCTCCTGATCTGGCTGTGTTCACTAGCGGAGTGTTTTCAAAACGGCTGGGCGCACTTTAATCCTAGAGTAAAATTTGAGACTAGGCACCGCTACGCGATCTCCTTGGAAAGAGCCACTCGGTTTTGGTTCGGGGAACTATCTTATTTTATGTTTTTGGTAAGTAAAGTTATTTAGAAAGCGTTTGCTAAACAGAGGTGACCACTTTCCGGTAGTATCGCAATGGAGGTAATGTTGTATATAGATATTTAACGTGACAAAAATATTTTGGATACTCTTTTAAAAAATTAAATCAAAAATCAACTGGAAACCGAAGCGAACCCACAACACTGAAAATCAACCAGATTCGTATCGAATGCACGTCAACAAAAGTAAAAATTGTCCCGACCCGAATTCGATCGACAGAAAAAGAAATAAAGCACCAAACAGAACTGGCATGAACCGCTCATCGAGTTGGGTGAAGGTAAAATGAAATAACCCAACCCAATGTAGGATTGTTATAAAGAGTAATTATATAAAAATTTATGTAATAAATGTGACTAATGGATAGAATATTCATTGCTAGTGAAAAGAACACATTAACAAAACTATTCATAAATCACAAATATTTTACTACTTAAACCCCATTTTTAAATTAAAATATTGTGAAATTATATTTTCCCCAATGTATTCTGATGGTACTGTAAAGTAAGTATATATTGCTTTCGCTAAGATTTTATTTTTTAATGTGAGTTATAAGTTTAAAGAGTTATGAACCCATAATGCAAAACCCAACCACAAAAGGCAATATTTTTATTTCAAATACTTCGCAAAATGTAAATGTACTACTCCGCACTGAATGTTTTTTTCAACTTTTATAAACGGATTTTTGTCTTTTTAATGCTTCCTTTGGCTTCGAAAATTAACTGCAAAAGAACTTGTTTTTTGATGTCTAGAGAGACTTACTGACTATGTTCTCAAAACGAATATGATTTAAACAGCTTTTACCTCGCAAAGTACCTCTATTTGTAGAAGATATCGATTGTAGAATTAGATTTTCTAAAAAGTTTTACAGCATGCGAAAAGTTTAATATTAGGCCCAATAATAAGTAAATAAATGTTTCTATGAAGAAAATTAAAATGTTTTTGATTTGGATTTTAGATGTTGGATTTACCAGCAGGTGTCAATAGAAAAACCCAAGGTTCCTTACTGAACTCTTCTGTGGAGTTTCTGTCATTCTCAACATGTTATGCTGAGCAAATTTTTCACAAAAGAAGCAATGTGATTTTTAATTGGCTCGAAGAATGACCACCTTTTTCTTTTTGAAGTAGCGTTAAAAGTGGTGCTAGTGTTTGGTGCAAGCTTCTGAATTTTTGCCATTATTTTATCTGCTTTCATAACAATTTTCAAAATATAAGCGCAATGCATTACAAACTATATTAATGTTTGGTGACAACAGTAGCTTTGGTACTTGTTGGGATAAGTACTGACTTCCGACTTTCGACTACTGGAGATACCGAAATAAAAATTCCTCATTACGACTACTTGAGGCTGGTGAAGTTTTCTTAAAATACCATTGAAAAAATATTTTAAAAATGACTATACATTTTTGCAAGGTATATTTTGTTAAACAGAGGTGCACTATATTGGACCATATATGTATCGATTCCTCTTGTAGCAGTTGGGCTTACTTTGAAAATTAACTGCGAGAAAACCTTATTTTTGCTGTCAGAACGAATTATTGATTATCTCAAAACGAAAGTGGCATAAACAGCTTTCACTTTGCAAAATATATTAATAATACAAAATTATCAATTGAAGGAAGATATTTTTTAGAAAATATCATTATTCATTAAATGTTTCATTTTTTTAAACATTGGCCTAATACAATAGAAATTATATTTTTATTGTTAATTAAGTTTTAGTGTAATCTTGTTATTGATGCTCTGTTTAATTTAGATAACGCAAAATAAAAAAGGAAAACATAACTGAAATATTAATTTTTTTAGAAAATATCATTATTCATTAAATGTTTCAGTTTTTTTAAACATTGGCCTAATACAATAGAAATTATACATAGGCCTAGTAAAATAGAAATTTTATTTTTATTGTTAATTAAGTTTTAGTGTAATCTTGTTATTGATGCTCTGTATAATTTAGATAATGCTAAATAAAAAAGGAAAACATAAGTGAAATATTACAATTTTTAAATAAGTAATAATGATGATAAAATAGGACTGCAGTTTCGGGAATACTTAATTGCTTTTTTTCTGATGTAGACAATAGTGAACAAATATGTAGTATGATGCAATAAATATCAGATAAGGTTGCGAGATTTTTCCTAGAAAAAAATGAAAGTTTGATTGACACTTTAATTTTTGCTTTTATCGCGCAAATTTCATTTTTTATTCCATGCTAAACCATGATGAATGTGCCACTAATGTTTTCGGTAACTAAATTTGTTTAAACCAGTTTGAGCCAAATTTTGATGCTCAATAGCTCCCATTGTAAAGTGATGAAACCTTGAACCAATATTTGGAGCTCTTGTTGAAGCATAGTTCCAATATTTGGAACGAAGTTAAAATAGGAAGCTCCAAATGTTGGTACAAGATTTCACCATCTTTTGGTGACAGCTGCTGAGCATAAAAGTTTGTTTCAAACTAGAGCAAAAATTTTAACAGTGTAGAATATCTTCATGAGTTAGCGAAATTAAGTAATATTTATGCAATGATTAAGTAATACAAGCCGATAACTTTTATTCATAATTATCTTATTTTTTTTCTTCAGCATATGAAACATACGAATTTGAATATTTCCAACTGAGCGAAAAATTGTCCAGGCTGGGAATCGAACCCAGATACTTGGCTTACAAACTGTGCCAACTTGTAAGCCAAGTATCTGGGTTCGATTCCCAGCCTGGACAATTTTTCGCTCAGTTGGAAATATTCAAATTCGTATGATTACTTTACCGATCAGTTAGATTGTGTTGAAAATAATAGTATATCTACGTATCCATCGTCATATGGAGTCCCATTACCTGCGGTCTATTCTGTTGAGCTGTCTAAATAACAGACCAGATGTTATGACCTATAAGGTTATCTGAGCGAAAAATTCCTGCTGGCTATCGCCCAGGTAGCTTAACAGGTAAAGCATTGGCCTTGTAAGCCAAGTATCTGGGTTCGATTCCCAGCCTGGACAATTTTTCGCTCAGTTGGAAATATTCAAATTCGTATTATTACTTTACCGATCAGTTAGATTGTGTTGAAAATAATAGTATATGAAACATTTTCTTCATATTGCTGAGTTTCCACAAAAATCCTATGTATCTTTAAATATTCGACAAAATGTCTAAAATTGAAAGTGTACGGACATTAATGGCGGTATAATGTAATTATATTAAACATTTCTAAATTTTTTAGTAGTATTTAACATAAGAACTGATCAGCTTAATGTATGAAAGCAGGGAAAATAGTCTAACCTGAATAAATTTTGAAACTGCACTAAACTTCCCAGCTGAATTCAGAAGAATTATATAGCTGCTATTTATTTCGATGATAAGCAAATGCAAGAGTGTCAAATTGTTTTGCGAGTTATGCATTGAATCTAAGAAGTTTTGAAAACTGTATCCGTATCATTTATGTCATAATTCATATGATGAGATCTAATAGTCAATAATTTGCTTGGGTTTGAAAATTTACGGCGTTAGCATTTGGATACGATTAATTCATTTTGCAGATGTGCGTAGATTGCTTGTCTCTAAAATCCATCTTTATAAGAAATTTAAATGTACAAATTTAAAAAAAAAATTAATTTTAAAATGTAAAGTATAATTTATAGTTTAATAAAATTACTTTTAGTGCTTACGTGTAAGGGCTGCTTGTTTTCAGAAATCCAGGAAGTACAATTGTATTTTCTGCTTTCTATTAATCATTATTTTTTATTTATAATGCCTATAAATAAAAGCATTGTCAATAAAAAAAGGATAAAACAGCAACTTTTTCTAATAATATGGAATTATAAAATTAAATACACTATGAAAGAACTTTGTACAGACATTTAATTGATGATGAACTTCGCATACATATAATAAAAAGGATAAATAATTCGCTTGGCTGTCGAAAGGTGTGCTTTTGCAACATTGTTTTGTATTCTGTTACAGTTTTACCCTACTATATGAATATCAATTTTTCAAAATGTTGAAATAAATATTTAATTAATATTTTAAAAGGGGGGGTGAAAAGTTTAATTTTTAACAAGAATTGTATTGGAAAAACTGGACTTTATTTATAAATTTTAGAATTCAAGTAACATTAGATTTTTGGTGCTATGGTAAAATTATTCAATATCTTTCCAAGTAATTGCATATTATAAGAAGTTGGATTTTATAAATGTTAAAAAAATATTTAATTATGATTTAACGAGAGTAGAAAAAATTATATTTTATGGAGAATTGTTTTTGTTGTTTGTTTGTTTATTTTGTTTATGAAGGCTGATTATTATCACTAGGGATTTAATCCCAGGAAGGTGTGCCATCCATGGGGTCTTTTTAAGGAAACCTAACCCATATTTAAGCAAGGAAATCCAAGATTCGATTTAAACCACGAAAAACTCCGAACGATTAGGCCGACTGGCACTATAGAGAACTCAGCGCCTTCCATCTACCAGCTCCCAGAGCAGAAACATTCTACCACTGGTGGGGCAATTGTTTTTGTAATAGTGGTTTAAAAGAATAGATTTTAGATTTTAAATTAGTAAGTTAAAGTAACAATGACTCCTCAGCATTATGGTAGATTTTTTCAGTATTTTTCGATACAGTTACATCCGATAATTATATTAAGCATTTCTGAATGCTCAATTTAACGTAAGAAGTAATCAGCCTATTCTATCAAGACAGGGAAAACAATTTTAAACTCAATAAATTTTGAAACTGCCGTGATAGACTCAACCAAATTCGGAAGATTTACGCGGCTGCTATTTATTTCGTTAATAAGCGAGAACAAAAATATCCGGTTGCATTATTAACAGATTTCATGAATTATGCATTGCATGTCAGAATTTCTGAAGACTGTCTGAGGAAAATTTATGTCTTACTTCATAAGGCATCATTTGGCGACAATTAGCTTTCGTTTGGAAATTTATGATGTTTATATTTCAGATGCAATTAATTTAATTTGGAAATATGTGCGGATTGCGTATTTTGATAGATGTCCCTTAATAAAAAATTTAAATTCATAACTAAAAAAATCAAAATTGTACTAAATTTAATTTGTTTTTTAACATTTAATAAAATTTATAAATTTATTTTTTAACTATAAAAATATAAATAGTACAAATTAAAATAAATATGAAACAGAAATTAATAAAATAAAAAAATAAAAAAGTTAAAAAAATATTTGAAGCAAAAAATCTACAGAGATAATAAAATTAAACTAACGTAACTAAATATAATATAATTAAATTTAATAAAAATAATAATAAAAGCTAAATTGTCCTTTGATATTGAATAAAATTGGTAAAATTACATTTTTAATTACAAACAGATAATTAATGCAAATTAAAATAAATATATAATAGAAATTAACAAAATTTACAAACATTAAGTTTAAAAGCAAAATTTTTTATAAAAACATAAAAAACTTCAAAGGCAATAAAATTAAAATAATTGAATTAAACATAATATACTTAGAATTAATAAAACATGTATGGATGAAATTTAAAAAACTCAGACACTATGAATAATTGAAATTTACAAAGGCGGGTTTAAATTATTAATATTAAAAGCAATTTTTTAAAATTATCATTCTACAAATTAGAAACTAAAATAAATAACTTGTTTGCGACATATTTAAAACATTATAAACCCTTATTTACAATGTATTGCAAAAGCATTGGGAAAGAGGTTTGCCAAATTGGCCTCCATTTGTATCAGAAATTTAGTGTTCATAAGAGAAATAAAAAAAATATAGTTTTGTTGGCTGCTATTCATTCCGTTAATGAATTTGACAAATTCATTCGGTTGCATTTTTCATTGGATACAAATTACCGTGTTTACTCGTGTATAACGCGCACTTTTCCTCCCAAAATTTAGGACAAAAACCCTGGGTGCGCGTTATACACGAAATATTTTTAACTGCTTTTTGTAATCAAACGCTATACGTATAAATCAAGAAATGTATTTATATAAGAAATTCAAATTGGAATCTTACTGAATAGAAGTATTCCTGCATCTTTATTTCACTCCTTGCACTTTTCTATATACAAAAGCGGTAGTAACATTATTTAAACAGTACTTTGCAATCCTCATTGCCGTTACATTTTTTATGTAACAGTAGCAGCAAAAATTCATGTAACAGATACAGATTTGCACAAAAAAAATCTGTAAGGTTACAAAATTCTTAAGAATTTTTTTAGGAAACTGGGAAACTTAGAACTTTTTATTTAACTGCGACCCAAGTTAGAGATAAAATTTTAATAAGATTAGTATAATTTTACTAGATTCGTTTGTAAAGCTGCAGATTTCTATAGATTTACAAAAACTAGTTTTGTAGATTTCTCTCTCTCACTCATTTTTTTGTAGTGTACAGATAAAACTTTAGCAAGAATGCACTTTTTTCCCCTTTGTAGACGTTCTCAAATATTTCGTTCCCAAGTGACGTCACTATATCATGACACTCACTGCCTACATGAAGTCTAAAAGAAAAAAAAAAAAAGACTTATTTTCTAGTCTGACATAACATTTGTTTCGATTTTCTTTATTGAAATTGATTTAATCATTCATTCCTTGCATTGAAAATTTATGCTGCGCGTTATATACGAGATACCAAAAATCGCCATTTTTCCTTCTAAAATACTGGGTGCACGTTATAAACGCATGCGCGATATACACGAGTAAGTACAGTATTTGTTTAATGCCATAAATTTTGAAAGCAGTTGAAGTAAAACATATTCATTAAGTAACATAATAATTCATAATGCATAACCTAATTGGTAACATAATTTGTTCTGTTTTCGAAATTTAACATGTTTAGCTTTTCAAATGCCTTAGTTCATCATTTAAACGTGTCTAAGTTGCTGTTTTTTTAGAAATGTCTGATTACCTATAACATATAAATGTATCACTGAGAGTTCATTTTCTGTTCCTTTATTAAAATTAAAAGATACAAAGAAAATTATAGATCAAACATAGATTTTGAAATACATAATATTGTAATAAATAAATAAAAAGCGAATAATGTTATTTAAGTTAGCAATCTGAAAAATATACGTGTAAATAAACAATTAGAATAAACCAAAACTGAAAGCATTTGAAATCTCAGTTTCAGCAACTGCCAACTGTAGTATGAAAAAAATCTGAATTCTTTTGCGCAGCCCTGCATACGAGCTCCGCGTATAGATTTTTGCGTACATGACATAGCGTGCCAAAAACTTAGTTTAGTTAAGAAACGCGAAAGACAGTTTAAACTTCTGTTCAACAATTTCCGTCAATTAACGTAAATGTATTCCAATATTTATATGCAGCCTTTTACCTGATATAAAAAAATAAACACATCAACAATTAAAAAAATTGTAATAAAAACTCCTTAACAAGTTCAAAATTAATTTTTAATCTACTTCTTAAAATACCAGGTTTCAGCATTAGATTTTTGATTTTTTACGTTTTGCCACAATCATTTGCCTATCCTTACTTTAGATTCGCTTTCCCCATTTTTAACAACGTAAAGTTATGCAACGTTTAAAACAATGTTTTAAATGCCCTATAGCCATGTACATACACAATATGTGCCATTGGTTTACATTACTTCCAATGTTTCTTCCTGTTACCAGCATAAGCTGTTATTTCGGGATTTGTAAACAGCATTTTAACACTATAGCTTGCATTTTAGTATTTTTGGAAAACATGAATATTACTTGAAAGCATTGCATATTTCGATGTTTTTTTTTGTAATATTCTGCATATGAGAAATTAACTGCCTAATTGACCAAGAAGGGGAGAGCTGTTTTACCTCAACAAATATTGAAACAGCTTTAAGCTAATTAAAATTCAGTGTTACGCTTCATTCGGCGCTTATGTATATCTTAGCGGCTATTTATTTCGTCATTAAATTACGCCAAATTGATTCGGCTGAATATTAAATGGAGTATAAATTATTCATTTACAGTCAGAAATTTTGAAGACTGTCGAGGTAAAACATGTTACTTAATTTATAATGTCATAATGAATAATCTAATTCGCAGTAATTTGTTCTGGTTTGGAGATTTAGTATGTTGAGCTTTCAGATGCGTTAATTCACCATTTAAAAGAGTGTGTGAATTTCAAATATTTTACAATGTCTGATTACATAACGCATAAATGCATCAAACTGAATTTATTCATTTCTAAAATCATACGTCAAGCAAAAATGATTAAAAACGTTTCATCACAATCAAAAATTTGCAAAACCATTTCATCATGAAACAACCATCGATAGTCACACGAAAAAAAGTCGTACGCTTTTGTTAATTACGTATCGTAATTAACACAACTCGATAACCAATTGAGTTAACTAGTTACGTGCGTAATTACATAATAATTATACGCTATGAGCGATCTTTACACATTTCTCACTCTCATATTCAATTTTTATTTTATTTATTTATTTATTTTTATTTGGCATAGTATAATTGATATGAATAATATTGATTCTTGTGTATTTGTAATTTATAAAACATAGATAAAATAGGAAGCAAATGTTTTAAAGAGTTTATCTAAGGAGAGAAAACTCTTTACGCATAATTTAATTATAAAGATTTTTTTTTTATTTGGAGATTTGATGATGTTCAACATTCAGATGCATTAGTTCATCTTTTAAACATTGCAAAACGCTAATGCTATTTTCCAATATTAATTTTTATAGATGAAATTCTTTCTAAAATTTATTTATTGCTTGCACAAATCTCTTACACACATTTTTCAATAATTAGAAATATTCTTTTTTCAAAGTTAAAATTTAATTAAGTCCTAATTTTTAACATAGGTACAGAAAATATAACTACCTAATAAAATAAATCTGGCTGTAGAAGAAAATGGATCTCTCTTTCATGCCTGAGAAAATTTTCATTGAAAATCAAAGCAACCTTTACTGAGATAATCGCTGTTTAATTAAAGGTATCTTTAATAAATTACACCGTAAACAAAGCATTTTCGATAATTAATCACTCATGCATTTTCGAAATTCTTCTAATTTTAGAAGTTATTTTTTTTATTATTACAGAAACCTATTTTAAAAATATACTAAAGATTTAAGAAGTGAGTTAAACTGTTAAACATCAAACTAATAGGAAACAAAACTTTATGTAAATAAAGTGTATAAAATCTTAAAGAAAATTATTTAATTTAGTTAAAAAGGGAAATACCAGAGAATTCCTATAAAAAGTGTAGTTTTAACTAAAGTAAAAGGTATATTATAGTTAATAATAAGTAATAGGAAAAATATTATTGCACTTTTAGCTATAAGTACGGTAAAGCAGTTTACTATATTTTTCAAGTAGCAAGGATTAAATTTAGGTTAATTTATATCAAGAACTCAGATTCTAAGGAAGGATACAGATGTTCTTGAATTTTGAAAAGAGTCACGTTTCTGCTTAACTACACATTTTTCCTACAAGGAATACCTTAAATTATCCAAGAGAAACATGTGAGTATTTTTCTTAATCCAGGAGGTTGTACTTATTTATCTTTAATAAGCTTATATATACAGTAGAAATTTATATTTTAAATATTTTTTTCTTAAGCTCTTTATAAATAATTTTTACTTTCTGAGGATGATGTGACAGAAAACATTGGATCCATGATGTATAATTTGTTTGTGGTAATCAAGATAATTTAGGGCTAAAGAATCTACTTTAGTTCAACAAATATTTCCATTTTTGCAGAGTTTACTGAAATTTTAATTTTCTGTTTCGCTTGATGTAATGATACCTTGTTAAAAAACATAAAGGATAAAACATAATTTTTAATTTGTAAAAACTTCATTTAAAATTTGCCTATCTACAATTGCAGATGTTGAATTGTATTGGTTTACAATGGTTTTACATGTGGCTATTTCCATGAGTACTTGTAGTGTAAGTCACAGGCTACGATTTTTGGCTACCAGTATTATAGAACAAAAAAATTTATTAATTTTATTGGCACATTCTCATTAATTGAATAAGGCCAAGCAGACTTTTCGAAAATAACGGTGGCTAACAAGCATAGCAATTAATAAGTTATGTGACTTACACTACAGAATCCATGGAATTACCCATGTATAAACATATGTGAATGCGTGTGAAAATAATAGCTTTTAAACGGTACATATAATTGAAGTCCCATTTGCTGAATATATAAACCCCTTTATCGATTTTTTGTACAAATCAGATGACGGGTTAGGTATTTCAATCTTTTTAAACTCATTACTCCCCTGATTCTATAATAAAAATCGCCAATGTAATGCGATAGAATATAGTTTGTAAATAATGCAGCAATGTAATCAAACAATAATGGTTCACCCTAGTTTCAACATGAGGGATCCAGTGTTTGAATGTGCTCCGAAATAAATACATTCTACCTACTGGTTTTCTAAAGAGATCAAGAATTCATTATTTAAACTGCTATTAAACATTTTTCGAACCACTTACACACCGATTATACGAGAGTGATTCACAAAGGAACAATTGTTGTTTGGTGGTAAAAACCTTAAAAACTAACACTTTTTCAGAAAAGTAATTTCAGAAATTAATTGCTACACTTTTCTTCATATACATTTTCACTTTCAAAACATATTTGTTTCGCTAATGTCAGAATAGTGAAATGTTAACTCAATAACACCAATAATATGGCATTGATAATTCTTTTTCTGAAAATAGATAATTTCAATAATTCAAATTAGTAACGAATATTCATAACTTAAAAACAAAACTAATTTGTAATAGAACTTTTTGTGATTTTTTAGCAAAATTTTAAAATGAAACCGATTCGACTATCATTATTTGGTTAATGTCTTGATTTTCATATTTTGGTATTCTTCCGTAATCAGATACAAGCTTAACATATTTTAAATTAGAAACTTTTATAACAATGAATTTTAAAATAAATAAACAAAACGAAATTTTAAAATAGATTTAAAATCCTTACTATGTATCATATAAAAACAAGACTATTTTTCTCAAAATAAATTTTAAGGTCCAAACATGTTCGGCATCGGGCTGACTCTGGAAGAATATTGACAGGTTGACAGTGTTGACAACTATAGTTAATAACTCTTTTTCGTATAAACGATTTTCCTTATAACTCAAATTATATAACTCACAACTAGTCAAATACAAAAAAGATTTTCATGAAAAAGTTTTTAATTATTTAGCAAAAATTTTAAATGAGATTTATAAACCATTAGTGAATAAATTCATTTTTCTTAAAATCTTCTTCATCTTCTTAATTCAAATTATGTGAAAAATATGCTTAACTAACTAACTAATAAAAAAATATGCAATGGAACTTTTCATAAGCTGTTTGAAAAAATTTAAAATGAAGTTTATAGGAATCAAAGAACGTCAATAGGTTAATAATGCAGTTACGTGCAAAATCCTATAAAAGTAAATTTTCTGTACGGAAAGCAAAAAGCATGCTTCATATGATAAAAAATCATAAGAAAGCATTTGCCATAGATTTATCCATAAGTATAAAGGAGCGAGCAACCATGTATTACATGTAGAAAGGACTACATCTGATGCCTCAAGAGGGCTTCGTATTGTAGATTAATGCATTCTGCTTCCCTGATTTATACCAAGTTTTATAATTCTGGGGAAAACTACTAGTATTCATGAATTTTTAAGAGAGTCACGTATACGATTAACCGCACGTTTTTTGCAGAAGAAACATCTTACATCAGCTAAGAAGAACATGTTTAGATCGTTTTAATGCGTGAATTTCTAGTATTTCCTCTTACATAAATATTTACGTATAGGTGTAATGAATAGTTTTACTTTCATAGTTTCTCTTTGTTTATACTTATTCCATTTATTAACAATATATTTTCGGCGCTACTTTGATCGAAAAGAGAAGTAAACAGACAAATGCATACATGTATTTACAAATTTTAGACCTCTCTTGATTTAAATACTTCTTTTATTTCTAAAAAATAAAGAATAACTCTTTGTTTCATAATAACAGCTTAATTAGGAAGTTATAAACAATATTCTACAAAACTGGACGGGCAAAATCTTGGGGCAGTCAGCGCTAAGTACTATTGCCTTTAAGTAATTTTACACACTTAAATGATTTTTTTCATGCATATAAGTATGTATAACCTTAACTGCTTGTTTCGACTCTTATGTGTAACTGTAGTATGTATATCTGATTAATTCATGCATTAGTCCTTCTCGAATACTGTGAATGAAATTTTTTTTATGATATTTAATTACTACTAGCCGCCCTTGGCGACCAGTTTGGTCTCCCTTAAACGTATGATGAACATTGTGTCATTTTACTTTTATTCATAATTTCAATTACTTGTTCCGTTCTTTGCCAAATCAGAATATTCTGCTAAGAAAATCAAGAACTGAGTATTGTTTATGCTAGCCGGGGGCCAAACATTGTTTCCGTGGCTTTTTTTTTTTTTTTTTTTTTTTTTTTTTTTTTTTTGCATTTCATTAATTTTTATTTAATACATAACCCTCTCATTCATTGGTTTCATTTATAATACATAATTATTAAATGAAGCATTAAATACATGAATTTTGTTTATTTCATTTTAAATAAAAAGAACAGAAAAACAAAAATTATGATATTTTGAAACATCCTAATTGCAGCGAAAGAGCGAAACATATATAGACCGATTTAATTCGGCTCAAATCCTGCCAAAGAATTTTTACAGAATAAACAATGAGATGTGTTTTGTTTGGGTGTTGCCATTAAACAATAACAAACAATTGCGATTTCTGTGTCACATCATGTATTCGCACAATGTATGTATAGATTGGATTTTCTTTTATTTTTCCATGTATTTAAAATAAAAATTCTTATTTTTTTAATTAATACCAATTTATTATATTGACAGTAATAGAGTTCTTGTTCAATCGCCTACACTGTAATAAGACATAATGTATTTTTCGTGACAAACAAATATTTTTGCCAACTGATGCGTGTCTTATTGTTTTTCATTTTCTATCAGGATGTTCTTCGTTCAATTTCTGTTCTTCGAATCTATGATTAAGTCCTTGTTCAAACATTTTTTTGCTTGCATTACCAGATGTCTATGATTCTTAATATATTGCTATTTTATTTGTTGGTTTAGTTTATTAAGGTATTTTTTTATAAAGATGTTTTCTATAACTACGTGTATTGCTATCTAGCAATATATTTAATGCCGTTTGTAATAAGCATGCCAGCGTAAAATATTAAATATCAAAGGGAATAATTATGGAATGAAAATAAATCTAAAAATAGAAGAAGCTAACAAAGCTGTTCTTCGATTTGAAACCCAAGCTCCTATTTATAAGTGAATTGTAAACGTAGATACACAATTCAAAAAATTTAATGAAGATATTTAAAATCATTTTTTTGCTTGCTTCTTCAGTTCAATTTTTCATAGATAGAAAAAAATAACAGCAATCTATTATATATATGAACTTTACGAAAAATTATATATGTTAATCAACCTTTTGAAAAGTTTTTCTAAAATAATAGAAATCATCTTTAATCTTTCAAGGTTATTTGTAATTAGTTCGGTGTGTTTGTCTATGCCAGTACGCCAGTATAAATCCTGTGTTGTTAAAATTAAAGTGCATTTGAATGTTGAAGAAAATCACGTTTATGGTTAACTATATATTTTGAGTAAATGAAGCATCTTAAATTATGCAATAGGAGTATGATCTCTTACATCAATGAAATTGTATTATTTTTTTTAGATAAATGCTTTTATAAGATGCATAAAAAGACACATTTCAATTTAAATTTTACATCAGTTTTAACAAGCAATTATTTAAACAGAAAAATACATAGTAAAAATTATTGAACTAAGTCAAAGTTGACTTATATATTTCGCTAATAAAAACTACAGGTATTCTTAAACTTCTAAGATGGTCACCAGTATAGCAATGTTCGGCAAAAATAACATTCTAAATTCCCTACAGGTTTAATCTGATCAATGATGGTATGCTTATTCTTTGTCGATATAGATTTATTTATCATTTCTATATATAATTCAATTACTTTTTACTTTTATTTGTTTTATTTATTTTTTAATCTATGTTTTCAAAATTTTTATTTCACCTTATATTGCATAATCAGTTTCGAAATTGAGTTAGATACAATGCATATAAGTATAACTCATTTTTTCTTCTAAAATATCTCAAGGCCCTTTTACCTTAAAAAAATTACTTTGATTTTGATTTCTATTTATGTTACTTAATTTTTGTTTTATTTTGTGATAAACGAGATTTATGAATATTCGCTCTTACTTCACAAGTGCTCAATAATCTTTTAAAAATTTAATATTAAGAATTTTTTTGCCCCTTCTTCCCAATAAAAAAGCGTTTATAATGTTGATTTCAAGAATATCGAGTTTGAAAAAAAAATGGCCTATCTGAGTACAATGCTAATAAAGAAAAACAGAGAAAATAGTTTTAAAAAATGACATCTATATAAATTAACAATAGCTAATGGTTAAATGCATTTGATTGAATATCTAATATTAAAAAAAATGTCAATAAATTCGAAATGCTGCAACAATGTACATAATGAATGGATTCAAAAACCATTTAGTTTCACATTGTAGATACTTATTACTTAAAAAAAATCAAAAAGTGAAAAAACTTTTTGAAAAAAAAAAAAAAACGATAAGTAACTGACTTCCATAAAAAAAAAGTAAGCTAAAAGTCGTATAATTTTTTGTCTGAAAACAGAATATATGTTTCAGTCAGTCAAAAGTTATAAGAAAAATATAAAACTTTCACGGATGGTAAAAAAAAGCACTGTATATTTCCCGCCAGAAGAATTACACAGTTACACATAGAAATTCAAATGTGAAAACTACGTTTTTATATTTATTTATTTAAATATATTTTTAAACAGTTAATGCTCAGCATCCTAAAATTTGAACATTGTAATTCTTCTGAAATAAAATTATATTATTTAAGTAGAATTATTTGCTCTCTTTTACGAATATTTTATACAATTTTTAAATTGGTGTATTCAGAGTAATATAATGTGATGGTGGTTTAGTGCAGTAATGGTCAGCCCGACTTTCTTCCAACACAACAGATGAACAGTTCGACTTCGGGTTCTGTAAGATGATGCTTCGGAAAATGTGTACCAAGTTCTGTTGAGTACTAAGCAGTAAAGGTTCTGTGTTTGGCTACCACCTGACTGAAATAGCATCATAAATTGCATTGGACAAACATGCTTTATCTTTTTAACTCGCATAGTCTTACTTATTTCTTTTATAAAAATATTTGTATGACATTCTATTACTTATTTTAATTCCATTTTATATTATTTTTTTTCTAATTTTCTTCTCTTTTTACAAAAATTTATCTAACCAAGATTGTATTCCTTACAATAGCGATGCACAACCTTTTTGCCAGAAAATCGTTTAACACCAGAATATTTCAAAAGTGACGTTTGTTTTCTTTCATAGCAAAATTTCTGTCATTATTATAAGGAAAATTATTCTGTATAAAATTACTGGTATCAGTTTGGCCCGCGGGCCACAGGTTGTGCACCCCTACCTTACAATATGTAACCATTTTCAAACTATTTTAAAATATTGCGAAACCAGATTTTTCGTCATTCATTCATAAAATCCCAAAAGAAAATTTTATCTCTCCCTCCAACCTATAATTTTATTGATAATACAAATACGTGATAATCTTATAATAAGAAATTCTTATTGCTGAAATCTGAAAATATATTGCCAAAAGTAAAATATTATTACGCTTTTACCGATTTAAGTAAAAGATGTTTACTATAAAAAAGTAAGGAATCATGTGGTTTCACGTAGAAATAATTAAATTTACACCTAAAGGGTATTGAAGATTGATGTATTGCGCTTCTTTTATTTACACCAAGATGTGTTGTTTCGAGGAAAACTACAAGTGCTCTTAAATTTTTAAGCGGGTCACGTTTATCTGGAACTACAATTTTTTTCTCAAAACGATCATGTAGAATTACGTTAGAGATACATGTTTGTATCTGTTATAGTTTTTTCTAATAGGTATTTTTAGTTATTTAAAAAGAATGTTTTTTGTTAAAGAGTAATCTATAATTTAGAGACATGATATAGGCTTCGTTCATTAATATCGCAGGGTGTTATTTTGAACTAAACAGAAGGTGTACTTGAATTTTTTTAGGCTGTCACGTTCTTAGCTAACTACACGTATATAGCAAATGTCAGATCTGAATATAGTCTAGCAAAACATATTAAACTCGCTTATACGCATGAAGATATAGCTGCTTCTTCTTTATGAAAATTTATGGCAGAATTATATTGCTAAATTATTTTTTTTTACTTTCTAAATAAAGACTTTCTTTCTCTTAAAAATTTTAAGTGAAAAAAAAATAAATTTTTAAACGCTAAATTATAATGTTAAAGTGATCACTTTTTTGATTAACCATGCGTGTAGGTATTTTAAGCTAATTAATTCATGCATATTTTTCTAAACTGTAGTTGTTTGTTTGGTTAGTTTGCTGAATTTATTTAACCTTGTTACGTATAAAGAAGTTCTTGTATAGGCGGCAAACAGCCTACTTATTCAATTTGGCACCATTTGACTGAAAACAAGAAATGTTTTCATAACGAGTGTCAAATATGTAACTCGAGCAAGAAGTTTAAAGAGCATTAACATCCCATTATGAAGCAATTTTTGCAAAACCAAATGTTGAAAAAGGAAATCAGAAGCATATTTTAACAGAATAGCAATGATATTGCATTCCATTAACACGTATTTGTTTTCATAGAACTATCTGCCTTAGGTGATGCTACTAAAAGAAAAAAATAGAAGTAAACAGGTGACTTGTTTTTTAAAAACATTTTTTACTTGAACCAAAACGACACACTGGCTACGCTAGAGATTACCTTGGAGATTAATCCCTTGGGGCGAGTGACTGGTAAACGTGGCACTTAACACTAAAACAGCCGGGTATTTTACTACAATTTTATAAAAAGTTTTTCGCACCAGAATTATAATTTTAAACTATTTAACTTATTTAATTAGTCTATTTTCGTGCTGCATGTATTTAACGTATCTTTAGAAAAAAATTCTCGTTCGAATCGACCGTTATCATTCCGGCAGGGGTCATTTTGACCCCTATTGGCGGTTCTAGTGTTAAAGGGCTCAGAATCCTTCATTTTATTTCCAGTTCTTTTCAATTGCAAAATTTAATTCCTTTATTAAGGCCCCACACTAGGCACAAAAAAAGACCCGGATGGTAATGTAAAGTCTATGGGGGCGTTCTTTTCAAATATCTCGCTCAAATTTGAATATTTTTGCATAATTTTTTTTTTGCATTTATAACTGAAAACGTTCCACAACAGGCCTAGTTTTTACTTCTTCCATTTTGGTTTCAGATTTTTTTTTTTTTACTTTAAATTTCAAAACCGGTTCTGAAATTGAAACGATCATAATATAAAAAATTTACATGCAAAATCGAAAATGTAAAAACTAAGCCGGTTGTAGATTGTCCTCAACTATCCTATGCAAAAACATCACGTCAAAATATTAAAATTTGAACGACATATTTGAAAAGAACGCCTCCATAGACTTTACAAGCTACACTTTTTGTAGCACTGTAACCAGATGTAAGCAAAATGTAAATACAATAATCAGTTAACATTCACAAGTACCTAAAAAGTTCTTACTATACCACAAATATATCTATATATTCGCGACAAAACACGGGCCATTTCCGTCATACCTCTACAAATTTAATAAGGTTTTCTCGCCGAATTGCACCTGTGGTCATATAAGAAACTCTTTGCATTATATTCTAAGTTGTACATTAATCTCACACTTTCACTTTACAAAAGCACGGTTAACATCATCATCATCATGGTTCTCCTTATTCTTAAAAAAGTCAAACCTGCTCCAAAAAATTATAAATTGTGTTAGACTAAACAATCTATATGTATTTCATGATACCTTGCTGCCAATTGATTAAATGTTCCGTTAGAAACATTAATGTGCAATTTTTTTATTTCAACTTCCACAGACTCATCTCTTATGAAAATAATAACTGTAATTAATCTGCACAATAAACCATGCAAAACTTTGTCTGTTTGTAGGATGAGAGATGTCTAATTTGCGTCATCGGGTGGGGCTAATAGTGCTTTAGCTCATGAATAGGCCTCCTCACCTAGTGGAATCTTGAAACTTGATCAGTGCATGGTAGGCCTCAATGCCCAGCTGACTCTCTTGATCAATGTCAACATTATGTTTATTTATGATTATTGTTGTGTTTGTTTAAATTTATTTTCAAATTTAATATTTCATTAACAATTGTAAAACAAACAATATTTAAATATTACTGGCTGTTCACTCCTCAAAATAGAGATTTTAATCAAATTAGAGACTTACTCAACTGAGTTATTCAACTTAAGGGAAAAAAAATAAAAATAAAACAAATAAAAATAAAGGAAAATGGAGGTTGTAGAAGAGAAATTTCATATGAACTAAAATTTTAGTATTATTTCAATTAATTGTATACTTTCATTTTTTTCCTATCATGTTTAATAATTATTTTTTTATTAATTCTTATCTTTACCCTCTTATCGATAGATTAAATTTGTTTCACCTGTTGCTATATTGAGGATGGGGCATGCCGCCCAGATGATTTTTTTTAAAACTCGTATACCCTTACGAATACAGTGGAGAACTACGATGTAGTTGATTTTAAATGTGTCTTTATAACCACATTGGTATAGCAACATATACCACTGTTTTTTCCTTTTTTACAAGCAAAGATTGCTGGAAAATTCTAGTGAAACTCTCTTACCTTTTATTCCAAATTTCATTAATTAAATATATAATTTTAAATAAATATCAAATATATAAGAAATATTCGTATATAATATTCAAATATAAAGTGAAAAATGCTTTTTATTTTACATTTTCTGTGTGTAGAACGGGGAGGGAGACTGAGCGCAAGTAATAACGTTGTAAAAAAAAAAGGCGCGACTACTCAGATGATAAATTTAAAAGGAAAATCGATTCAGCAACATTTATTTACATTGAAGTTCATAAACCAAAGATCGGTTCTTCTGAACAGTCGTATATCAATATTTTTTTCATCCATCTCCTAGAAACTAAATTTTGTAAAATTGAAATTTTTTTTACAACATGTATTTTTTAATGCTTCATAAATATATTTTTGCATTTTATACTTTTCACTATTTAAAATATAATGAAACCTAAATGCGTTTATGACTTCGACTCATTATTCGCGATTTTGAGATTCGTGGACGTTCCCACGAACCTAAATCTGGCAAATTTTAAAGGATTACAGCGTATTGGAAACTAAATCCAATAGTTATCGTTGTCGACGTAGGAAATGCCTCATTTTGCTGCTAATGATTAAAAAAGTAAATGCCGGCTGGGCCTACAGGCGGAGGTAGATTTCGAAGAGTGCTCATTTCAACAACAATAAATAAAATATGATTACAGATAAACCCAGTTTAACAACTTTATTTGTCCTCTTTTGAGAAAATTTTAATTTCATTTTTCTGTAAGGATTGGTTTTATCCGAATCATCTTAAGCTAAATTCGGCTCAAATGCCCATTTCGATAACGTATTTTGAAATAATTCTGACTTTATTAAAAAATCGACTAATACAGCACATTATATAGTTCCTAAATAACAAAAGACTGTCAATTGAATGCGTTTGAGAGCAAAATTGAATTTAAAAATGAGTTATAAAATAACCAATTTTGAATAAAACCTCAATTCTTAATCATGATGCTTCAGGAAATTTTGCGTGAAGTGCCCACTTTGACAGCATTTTTAAAAATATATTCAGCTTTTATCAAAAAACTGAACAATGCGAGACATTATACAGCTCGTATATAAGATAACCTGTCAATTGTAGGCGTTTGAAAGCTAAACTGAATTTAAAAGTGAGTCAGAAAGAACGCAATTTGTTAGTTCAATGCTTCCTCAAATTTGCAATCACGATAACTTCTCGAAATTCTGTTCAAAATACCCTTTTTGGCAGTCTTTTTTTAAATATATTCTGTCTTTATCAAAAAATTGACCAATGCGTCATATTATACAGTTCTTAAATAAGAGGACTTGTGAACTGGATGCGTTTGAGAGTAAAAATGGATTTAAAAATGAGTCAGGAAAAACGCAATTTGTTATTTGAATACTTCTTCAAATTTCCTATCACTGTCACTTCGGGAAATTCTGTTCAAAATACCCTTTTTGGCAGCCTTTTGTGAAATATATTCTGTCTTTATCAAAAATCTGACCAATATTTCACATTATATAGTTCCTAAATAAGAGGATCTGCCATTTGGATGCGTTTAAAATAAAAAATGAATTTATAAAACGATTCAGAATGTAAGCAGTTTGGATTAGAGGTTTTTTTCTCCAACTCCAATTTTTGTTTAATTTATTTTTGCTATAAGAATATTATTGAGAAGATGTCAAATGAATTTAATTGGATTTGATAGTTTAAAAATTCACAAAGTTATGGATTTTTTTCCTTTTTCGAAAGCCCTTTTTATTTTTGTTTTTAATTTTTTTTACCGGTAAGAGTTAGTCCTATCAAAAACTTGCAAATACAAAAGTTTTAGGTAATTTTGAGAATATTTATAAAAAATTTAGATGGATTTGATATCTTGAGAATTGACAACGTTATGATTTTTTTCTGCCAAAAACCCTATTTTTTTCGCCCCTTGAACACATTTTTAACTTTATCAAAAATCTGTCATGCATAAACGTTTGGCCCATTATTTAGAAGTAATAAAGTTTAAACAGATTAGATATTTATTTTCATTAAGAAGTTATGGGCTTTTTTCTGTTTTCACAAAAACGCCGCCTATTTCGACCCCCTTTGTCCGATTTTACCCATTAACGAACTTAGCCGAGATTTTATCCCCTTTGATTTTATGTACGAGTTTGGTGGAGATTGGTGAAGAATTATAGAAGTTATCGTGTCCATAAAAAAGTGATATATATATATATATAGAGAGAGAGAGATAAAGATAGATAGATAGATAGATAGATAGATAAACTAGTGCGAATGCAATAGGTAATATTTCATACGAAATCTACCTAAAAATGATCACAATCTTTATCAGAGTAGTTATGAATTGAAAATCACTTCACAGCAATAATATTGTTCCAGCGTATATGGGGTTCTTTTGATCTTATGGTTAGACAACTTCAAACTCTTGTCAGAAAAGTAGAAAATAATTTATTTACAGAACTTCAGAACAACAGAGTCTTCGAAACTCACAAATATTTCTAGATATTCAAAAATAACTGCTCAAATATATCGTACAAGTACAGATTTAGATCCCAGAGACTCTTTATACAACGTCTCAACACTTAATAACATTCATAACAACATAAATGAAGCTCAAGCAAACTCGCTTAACAAGCGCCTTGTTCACTCAATGACTGACTGGTAAATAATAATAACAGCTCCCATCGCTTCTCTTCTTATATAGGCTCGCAGCATGTGCGAGAAATTTCTAGAAACATCTCGAAAAATCCACGGAACAACAAACAATGTATCAGTATATCTAAGGGGGTTACCATGGAGAGGAAAGGGTTACCATTTCTAACAATCGCCAAGTTTGTCTCCAACTTGGCGATATATCGCCAAATTTGGCGACCAAAATTAGTCATCAAAAGTGACGCCAACTTGGCGATATCTCTAATATTTCGCAAAGCTGCCATAGACATTCACTGTATATAATAGACAAGTTTGCTTGATAACAGAGACAATGTAACAAAAACTAATATTAGTAAAGAAATGGAGCTTAATAAGATTATTTACATTATTTTACAGAACAAACACTAAATATTTATAAAATTCGTAACACTACCCCTTCCTCAAAGACTGCACGTCACAGGCAGTGCAATCCTTGAGTTAGAGGAAAACACTTAAAATAAGTAAACAAATAAATAAATAAATAAATAAATAAATAAATAAATAATAAGATTTACATAAATAAGAACTAATTGCTATTTACATATTTACAAAATGTGACTTTCATGACCATGGTCTGAAATTCCAGTTTTGAATTTCTATTCACTTTGGACAAAATAAGGGGCTAGCCGGTTGTAATGTACGACCTTGGACTTGGTGTGTGGCGATTTTCGTATGCGTATGACGACGTCATTCAGCCTGTTGACGACTGTGTAAGGACCGTCCCAGTTTCTTTGTAGTTTTGGTGACAGTCCTTTACGACGTATCGGATTCCACAACCAAACTTTGTCACCTTCGTTGAACTCATGTCCTGTTGCCTTTGTGTCGTACCGTGTCTTCATCTTTTCCGTTGCCAGTCCGATTCGGTTCCTCGCTAGACGATGAATCTCCTCAATCCATGCCTGGAGTTCACCCACGTATTCTTTAGGCGACAAAGGAGCGTCAGGAGGACGGCCAAACAAAAGATCCGCAGACAGACGAAGATCACGACCAAAGAGCATTTGAGAAGGGGAGTAACCAGTGGCCTCATGAGTGGCACTCCTGTAGGCAAGCAGGAAAAGAGGCAATTTCTTGTCCCAGTCCTGTTGGTCTCTAGACACCAGGAGAAAGAGGCTATTTAAGATTGTACGATTGAACCGCTCCACCATGCCGCCCGATTGCGGATGTAGAGGTGTAGTTCGAGTTTTGTCCATGCCGAGTAGTCCACACATTTCTTTAAACACAGCCGAATCAAAGTTTCTTCCTTGATCAGAATGGATTTGAAGAGGAACTCCGTATCTGGAAACCCAGTGTTAAACCAGTATGTCTGCTACGGTTACCGCCTCTTGATTAGGAATGGCGTATGCTTCAAGCCACTTAGTGAAGTAGTCCATGACAACGAGGATGTACTTATTGCCATCAGATGTTCTAGGAAGTGGACCCAGGATGTCTAGAGCAATTCGTTCGAAAGGAGCTCCTACATTATAACGTTGCAATCGTCCGCGGGTGCGCCTCTTTGGACCTTTACGTGCTACACAGGTGTCACAAGTTCGACACCTCTTCTCCACGTCACTGCGAACATTATTCCAGTAGAAACGCTCTCGAACCTTTTGCAGGGTCTTCATTACACCAAAATGACCTCCTGTGGGACTACCATGCAGTTCTTGAAGGACCATAGAAATTCTCGATTTAGGGAGTAGTAGTTGCCATCTACATGTCTTTCCATCGTCAGACTCCCATTTTCGGTACAAGATACCGTTCTTCAAATGTAGGGAATCCCAGAGAGCCCAATAACGTTTAGTCGTAGGATGGTAATGGGCCATGTCTTGCCAGCTGGGCTTCCTGTTGGACTCCTCTTTCAGCTCTAGAATTGGCTTAATTTCAGGATCAGCAAGTTGATCTTTTCGCAGGCTCTCGTCACTCCACAGATCTTGCGATGATGTAGACCCAGTTGTAACTTGTCTTACTATAGGACCTTTGACATTAAATTTCTTCTCAACCCGGTCGCAGTATCTACAATTCTCTGAGCAGGGTCTTCTTGAGAGAGCATCTGCATTTCCATGTGATGAGCCTTTTCGATGGCGTATCTCCATATCGTACTCTTGAAGCTTTTGTATCCACCTGGCTATCTGGCCTTCAGGGTTCTTAAAATTCAATAGCCAAGTTAGAGAACCATGATCAGTTCGGATCAGGAATTTTCGATCGTAAAGATAGTGATGAAAGTGGTCTACGGCTTTCACTACAGCAAGAAGCTCTTTTCTTGTTACGCAGTAGTTTCGCTCGGCCTTTGACAAGCACTTGCTGAAATAGGCGATAACACGCTCCTGGCCGTCGATTTCCTGGGACAGTACAACGCCAATGCTTTCGTTGCTTGCATCCGTATCAAGTATAAACTGTTTATCGATTTGAGGATACGACAGAATTGGAGTGGGTGTCAAGGCTTCCTTAAGCTTTTCGAAAGCAGCGTCACATTCCTGTGTCCACATAAATTTTTGATTGGCTTCTGTTAATTTATGAAGTGGTCTTGCAATCATCGAGAAGCCTTTGACGAATTTTCTGTAATAGGTGCATAATCCTAGAAAACTTCGAAGTTGGTGAACATCTGCTGGACGATTCCAATTTTTCACGGCAGATATCTTCTCCGGATCAGTCCTAACTCCTTCCGCCGAAATGATGTGTCCAAGGTAGGCGACTTCATTACGAAACAAACTGCACTTCGAAGGGCTTAACTTCAAATTAGCTTCCTTTAACTTTTGTAGCGCCCGCCTGAGGTTGTTCAGATGTTCATCAAAAGATTTTCCTATGATTATGATATCGTCTAAATAAACAAAACATGCTTCATATGACAGCCCCCGAAGAAACGTTTCCATAAGGCGTTCAAAAGTTGCAGGTGCATTACATAGGCCAAAAGGCATTACCTTGAATTGCCATAATCCTTGTCCCGTTGTGAAGGCAGTCTTCTCGCGGTCGTCGGGAGGGATCTCTACCTGCTAGTAACCACTCTTCAGGTCTAAAGTCGAGAACCAAGTGTTGCCCGCAAGTGTGTCAAGAGTGTCGTCAATCCTTGGCAGAGGGTAACTATCCTTTTTGGTGACGTCATTCAGTCGGCGGTAGTCTACACAAAATCTTGTAGAACCATCCTTCTTTCTTACTAATACAATGGGAGACGCCCATAGACTTGTCGACGGTTCGATGACGTCATTTTCTTCCATATCCATAATTAAATTCTGCACCTCATCTTGCTTGGCAAAAGGTAATCGCCTAGGGTGCTGTTTAATAGGAGAGTGATCTCCCGTGTCAATTCGGTGTTGTGCCATTTTAGTTCGTCCAAAGTCTTCAGATGTTTGGGAAAATAAACTTTGGAATTCTCTAATTAAATTTTCCGCAGCTTCCATCTGTTTTGGATCTAAGTCTGTATTTTGTAACAAATCCTTGACTAAATTATCTGAAGATTTCTCAGAGTGACTGGAATTTTGACTTATGCACGTCACAGGAGCACATGACGCTATCACCTCTCCTTTCTTGATAGTCCTCGTCTTATCACTGATGTTAGCAATTCTGACTGGAATGGTCTTCTTCGAGAGGTCCACCACAGATGAAGCCACCAATACTCCTGCTTGTTTACTACTGTCCTTGGGATAATCTATATGGCCTAACCGATAATTAGTTTTATTTTTAATTACAGCTGGAATTTAAAATTCTGTTCTTGGATCAAGATTGATGTCTTCTTTGGCTATTACTGTTTGTTTTCATTCAATTTCGTTATTTAATCCAAAAAGACTTATTTCTTCAAATTTTCAGAGCATTTTGTTATTTTTGAAATCAAGTTCGAAGCCAAACTTCTTCAGAAAATCTAGTCTGATTAAGCAAGGATCTGTTATGTCAGCCACATATGCCGTATGGTAATATTTCGTTTCTCCAAAGTTGATGGTTAAATCGGTCTTTCCATATATGCCTATCTTGTCGCCCGTCACAGTTTGCAGGGTAACGCAGGGTGGAATCCAGATGAGTTTGCATTTCGATTTCCGAGCAAAATCTTCTCTTATTATTGTTACATTGGCTCCTGTATCCACAATCATACGGCATTGAATCTCGTTAATAAATTTTATCACATATAATTCATTATCGCCGCCATTCATTTTCGATATCTGAAGGATCTTCAGGTGGGGCTTTTTATTCTTTGGTCTTGAATTCATCTCACGTTCGTGGATTTTGGGGCAATTTCTTCGGAGATGTTTTGTATCACCGCACAACCAGCACGTGAGATTCTGTCTTCTTGAGCTTGTTCTTCCATATTTTAAAGCTTCAATCTCTTGATTTAATTTCCTAATTTCTTTCAAGACGTCGCTCTCAGTTTCTGAGCTTTTGTTCACCGTTGCCCCTCGGACTGAATGACGATCTCTTCAACTGGCTTGAGTAGCTGCTTCCAACTTTAAGGCATATAGTAATGCAGCCTTTAAATCCTGCACATCTGCCATTCGTACCGCTCTCTGCACTTCTGGATCTTTTATTCCGTCTACGAAATATTGCAGTGAGAGCATTTCCCGTACATTTGTTGGACAGTCAATGAATGCTAAGTTTGCAATCCGTTCAATTTCCGAGGCAAACTCTTGAAGGGTTTCACTCGATTTTTGATGGCGGTTCTTCATATGTATTCTCGTATAATCCTTGAAGAATTTTTCTCCGAATCTCATTTCAAGTGCACAACTTAGAGTGTCAAAATTGAGTTGCGTCATATCGGGCAATGTTTGCAGCACGTCGGCGGCTTCTTCTCTTAAAGATGCTGCCAGTTGACAAGCTTTCACCTCGTCACTCCATTTGTTCGCTTCGGCTACAATGATGAATTGGGTCTTGTAAACTTGCCAGGAAGTCTTTCCGTCGTATGTCGACAGCTTGATGTGCACGGGAGAAGCAGGCGGATTCCTAAATTCTTCATAATTACCACTGGACGCTGAAAGCTTCTTCTGAAGATCTTGTACTTTTTTATTTAGCTTTTCATCTACTTCACCTAGTATTTCTCTTCAACGTTACTGATTTTCTCTTCAACGTTACTGATTTTCTCTTCAACGTTACTGATTTTCTCTTCAACGTTACAAACTTCATTCTGAATTTTCTCTTCTACTTCCGCCATTTTCCTTTCCATTTTCTGTTCAACATTACTTACTTCATTCTGAATTTTCTCTTCTACTTCCTCTATTTTCTCTTCTACCGAGCTTATTCTTCTCTCTACAGACGAGAACTTTTCTTCTAAAGTTTTCTTCATTTCTTCTTGGCCTTTATTAATCTTTTCAGTCACATCTTCTTGGCATTTGTCAATTTTATTTGTCAACTGTTCCATTCTTTCTTCGTTTTTATTCATTTTTTCCGCCAACTCTTCTTGGCCTTTATTCATCTTTTCCGCCAACTCTTCTTGGCCTTTTGATAACTCTTCTTGGCCTTTATTCATCTTTTCCGCCAACTCTTCTTGGCCTTTTGATAACTCTTCTTGGCCTTTGTCGATTTTATTGGTCAGCTCTATCCTTAATCCGTTAATAGCTTCTAACAGTTCTTTCAGTTGTCCGTCCATCGTTCTTGTTTTCGCCATAAGATCCCACTTCTGACACCAAATGTTCCAACGTATATGGGGTTCTTTTGATCTTATGGTTAGACAACTTCAAACTCTTGTCAGAAAAGTAGAAAATAATTTATTTACAGAACTTCAGAACAACAGAGTCTTCGAAACTCAAAAATATTTCTAGATATTCAAAAATAACTGCTCAAATATATCGTACAAGTACAGCTTTAGATCCCAGAGACTCTTTATACAACGTCTCAACACTTAATAACATTCAAAACAACATAAATGAAACTCAAGCAAACTCGCTTAACAAGCGCCTTGTTCACTCAATGACTGACTGGTAAATAATAATAACAGCTCGCATCGCTTCTCTTCTTATATAGGCTCGCAGCATGTGCGAGAAATTTCTAGAACCATCTCGAAAAATCCACGGAACAACAAACAATGTATCAGTATATCTAAGGGGAGTTACCATAGAGGGGAAAGGGTTACCATCGCCAACAATCGCCAAATTTGTCGCCAACTTGGCGATATATTGCCAAATTTGGCGACCAAAATTAGTCGCCAAAAGTGACGCCAACTTGGCGATATCTCTAATATTTCGCAAAGCTGTCATAGACATTCACTGAAAATAATAGACAAGTTTGCTTGATAACAGAGACAATGTAACAAAAACTAATATTAGTAAAGAAATGGAGCTTAATAAGATTATTTACATTATTTTACAGAACAAACACTAAATATTTACAAAATTCGTAACAGTATGAAGAAAATTAAAGATCATATTTTTGTCAACATTGAAATAAAAACACTTGTGTGTATTTGCGACGTGATAATGAGTTCTGCAACTATATATTATCATACCAATCCTCACATGGGAGTTCTATATCACCATGTGACAGGTGAGAATATCATGAACAATTTACAGTGATGTTTTAAATTTTGTTAAGAGTCAGAAATAATAAGTTCAGATGGAAGTAATAATTATATTGCTGTATTGCTTAAATAACACTTGTAACATTATTTTTTACCTATAGATGAGCAAAATTCTTGTCTTTTCCTTGTCCAGGAGAAATAATTGTCATGGCAACTTTATAATCAGTGTTTCTAAAAAACTACCACTTAATCCTATGAGGGATAAGCAATTGCGTTTGTGCAAAACTGAATTCTCACCGGAAATTAAAAAATATATTCATTTCAAAATAAGGAAAAGCAGTTATTTAATTCTTTTTCCTAAAAGTTGTAAAAGTGAAATTCAATTAAAAGTTTCTACTGCAAATCTTAGTTAATTTAGGTGGCGAGGGAGGGTTATAAAATGTCGCATCATCGTTTAATATGTTAAGAATCACAGTCAACAACTGAAATTATGTTATGATTGTGTTATTTGTACATTTAATAATTAAGACGAACATTTGAAGAATGGGTAACACTTTTAGACTGTATAATACACTTATTTATGAAATTTTCTTGATTGTTAAAAGTTTTTGTAGAGAAATGGTGTGATGAATTGGATTTAATTTTTTTTATAACTTTTTTAGGATGGGACCTGTATAATGAGAAGACTGTTCCAATGTTAGAAAAAAAGTGGATACTGGAGAAGTGACTCGTAAAGCTGTGCCAGACGATGAGTGAGTACATGTTTAAATTCTTTTGTTTCATTTAAGCTCTTAATACACCTTTTATATAGTCTATCTTTTATACCTCTGTCTTAAAGAAAGGTATTTTCATGCCAAATATTGTAAAACTATTTAAATCTGGAATATCGGCCCCATGTTAAAAACTCTTATTATATTGATTTATTTTTATGGCCATACATCACATATTTTACAGTATTTTAGGTAGATTTCGTATGAAATACTACCTATTGCATTGTCTCCCATGTTGGAATTTCTGAAAAATTTTTGCGGATCTACACGAATCATGACTCCTAGACCCCAAAACTACCATCAGTAAAAAAGTTTATATATATATATATCTATCTATCTATCTATCTATCTATCTATCTATCTATCGGTGTATATCACTTTCTTCTAGACACGATAACTTCCATAATTATGCTCAGATCTTCATCAAACTTTTACATAAAATCAAGGGGTATAAAATCTCGGTTAAGTTCATTAATGGGCAAAATCGGACCAAGGGGGTGGAAGTTAGGAGGGTTTTTGTGAAAACAGAAAAAACGCGATAACTTTTTAATTAAAATAGATATCGAATCGGTTTAAAGTTTATATTACTTCTAAACAATGAGGAAAAAGTTTATGCGTGACAGATTTTTGATAAAGTTATAAATGGGCTCAAGGGGCGAAAAAAACATGGTTTTTGGGAGAAAAAAATTCATAACTTTGTCAATTCTGAAGATATCAAATCCAACTAAATTTTATATAAATGTACTCAATATTATCTAAAACTTTTGTATTTACAAGTTTTTGACAGGACCAATTTTTACCGATGAAAAAAATTAAAAACGAAAAGAAAAAGGGGGGAGGAAAAAGAAAAAACCCATAACTTACTCAATTCTTAAGCAATTAAATCTAATTAAATTTATTTTATATCTTCACAATAATATCTACAACTTTTATATTGACAAGTTTTTCATAGAACCAATTCTTATAGCAAAAATAAATTAAACAAAAATAGGAGTTGGAGAAAAAACCTCAAATCCAAACTGCTTATATTCTGACTCATTTTAAAATTCATTTTTGATTTTAAAAGCATCCAAATGACAGATCCTCTTATTTAGCAACTATATAATGCGACTTATTGGCCAATTTTTTGATAAAGGCAGAATATATTTTTAAAAAGGCTGCCAAAAAAGGTATTTTGAACAGATTTCCCGAAGTTTTCATCATTAAAAAATTCATTAAGTATAACAAATTGCGTTTTTCATGAGTCATTTTTAAATTCATTTTTGTTCTCAAACCCATCCAATTTACAGGACCTATTATTTAGGAACTATATAACTTGACGTATTGGCCAGTTTTTTGATAAAGGCAGAATATATTTTTTTAAAAGGCTGCCAAAAAGGGTATTTTGAACAGAATTTCACGAAGTTGTGATTAAAATTTGAGGAAATTTAAGAAATTGCGTTTTTACCGAGTCATTTTTAAATCTTTTTTTGTTCTCAAACGCATCCAATTTACAGGTTGTCTTATTTAGGAACTATATAATGTGACGGAGTGGCCAGTTTTTTGATAAAGGCAGAATATATTTCAAAAAAGGCTGCCAAAATGGGCACTTCGCACAAAATTTCCCAAAGCGAGATGATTAATGAACTGTGGGTATTCAAATAACAAATTGGTTATTTTATGACTCATTTTTAAATCCAATTTTGCTCTGACACGCATTCAATTGACAGTTTTTTGTTACTTAGGAACTATATAATGTGCTTATTCGTCGATTTTTTGATAAAGGGTGAATATATATATTTTAAAAGCTGTCAAAGTAAGCACTTCGCAAAAAAATTTCCTAAAGCGATCATGATAAAAGAATTGAGGTTGTATTCAAATAACAAATTGTTTATTTTATGACTCATTTTTAAATTCAATTTTGCTCTTAAACGCATTCAATTGACAGTTATTTGTTATTTAGGAACTGTGTAATGTGCCGTATTGGTCAGATTTTTGATAAAGGCTAAATATATATTTTAAAAAATCTGTCAAAGTGGGCACTTCGCACAAAATTTCTCAAAGCGATCTTGATTAAAGAATTGTGGATGTATTAAAATAATAAATTGGTTATTTTATGACTCATTTTTAAATTCAATTTTGCTGTCAAACAAATTTAATTAACAGTTTTTTGTTATTTAGGAACTATATAATGAGCATATTGGTCAATTTTTTAAATAAAGTAAGAATATAATTCAAAATATATTGGCAAAATGAGCATTTAAGTAGAGATAGGCATTTTTTTTTTTTTTTTTTTTTTTTTTTTTTTTTTTTTTTTGAGATGAAAACTTTTCGAAATCTACCTCCGCCTATAGGCCATGCCGAAAGGGATTTTTTTTTTATATTAGTATGTTGCTTATTTTTTATATATCCCTATTTTAACTAATATTAATTTATACCGTCACAACCATAATAAATGATATTTTTTCGACCGGATTTCTTTCAGCGCCGATAATAAGAAAACTACTTCATACGATAATATGATAATGGATAGTATTAAAAGAAATGTTTAAACAATGCGCTGAAATAGACAGTTTTTTAATCTAATCATTAGTTTAAGAGTTATTTAATGTTAAAGTTGATTGAGATTGTACCATTAAAAAAGTTTTATAGAAGTAAAGCTATACAAAGGAATTAAATATATGTATATTTTAAAAATATATAATACTTTCGAATGTCCCGGTGTGCACATTGCAATTATCTTTTTTTAGTTTGATTATGTGTTTTAGGATTTTATTCAATTGCTTACTCAAATGTTCAGCCTTCAAGAGAAATTTCTTTCATATTTTCGAAAATGTTATAAGTTTAAAATGTTGGCAACCGGAAAAATCGCGCGAAGAATAATATTTTTATTGAATTCAAATTTATTTACATTTGACTATTACAAATAGAAAAAAAAATCTTTACTAGAGATTAATAATTGCGTGATAAAAGAGAGAAAATATTGAAAACTACGCCACGAGAATGGTATTCAATCATGAATATTAAAAAAGAAAGATGAATATTAAATAATGAATAATGAGAAAATTACATGATATTTCAATTGGCATAGTAATAACATTGTAACAATTTATATAAAATAATTACACATGACATTTATTTCATATTTCTAAATGAATTTCTTAGCTACTGCTGCCAACTCATAGACAGCGCAAATAATAATAATCCATTTATAATGAAAAAAGTATTTTTGGGCCAATTTACTACATATAAAGAAAACTTTATTGAGAATTACGTCATGCTTGAAGCGACACATATGGAAACTTTAGTGAAAATTATAGGAGATTAGAAGCAAAACATTTAAAAAATATACTTTTGAGACGATTTTTAAAAACATTGTTAAAATATATCGGAAGGCAAAGACTGTGTTGATTGAGTTCATTTTACCTTAGTCGATTTTCAGATGATCTTGTTTAGTCAAACACCGAAACCGTCATTAGATGTCATAACAGCAGCTGATTCTACACAAAAATTCCAGAATAAAAGGGGAATGAATGGAAATTATTTTACTGGAACATCGCCATAGGACTTGTAATTATAATTGAATCAGTAATCTTTCGTAATCTTTTATAAATCTTTTGCGGTTCTGAACGGGGATTGAAGATTGTTCAATAAATAAATATGAATGGAGTATGATAAGAAATAACTCCTTGATGTTTAATTTTTTTTTACTTATAAAAATATTGTTTTAATATTTCATTATTTTGTACTTTTAAAACTTACTTATATGCTGGTATTGTTATTATTATTATTATTATTATTATTATTATTATTATTATTATTATTATTATTATTATTATTATTATTATTATTATTATTATTGTTGTTGTTGTTGTTGTTAATATTATTATTATTATTATTATTATTATTATTTATATTTTTAGCCATTATTTATTTTAAATAATTAGAAGGAATAATAAGAAATAAAATCTAAATAAAACTGTGAACTTTTTTTTATCATATTGCAATATTAATCGTAAAATATTTTTATTTCAACCAAAATGAAAATACATTGGATTTTTATATTTTATAATATTATGATTTCTAAAAGTGGTTACATTTTATTTTTCGTTTATTTTAGGAAATGGAACGCTATAACTAACTTTTTCAAACTTTTATCGCAGAGATTTATTACTGAAAGTATCTTCCATGCAAAATAAGTTTGTCTTTCTTATAACTTTTGCAATTAAGGAGATGTAAGCTAGGAGCTATGTATACTTAGCTGAACAAGAAAGTTTGAACTTGCTGAAGCAAATTTTAGCATATCCAATTTACTGTATTTGTTATAGATTTTCTTACTTTAATAAATGAAAACTATTCACATGTGGTAAACTTATTATTATGTCAAATACGCGATATACCTTTTTTTATCTCTTATCTGTAACTAAAATAAGTAATTTAAATAATATAATTCAAAAACCAATTATATTAGATGTATCGTTTTAATTGTAAAAATATTTCATATGACGACCTTTGTAATGTGAAAATCCCTATATATCTAAGTTAGCTTAAAAAAATAAAGCAATTTAATTTTTTACATAGTCCTTGAATCATATATTCTATACGTAAAAAAAAACTCTCAAACTTAAGTAATTTCCCAAGTTGATTCTTATATGATTGAAATTAATCGAATCAAGTTTGTACACTGTAAAAAATTTCCGTTAAATTTACGGCAAAAACTAGTGGCAACATTGCTGTCAGAAATTTGTGCTGAAATATAACGATTTTTTTTTTTTTTTTACAGTGTAGGAAATTTACAAATTTACTTCATTTTTTGGCACTAAAATCAGAAACAAAGAATGCTGATCATCAGTAAAATTTAAAAGTCTTAGCTTGATATATATGATCTTTCATGGACTGGCCCGGAGAAATGACGACGAGCAGGGCCCGACAAAAGAATTAAACGGGAGTTTTATACCCCCCCCCCCCCGCCCAAATTAATTGTAATCTACATAAAGCAGATTTTGTACGAGCAAATTTAATATCCGAGCGAATTTCATGATCACCTTTTCTAACTTTAAATTTTATCCCAGCCCCCTCTATGAAATAATTTAAGCACCCTTTGCATTAATATAAGGTATTTCGTAAACCCCCTCCAAGATCATCCTGCCGTACAGGATCAAACTCCTTATTAAGTAAATTCTTCAATTTTAATGGCGGCTTCGCAATCAGTTTAAAATTAAACTTTTTAAAATTTAAATTCCTACTTCTCGAAACTACCTTTTAAATAGGAAAAGTAACTCTTTTACATTTTGTAAAATTCACCCCTTTATTGTAACCTTCAATTAACTCTATATTTTTAGATTAAAGTTTAGACTGTAAGTGTATTCTGTAAATTTAGGTTTCCCTTTCTGCAATCAAATTTTTATCTTTACTTTATGTATCCATTTTCTGATCAGAAATTTTTATTTTAAGTCCATTATAATGGAGCCCATTAAAATGCATATGCATAAAGGATTTGTTTGCAATGATACTGTTTCAGTTATTATTCCTAGGTTATGGATAGAGTTAAAGAATAAATTTCTCTTGGAAATCGTGGATTGGAGGAAACATATCGGAAATTAATTTCAAATCATAGTCTAATTTTTAATTGAATGTTTCACAGTAGAGTACGTGTTTTATGACATTGCCGCCTGTCCTTTGTATTGACAGTGAGACGATTTCCTTTTTTATATTATGATTATGGTTCTTAAATTGATTGGAATCTAAACATGTCAAAAATGATTTGTTTTTTAATAAACTGTGTAAAGCCTTTCTTAAGTATTAGAAAATGCTTATTAAAAAGATTGCTGTAAGTTTGGAAGATTCTTTTGTAAAGTTGCAGATTTATGTAAACTCACAAAAATTTGTTTGTAGTAAAGTGTACAGATCTAAAGTGTACTGATAAAATTTTAGTGAATAAAAGAGTTCTCTTCCATAGCACGACAAAGGTACGACATAATTTCTTTCCCAGTCATGAGACATATCTTTCGCAGTTAGGAGATGCTTTAACATAAGCAATCAGAAACGTTTCCAATGACTAAAAGGAAAAAGAAACTTTATTGCTTAACACTAGAATGGCGGTAAGGAGCCAATTTGGCCCCCACTAAATGAAAATATTTCAATTTAAACCAGAAATTTCTTTATAAAACAAGTTTAAAACATACAAAAGAAAGCTGAGTAAAAATTTCCATCTTTTTAGTGTTAAAATGAAAAAATAAATAACTAAATGAATTGTATTATCAAACCACTTGTTTTTATTTTATACTCCGATTTATTTGTAAATGCTTTTATGCACTTATATTACAATATAGATGAATGACACTCTAATTTTAGTGAGTTATAACTTCGATGGTTCCATTTCAATTTTAACTGAGCTCTTGCGGATGCTAGAACTTTGTGATCAGGAAAAATTTTCGATACCAGTATTTTCTTATTGAAAGTCTCTGATTAAATAAGGCGAAACTCCGCGTGTTTGAACTACAATTATTTTTCTAAAAAAATTTACTGGTATTCTCACTTAAAAATAACGGTACCCGTATAAACCATATTTAATGTGCCTTTAACATAAATAAATATAACAAAAATAAATGTTTTGGCCGACTAGAAGCCACAAGAAACTATAGTTGAAAACGATAAAATAAATTAAATTGTTGAAACCTTTTGGTTTTCTTTTATTTTACAATATAATTTTTCAGTTCTTTCACATACTTACATTGTGTGAATAACAACATTTAATATTTGTAAAATAATTTTTTAAGGAAAAAAAAAGTAATAAAAGTCCTAGGGAGACTAGGTATAGAATAGAATTTAAGGAAACAACGCCTTTATTTAACTTCTTTGAAAGGAAAGACCACGAAAACTTTTTGTTGAAATTTTCATCAGATAAATTTAACACTGACACGAAATAAGTTATTTCTTTTTTATAACTTTTATAATTAAGAAGGTGTAAGCTATTTTTGGTATATTTTAGTTTTGGTTGAACAAGTATGTTTTGTATTACTGGGAAGAATTTAAGAATTTTCAGTTTATTATTATTAGGATACATTTTTCTACTTAAAAAAAAAAAAAAAAAAAAAAAAAAAAAAAAAACATATCAATTTCGTATTATGCTGAGAAGAGGTTTCTTGATAGGTCTGTAAAAGTTGCCGTATTTGCTAAAATTTGTGAAAATTTCGAAGCTTGAAAGTATAATTTATATTTATTCAATCATAAATTTCTTGAGTACTTTTTACTGTTTATGGTATGAACATTAGGGGAAAAAGAAATCACAAAATACAATTTAATATTATTTAAGTAGATTCTTCTACTTTGACAAATGGAAAATACTGAAATATTGTAATATGTACATATAGAAGCGACTTTTTCTACTTTTATAATTTTTAATTTATGTTGAATTTATCACTTAATTAAGTTAACAGAAAAATTAAGTCAACAGAATTTACTAATATTTTAGGGAGTTTTGAAGTTTGACAGTAATTTAAAACTAGTTAATTATAAATTTTTATTCCTCCATGAAGAGACTCTGGTATAATAAAAAATCTGCACTAAAAAAGAAGAATATCAAATTTAATAGTATTTGAAGAATTTTTTTTTTTTACTTTAACACATATAATGCACAGGGGTGATTTAGTCCTTTATATAAATTAGAGCAGACTAGTGTTTGGTATATATCGTCCAACAAGTGACTTTGCTATGTTGCCATTTTCACGCAGTTGTAGAAGTAATTTTTGTTTTTAATTAAGTGTAGAAGAGAATACTATTAATTAACGATTACTAATTAATTAATAAACACTATTAAATATAAGTCTTTGTTTTACTTTATTCTCATAATCGTTATTTATTTAAGCAAAATTTAATAAAGAGAAATGCAATAAAAAAGTAAAAGAAATCGCTCTTACTATTTACCTATTTTTTTTGTGGATCAGAAGAGACATTTTAAATATATTTGGATTATAGTGGCTACCAAGGATGAATTATCAAGCAATTGGTGTTAAAAGCCAAATTATGACGTATTTAACATTTCATGACGCATATATAATGTGTATATTTCCGTGAAGATATTTTCCGCCAATTTTATAGGGGACCGTCAATAAATTAAAAAAGATTGAATATCTTTTGGATAACCCTGTCAAAAGTAATGCAGCAAAAGCACTCAAACTTTAGATTATGATTAAGTGGATTATTGTAATAAACTGTGTTCATTTTTATGTCGATAGCATGTACACTCGTAGAAATTTTTTTATAAAAACAGTCCCAAATTTTTCCAAGATTTTTGCTTATGATTTGCAGAGTCCTTAATATAAAATAATATTCTTTTCCGAAAATGTAACAAGCAACATTGCACATAATACCCTGTAATCAGAATTAAAAAATAATAAAAATTGTGTGAAAAAAGGAGTAGGTTTCCTAAACAATTTTTCACTACGCATGCGCCAACGATATGGAAATTTCATTTGCATATTATGTTAGCTAAATGTATAGAGCAACTTTTGTGAAAGTCTCAAAATCATAGCTATAGAATTCTGAAACTAATCGTCTATAGAATAAACATAAAATCCGCTGTTCCCAAAATGAAGCAAAAAAAATGAGGGATTTTATCCAAATGTAGTAATACGTCTCATATTGTGTATTCTATATTGACACTAATTAATGAATATATGGATACAACCCCTCTTGATTTTGCTTCATTTTGGGAATAACGGATTTTCAACTTATTCTTTTGACGATTATTTTCAGAATTTTAAAGCTATGATTTTGAGACTTTTACTAAAGTTGCTCTATATATTTAGTTAACATAATATGTAAATGAAATTTTGATATCATTACGTATACGCAGTGAAAAATTATTTAGTAAACCTTCTCATTTTTCATACAATTTTTATTATTTTTTAATTCTGATTACAGGGTATTATGCACAATGTTGTTTGTCGCATTTTTGGTAAAGAATATTATTTTATATTAAGAACTCTACAAATCATAAGCAAAAATCTTGGAAAAATTCGAGACTGTTTTTATAAAAATCTTAATTTTTCTACGAGTATACATGCTATCGACATAAAAATGAACACAGTTTATTACAATAAGCCACTTAATCAAAATCTAAAGTTTCAGCACTTTTGCTACATTAGTTTTGACTGGGTTATCCAAAAGAATATTGTTGTGAAATTTCAAAAGATAAGTTTTTATATCCTAAAAGGAATTTGAGGACTGTTAACGTACGTTTTATCACTTTGTTTAGTGAAAAGAAAAACACTCTCAGGCAGTAATATTAATAAGCGCAACAAACAAAACAAAAAAGAAAAACATTTGTATAGCATTGATTATTTAAATTCTTTAAACACATTCCGAAAACTGTAACGATACTTCAGAAGTTTTTAAATTAAAAGGTGAAGACTGACTCAAAATTTTAGAAAACGCATTACACATTTGAGAATCGAATTTGGATAATTTCCACCAGTAGTCGGAAAAATGTCCTTTGAGTTGAACTGTATAAAACTTGTAGATACAGTAAATCCCTGATAATTTGGATTAATTGGGACCAGACACAATCTTGTTTATCGAAAATCCGGATTATCCGGAGAATTAAAGAAATGAAATAAAATAAAACATACTTATAGAAAATCACCTTTATGTTTAACTTATTGATTATTTATAGACAGTAAAAATGTGTGCTTTGAAATAAAAAAAAAATTGTAATATTTTGCTGTGTCAGTTTTCTATACCGTTTTCGAGCCGTACGGTCACGCACCCGCTTGAGCATAAGTAGTTCGTTGGGTGTAGTTTAAATAAGAAAGCTTGAGGTATTCTTCCGAAAAGATTTCAGAAAAATTTCTTTTTCTTCAGAATACGACGATGAAACAAGTTAATGTTATGAAAATTAGCCAAATCGCTTCTGACCAAAAAAAAATTGACCAAACCGATCGGGATTATCCGGAATTCCGGAATAACGGGGTCCGTTTCTATTGTACATACAAATACATAGTATTTGCAAAAATTTAACTCAGTTTTAAAATATAAAGTGCAGTTAAAAATTCCCCTAAGGCAATTTCTGTCGGCAAATGGAAATATGCAAGAATCCCTTTGATCAGCTCAGTATTTGATGTATATACTTTACGTACACCGAATAATATATCTATGAAACAGTTCAAGTGAAAAAAAAATGCTGCAGATGCAAAAGTACTTTCAACAAATCATGCTCATAGAGGAAACTATAGCATAATCCCCTGGTGTATATCTGCGAATGAAGGATAAATACTATTCTCAAACAATTGTACACTAAACATAAAATGAGGATTTAGTGATGTTTATGATTTTAAATATATTTGAAATAGTGTAACATCGATAGATTACGCTAAAAACAATTTCTTTTTCATAGATCGTAATAAACTGGAAATCTTGTGAACAACACATTAAATGAATTTTATATGCTACACACTTCATTTTCTACACCGAACATGCCATGGCAAACCTCCATCACAAATATCAGTTATAAGGCAATCCCAGTATACTACTTAGTAGAGTTAGAGTGCGATCCGTCTGCCAGACAAACTAAATTCAGAATGTTGGAACATTTTTTAGATGGTTGGAAAGTGTTTAAATGACATAATCTTTTAAAACTTTACAAAAGTAATTTTATATACACTTCAACGTACAGCATGACTGATAAAATTAAAAATCTTAGTTATAATAATCACATTTTTGGTTATTAATATAAATCAAAAATGAATATGGCAAACGCTAATAAAGGAGAAATTTGTTTTAAAATCGACTTTATCTGTTGCTAAATTTGTTTAAAAACATACTTTCATTTATTACGAAATTCGTTTATCATTGCATAAACTATTTAAATCTTTATACAAAGCCATCTTTTGAATCATTGATGAAATAAAAAAAAACTTTGCTAAAAAATGCATTATAAAATTATTATTTTAGGGGAAAAAAGGGATATCAAATAAGTAATATACATCAAAATATCTACTTGCGTTAATTAAACTTTCTGAAGAGAAAACATTCATTTTTTTTCGTGTCATGCATTTAATAGCTTTTCTTTAAAATTTATAAAAAAAGAATGTTAGAATACAAACATAAAAAAATATTAATGCTTAAAAGTTACTTTGTTTTCTGTTGTAGTTTAATTAAGGAATAAAAAAGAATTTTTCTTTAAACAATGATTACCTTATTGGAAAAAATCGATTCTATTAAAAAATTTCTGACATTTTAATCAGTAGAATGCTTTTCTACATGTTAAAAAAAGAGAGCTTTTTCTTGTAAAACATATAGTTTTTCTAACATTCCAAATTACAATATTTACTCGCGAACGGATATTATTTAAAAAAATTATTTTATAGTGTTTTTAAACAAATTAAAAAAAAAAATGATTCATAACTAATTTAGTTAATCAGAATGTTTAAAATTATTTATTTACAAAGATGATATTGTAATGTAATAATGTAACGTGCATTTTGATGTTAGTACTGAAATTATACGATATTTAAAAATCATGTAGACATTAAAAATCAACAGTAAATGTGAAAGTGCAGACCGTAATCATTATAGATTCCTAATTAATAATAAAATAAATGTAGGTCTTAAAGAAAGCATACTTCTACGAACATTTTGTGGCAAAAAGTGGTAAAAAATCATAATTTTGCTTTATATCCTCTAACTCTCCAAGAATGTTGAAAAATGTTTAGCAGTTTGATTTGTTTATCTGTCCCTACTGTAACTTGCGTAAATAAAGTCAGATGGACACGAAATAGTAATATGTTATTCGAGCTTACTGCTCTAATGTTCGGAGGCATGTTGAATTGAAAAGAAAGTGTGTAGCACTTACGGTTAATTTACAGAGACACTCAAAGGAATTTCGTTACACTGCGGTCTAAAAAAATGATGTGTATTTTAAGCTAAATGCATCTCAATATAATATGCTTAAAATAGTGTAGCATCATTAAAAAACAGCAATCTTTTTCTTTCACATGAACACATAATGTAAAAGAATTCTTTTGGGTGGTCACTTAAACCAACTATAAAAGTCACACATTTTATTTTCAGGTAAAGAACATTGCGTAGTAAACCCCAATAACATACATTAATTACATGAGAGTGAGGAATCTACTTACCCAAATTTGAGTACGGCTATGGAAACCGAATCCAAATATACCTTTTAACTATGTTGGAATGTTTTAATATAAAAATATACATGCAAACTTTATTTGGAAGCTATCCAAAACAGACTTATGAATTTTTGTAGACGACAAAAAAACCAATAGCAGAAAAAAAAAGAAAAGAAAAAAGCATTTTGCCGCGAAAAAATATTGGGAATATCATAAAATAAAAATGATAAATTATTATCCAGAAAGGAAATTAAGTAAATGGCTTGTGTTAAAATAGTCATTTTGAACACAAATACTTACCTTAATGAAACGTTATTAAAGTAAAGTTTTTTTTTTTTCCAATTAGATCATGTTTTAAAGACATTGTCTTTAAAATTCATAAGAATATATTAAAAAAAAGAAAGAAAATAAAAGGCATTTATACAGAGATATAAAATAAATCTTAATGTTTACAAGGTACATATATATCTATTTGGATGGGTACGCTTAATTATGAGGATAGATTTTTTAGAAGGTTATTACTTTAAAAAAGGAAATAAATGTTATCATTTCTAAATATCACCGTTATTTGAATTCTTTATTTTAATTAACGATGAAAAAAGACAAATATTATCCTGAAATAATGACTTTTAAAAGATAATTTTTAAGTATTTGCTCATAACATGGTAAAAATGAAGGAAGTAATTAGTGATGTTTTTGGTGTTACTGTGTTTCAGTTTATTGTACTATGTTATTTTCTTTTATACTAAATTAAAGATTGTAAAATGTGAAGACGTATGTATACTAAAAAAGATTTAAAAAACTGATTTATAAGCATGTTTAATGTTTATCTAGCAAATCACACCTAATTTTTGGATTGCAATCTATGTTTTCCCCCCCAAAACACCCTTTGTAATACATTAATTTATGATTGAATTCAGTAATGAAAAATCCATCGTTTCTTTTTCGCAAGGTGAAGGTTTCGTTTTTTAAAAAAATTACCGTGGGGTATCAAATTTGTTAATTAATTGAACCGATACTAATATAGTTTTAATTTTTATGGCAATTTGTTTCATATCTTTAACATTCTCAAATTCAAATTTAATTTTATTATCTTCAAAACTATTAATTTTATCTTTTTTTCCTACGTGATTCTACTATTGATGTTAGACTATTAATGCCTTTTAAATATGAGTTAACGTTATGCGAAAACTTTTTTAAAATTTAATAATCAAGTTTAATAAAAATTATTTCCTTATTTAAAATTCCAGATAATTCAAATAAGATATATTCTGATTTACATATCTATATATGTATTTGTTCAATTACTTTAACATTCCACGCTTTTTTATAAAAAAAGCGTATTTACTTTAATTTAAATCTTATTATTATCGATAACTCTCTAGCTCCTTTTTTATCTTCCCACGAGATTCGAAACATTTAAATTATATTTTATTACTTATTCTCAAATAGTCTTAACTATTTAATGCCTCAAAGTAAAGTTTTGCTAATTAGTCGATTAAAAAAACATTGTTAAATCATCCGCAAGTAACAGATTTTTTTAAAACAATATCGCATTTCAATTTAAGTCACGTTCAAAAGACACTTTTAATTTAAATTTCTTAAGAAGGTATTGTAACAAAAAAAGTTACCTTTTGATGTTAAATAGTTAATTTATCCCAAAGGATGAACTTAATTAGTGAAAAACAAATGTTATTTTTTCTGAAATACATTATCTTTAAAATCATGAGAAAGAAATGTAAATTCGTGACATTTTTTTTCAGAAATGGAAACATGTAAATAATGGGAAAAAATATTTGAAATTTTTATTTTTTGATAAATAAATAATCATAACCTGCACAAATCTTTCAAGTTTCAATTTTAATTTTTAAATGCATAAAACTATTATCTTAATCCTTTCAGATCCGTTTAATTATTTATTTATTTATTTATTTATTTATTTATTCATTTGTTTATTTTTTATTGAGTTAAAATATCAATTTACGTTGATAATTTTAATAATTAGCTATCCAAATAGATTTCATAAGTTCTAGAAATTTGCTGTCATGTAAAATTTAACGAATCTAGTTATTTTGCGTGTTATTAAATATACATGGCTATGACATCAGATTAAGGATGAATTCTTGAAGATATCTTGAAAAATATAGTATTACAACAGGATTTGACAAATATTACAATTTTCTGACTTTTTTTTTTTTTTTTTTTTTTTTTTTTTTTTTATCATACATGATTCATTTAGAAAAGTAGCTTATATTTTTAATTAAAAAAGTGAAACATGTATTGAAAATAATATAATCGCTAACAGTGCAAAGATAATTGGTTACGATTTTATTATTACTAACATTACTAAATGTCAAAAAGTGAATTATGTCATAATAAAAAATGCATAGACACATACTGCCACTTCATTTGTAGATAGTAAGAAAAATATTTTCTAAAACAAAATAATACTAAATGAAAAGACATGTACTATTAATAGTGCAAAAGACCCGCAAAGGTTAAGATCCCAAGACATTACAAAACAATAAAAAGTAAGTTTTTATTAAGTCTTACTTGATAGTATATTATTTATAATACATTTAAAATATATATATATATTTGCATCATCCATTGCGGAACAGAAGTTTGTGAATCTAAGTCCTTGATTGCATCCTTTTAAAATTATAATGCGTTATATTTATTTTCCTTTTATTCTGGCGTAACTATTAGTTATTACTTTTTAAAACATAGTAATTGCATTTTTTTTTAAATTACAGAAATTTATCAAATGTTTTATGCATTAATACAGCTGTTAATACCAATTAAATGAATTTCTTTTTATAAAAATTTGTTTCATATCTTTAACAATTTTTGCATTAGTATTCTTTTATTTGAAATTTAATCGTATTAATCTTGAAAACTACTTTTTCCTCCAAAGTCATTGTAATGATTTAAATTAGAATGTAAAAAAAAAGTTATTTAAATTAATTATATGTGCAAACCTTTTAAAAGGAAATAAAAATAAAAATTTCCTATGTTAAATTTCAGTTAACTTGAATAAAAGCTGTTCTGATTCACAACTTGAAAAAAGTGTGTATTTTATTTCTTTAGTATTCTATGTATTCTAATTCTAATATGCAGTTCAATTTAAACCTTGTTATTTTGGATACTCTTTTATTGTTTTTTATTTTTGCTATGAAATTCAGAATATGTAAATTTGATTTTATTGTACTTCTGAAATTATTTAACTACATGAATCCTTCGAATAAAGTTATGTTAATTAGTTGAATAAAGAAAAATATATTAAATAATTCCTAATAAATTACTTTTTTAAACAGTATTTGCATTTAAAGTAATACCCGTAAAATAGACTCTTTTAGTTTAAATTTCTTCGAAAGGCATTGTTTACAAAAAAAGAAAAAAGTAAAGGTATGATATAAGTATAGTTATATTATTCCAGAGGGTGAAAGTAATTAGAAAAAAAAACAAAAAAACGAGTATTATTTTTTCTGAAATACACTATTCTTAAAATGCAAGGGGAAATAATTTAAATTCTTGGCATTTATTTTGTTTTTCGAAAGAAAAAAATGAATAATGTCAAATATTATAAGATAATGACTTTTTCTGGAAACTATAAATAAATAATGGTAATTCACACAATTTTTGTAGTTCCTTATTTCCTTTTGTTTTATGTAAACTGTTAACTTAAGATTCGAGGAAATTACAAAACCACAAAAATTTGTTTACATTGCAGCTTGAAAGTGTGTTTGAGTATATATGAAAAAAAAATGTGGCATCACTTGTTGCAGTTTACGTGATTGGGAATCACTTTTGTTAATTGAATGTTTTTCAAAAAATCATATTTTTCCCCCAATTAAAGGAATTTTGTTACCCATTACAATAAAAGTTAATTTAAATTTTGATAGCAATTTATTTTACATTCTGTGCAACTGTATTCTGAAATTCATTTCAAATACAATATCTTTATCTTGAATATTATTCATTTTTATCTTTTTTCTAATGTAATTTATGTTCGACTATAATTTTTTTTAAATATGACTGAATTTTATATGAAAATTTTTTAAATTTTAAATTTTTTTCAACCACTTGGAAAATTTATGTCTTATAAATCATTTACCTACTGAATAATCGTGTTATAAATTAATCTAGTATAATTTCGTAGCGTTTTGTGCAGTTTCATATATTAACCTTCAATTTATCTTATTGAGCTGGTTTAAAGTATCAGACCAGGTTGCGTGATCGTTGAGGTTAGTTGGGTGAATTAGTCCTCCACTATTCGTCCGGGATGTCTCAATTGGAAGAGCATTGTCGGCTTCAGCCAACACATCCCTAGTTGGAACCCTGGCCCGGACTTTCTTCACCCATTTTTAAAATTTACTTCTGTTTCTGAGGTTTCAAAATTTGAAGGACGCTTTTCGGAATCATAGTTTATTCTGAAGAGTCTACTGTATATTTTCGTACGTGGCTATATGTATTCGTGGATTAAAAAGTAGGTATAAATATATAAAGCACGGGATTTCGTACAGTACACTCTCTTAAAATCTCAACCACAAAATAACTCAAGTTGAGCCGAAATTCACTCATTTCACGTCTTGAAAGGGCAATTCGTTTGTGGCAATAAATGAATTAATAATAAACGTCTTATACAGTGTGTCCACTCTTAACAGTGGCCAATGGCTAATTTCTAAACCGTTTGTCATAGGCATATCGTTCCAGTTGCAAAAGTGCCTTTAAAAAGGTAAAAAAATTGTTTTTTAAGCCATTTAGGTAAATTTTTTTTATAAAAAATTACAAAAATTACATTTTTATACGGCTCCCCGGTCCTATAAGTGATATTTAGTAAAAATGTTCCATCATTCTAACAAGCAATACAAAAAAAGTTCCCATTCATCTTATATTAAAATTGACTGAGTTATGGAACTTTAAATTTCATGAGATTTTAAATGAGGTAAATAAATATTTTAGAAAAGAAATTTAACTAAAGGTGTTGAAAACCGTATAAGTTTTATGATCATGTTAATTTTTTTTAATTTACTTCTGAAATGGTTAGAATAATTCAGGAAAAAGTTTCACAATTCCCTTTATCGAGAAAATGAAATTTTGGAAATTGCGGAAAACCTTTAAATTGATCCTTTGGTTTTCATTATTTTGGAAATTGTTGTGTTACATTAGTGCAGATTGATATAGACTGGTCGTGAAAAAAGTGATAAGGCCAGTTTTGAAATTCACATTTTCAATTGTGTTTTTACATATGTTTTATTTTGTAAGGAAATTAAGATGTTTCTTTTCATTATTTTACTTTAAAAAGGTGTGCTATTTTTTAAAGATTTTATTTTACTTATAACATCCAATTGCATGTTTTCCTAGTTCAAAATTAGTATTCAAATTTTAATTCGTTTCCAAATATCCGATCGAGTTTCAATTCCAATGACAATGACAACGTAATACTAATACGATTTTAGGTACGTAGTATTTATTTATTTTATAGGACTACAACAAATTCTATTAGGTTAAGTATTCTAAAAGAATTTTAAATATATATCATTTTTAACGAATTGTAAATGTTCCTTTTCGTAATTTAACAAAATGTCTGCTATTTTTTTACTTATTTTTTAGTACAAGCTGTATAGTTTGCTTTAATATGTAAACATCAATAGAAAATTAAAAATAATATTGTAAAAAATATTTTACTTTTAACGTTTAAATATTAAGTTTTATATCTGACATTTATTTTTCTTTTCTATAAATTTGTGACTGACACCTATTTTGCAGCAAAAAAAGATGCTTCAACTTTAATCAGTTATTACTTGGTGAGTTTTAATCGCGATTAATTTTATTTTTAGTAACTTTTTTTTTTACTTAAATTGTTTAAAAAATACTTCTTTATCTTTTTAAAACATTTTTGCAATTGGAACAATATGTCTATGATAAGCGGTTTAGAAATTAGCCATTGATCACTGTTAAGAGTAGACACTCTGTATACAAGAGCATGTAAGACATTTGCATATAAACCTTTTCTACCACTATACACTGAATTACAGATTCTTTAAGTTAATTCATAACTTTTGCTTAAAAATGGGAATTTCATAAAAAAATTAATTATTATATTTCTATAATTTTATTTTTATAAAGCTATATTTACAAAATTAAATAATACAAATCTTCACGCATTAACATAAAAAAATTATTCGTTATGCTCTTTATCAGCTTTATTTATTTTAATTTGAAAGTGAAACATATTTAAAATAAATTCTTATTAGAAAAGTACTTTTTTCTTGGAAGAAAACATAAAAAAAATGGGGCTTTAGAATACATAATATTTGAAGTCGAATGAGTTTAATTAAATAAGCCTTAAAATGGAATGATTTTTTTTTCAAATTCATAACATTTTATGTCTCTTTTTTGAGGTAAATGCCAAGATGGGAGAAATTTAATTTTGTCTTTTTACCTTACTTTTTAAATGTCTCAAAAACATTCTATGAAAAGCATTAAAAATGTATTCTGAAAAGAAAAAATTTTCTTAAACATTTTTATGTAATAATAGGAGAGAAAAAAGAACAAGCAATTATCCATTATTTTTTTCAACAAAAAATATTCTTTAAAAAAGTAGTTGTTCACAACTGTTTTTTCAACTAGTTTTTACCAGTATGTATAGATGTATATTTAAAACTATGTAAACAAAGCACAAGTCATTGAATTTTTTTAATTTAAATTATAAAAATAATTACATTAAAAAACTATTTATTGTTAAATGGAATGTGTTTCACGTTTTGATGCCTTAAATTTTCTAACACACATTTTTTAGTTATGTTATTGATTAATATACTTACTGGTACCACAAAAAACGAGTAATTATGGATCACCTATTTTTAAAAAAAGACGGTACAGTTTTCGAAAAAATTGTTCCTATAAGTAGGGTTTTTTTGTAAGAAGTGAAAATCTGTGCAGATTAGAAATAAAACTACAATAAAACAGCAACTCTATCGATTTATTGAATCCTCAACGTAACGTAGCGTTACGCACAAATACGCTTGTCTTTTATAATATAGGTATAGACGCCACATTAACACAATAATGTTCAAATGTGTAAGTTAAGGTATTCATACTGTTAAACATAAGTGACTGAGATGAATTATGTTATTGTTGAAGTGTAATTATGTAATTGTTTAAAAATACCTTGTTTTGGTTTATACGCTACATCAGATATTTAGGATTAGTTTTCTTTGCAAAGCGATTTTTAAATATCGAAATGATGAATTAGCAAGTTATTTAAAACTACATTTTATTCGTAATCTTTTCATACTTTGGTTGAAATATTTGTTTTTTGTGATAATACATTTTTTTTTCATCCTGATTACGTTACGATATGTATTCTATAACATATAAAATTCTTACTCATAGATAAACGAAAATTATTTCGTATTTGAAATTTAAAGAATCATCTTTGACTTAAATATTGCCTTATATTGAGTTTGAGTCTTTTTCATAGATGAATGAAAATTATTTCCTATTTGTGGTTGAAAGAATCATTTTTGATCAAAAGCTTCCTTAAATATTTAGTTTAATGTTTCTTTTCCAGGCTATCTTTTTGAAATCGAATTGAAACTAGTTAACATTAAGATTTGTTTGTGGTCCTTTGTAACTGTTCTTGAAATTATTTCCCTTTTAGAATAATGCAAAATGTTATTCAACATATTTTTAATTCAGTACCTATTTTATATTATTTAAAAATACTCACGAATTAAACAAAGATTTTCTAAATGCCGATAAAAGATGTTTTGATTTGATTTAAAGACAGAATTAAATATTTAATTTAAGATTTACTGGAAAACAGACTTTTAAAAATGAAAAAATGAATTAAAATGAAACAGAAGCTAAGATCTAGTTGAGATCTTCTATATTTTTATTTCTAGAGTTAGCTTTTGAGATAATACGAATTATGTACCAGTGTACTTATATTTAAATATGTCTCACAAAATTGAAAAATCTCATGCACAGATGAGGGAAAGCTACTTCATATTTTTGATTGAAGGAATTTTCTTTTAACATAAAAGATGTATAAATTTAACTTTTTTGCTGAAAGGGATTTTAAAATACCAAATGATGACTGTGTGATGAACGGAAATTATTGTTCATTTCTAATATTTTCATCATTGTTGATCAATTGGTTTAATTTTTAAAATAATATAAGCTACACCTCACCGTAATTATAGATTTGCTTGAAATATCAGTTTCCGCGTCCGTGAGTTTAAAAGCGAAAACTGATATCAAATTTATTAAGAAATCAGAGCATAAAGAAAGATAACTTATATCTTAATATATTTGAAAATATTCACAGTCAATAAATTTTAAGAATACACTTTATCGATCCGAAATCCAATAACATAAGTAACCTTTGACAAGTTACTTTCACTTAAGAGATTTCTAAAGATTTGGATTTTTAAAGAATGCGTTCAAACAGTTTTGATAAAACTTTATTCTTAAGTCAAGAGCTTAACATAGGATGCTTGCACGATATTCTTCCTTTTGAAGCAAGCTAAATATGTCAAGAGTTTTCTATATGATATCATTTAGGCAGAAATATTTCAACACATTTTAAAAGTACAACATTCTTTTGATGAAGTTAATCAGTAGAAGCACATGCACGAAACGAAATTAATTTTAGAAAAGATCGGAAATAAACATCCTTTGTCATTATTATTTGAGTAAAATAATCAATAATTCTAAAATATTTGAGCTGCTTTTCAGCGTCTTCCACTTTCGAGCTGCTTTGTGGAAAATATATTCACTAAGCACAATTTTCTACTATATAAATGTATATTACAACGTTCTAAACGCCTTTTTTATTTAAAAAAGTACAAAAATGAATAAATATATACATTTTTAATTTAATTGTAATACAGAATGGTGAAAAAACATCCAATGTTAGCAATATTTTCATAATCCTATCAAAAATTCGTGTTATTTTGTCTTTTTTTCTAACGTTTTATATTTATGTTAGACAGACAGCGTACTCTCAATTCAACTTCATGTATTCAAATTTCATTCGTAGAAAGTACAACTATTACACTTATCTGTGCAATAAATTAAGGGTTTTACAATATCTTTAACAATAATTAACATATTTTAAAATATATCGAAAAACACAAATTTTTCATTATAAATTATCATTTTTTATAAAAAAAAAATGATAATTTATAATAAAAAATTTGTACTAGAGTACTTATAATATAGTTACATTATTAGCTGGAGTTTGTATATTCTAGTTCAGAACATAATGAATAACAAAGAAAGCATTTTGACAAAAATTCACTGAAATACTTATATTTAAAATATTTTATATAATGAAGTGTATCGTACATGGACAATTCGGAAAAAAATGATATTCCAAAAATTACATTCAAAGATTCCCTTTGTGTATCTCAAATGCATACAAAATTAATCTAAAAGTGTTAGTTAAGTTTTATTAATGTTTTTTATCAAAAACTAAGAAAATCATGTATTTAAACATTGTTTACATATGTCCTGGTCATCTTATAACTAACTTCGACTTTTGAAACTTTACTTTCTTCTTATTAAATTGGCAATAAATCCTCTTCAAAGAATCATAAAATTAAAATTAAACGGATTTCGAATCACAAACGAGTGTTCTTTCCAATAAAATAATAAAACAAAATTTCACGAAAAGAGTGAATTTAATGTACAGTCACAGAAAAAAAGAAATACCTTACAACTAGCTCCACAACAAGTTTTCGTACAATAAAGTTACTAGTACCGGATTGAAAAGAAAGTTTAATTTTAAATTATGTACATAAAATTTCCTTGAAGAGCCAATTACATAACAAAACAAACCAAAGCTTTTTTCAGTAGCAAAAACCAATTTTGACTCCATAAATAGATTCCGCACACTTCAATTAGCCGAAATATAAATTTGCATGAAATTCGTACGAATAGTTTACGAGAAGTCAATTGCTTTAACACGGAATAATTTTAGGAGTTGTATCCATACTGAAGTTAGATACACAAAGTTGTTGAAAAGTTATATTTTGAAAAAAGTCGCTTCTATTAATAAATGTTTTCTTAGCATTATGACCATTTCGCTCACTTATAATTCTTCGGCAATTGTTATATACCGCAAAATCCTCGTCAATATACATTTTACAAAGTTAACAACTAGAATTTAAACAAGTAGAAACAAATTGCATAAAGTTGAAAGAATATACTTTTTTTGATATTTTAAAAAATAACTGCTGCAGTTGAAATGCTATGAATCAAAAACATGCTATCATTAATTAGAATTTTTCATTTACAAAATGAAATGATGTAAGAAAAAAAAACATAAGAATTCCATTGCTCATTATATTTTGTTTTGGTAACTGTTTTTTACGATAAATGATGCTTATTTTTTCCGGCAGCTGAAAACAATCGGGAAACTTTTCTTAATGAATGAACTTCAAATATAAGTTAAAGAAATAAAATTTAAGATAGAAAACGAGTACATATAAAATGAACTTAAACTGTATTAGTCACTGAATTAAGACATATCTGCAGCAGGTATTTTTAAAACATCAAAATAAATTTATTTTAATTTAATGCAACATTTATTCTTCAATTTCTCTATATGAATAACACAAAGAAATTTAAATTTTTTTTATAATTTTAATCATTAAAGTTTTCGTAAATTATAAAGAAAAAAAAATCTGCAACATTTTTGCAATAAAAACTGGCACTTTTAAGGTTTTAATATTAAATTTTTACACCTTTACTAATTACTTTGATGTTCTTACTAAATATTTTAAAAGAAATTAAACAAAGCAAAATAAAAACAAACATGAATTTTCCATCATTTTTCGTACGGTTTGATATAAATTATAAGCATATAACTGTATTAAGTTAAACAACGAAAAACTTTGGTGGTTTATTAAAAACGTTACATTTCACATTTATTTTTTCATTATCAATTGCAACACCCAGGCACAAAAAAAAAAACAAAAAAAAAACACAATTTTCCGTAAATATCTTGAAACTTGTATGCCATTAATGGCATAGGTTCAGTGAAAATCTACAGTTTCACGATCCAAATTCACATCACTAATAGCTCTCATTACATTTGTGATTTATTCGTCCTTGTACCTTACAATGATCTCTTAAGCTTACTGTGTTCGAGGTTTCAATGGCAATCCATTTTTAAGCTCGTTTCTGTGGGCTTTGCTTTGATGATTCACAATTTTCTTTTTGATAGTTTGTTAAGTAACGATATCCCTAATCCTCTTTCATTGTTTTTACTTGAGCTACGGTGATTTTCTTTATTGTCAATTTTCTTTTGTTGCTCGGAGTTGTTTTTTGTTATAATTTACGGAATATTTAATGGCAACAGCCATGAAAAATTTGTGATTTGTTTTTGTTATTAATTTTGAATAAATTCGAGAATAAATGGTGCATAAAGTTAAAAGAAATGTATTTTGATGCTTTAAAAACACCAATTGCATGTCTTAAATCAGTTGTTTATACCGTCTGCGTTGAGTTTAAACTTAATTTTTCTTAAGACTTAAAACTTCTTAAACTTGTTTTTTCTTTTTATTTCTTAAAATTTATTTATTCAACTTTTATTATTAAGACAAAAAGTTACCCATTGCTTTCAACTGCATCAAAAAATAAGTGAAATTTATCATAAGTATATCCTATTAACAAATAAATTATAAGTTACGTGCAGCAAAAATGGCCATAATTAAACCTTTGAGATTTTTAAACTTTACTTTCTTATTATGTGTGTGACTGAATTTTTTATTGGAAAATTTTATACTTATCTTCAATGTATAGCAAGTGCGATTTTCTTTTTCAAAATTAAATCTAACTGTTTTATAATACAATTACAAAATTGTAGATTTTGTGTTTAGTGTTTCTATATTGACTCATAATATTTAAATTTCTGTAAAATGTAATGAAAATACTCCGCAAGCTAAATTTACTTTTAGAAGAATATTAAAATGTTCAATTTAAAAGCAAGGATTTAATTACAAGGAAAAAAAACATTAAATATTTTTTTAAATATACTTCTGTAATCGGATTCCATGTAAAAAGTGCAGATGAAAATTTCGATTTTGTCTTGCTTAGCAAGTCCCTGACAAACTTCTCGCCCATATTACAAGCATTAATTGCACAATCACATGTCCATAACTTTGTCTTGCTTTCCTAAATAGCATAACAAATTTACTTTTGGTTGGCAACCACTTGTGCTAGGCATAGCAGTATACGACTGTTTTCAAACTATTGCAAAAAAAAAAAAAAAATACATCCATATCAATTAATGGAATAACAGCTTTTAATGATGAGCTGAATATTTTTATGAATCCTATTCCTGAAAAGTAACATTAGTTTTATTTAATCGTAGAATACTACAATTAAATAAGAAAAAGGTTATTATTCGTAAATAATGGCATAAAAACACTTCTATGCATCCTAGGTTAATTAATGCATGCATTTTTAAAACCACATTATTAATCATTAACGTTAATGTCTTAAACGAAAATTGTGTATTCCCGTTAATAATTTTCAAAAATCCAATAAATTAGTAAGAAAACTACACCTTACCTAGACGGAGGAAAATTTTTAAAATTAGGTTTATTAAATTATAATCATATTTTTATTCGACTTAAATTATTTATTGTATGTAAAGTTTAGATGCAATAAATTCAGTTAGATTTAAATTCTCCTACAAATAGCCCGTTATTCACCCTTCATTTCAGATAAATGAATTTTGATGATGAGTTCCTGCGTCAGGGAGATATGACGGTAAGAGCTTACAGGAGCGGATCAACGACTTTTAATAACAATTTGGAAATGGACTGGAGAATTTTAGGTGTCAATTATTATGTTTCCATTATTTGCTCATTAAAAATGTTTTGAGAAATTTAAAAGATTTCAAAAGGGTTGTAATTCTATATATTCGTTTGATTTTTGGTACGACCAGAGAATTTAACCCTAACATGGCATGCCTACTACTATCGCTAAACTAAATTGCATTAATTTGTCTCACTTCTTTGATAGAATTTACCAAGCGAACATTGCTCTTGATTCTGAAATGTGGGTTATAATATTTTTTGCAATGACTGCCAATCTGTCAATGCGTGTGCTTTGTCAATATTCTTTTATTTATCCATTTATTCAAACAGCAACAACATAGATTAACATGAATGTGATTGTTATAAAATATATCGTCTGCGATCAAACCACTTTTGTTAAAATACTTCTATTAGGGCTCAATGTATAAAAAGGCAAGGTTTTTTTTACAGTTTTCAAAAAGTTGCTTACTAAAAACACGGAGATTCGGATTGATGATATAAAATATAAGGGAAATTAAAAAGGAATTTTTAAACTCCCTACATTTGTTTTGAAAAACTATATTACAGACTATGTCTTAATCGGTAAATATAGTCTATCAGTATGTCTTATGTCAAAATCTAACTGAATCTGAAGTGGAAAAAAAAATGTGAATTAGCTTTTGAGATAGAGCTATTTCAAAAATCGTGAAAAATATTGCATAACAGCGTCACTTTTCACACGATTTACATCAAAATCTAATAATCACTCACTTCTGTCATAGACAAGCGTATCCGAAGTATGGTGGACATCCATGCATTAGTTCTTCAGATTTAATTTTTATGGAAATAGTGAAAAATGTAGCCTATCTGCGCCAATGTCAAAAGCTATTCACACAAAAACTATTAAATACCAATTTATATCAGGGACTAACTGAATATAATTTTTTATTCCATTCCGTGTAATAATTCTTGAGACATCGCGTCCTCAAAATTTGTGTCCCATACAGACATACAGAGTCAAAGACTCACAGAGAGACATTTTCTAAAAACGATCCAATAGGGTTAAGGGTCTTCTATAAACACATAAATACGTCGAAAGTTGGAAGTAAAAAAATTTAATTCCAATACTTTCTTCTTGTAATGGTAAAAGAAAATAAAAAAAGTAACATTCAAAAATAGAATTCTGTCGAGAAATTTTGCCTGAGATCAAAAAGTCAACATATTTATCAAGTATTTATCATTTATAAGTCATAACAATTACGAAACATCACTTCGATCACATATAGAAATTAATATCAGATTACTGTTTTAAAACTATTAAAAATTAGAATATTGAAACATGATTTAATGCTCTCGTATTTTTCAAGCATTGTACACGATTAAAATCTTTTGAAACATATTATTCATCAAAATATCTTTGCAATCAATTAAATGTTTCCATAAATTCATCAAATATACGATCTAACTCTCGGAAAATTTCGCAAAATTAAGACTACTAAAATTAAATTGAGTGATGCTTATTCGACCAAAATTGATTACTCTTATATTAAGTTTAGCTGCAATAAACTTCGTTAAATTTATTTTTTCCAATGGATAAGAATTTTTTTTCTCTTCATTGATGATATATTGATTTTGGTACTAAGTAGCTTCAGTAATAGCAATGTGTAAAAGGTGAAAACTTATTGGAAAGGATGGAAAATTTTAATATTATAATGATTGGAAGTTTACAATTCAGTGATTTTGTTTTGAATAAATGTTAATGTTATAATTCATTGTAACTAATCGGCAAATTAAATAAATGTTAATTGGTAAATTTTCCTTTTACTTATTGAACAATATGAATATTTTGTAATTTCTAAAAATTAAGGTATTTAAACTTAAATATTCATTTAATCTTCGTATTATTATTTATATTATTATTTTATTTTATTTTATTATATCACATATGTTAATTATATTATGTATTATGCTATGTATTACATTCTATTATTTTATTAAATATTTAATCTATAAGTTGTAAATTTATATTGTTTATGTGATATTATTATTTATGTTATTAATAAAAATGTTAAATTATTTAAGTTAAATATTACTTATAGAATGTATATTTGATAGACAAAGATTAACTATAAATTTTACGAAACGTTTTCGCGCTCTCTCCCCGTCCTCCTCAGAAATTATTCTTTCCCATCTTCTTTTTAAAAAATTGGGCGTTTTCAAAGTTGTTCCGTATATTTTTGTACCTTTGTATGCTTTTTTTGCTTGTCCATTTGTTTAGAATTATTTTTTATATTTATTTCTATGTGCATTTGTTTGAATGTTTGTTTCTATTCGGTTGTGTAAAAATTCAAAATATGTCATGCATATTAGTTAAATTGGGGGCGGGGGGGATGCAGCACAAGGGAAATTTATTGGTCAGAATTTAACGTCAGAAATGACGTCAGCATTTTATAATACAAACAGAATGCTGCTTTCAAAATCTAAGAAGATTGTACATCTGATGATATCTAATGAAATAATTACTTTCAAGGTAAGGCTAATAACATTTGATAAAACGCATTACTTATTAACGTCTTTATCTATATTTTATTATTTTACCAAATATAGTGAATCGACTCTTACTCCATCAGAACAGTTACATAAATAAAAGAATACTAAATGTTAATGGTGCGGTAATCATCCAAGCGAAATTGATTACTCTCATGTAAAGTTTAGATACTGTAAACTTCATTAAATTTAATTTTGACAGCGAAAGACCCCATTTTTTGCACTCCTATGCTGATAGATTAATTTTCATGATGATTGACTCTAGTGCCAGCGATATGTGCTGGCACTGTTGTGAAAAATCAATGAATTTTAATAATAATTTACAGAACGGAGAGGCAGGGAGGTTTCCATTTCAGTGATTAACTTTCTATTATAGACTCATTAAAATTGAATGAGCAATTTGAAAGTTTAAATGTTCGCATGCTTTATTTCTTCCTTGATTGGATTTTGATTTTTAATGTGATAAGTCTGAGATATTTTATTAAATTAATTCTTCTTTTTTTAGATTAAAAACATAATTTGTTTTTCCATTTAAGAGTGTTTTTTTTATATTCAACATAAAATGACGAGAACTGCAGAGAGATGCTTTAGTTTGACACTTCCCTAACCCCAGTAACAATTTTCTTTTTCTTTTCTTTTCTTTTATTTTTTTAATACGATTAATTATAAGATTTTCAGCAGTTTTATCATGTTTTTGTTAGACCAAGCTATAATTTTGAAAATATTCATACAGTTAAAATTCTTTTAGTAGATGAGCTAAACAATAATAAACAGACAAAGCTCGTACAGTTTTTATAGAAGAATGATAAGTTTTTTTTTTGTAATTTTTTGAGGGTTTTTTTTTAAATCAATTTTTAGAAAAATGATTCAGTTTAACATAAACGCTTAATTGATATTTTTATAATGGAATAAATTCTGTTTTAAACATAGTGCGCTCAAAAACAAAGTAATTTTAGATTCGTAAACAGATTTACTTCCAAATGAAATATCGATAATAAAATCGATAATCTTCGTAGAAATACTCATTTTAACGTCGGCGGATACCTTAAAAAGGAGATAATCTACATTTTAACATTTAAATTTTTGAAATATGTTACGATCGTTCAATCATCATTATTGAATAATTTTATTTAAGTACTACATTCCTTGCTGCTTTAAAAATTTAGTTTTAATAAGCATTGTTTTCTATTTTATAATCTTTTTAATGTATTTTATTGTTTTTAAATTTGATTTAGTTTTGTACTACCCACCCTTTATTTTTATTTTTATTTAATTCTCTTTCATTGTTTAATTAATTGGCTAATAAATTAGTCAATTTTACTTACATTTCTTTATTCACATTTTGTTTCTTATTTCTTGTGTTATTTAATTACCTTTGGCGTCCTCTTATGCATTTGTGCGGTGATTTTTCACTAGTTTTTGAATATTTATGGAGTATTTAAGAAGATTTCCCATTATAATAAAATATTTTGCAGTGAAGGGGGATTAAATTTTCACGATGATCTGAATTTATTTGATCGAAGTTTGTAAAAATTTAAAAATAATGCGTTAACATTTTTTATTTCAGGAAGACAAGACAGAACAAAGATGACGCAAAGAAGGGAGATGAAATTAATAAAGTCAGAGAAGAGGATGAAGAATCAATTAAGATAAATAATTATTGTTCACTCTCTACAAAAATAATTGAAAATTTTGGTGGCGGAAAATTTTGGTGGAGCGCTGGCAAGGAATTAATTTTAAATTTTTATTAAGCATTCTTTAATATGATTGTAAAAAACGTAGGGTAAAATCCCCAGTAATTGGCACATTAAGAATTTGTCGTTAAACTTACTTAAATTTTCATTACAACGAAATAAGCTATTTACTTGGAAATATTTTTAAATCAAAGAATGCATATCTGTGCATCTATTTTGCCCACTAAAAGCAAAAAAAATTGAAAAAGTATTTTTATAAAAATATATTTATAAAAAGTTGCTGAAATCACCAGTAATTGGCACCTAGAGCACCAATGTATGACACCTTGTGATCCAGTAATTGGCATATGTTTATATTTAAAAAAAATTTTACATTTTGCATTGGGTTTAATCGCTTTAAATTAATTTACTGTAGATGAAGATGCCATATTTCATGTTTTTGAGAGTAAGAAATCAGCATATTAATCTGAAATGTGAACACTTTAAAACAATACAATATACTTACATTAATATCCAGTAATTGTCATGCTGTCCCCAGTAATTGTCATATGAAGCTTTAATAGATTCCAATTACTGATAAAATTTATATTTTCAAATAAAAACAAATGATAAACAAAATTAGTCTATAATTTTAAAAATACTTCCAAAATAAATGGTTTAATCTCAAATTCCTTGCGAATTCCTTGTAATTGGAATAGGTGCCAATTACTCGGAACTAGCAAAATTGAAGCACCATTAATTGGCAACTACCATTAATTCAGAAATCCAAATATTTGTGTCGAAAATACTTTTACACAATTAAAGTAACCCTTTTTAACAAAACAAAACTGTTGTCAATTAAAATTTAAAATGTATTTTAAATCAGATAATAATGAATTAAAAAGTATGCCTTCCTTAAGCCAAAGAACAAGAATTTGCAACAAAATGGCTAATTTGATACAAGCCAGATTTGTTTCTCTTTCCTAGGCTCTATTGTCATCTTGTAAAATAAATCAAAATTATAATCTTTAACGTAAATGAGCATATAACTGATATATGGTCTTGAATTTTTAAAAGACTGGATATAAATCTTTTTTTAGGACATGTTTGTAAAATGTGCCAATCACTGGTGCATGAGAATTACTGGGGATGTTACCCTACGAAGATTTTTTTTTTTTTTTTTTTTTTTTTTTTTTTTTTGTTACTTAAAAAAATTTCAATGTATAAATGATTATACAAATTCATCCCGACTTGTCTAAAATACGTATTTTCGATCAATTAACACATCCTATTACGGTTAAAAGGCGTCTATATTTTATCCGAATATAGTAATTTTTCGATGTAACATTCAAATCTGTCACAAACCTTCAGTTCACAAAATGTACAACTTAAGTTTATTTTATTTGTAATACTTTTATAAAATTTCACACATTCCAAAAAGATATTTCATTTCATATGTACCTTCGAGAAATCTGTTGTACTAGAAAAAATTATGTCCCACACACAAGTAAAAAGGAAAATCATTCAGATTTATTTTTGAATAACAACATTCAAATTTATAATTAACGAGTGGAATCCCGTCGAATTCGACGAATGAAATGTTTAAAAGATTCGATCGATTTGGTTTACAAAAAAAGCAAAAGTAATTACATTATTGAATCAATATATAATAGACATATTTCCAAACTTAATGTCGAGTTTGCAAGTTAAAATTTTGCATGCAAATATTCGCACATCTTCAGTTAAAATTTAATCTGAGTGCCGGCGAAATCGAGAAATTTTATTTTATATGCACTCACTTTATTAAAAAAACTAATTTCATTTTTACTATGGCATTATTTTCACTAACTGAAGTCATCTGAAAGTAAATCTCAATCTCAGTGTCCATAATGAAAAGAAATATTGAAATGTAATATCGTTATGAGTAAAAATGCGATGTTTAAATAGTGACGTCATTTTCTCTTCAAATGTTTTTTTAAAAGTTACTGTTATTAGTAATATGAAAAAAGGCATCCGTAATAATATTGCAATCCCTATTTCTCTGGTTGCTGAATGACATCATTTTCCTCATTTGAAATTTTTCTTATTTTGCTTTAGACATTAATTTTTATCATAAATTATTTTCTGTTATTTTATTTACATTATTAATATTATTTCTCAGTAAATATATTTTTTACCTCAATTAGTGCATAATTATACACAATCATTTTATTGTGATTAAATTTTACGAAGATAATTAACTTTTTTCTTTTAAATGCGAGGCCATGTTTACTGATGGAAAAAAGCTTCTGACTGGTGGGAAGTGATATTGGAAAATAAATTTTTATTATCGAGAGAAAAGCTAAACTGAGTTGCCACCATTTTGAAGAAATATCGTAAAAAGCATCTAAAATTAAAAATAAAATATAAAACTGGAAATAAATTAAAAAATTGCTAAAATGTGCACAATTACAAATAAATAGCTTTAATAAAAAAATATTTATCAAAATCGGTTGAGTAGAAAACTCAGGGCTGATGACTAAATAACAGCCAGGTCTGTTAAATTTATAGATAATTTATAATGATGGCTACAATATGCGCAACACATATCTCACATTTGAGTTTATTTCTTTGCTTCCATAACTACTGTAAGTGCGATCTGTCATAAAACTTACATTTCAGTAAATATGTTTTTATGATTTATTTATTTTGTTTCTAATATATATTTTTAAAAATTACATGCATTAAAACGGGAAACACGCGCGCTTACCCAGGGTATGAATGTTTTTCACTTTGTCACTAATAAAATCAAATTATAACAGTCACTTTATTTAGACGGAGACAATTCTTACAAATTTTGCGGTAAAATAAGTTGAAGATTACTTTAAAAATATTAGTAGCTACAATTGTAATAACCATACGCACTCCGGGTTTTTAGGCCCTGCACTCGCCTTCCCGGATTAACTATCAAACAACTTTATTTTGTCATTTATAACTACGAGAAATCTGCTGGATTAGAAAAAGTTAGTTTGTAGAAAAATATTGACATTAATATTTGAATGTACCATTCAAAATAATGTGCATTATTTTTCTTTAGTGATGGCCAAGATAATGTAAAAAATTTTTCTATTTATTTACTTCTCTAATTGTCTCTAATCATAATTTGTCCTAAATCTTACATTTTATTAAATCTACTTTTGTAATTTATTTCTAATATTTTTATAAAAATTACTTACATTCCATGAAGCAATTTCATTTTATATATACCTTTGAGAAATCTGTTGTACTAGAAAAAATTTATGTTACAATCGTTAAAGAAACATTGACATTAATATCTGAATGTGCAATTCAAAATAATGAGTAGTCTTTCTTCAACGATGGCAAGGTTATGTTTTTCTCACACTTAAGTACTACCACTATTTATTTTAGTGTTATAAATCTTGAAAATATTCAGAATAAATTGCCTAAAAACTAATCGTTTTCGCTAATAATAAAAATACTTATTTCTTTATGTGTTCAAAATGAAAAATAGCAGAATGAGTTTTTATGGCTCTCTTTGTGCCACGGGGCAATACTTTGAAATGTATTCTCTGATGTTTTTCTCACAGAAAACTGCGTTTGATGGGAAAAAATACATTTAAAACTTTCTTTTATGGCAAGCAAGACCTATAATATAAATCAAATCTTCATGGTATTGCATGTAATTTTATTTTCATGACAAATAAAATGGTTTTGTATCTGCAACTTTATTTATTTGTATGATATTTCAATTCGAATTATTCGGAAATGTTACATTCAACGAACATTTTCTTCAAGAATCGAGTAAAAAAAGAATGATGTATTTTCCCGTATATTTTAATTAAATAGAAATTGGATTTATGCACATCTTTAGAGTAATTTAAATCTTAAAATCTATATTTCATCATTATTATTACAATATCTACAGCAATAATTTCTCATGAATTTCTGATATTTGAACGGGTGTCACAATCAACAAGGTTCTTTTGATACTCCATTTAGAATAATTCTACTAAAATTTGTTCTAGAGTAATTATTGTTCCAACTATTACTTCTGATTTCAGCAAACGCCTAACTAAGAATTAAAGTCTCTCCCATTTGAAATGAAAAGTGTTTTTTGAATAAACAGGACCGCAGTTCATGAAAATATTCCCTAGTGAAGCCTTCGGATAGAAACCGAAAATTCTACGAAATTTAAAGAAGATGTCAGTTTTTTAACATTTAATATCAGCATAATTATTTTTCACCTTTTATGTAAACAAAGACCTTGTATATTTCAAATTGTGTAGTTTTTTACTTTTCAGAAATTTATTGCAGAACATTGAATTTTTTAAAATGTGTTTCTAATTCGTGTTACTCGTGTTGAGCGCGTCTTACCAACATTAGAACCAAGGTTGTAACGTTGTCGATATCTGTCTTATAATTACGTCCCGCAAAAATCTGTCAGCAATTTTTTATTAGTGATGTCCCAAATATTGTTTTACACATTAGTGTGTAAAAAATGTAAATTTTGCCTTACGAAATTTCAATGCTGGGAATTACACGTACTGTAGTACGTGTAATTCGTCGTAGCGCGACTACTCTTATATATCAGCACCAATCTTAAAAAGAAGTATTTTTCTTCTTCATTATTCAGGTTTTCTTTTCATTGAAAAAACTCTGACGAACATCACGAAAGATTCCGGTGAAATGGTCCGGATGCGATGCGAAGTGAGGGGTCACCCTGTTCCGAAAATCCGACGGTAGTACAAGAACGAGAAAGTACAAGTACGGGAACGAGGCTCCGCTCGAACCCTAGCGAGGAAAAGTGGACGTTTGGAAGTACAGTAATGGTTACGGTCGGATTGGTTCCAGGCTGAAAATTGTTCACGTGGATATATATGACACTGTCTATTACAGATGCGAAGCAACCGACGAGAAGCACAGCGTAGAAACCACGGGTATTCTCATGGTAAAAGCGGGTATGTAAATCTGACCTTTTCTAAAAATGTTTTATAAAAGAGCCGAAGGCGGTTGTACAGACAAGCATATTAGTTGATGAATCATAATTCAAAACTAAACAGAACTCTATTAGCATATTGAAATTCAACTAGTATACGAAGTCATATCCTGCTGAAAACCACTTGCAGATTCGATTTTGGATGTTGATCGGTAAGTTTATCATTGTGTTTTTCTTTACCCAAAAGTATCAAAACATGGAAAACTGGTAGCAGAAAAACTCAATGGTAAACCAACCATTTAATCAGTAAAATCCGATTTGCAGCCATTTTCCATCAGGTATGACTTGGCAAACTAGTTGCATTTAATATGCGGATAAAGTTTTTATTAATCCTGAATTTTAGCTGTTGACTCGATGAGGTGATGATTTCTAAAGCCGCCTCCCACTCTATAAGAGAGAAGTGATATTTGCATAAGTTGAATGCTTAAGTTTAAACATTTTGTCCAATTTAAGTTAAACCAACTTAAGGGCCTTCTTAAAAACCATATATACCGGCTTAACAAGGACGAAGAGAGCAATCTGGGACTCATCCACCACCAATTCTAAAATATTAATTTTGTCTTAACCAGAGTTATTAAAGAGGTGAAAAACATTTTTAAAAATGACGTTTTCAGTATGATTCCGCTTATGACTTATGACTCCAAATAAAGAGTTGCTATGTTTAATATCCAGTTAAATTGTAAAAAAATGTTACCACTGTCTATAAAGTTATAAAACTTATTGCAGTGACAAATAGCATAAGATAGAGCAATAATGAACAACCATAATATAAAAACAACATATCAGTTGTTTGTTTAAAGTCAGATCCCAAGCAGAAGGTATGCACTGACGTCACGACTGGAAACGTCCATTAGGGATGAAAGTAAACCCGGTTACTTTCTACATATTTATGTAATCCACTTCTATGCAAAAACGCATTTAGACAAGTTCATAAAGTATTAATTTGTATTTTTTTAAATCATAATTTACAGACAGTAAGTTGGTGATAAGGGCAAGTTTTATATTATCACGAAATTTAGTTGATTTAAAATAATGTTGATCCATGAACTTTTGTTTTTTTGTTTCTATTATCTTATATAGTTACTTCTATTTTCTCATAATAAAAACATCTATAAATGAGTAATCAATTCGAGAACCGAACACACTCATAATGTGGGTGTCTATTATTAAAGAAGTGTTTGGAAACATAATTTTAAACCTAGTGCAGTTACTTTGGTAGATATGTGTATTAGATTAGGAGAAGTTGTTTATAAACAATAACAAAAAAAAAAAATTTGAAAGTTGCAATATTAAAAGTCACAAAATCTGAAAATTCATTGGTATAAGAAAGACTCACTTTTCGAAGAGAATAGAGAAAATGTGAACGCTTAGTCGCATATATACGACTAAGTACATACTATAGTATTGGCCAGAGAGAAATCGGGCCGTATAGGCTCGAGGATAAAAATTATTTACGTAGACATTCAGAACACTGATTTTTATAAATGCTAAACGACCAATAAGAAATTCAGTGTTGAAACAATAGATATCATTATATATATTAACGGTGAAGAAATCTCAATTTTCAAATTTTCCTCTAAATTTAAGAAACAGAGTTCGTGATCAGATTCGAAAAATTTCACCTAAATATGGCAATTAAAGTTTCAGAATAGATGTTTTCAGTGTGACTTAAGTTACGGTAATTTGCTTGGACATTAACTCTACATAAACGGTTTCTATGTTTCATTTCTTATTAAATGCAAATCCAAGGAAAAAACACCGCAGCAAAGCACTAAACATTCATCTGCGAGATATAGCTGTTACATGTAGCTATACATGTCATATTATAGCATGCATCATAATTGATGTCACGACCGAAACTCTCCATTTGTTTATACATACTTGGATGAGTTCACCAGTAAAACAGTGTTAAAGGCTGTCTCGATATCAAAGAAGTGACCTAAAAAATATAAAAATTAGATGAAAGAATCCTCAAGCATCTTGTAAAGATCATCATTAACGCCAGGTTAATTCTTTTTAATTTTATCTACTATACTTGAACTCGACCATGCGAGTATCACCATTTTCTGGAATGTAAACGTGCCATATTTGAAAGGTAACATCTTTTTAAACACAGTATGTGTCTTATGTGCATGACTTCACTCACATATAGATGCACCGTATCCTTTCATCGTATCTCTCATATCGTTTCTATCTTGGAGACAATGGCAGATATTTTATTAACGCCAATTCAAGGTTTATCAAAAATGCTATCAAACAAACAAATATCACCGTTCTCCAACAAAGTTCTTCTAATTTACTCAAATAAATTCGATATAAACATTTGTAAAAATAACAAATAAAACAGTATTTTAAGATACTGTGCGATCACAGGTAAGTCGTTAGATAGTTTTATATTATCTGAAATAAAACGAAATACTATTTACGGCAAATGCAATTCTTCAAGTTTATTGTTTACAGTTATTAATTAGATGTACTCTACTCTTTCGCAGTTTTGTAGATAAATGTAAGTTTTCTTCAAATATTTAGTAACACACCCGTTTATAGTAATTTCTTTTAAAACTTAGAATATAGAGGTTTCTTATGTTTTATACAATGATAAGGTACATTTCAAATCTTATATAGTCCCATTTAATTTTTCTGAATTTCACTTTACGTGCTTTTGACGGTTACCAGAAACATTGATTTAAAACCAAAGGATATTTAAAATTTTGTGGACATGTTTCTATGTTTCAAACTTTAAAAAAGGTTTTTGATATTTATTGTCTGTAATTTTAATCCTTGTTTATCCAAAGATATATTTCTTAATAACCGATATTTTTGAGTTCAGAAGCGAAATATCGGTGAAATATAAGTTAAACAACAACATAAATGCTTAAAAGATTTTCAAAATCATACTTGGATCATCTTTAAGAAAATTAATGAAAGTATTTCTCTTTATATGTTACTTATGTTATGTCATGTTTAAAACAAAACCAGAAATTGACTTCTCTAGATGTAGCCTTTTAAGTTTATTTCTTTAGTCTTTTTTAGTAGATATGATATTTTTATTTTCTGCAGATAAATGGATTTTTTCACCTATTAATTTAATATGAAGGCTGCATTTTAATCATAACTTCATTCTAAATAAAAAAGAGTCACTCATCGTTTCGAAAGAGTTAATATTTAATCGATGGCAGAGTCAAAATATGTCCAAACTCTTGAAAGTGAATATTCACTCTAACTAAAAGCGGATTTGTTAATTCTCTGAAACAGTGAATAGTCACTTATGTGAAGTAAATATACACTCTAAACAGGGTGAATACTCACTGTTAATGAGGAGTTACTATAGACTCTAGTAAAAGGAGTGTGTTTTAGTACCAAATCAAGCATAATTTCAAAGATTACATTATGAAATTTAAATTTTGAAAATTCAGAAGTACCATACTTTGGTGCTTTTTATTATTTTATTCCATGTCAAAGTTGAACTGAAATTTGAAAATGTATAATGCCAGGCTTCCTCAACTGCGTGAAATATTTCACTTTAAACCACGCAGTGAAATACTTGTCTCCTTTCTCGGTTAAAAATTCCATTCTTTAAGAGGTGTATTTTTATAAAATTCACTCCAAAATGATTAAAAACGGCTTTGACTCTTTTAAAGAGTAAACTTTTCACTCCTATATAAACATTTAAAACACAAATTTCTAGTGTTTTGTACAATTATTTGGGACACTACAAATAAAAAAAAATGCATTATTTTTAATCAAAAAAAAAAAATCCAAATATAAGAGAAAGCACATTGAGTAACCTCTCCTGATATAGCCATGATTCCAAAAAGCTCTTTAACGTCAGAAACCTCGCAAACCAATATATTTTAACTATAGATAGCATAATTAAAAAAAAAAAACAAGTTTCTTTTACTGCCATTGGTTTTATAAAATGTTTCCGAGTAAATTTTATAATATATTTATTTTTTGCAAGCAAGAACATCTGTATTTAGCATGTAAAGATGTATTTCTTAAAGTATAACTTGAAAATTAGTCCGGTACAATGTTAAAAATCTGCAGCTTTTGCTGCATAGGCACTCGCCTCTTTTATAGAATATGCCTATTTTGAACCAATGAGAATTTTCTATAATATCGTAATCTAAAAGTTTTCTATAAAAGCTGTGGAGTGACTACGCAACAAAAAATATAGATTTTTAAGAGTTTATGTGCAGCGTTTCAAATTTATTCAATTTAATCTATTTTGGTACATATAATCTTTTCTTCTAATATAAGTATCTTTTAAACATTCTGTAGTATGTTTTTAACATTTTTTTTAAAACTCAAAATGTATACGTTTCTTATGAGGATGATAGGGTAACTTTTCAAACTTATATTGTTGTTGTTTTTTTTAACGATAAGATTTACGTGTTTTCGACAATTAACAGAAACATTGGTTTAAAAGAGAAAGATATTTTTTGGATAAGTTTCCATGTTTTTAACTTAAAAAATATTTCCGAAATTTAGTGAAGTGAAAAGTGAGCTGAAGTGAAAAATCAAATTCATATTAAATTGGACAATTTCAATAATGAATCTCCTTTTTTAAAAATAAAATTACAATTTATTTTGTGTATGTAGTTTTAACTTTAATTTGTGACTGATCAGCAGCTTTTTAATCCCTTGAGTGGTGTGATATAATATGTTCGACTTAATTTCAATTAAGATTTATACCATAATCTAATAATTAAATTTTATTTTTATAACTTTGGTGGAAAAAAATTTTAAAACTGCATTTTCTTATTTTTAAATATTTTTTTTTCAAAAATTTCGGTGTGAATTCAACATTACAAAAACACAGCTACTTCCTTCTAAAAGAGTTAAACACGTTTTCCCAATATTCAGTTTTATTATGCACGGAATATCGGGTCTTCATACAAAATAAATAAGAGCGGAAAAAATCATAAAAATGTACCATTAAATGCTAGAAACAAGTTTTACACAGGAAATAAATCCTTATAAAATATGCTAAACACGATAATTTGAAAAGTAGCAAAGATTCATTAGCTTTAAATTTTATTATATTTAACAAATATATATTTATTATATGCTGGATTGATTACATTAAGTTTATTGAAGTTTTCAAATACCGAAAATAGCAAAGTATGGAGATACCACAAAGGCCATTTCTTCTTCTTGCCTACAACAAGTACTTTAAACATTACTTACTAGGCAGTATTTTTAATTAAGGCAAATCTGATTTCTTAGTACTAAATATCTGTATCCTGTTTCCCAATGCTCATTTTTGAAAATAATTAACAGCTTTTCAAACATATATAATAATAAAGACAGGAATTTGTGAGAGTGTCAGCGCTATTCTGAAGAAACAGCTGGACATAGAGTTACGGAATTTGGGGGGGGGGGAAGGTACCTCTCTATACATGAAGTTTTGCACCTCGAAGCCCGATTTTCAATTTTTTGATTAGATTTTTTAATTTAATTTTTTAGACGATTTTTAGCGTTCTTTTTATATTTCGACGTGAGTTTTCCACATTGGTGAAAAGAATAAGGCTTTATTCTTTAAACGGATGGTCTTTTAGTTTTCTTTTAATAGTTATGGTTACGTAACGATTATGTTACGGTTAGGATTCTATCTACAGAATGAACATTACGCATGCTTTGATTACATATATATATTTAGTTTATTACAATTATTCTGAAATAATAAAAGTACATGCCAATTTTTGTGCTAATCATCGAGTAACGATTTCATTCACGGTATAGTTGGATTTAAGAGTGATAGAATTAGTTTGAAAATAAAAATATTTCACTTAGGTTTTCGATGTGGAAAAGTAAATTGTTACGTGGCTTAACAGTGATTTTTACGGATAAATATCAACATTTTAACACGAAAATCACGCAATTGTTGAACACATATTTCTTCCCTCGTTTCTGATTGCAGTCATTTTGAGTATTTTTACCGCTAAATATTAGTTGTTTGCATTTTTATACCGATTTTTCAGACAGTCAGCGGCCACTTATTTCAGACAACGTATTTCCACGTATTTCGAGTGAGAGATAAAATCATACAATTTCAGGTTTGTATAATATTATTATCACTCACCTGGGCAATGAAGGGCGGGTCAGCTACTATATAATAAAACTAGCTATCGCAACTACATATTCATTTCTTTTCTTTTTTTTAATCGATAGAATTTTTCCCCTTTCTCTTTTGAATTGCATTTTTCCCCTCAACCTTTAATAGCAAAACTACGCTTCTGGACGCTTCTTACTTTTAAAATTAAAATAAGTATTTTTTACTTATATCTCATAATAGAATATCTTTGAAATCTAATCGCTCCATTTAAAATCTCATCTATAAGTTTTACATATTTGAGACAGAAACACTGTAATAAAAGAAAAAAAATCTTGAGAAAGATCTATTTTGCGTTCAAATTTATACTTTTACTCTTGACTTGGTAGGTGTATTATTTTTCCTGTTTTTTTTTTTTTCAATCTATTTATTATTTTAAATATTAAATAGGTTGTTTATTTTAATCATTTTTTTTTGTGTATTTATTTGTTTAGTTGTATTAGGTTTATTTAATTGTTTATTTTATTTATTTGTTTATTTCTTACTGCCAAAAAATTAATTAGCTTTTTTTATGAGTGTTTTATTTAATGAAGACAATCTGAATTTAAAAATTATGATTATTAATTTTAGAAAGTTTAAAAAAGAAATATATATTCAAATAAATCAAATGTATAATTTTTTCTGTAAAATCTGAGAGCTGTGTATTTTAAAATATTATTGCATAACTCTGCACCCCGAAGTTTTACTTTATGTGTAAAAAAGTCTATGTGTGTAAAATCAATGCAGTGATTTGATAAAATAAGATTTTCTTGATAAAATTAGACAATCTTTGATGATAAGAACAATAGGGCTTCAGTCTTGTATCTCAACTCAAGCCAGAGTTTGAGATGAAAGCAGTAAAAGACTTTATTGATTTTGCAACCAGCACAAGACGTGATTGTCACACGCTGAAAGCAATTGGGGGAAGGTGGCAGTTGATGAAGATTGTCCTTTTCACAAGTTGGCAGATGGGCAGTTTTGAAAAGAGAGTTAGAACAAACACTATTTAAGATGTAATGGCGTCTTTATCTAACAAACGATGGGTATTCATAAATATTTTAGCAAGGATTATGTTGCTCAGAAAATTTATAAGGCCGATGGATCACTCAAATTTACAATAGACGAGCTGATAAAAGATTTCTGAAGTATTTACTTCGATTATATTCCCCCGTAGTTTGATTACATTAATAGTTTCGAAATCTTTTGGAAATCTTGTTTTAGCTTTATGAATTAAAGAACAAGCTTTGTAAAATATTATTCGTTTAAAATGTAATTCGAATAATAATGCTATTATTTCCAGTTAGAATAAATCATGCAATACATGCGAACTCCTAAGTGTTTCTAGTAATCTCACAGATTGCTTTTTCGTTTCAGTTTCAGCAGCTTAACTTCAATTTAAAATTTAATTTTTACTTTAACTACATATAGTAGTGAAATTTTGCTTCATTTAGAGTATTAGTACTATGGCTAGTGACGGGTGAATTATAATTATAATAATCCTGTAGAGGAGTTAGAGGATGAATGGGACATTTGTAATATTTCAAATAACGACTTTTGTTTTAAAGTGCTTTCTATTCTTTTATATGGAATTTCCATAGTGTGCTTTAGAACCAAAAAAAAATTACTTGGCTTTTTTCATTTTATATTTTTTTCAAAGTTGCATTTTCTGAGACTCTTCTAAAAAATATATTCTATTTATTTATTTTTATTTTTCTACATTCGAAGTTAATACAATATGTTATCTTAACCAAATATCTTACAGAATATAATTAAATAAGATCTATTGTAATTGTTATTTTGAATATCCAAGTTTGATGATTAAAATGAATGGATATTAACCACTGTAAAAAAAAAAAAAATATTTTTGTCACAAAAATGCGGATAATTGATCCTATACATGATAGGGATGATTGGGAAATTTTGAAGCGGGGATGAATGGGAAAGTCTCGTTTATCCCTAAGGACACTGAAACAATTATTTACTAACTAAAATAATATTTGACAGGTTTATAAATTAATACCTTATGAAAATTATTAGTATTAAAGAGTACTCATATTATATAGTTTATTTATTATTTAAAAAAAAATATTGAAATTTAACTATTGTATTGTAATCAAGCTTGAATAGTTTATCAAAAATTGGTATTGAAACTCTATCGATTTAGATAAAATTGTTAATGTATATGTGTTTTTAGATTAAGTGGGGTAAATGATATTGAATTTTAAAGTTTTATTTAAATAAATCACCTCTCGAGCTTTCCTTAACATAATTTCATTTGTGCATGATATGTACGATACGTTTAAATAATATCGATGTTGCGAATGAAAAATATTAGCTAGACATATATATAAAGACATATTTTACTTTTATTTCTTATCTATAATGTTTCGTAAGTGCGAAAAAGGACAGATAATCAGGCAGTTGAATTTTTCATTACAAGTTAGAACTGACCCCCCAAAATCAATAAATTTTTAAGCTGAAATATATATACATCTCTTTCACAGTATCAGATTTTCACTACTTTTGATTTTTTTTAACTTTGAAATTTAAGATTTACAAAAACTCCTTACGTGAAACTAAAAAGTGAAAATCATTTTTAACTTTATCGCTACAAACTGCATAAAAAGCAATCATCAAATACTAAAAAATGACACAACTCACTTTTTGTAGGCTAGTGTTATTTTTGTCTGCTTGAATTAGTAAAGAAACGTATGACTAGTGATAAAATTTAGATACAATCAATGAAATGTGAAAATTCCTTACAAAAATATTGAACAAGAGAGAGAGCGAATAAACATTCAGTCTCGAATTTATTAAATAAATCAAGAGCTTGAGAAGAAAGCTGAATAAAACATTTATTGATTTTATCCTTTTTCTGCATCGAGGAAAAGTCTCAGTCGTCACAACTTGAAAGCAATTAGAGGAATACAACAGGTGATGAAGGTGGTTCTTTTCACGAACTGACAGTTTATGCGAGCAGCAATTAAGATAAAATAGCGTCGTTAACACAACAAAACAGGGGTGTTTGTGTATATTTTACGAGGATTATGTTGTTGAGGAAACTTGTAACGCGGATTGAGGTGATGATGATTGAATACTGAATTATTCATTGCTGTATAACTGAAAATTACCACAATATCCCGGTTTTTTTAATAGTTGATTAAACATACAGGATACAGTTGTTTGGAAGTCATACAAAAGTTTTTTTTATTTTATTTAGATACTTATTGACAAAATATTGACATAGTATGATGTTATTTGTCTTCACTTATTGCTTTTCTTACCAATGATTTTTATTTACTATTATTTTTTATGTTAGTTAAATATGTAAAAATATGAATCAATAACTCAAAGGTCAAACTTGTTCCTTAGCACGCATATAAAGGTTTTGTAAATAGATATAAAGTTGTTTAAATTTCATGTAAGAGATAAACGGGCAAGTTAATATCTTAGGATTCATTTTATTATACTAAAGCTCATTTGGGCGGCTGTTTTTAAAATTTGGTCAATGATAAGTTCATAACATTTTTATTCATAACATTGCATTAATTTCATAACATTATTTTTATAACATTGATTTTATTAACAGTATCTAAAAAGATACGTATGTTTTTGCATCTAACCTCGTCCCACTAAATCTATCACATAAGTGGAATGTACAGCCCATTCAACAGGCGTTAATATTTTACCATTTTGTCTGTGAAATATTTGTTTGTCTGTAAATACATTTTATTTATTTTTAAAATACTTATATGCGTAGCATGAGCAAATTTTGAATTTCAAATTTTTGATCACTGGTTGGGTGCATATTAAAAAGGAGATCTTTAGGTCGCTCGCACACGACCCTGACTTGAAGTCAGTGGCCCATGCGTGAGATGGAAATCGAATCAAGCCCTCGTTGCCCAGTATTCTACACCCTAGTCATTTGACAAGCAAATAAACCATGTTCTATAAGAAGTGTTGAAAACAGAATATCACACGATTTAATTTTACATCATAATCATTTGTAAATACCATCCTAAAATGGTCGGTTCAGTAGTTTAGTTTTTAGTGTTGTTGTTAAATCATAAAAGAATATCGAAGACAATTTGAAAATATATTATTTGAATATGTCTTGTAAATTTTCTCAAACGCTACGAAAAACAAGTTGGAAATTGGACGTGAAGCGTAGCAAATGAGGTGCGTTCGTACGATAACGAAGTTTTAAAAATATCAATCTCATAAAACTGTAAATATTTACAATTAAAATGCGCACCAAACAATGTTCTCCCTATAACATTATGCAATACTTTTGTGTGGCCTTGTAAATCAATAACAAATATTCTTTGCACCACAGATTATGCAAAATGTATATTATAATATGTATTTTATAGATGCATATAAATTTTATTACGTTCGAATGAGTGTAACACCATTAAAATGCATTTGAAACATTTTCCCCCATTAACCATAATGTAACGGAATTCTTTTGATTGTCCCTGTAATTGAACTATGCATCCGATTTTGATAAAATTTGAAATAACTCGACAAAATTATGTAATAATTATGTATTTAAAATTTCAAACGATTAAAATGCATTTGAAACTTTTTTCCCCATTGACCTTAATGTAACGGAATCCTAATGGTTGTCCCTGTAATTGATCTATGCGTCCGATTTTCATAAAATTTGAAATGACTCGACAAAATTATATAATAATTATGTATTTTAAATTTCAAACGATTCGGATAGGTAATATTTGCGTTGTTATATGCGGACGGACGGACAGACAGACGGACAGACAGACGGACGGACTGAACGACAACAATAGGTGCTACGTATTTACATAATTACGAACGCACCTAAAAAAGCAACAAAAGGCGTTATTGATTTTATAACATTAGCTGCATCGAGCACAACGAGTTATTTTGACAACTTACAAGCAATTAAGCTAAAGATAACAAATGCTGAACAGGAGGATTTTTATTTTCAGAAACTGACAGGCAGACAGTTCAGAGAAAAAAGTTTATGTGAGCAGTAATTATAACAAAATAGGGTCGTTTTGTAAGAAAACGATGGCTGCTTGTAAATTACGTGTTTATAAAACTTATAAGTCGAAGTATCGATCAGAATATAATGATGATGACAGAATACAGATTTTTCATTTATTACATACAATTAAAAAAACAACTCATATTAAGGGTGCTAGTCACTCAACGACCGAATTTCGAACGGTATTGTAAAGTCTGTGGGCGTTTTATGCAATTTTATATTCAAAATACCACCTGGGTAAACTAATATTTTTATTAATATACATCTGAAATGCATAACATAGAAAATTTAGCATCCTAACAACGGATAGTAGGGTTTCTCAAAACTTTTTAATTTACTGTAAAAATGACTAGGAAACTTTAAAAAAAATCAAAGTTAAATAAAAATTGATTTTATAAATATTTTGTTATATCTCAAATCTTTATTATTTCTATGAAATTTCTTATGTGATAAAAAAAGTCTTTTCAAAATCATGCATAACTATAAAGACTCTTTTGTACATTTTTTTTTCATATATATATATTATTTTCGAAGATTAGGAAGCAAATATATACTTTTCCGAAATGATCCCAAATTGAGATCGTTTAAGAGATTATTGAGATCGTTTCAATAGATGAGGATTGAGTACAAAAATATTTATAAGTCGAAGAATGAGCTCCAACAAGATATTTTTTTCAGAAAGGTTTTTTTTCCAAATTTTATTAAATAATTGTTTACTACTAAATCTAACATAGCAAATATGTTATTGATTTTATCACCGTTTCAGTCAAACAAAAAAAGTAGTTGTCTCAAGCTGAAAACAATTAACAGATAAAAGATGATGAAGCTGAGTTTTGCCACGAACGGGCAATCGGAGAGTTAAAGAAAAAGTTTTTAGTGAGAAAATAAGTTAAATCTCGATCTTTGTGTAGCAAAACTAAAACAAAATATTTAAAAAAAATCTTTTATATGTTTCAGACTAAGAGTCTGTTGTTGATAAAATTTGTAAGGCAGATGAATTCAACGCATTGAAGGAATGGTGACTGAACACCGAACTGTTCACTACTGAATATTTGCGAACGTTACTATGTTGTACTTTTAATGTCTAAGGATCCTTTTAATAGTATAGGATTGAATACGGACAGTAATTATAAGTGGCAAAAACCGCTCTTTAAACGCATTTTTATTATTAAGCGTTGGGCTTATTTATTAAACAGTTGTTTCTTGCTAAAATGAACACAGCAAAACATGTTATTGATTTTATCATCTTCTCCGACGTACAAAAAAACATAGTTATAACAAGTTGAAAACAATTGCTTGATAACCCATAATGAAGGGAGGGGGGGGGGGTTAATGAAGCAAAACAAGTTTAGCAGGCGAGAGTTAAATAAAAGATTTTCACCGATAAAGATAAATTGGGATCTTTAAAAAATAAAAGTAAAACAAAATGTAACTACAGTTCTTATAAATATTTTAAGCAAGAAATGTGTTGTTTATAAACTTTGTAAGGCTAATGAATCCAAATGATTGCAGATGATGTTATAATACGTAATTGGTCACTACGCATTACACAGGGTGATTCAGCTCGTCGGTGACAAACTTTAAGGATCGATAGAGCACACCTAGACGAACATTTTTGAATAGGGAATGTAGGGTCCCTGACGCGATGGTAAGGCGCTAGGCGCTTTCGAAAATTTGGGTGCCGAAATTCGAAACGTCATAAAAACTAGGGAAATGGTTAGATTTTCTTGCTTGTTGCGTCGAAATGATTCTGTTTGTTTAGACTTTCTTCAGTACCAATTTGATAAGCGTATCTCTTAAAACATGGATAGGGGGCGCTGCAGACTTTGGAGAGCTAGACAACAACTTTAAGCCCGTTATTTTGATAATTTAACACATGCTCGCCAAAGTTTATACTCTAACTTAAAGTTTGAACCCAAAAGTAGAGCCCTGCAAAAAGCGTAAGAGCCGGAATAAAATGTCAAAGTACAGGGTGGTCGAAACTCGAAGGCTCCTAAGAGATAAACAAACAGATTTCTTGACTTATGGCATGCATTTTCATGATTCTGTTTGCTGGGGCTCTCTGAAACTCAGTTGAACGGTACAAAAAGAAACATCGATAGGGGGCGCTTTGGGCAAAAAACATAATTCGTTGACATTTCGGACGCTAACTGGAAACGGGGCGCTACGATCAGTTAGTAATAATGAAAACACATTTTCTACCTCTGCTCAACACTTCTGAATAAATTTAGACCAAAAACATCAATGATACTGGAAATTTATTTACAAAAAATAACACTACAGAAGATGCTCGAAATTTCGACCTTGGGCCATGATGCAGGCTTCGCACCTCCGTCACATTGAGGAGTGTGTGTTTCCAACAATGCCAGGAGTATCTCTGATCTGCCCTGCAGCTGCCACAATGCGCGCCACAAGTTCTTCAGCACTGCTGACAGGTGTATGGTATACCTCGGCCTTCAGGTAACCCCAAAGGAAGAAATCCAAGCAGGTGAGGTCTGGTGATCGGGCAGGCCAGTGAACTGGACCCCCATGCCCGATCCACCGCTGGCCATACCTTGCGTTTAGATGGAGACGCACGTCGTTCGTGTAATGGGCCGGAGCTCCATCGTGCTGGAACCACATCTGGCGACGCGAACCTTCGGGTACGTGCGCCTCCTCCAGAAGCTGCGGCAGCACTTGATCCAGGAAAACAGGTAATTTCCACCTGTCAGCCGTTCAGGTAACAAATAAGGGCCAATGAGGCAATCCCCCAGAATGCCGGCCCACACATTTACTGAGAAACGCTCCTGGGCTGCTCGGCTTCTGGTTTCATGTGGATTTTCATCACACCACACATGACTGTTGTGGGCGTTCCACATTCCCTCCCGGCTGAAGGTGGACTCGTCCGTAAACAAAATGCTGTTTACAAAACGGGGATCCCTGGATCTCATCGCCAAGTACCATCTTGAGAATTCCACTCGAGGGCCAAAATCCTGCTCTCTGAGCAACTGCACCCGCTGGATGTGGTAGGGGTGCAGATTCCGGGAACGTAAGATGCGCCACGCAGTTGCTTGCGAAATGCCAACATGTCTGGCGATATCTCTCGTGCTAAGACCTGGGTTGTCCTCAACCAGGTTAAGCACAGCCTCTTCGTTGTCGGGGGTGCTCACTGATCGCTCCCGTTCAGGCCTGCCTCCGTCGAAAGATCCCGTTGTGGACAACCTCTGGTGTACTCGAGCGAAGAAGGCATGGCAGGGGATTTGCCTGTTGGGGTAACGCTCGGCGTACAACCGCTGAGCGGCTCGTCCATTACAACCAGCAGCGCCATACGCCAAATGCATGTCAGCCAATTCAGAGTTTGTGTACCGTTCCATCCTACTACCGATCTGCAGACAAGTAACCCGAAGCTTAAGTAGGTACCGCACGTTCAAAAGACGTGTCTGCGCATACAACTACGTCATCTCGCGTTGTCGTCTACGCATTACGTATCTTTTGCATATCGATATGGTACGATATCTTTTGCATAAATCAGCAAAAAGCACCTTATGTAAATTTTATTGCGCGCATTGTGCATGATTGAAACCAGCTATGTTTGTTAAAAAAACAAACAAACTGCAGTTTTAATAGCTTCTTATGATAAGTAAATTACTCTCTTGTTTTGTTTCTAACTGATCGTAGCGCCCCGTTTCCAGTTAGCGTCCGAAATGTCAACGAATTATGTTTTTTGCCCAAAGCGCCCCCTATCGATGTTTCTTTTTGTACCGTTCAACTGAGTTTCAGAGAGCCCCAGCAAACAGAATCATGAAAATGCATGCCATAAGTCAAGAAATCTGTTTGTTTATCTCTTAGGAGCCTTCGAGTTTCGACCACCCTGTACTTTGACATTTTATTCCGGCTCTTACGCTTTTTGCAGGGCTCTACTTTTGGGTTCAAACTTTAAGTTAGAGTATAAACTTTGGCGAGCATGTGTTAAAATATCAAAATAACGGGCTTAAAGTTGTTGTCTAGCTCTCCAAAGTCTGCAGCGCCCCCTATCCATGTTTTAAGAGATACGCTTATTAAATTGGTACTGAAGAAAGTCTAAACAAACAGAATCATTTCGACGCAACAAGCAAGAAAATCTAACCATTTCCCTAGTTTTTATGACGTTTCGAATTTCGGCACCCAAATTTTCGAAAGCGCCTAGCGCCTTACCATCGCGTCAGGGACCCTACATTCCCTATTCAAAAATGTTCGTCTAGGTGTGCTCTATCGATCCTTAAAGTTTGTCACCGACGAGCTGAATCACCCTGTATTTCAAATAAATACATTATTATACGTTTGTATCTTTCTATTTAGTGCTCCGTTACATGGAATTTCTAACATGATACCCAACTGCCACAATGGCACCAGAATTTTCTTAAAAATATTTTTATGTTCTTTGTCTCTGTGAAATAAAGCTTTTTTCTCATTTCTTAATAAATTTGTGTGTAAATTCCAGTGATAATCATTTGTATAATCATTTTAGCAATAAAAATTGCTCTACACCGGAAATTTTTTAACTAAGGATCCTTTCAATAATTTAACATTAAATACATATAGCGCATAAAATTTTTCCAAAAAGCTTTTGAAACTCATTTTTATTAGAAAACATTTAGCAGATTTATTAAATAGTTGCCCCTTTTACTAAAACGCACGTAGCAAAAGATGTTATTGATTTTATCATCTTGCTCGTCTAACAAAAGATGTTGTTGTGACAAGATGAAGGCAATTAGTGGATAATAGATGATGAAAGAAAGGTTTTTTCACAAAATGGCAGGCGGAAATCTGTATAAAAAATTTATTGAGAAATTAAGATAAGTTGAGATTTTTATACAGTAAAAGTAAAACAAACTATAACACAAGATCTTGTAAATATTTTAGGTATGATACTGTTGTTCATTAAATTTGTAAGGTCAACAAACCCACCAGATTAAAGTGATGGTGATGGCACACGGAATTATTCATTACTAAATATTTGCTTAGGTCATTAAGGTGCACTTTTAATAGCTAAAGAGTCTTTCAATATTTTAGGATTGAATACAGGAAATATTTAAAAATGTTCTTCCAATATATTTTTATTGGAAGGGATTCTACTGATTTATTAAATATTTATTTGTTTACTAAAACGGATGGAACGCAATATATTATTGATTTTATGATCCTCGTTTTTGAACAAAAGACGTAGTTGACACAAGCTGAACGCAATTTGTGGATGTCAGATGATGAAAGTGGTTTTATTCAACGAACATCTACAAAAACAAGTTTTTAGCGAGCATTTAGTATAAAATAGGATAGTTATACAACGAAAGAAAAAATATACAACAAAAATGCGTGTTTATTTTAAGTGGGGATCGTATTGTTCATAAAACTTGCACGGCCTATGGACCCAAAAAGTTAATGTGATGATGATACCAAACTTTTCAATACACAATATTGAAGAATGGTGCCATTGTTTTAAAAGCAAAAAGCTTTGATAATGTTATGCTGTAATTTAAAGAATCCTTTTAATAGTTTAGGATTGAGTATAGGCAGTATCAATAAATTACAGAAAACGCTTTCGAAACTTATTTTTAATTAGAAAGCATTGTGCTGTTTCAATAAATAGTCGACGAACATAACAAAAGATATTGCTGATTTTATTTCTTCATCATCCAGGGGTCGGAGCATATAGGACAAATTTTATTATTCGTACCAGTATCTTTTATCTATAAATCTTCAAGAGATATTTTTATGGGATATACAATAGGAACATATCATGAAGATTACTGATAAAATATATTGGTGAGAACAATACAATTTGTCCTATATGCTCCGACCCCTGCATCATCGAATAACAGGCGTTGTTCTCACAAGTTGAAAACATTTAAAGGGTAACTGTATAGACAGTAACAGAAGAGGATGGATGATTTGCCACAAACTGACAGTCGAAGAGCTAAAAAATATTTTTAGTGGACAATCAAGTAACAATAAAGTATTTATATAAAAATGATGAAAATATATATGCGTATGTATAAAAAAGTGCTTGTAAATACTAGTTTAAGCGATGGTTGTGTGATTTTTAATTGATCATTACTAAATATTTGCAAAGTTCTCTATATAGTACTTTTAATGGCTTAGGTCACTTTTAATTGTTTAGGATTGAATTCAGACAGCATTTATAAATTATAAAAGTCCTTCCGGCAATGCCGGGAGGAAGAGGTAGCTTTCATATACTTATATATTTATTTATTTATTTTAAGGTAAGTTACATTATTCAAAAATACTAAGCTCAAATTAGTGGAAATAATCTTATAAAATTAGTGCCTTTTTAAGATTGAATACTAGTTTTTGTCAAGACTGAATATTAATAGGAATTTTTAGAAATTAATCATCTTTTATTCAACCTGGTTTTATTTTAAGCGATTTAGAGAGTCACCAAATTCCACGATATCATAAAGTGTATGCCATTTTAAAGCAACATTGTGGATCGTTCAGATCAGACCGTTTCAAAATGTCAGCCATAAGCAAAATTCAAAGTGCTGTAACTCAATGATTTTTTAAGATATAGACAATATAAAAAATGTTCTGGAATCGTTGTTTTAAGTTCTAACACGTAAAAGAAAAATATTTTTAACTTTTAATTTTTCGCATTTAATTTTAAATTTTAAAAAATTTAAAATGGCCACCATTTTGAAACAAAATGGTGGATGATGCTGGCCTACGAACTCGGTCGAAACATTTGTATGTACTATGTACATACCAAGTTTCATTGAAATCGGTTCATAAATACGCGTGTTATCACGTGACAAAAATCAGATCGTTTCAAAATGTCAGACATAAGAAAAATTCAAAGTGCTATAACTCAATCATTTTGTAAGATATAGACAAAATAAAAAGTGTTCTGGAATCTTTGTTTTAAGTTCCAACATGTAAAAGAAAAATATTTTTCAACTTTTAATTTTTTCGCATTTAATTTTAAATTTTAAAATTTTTTAAAAAATTTAAAATGGCCGCCATTTTGAAACAAAATGACGGATGATGCTGACCAACGAACTCGGTCGAGACATTTGTATGTACTATATACATACCAAGTTTCATTGAAATCGGTTCATAAATACGCGTGTTATCACGTGACAAAAATCACATCGTTTCAAAATGTCAGCCATAAGAAAAATTCAAAGTGCTATAATTCAATCATTTTTTAAGATATAGACAAAATAAAAAGTGTTCTGGAATCTTTGTTTTAAGTTCTAACACGTAAAATAAAAATGTTTTTCAACTTTTAATTTTTTCGCATTTAATTTTAAATTTTAAATTTTTAAAAAAAATTTAAAATGGCCGCCATTTTGAAACAAAATGGCGGATGATGCTGACCAACGAACTCGGTCGAGACATTTGTATGTACTATGTACATACCAAGTTTCATTCAAATCGGTTCATAAATACGTTAGTTATCGCATGACAAAAATCAGATATATATATATATATATATATATATATATATATGTCAACATTTGAACGGAGGGTGGTTTTGGGGTCTGGGGGTCATGATCGGTGAAATATATACCAAAATTTTCCGGAAGTGCTTTCCTCCGGACGGCTGCAATAGGTAGCTTTTTACTTTTTGTAATGAAAGCTACCTAAAAACCGCTCTTCAAACGTATTTTTATTAGAAAACGTTGTGCTTACTTATTCAATTCTAAAATGAACACAACAAAATATGCTATTAATTTTATCATATTTTCCGTCGAACAAAAAACGTAGTAAAGATTGTGTAGTTCAAAAAATTTTAAGACCGATGAATCCAACCGATTGAAGTGATGATGACAGAATACTGAATCGTTCAGTACCCTTAATTTTTAAGGTAACCAGTGTGCTGTACTTTTAACTCTTTGTTCTTATTTTTCCATTACAGGGAACACCTAACATGATTTCCAAATACACACAATGGCACCAGGATTTTCTTACAAGTATTTTTCGTTCATTTTGTATGTGAAATAAAGCTTAATATTACTTGCCGATTTATTTGTTTGTAAATTCCGGTGTTAATGATTTATGTAATTATTTTAGCACTAAAAATGTCTCTTCGCTAGAAAGGTTTGAAATGAGAATCCTTTGCGTAATTTACGATTAAATAAATATAACATAGATAAATTTAAAAAAAAGCTTTTGAAACCCATTTTTCTTTGATTACGTTCTACGAATTCAATTAAATATTTGTTTCTTTTACTAACACGAACGTAGTAAATATGTTATTGATTTTATCATCTTCTTCGTCGAACAAAAGATGTAGTTGTGACAGATGAAATCAATTAATGAATAATTGATGATGAAGGTGTGTTTTTCCCCAAACTGTCAGGCGGAAAGTTAAAAGAAAAAAAAATAGTGAGAATTTATCATATACTGTAAAAGTTAAACAAACAATAACAAAAGATGCAGCAAATATTTTAGGGGAGGATATAGTTGTTTATAAAATTCGCAAAATCGACAAATCTAACAGATACAAGTGATAGTGATTGCGTGCCGAATCGTCCATTACTGAATATTAGAGTAGATTACTACGTCGCACTTTTAATAGATAATGATATTTTTAATAGTTTATGATCGAATGTAGATAATGTAGATGAATTACATGAAACACTTTACTAAATATATTTTTATGAGAAAGCGCTGTGCTGATTTGTTAAATAGTTGATTTTTACAAAAGCGAAACGAAACAAAAGCTGTTATCGATTTTATCATTTTCTCCGACAAATAAAAGCAGTAATTGTCGCTATTCTAAAACAATTAGGGGATAGCAAACGATGCATTTTTTTTCCATGAACTGGCAAGTGGAAAGCTTATAAAAATTATTTTTTGTGAGAAATTAAGATAAAAGGAACTATTTGTACAACAAAGTATACAGTCTAGTTCAAAAGAAGTTCTTGTAAATATTTTACGGAAGGATCTTATTATTTATAAAACTGGTGAATCCAACAAATTGAAGTGTGCTATAAGCAAAAACAATTTTTTTTTCAATCTTGGGAACTATAGTATGCATACCAACGAACTCAATTATGCAGTAAGCTATTTTGAGCTATCCACGATTTGGAAAAGCCTTCTTTCCCTTTAGAAACGTCAGAAACCAATATATTATAGAGATTCAAAATATCATTCATATAATAGATTAATTTTGATACAATTATTCCAATTGATAAATAATTCAGCTTATCGAGTTATAAATTACAACATATCATAGCTGTATTTTAAAAAAGTATATTTGGCTGTTACTATATTTTACTTACCCATCACACGTAGTATAGTGTAAATCTTGTAATCATTTCAAAAATAAATAAATAAATAAATAAATAAATAAATGACGAATTTTCACGTTTCAAGACACTGGCGATTCCGAAAAACATATTTTTAGAAAACAAATACTGCCCATCTGTCCGTCAGTGTGTCTGTAAACGCTCTATCTCAAGAACAAACTGAGATAGAGATTTGAAATTTGGAATGTACTTATGACGTAATAATGAATATCAGTAACTTCCATTATTCAGAACTATGTTTGTAGGACTCTCGAAATATCCTTTATTATAAAAAGATGCATAAAAATTTTCGAAATTGTTTATTTCAAGGAGTGAATATAAAAGACTTTTCGATTTGACTCTGTATTTAATTCGAATTTCAATTCAGAGATATATTTTAATTGAAAATAAGATTCTTAATACGACGCAGTAAACTGTTAGTTAATATGATTATCAGTTTTTGAGTTATAAGAATGTTTCTTTTACACAATTCCGCAGTATTTGATTAGTCCGTCGACCAAAAAATGTCGTCATGTTTGTCACCAATTTGGCTCTATTACCGTTATTAAACCAAATTCCCATAGACACCCGTTGTAATCCAATTGGATCCCGTTTTATTTAAAACGGGAAATGTATGTTTAAATTTAATTTTGGAGTTGCAATGCATTTTCTAAATAGTTTACACATGTTTTATTTTTATATTTTATGTTATACTTATCCATGATGAATAAGTATTAAGGTGGCTCTCGAAAGATTAGTTGTATAATTTATTGGTATCTTTTTCCAAATTCGGATTATTCGTTTATAAAATGCTTTTAATTCTGAATTGAACATTTTTAGAAGCATAACCGAATTTCTACAGGTAAGTGTGACAAAATAATAACATTATTTATATTTACAAAATAATAATATTATTTCGTTAGTATTAACCCTTTCCATTAGGAGCAAAATCTGTTAGTAAAATGAAAAACTATCGATTGACGCCGGAATTCACAAACAAATTTTTTAGATATTTTAAAATCCTTAATTTAAGCTTTCATTATAAAAGTAAAATTTTAGTAAAATATTATTGGTGCCGATTGCAAATTTGTGATTAAAATTAGATATCCCAGACCGGGCACAGTGTGCCGGAAAGGGTTAATGCATAATATTTTTCCATAAAGTATAATGTTGGAAATGAAAATATTTACTTGAAGATTGATAGTAGCATAAAACTTCATGTTTATGTTGAAAAAATACTTTAAAAGCTATTCGGAAATGTTTCCCAAAATCAATGGTAGTAAAAGAAACTGTTTAAATATGTTGGTTCCTGAATTTTATAGAGATAAACAATTTTTTTGAAAAAATGAAGTTATATTTTACTATTCTATATTAACCCCTTGAGGGACAAGCAATAATTCTCAACGAATTCTCAAGCTGAATCCTCAACAGAAAAATCGAAAAAATTTATTTTGAAAGAAGAAAATGCAATTTCTATACATTTTGCTACCAAAGCTAAAAATATAAAATCTTGTAAAAGTTTCTGCTGAGAATCTTGTTTAAATTAAGTGAGATAAAATGCATCTCACCACTTCCCAAGGGGTTAAGTCCTCGAGGACGAGTCACAGGTATATGTGCCGCATAACCCGCTAAGAGAACAATTTTGCCTTTTTTAATCTGCGCATTTTCTTTATTTAAATTGTCAAAAAACATGTTTTCAAAAACCGGTGATGAATGATTAAAAATTTTCCAAACAACGCTCTTTCGAAGGAGTTAATAATCAATTATCTGCTTTATGTACTAAACACAAAAAGAAAGTGTTTTAGAACTAGTAAAAGATATTATTAGCTAGTAATAAAAATTGTTTTTGATATACTGGAATTAGTTTTAGATTGTGATAGGGTTACAATTCAGTAGTTAATGTTATAATAACATCATTAGTCTTACAGGAATTCAATCTTACTGTTACAGTGTTACAGTTGCAACCGAATTGTTCATTATTTTATGTTTGAAAAGGTCACAAGTTGTAGATGTATCAGCTAATGAACTTTTTAATAGTTTTGGATTGAATACAGACTATATTTATAAATTATAGATTAGAAAACATCGAAATTTATTCTTAATTGAAAATGTTTTATGAAATTTCCAACTGATTTATTATAAAATTAAAAGCAGCAAAAGAAAAAGGTTACTGATTTTACCATTTATATCTCCGCCTAGTTGTTACAAGTTGAAAGTAATTAAGGGAAATGACAGTGGATGAAGGTTGATCTTGTCAGGTTGAACTTGCAGGAAAATTGTACCTGAAGAAGCTACTTCAGTGAAGAGAAAAAATCCATTTGCTAATGCTAATCTTCTGATAAAGCGTGTGTTTCATGTTATTTGGAGATTTTAATAGCTTCGGCAAAAAACAATCAGCAGCATTTTTAGATTTAAATTTGGGAAATTATACAGCAATACATTATAAACACTTTAAATTTTGGTATTTAAATTACGAAAATAGGAAGCAATAAATTATTATTATTGTTATGCAATTTTATAAATACATGTATGAATTTATAAGGCAATACATTATGGATATTGTGCAAATTTTTATTTACATTTTAAAAAAATATAAAATATTATATAATGAATATTGTGCTATTTTAGTATGGAAAATATTAGATTTTATGAGAATAAAATCCATTGGAAATATAGTTGAGTTTCTATATAACGAAATCCACCGTTCCAGTAAAAAATTCGTTATATAGAGAAATTCGATGTATAGAAAATGATGTTAAAAATTGTATTTAATGTGTAAAATTTAAACAAATATTATTTTTGATTATTTGAATTAAGAATTTGAAGTGTTTAAAAGTAAATATTAACCTAACATTTTATTTCGTAATTATTTAAGCTGTTTCAAAAAAAGAGAACAGACATTTATTTGAAAGCTTAATGAAAATCAAATAAGGAAGACTTGCATTAATTTCAGACGAAAAAATCTGTAATTTTTTTTTAATTGTTATGCTCTCAAAAAAATACTCAAATTTTACCAAGGAATGAAACATTTTAGTCAACATTTTCCTCCATTTGAAGGCCTCTCTTATGTGCCTCTCATTGATTATTCTCTTACATTTGTATCAATCCAATTGACACTGTTTATAGAAAGATGGGGACAGGTGTGTGGGAGGTGAGATGAATTCATTGGATTTAAAGAACAAGGAGAGAAGTAATAATAAAAAAAAAAACTCAGCATTGACGATAAATCAAAATTAAGTGATGGAAAAGTGATTCCATATGATTTCGAAGCTTTTTAAAACTGTTTCTTATGACTAATTTATGAAAAAATTCGTTATATGGAGATAGATATTTCGCTATATAGAGAATGTTTTTAATGTAATCATGTGAAAAGGGGACCGTTCCTACTAAAAATTCGTTATATAGAGAAATTCGATGTATGGAGTTTCGAGGTAGAGAGATTCGACTGTACTTATCTCCTTTATTTTCAGAATTGTTTTTCACAAAGGAAGTAGTAAAAATCCTGAAACACTTGTTATGAGAAAACACGAATATCACGCTATACCTAAACCTTTAAAAAAAAAGTATTACATTAGTACAAAACAACTCTGTCAAGATCCATTTACTGCACGCTTTCTTTAATTACGACTGAACATTCTAGCACTATCTTATGATGGTTTTAATATTGCTAGCCCACTATTTTTGTCATAAGGTTCTTTTGAGGAAACAAAATTAGGTTCAATCGTTAGTGTTTAATTAAATAGATAATTAGTCTAAGAGAATATTTGCATTTAATGATGTAACTGAATACCGTTTAGGCAATTTATCATTCAAATATTTTCTTTTCTGTGATGTGCGGTCTCCTTTTTTTAACCGACGAAAATCAGGATTAATTTAGCTAGCTTGAGTGTAAAAGAGTTACTAATGGCAAAAGAAACGCTTTATTTTTGAATATGTAATGCTATGAAACCTTAAACTTCCGTTACTTTAATCAAAAAAGCATTGTGAATTATTATATATGGAATTTTTAACTAACTAAATTAAATGAGGTTATAGAAATCAACAATATATACAATGTTTCTCATTTTCATTTTCTTCTATCTTCACAAGACTAAAGCATTACATTCGTGAAAATTTTCGAATTCTGGTTTTCATCGGATTTATACGTTTTAAGGATCAAAAATTCCAAAAAATTTTTTTTTTTTTTTTTTTTTTTTACAAAATAATTGTTTGAGAATCTGTCTATGTATGACACAAAGTTAATGGACGCTCTATCTCAAAATCTAATGTATGGAATTTCATAAAAATTTACATTCATATGGTCTTTGATATATATTACTAATTATTAGTTTTTCGTGTAAATCACTGAACTAGTAGCTCTGCTATGCCCTATTTGTCTCGATGTCTTCAATAGTTTAATATCAAGAGCTATGCTCATAATTCAATAATGCTGCAAATTTACTCAGACCCTGTTATAAATAAGCCGACTATTTTTTTAGTGTCGATCGTCAAATAAATAGCACTGCTATATAGCATTTTTTTGCTTTTATACGATTTTAATTATACTCATACTTAAAGAACTAATGCATTTCACCAAACTTCACATTCTGGTTTTACCTAGGTCATTACCTAGGCAAAACTTGGCCATTTCCTAGATATAAACTAGTACTGATTAGATTTTTTTGTAAATTATATAAAAGGTGACGCTTCGATGTTGAAACTGTAAAGGTTTTCGCAATACCTATATCAAATATTGCATCACGGAATTTAATGAAAATTGCTATTTTTGTTCAACTTCACATAAATAGATCTTTATTAGGTTTGGGTGTGTACAGCTCGCTTTTATGCACTGAGATGGCATTTTTTGTTGCCGACATCTAAGAGGATGGATATCGAAATTCAATGATTTATTGAAGCTATGCGATGTTTATATCTTATTTCAAAATGCACACATTTCAATGAATCTCTACTTTTAGGATCCACACGATACGCATAGATTGTCATTTAGTTTTGGCAGTATAATACCAAATTTTTCAATATTCACATGTATGAGAAATAGGAAAGTTGTGTTTGATAAATAGTTAACTCCTAAGCAGATAAACAATTGAAATTTCAGAGATGCTTCGTACATTTTCCTTCCTTTTATAGAAACCCGTAAATGTCAAAATAGTCGCTTACAAAATACAAAAGTGAAAGTTTACGTGTCATGAGAATTACATTTAGAAAAATATTTAATAAAGTTAATATAGACCTACATTCAACATTAAATATTCAAGTATAATTGGGTTGTACTTTGAAAATTTTTATCCCTGTCTTCTCAAATAAAACAAAAAAAGGACATTGTTGTTTGGTTAGAATTTTCCGAGCTATAATGTATTGAATTCTGTGATTATAAATATCTGGCACTAAAAAGACTTTTTTTTTAAAATTTCTAGTTTTTGATGCAATGAAAATTTATAAAAATTATAAAATCTTCGGGTATGAACAACAGGCATGTGGTTAATACGAAATTTTTTCCAATATATTTCAAAACTTTATTTGAATAGATAATTGCAATTTTTCATATACAAATGTTTTTTCGCGTTTATATGTATTAAATATAAATTTACCAAACAGTTTTCAGTTATAATTTTTGTTCATTAATGCAAAAATCATAAATCTTATGCTCAACTTTATTTAATTCTCAATATTTCCTTTCTTCATTCGGTGTATAATCACTCACATATAAATATTCCTGATTAAAAATACGTGTTATACGCCAAAATATAAGTGTATTTTTTCGTATATGTATTTATTTACTCTCACTCAATGTTGATTCGATCGGGTGTCATTTCTATTTTCAGGTCGAATGCACTCGCCATCTCTGATACCGGATTTCCCCCCACCACATCCCCACTTTCCGGCACTCGGAGGGAGGTAAGTCCACGCTAGATACGTTAGATTGAATTTGAAATCATTTCAATTTATGATACCGCGAAAGTTCAATCGTAATGGAAATTTAGTAACGTAAAAGCTGAAATGGTGTTTTGGAAGATCAAACTAACTTGGTTCCTTTCCTGTGTATAGTTATACATATATTATAGAAGTTAAATATTTTTTTTCTATCCTAGGTTCAAATTCTACGAAACTTTTGTGATGCTTTTTCTACGATGTGTTTCTTACTTAAATACAGTATTTTCCGACGGTTCTTAAAAAATATTATTTATTGATTACAATGAGTTGTAGTTACTTTATTTTAATCCAAAAAGCTATATTTATTCGACAAAATAAAAATCATTTTAAAGGGATATTTTCTATTTCATTTGTATCTGTTTAGGTTTATTTATGTTGGAGGATTGTTAATGGAAAGTTTCATCTGTTAGATGTTTGCGAATAACATTGGAAGGCTATTGCATTGTAAAACTTTTTAAAATACTTAAAAAAAATTACAAAAATGATTTGTGTGGGATTATAAATGTGCTAAAAAATCCCAGTAAATAAAAATTTTGTTGATTAATTTAATTCGTTTTAATTTTCGGTGATTAATTTTAATATCTTCCTAAAATGTATTAAGTGATTATATAAATCTTCTAGTGGGTTATCAAAAAATCAAGAAAAATTCTTTGCAAGATGAAATTTTCATTATTTCCTAATTTGTCCTATAAAGTGGTAAATTGCAAACAGAGAGGGACAAATCATTTATGATAAAAACATACCAATGCTGGAAAAACCGTTGTTACATTGATTGTTTAGCCAGACAAGAAAGTCAACTGCTACAACAATTGGTACACACAAAAGGGGGAGAGGGGAGGGGGAGGTGATAGGTATCTAGGGTCACTTCCATAACTTTTTTTTTTCAAAAACTAATTTCGATTAAAAAAAATAATTTCCGCTTTCTCTGATGCCAGATTTTCCGCCACCATATCTTTACTTCGGGGCACTCGGTGGTTGGCAAAGTCTCCACTACATTTAATTGAATAAGAAAATAATTTCGATTTCTAAAGCACGAAATTTTAATGATGAGGGAAATTTAAACGATTTTAGATTCGTTTAAAAGAAAGATACATCTTTAATAATATAAAGCTACATTTTGTTTGTTTTTAATATATATATTAGATTCGGACTTAAAAATGAACGCTGACAAAAGAGAAACCAAAGATGGGCAAGAATTAAGATCAAATTGCTGCGGTCCAAAGCCTTGGATGCATTTAAAAAAATGAAGAATTCAAATATAAAATGTGTTAAAATAAGAAATTTAAAAATTCTCAATCACTTTAAAATTCAGAAATAACTGTTTATAGCATATTTTTAAAAGAAGAATTAAATTAGTAAGTGCTTCTTTCGTTGGAGATCTTTGTAAAAAAATAATTACTATTGTAAAACGAGAACTAATGGGATGAAATGAACAAACGAAAGGTAATTACTGTTGTTAAACGGGAGTTTTTTCATCTCCATTTAGAACTTGTTAAAATAAATTTTAAACACAAATATTTAAAAGAAAACATTCGAAAAATTTAATTTACACAACGGCCCATACTGTGAAAATAATGTTTGATCCTCGTAGGTATCAGTTCATAAAATCAAAATATGGCAATAAATTATTGTAAATGTACTATTTTTTGGTTGGGGTGGCTTGTTTTTAAAAATAAGGGGATTTAAGCTTTACTAAAACATAAGTCGATATAGTATAAACAAAGATCTATATGTATTAAAATGCATACATATGTGATATATATAAGCATGTATCTATTAATACTGCTTAACGCGAAAGAGGATAAGAGACTAAAAGAACAATGACAGATGTTCTTCAAGAGTTCAAAAACATGAGACAAATAAAAAAAATATGTTTATATGTATATTTTTTTAGATTTGTTACTTAGACAGTAGGATTAGACGGCGGAAACACCTTTTTCATTATCTAGCATTCTGAAGTAAAACAATAATTCTTCATTATTTGTTATTATTAAAAAACAGTTCGAATGGCAAGTGTTGGAACAATTTGGATGCCATTTTTAGATTTCGGAATGTCAGAGCTATCTAGATCACACATTTGTTTTGCCCGAGAAGCAACAGTTTTATATTTTACCGAGCAATGTTATTTTTAACGGATTAAAGAATTGATAAAAATATAGTAGATTAAAACCTTGTAATAATATACTGAGATTTATTGTTAAAAAGTGTAATATTAAAACTTTTAAAAACAGCAAAAATAAGTTTATTTATCTGTTTTCATGTTTCAACTCTGCCCAGGTAATTTTCAAAACAAATTAATAACGACCATAATATGACAAAGTACGTGAAAAAAATAATGTTGTTTTATAGATTGTGCAATTTTAGAATGTGTTTATTTACTTGTTTCGAAAACAACTCGGATGGAGTCAATGTATGTAAACAGTCAAATGATTTTTTTTAGCTCACAGGCTATCATAGCCTGAGAGCTTATGTGCCCGCCCGTTCTGTATGTACGTGTGTTCGTCCGTAAGTGCGTGCGTGACACGATAACTCATGATAAAACTATCTGATCCACTTGAAATTTTGTATATAGGTATATCCTGGTAAGGCGCTTCCCTGATTAGTTTGTGTAGTTCATTCGATATGTATAAGAGAGGGAACCGGGGGCTCATGCCCCTCCCCTTAATTGATATAAATGGGTTTTTCATGCAGAATTAACAGTTTTTGTTCAAAATTTAGATATAGGATCATTCTGATGAGGAGATTCCGTGACTGTTATTAAGTGTTCATTGAATTAATATAAACAAGGGGAACGGGGGTTCTAATGCCCCTCCCCTTAATTTATATAAATGGGTTTTTCAAGCAGAATTGTCAGATTTCGTTCAAATCTCTGAATAGTTTTGGATGTTTAATGGTTAAGTATAAAAGAGGGGGATAAGTCCTCTTAAATTACATAAATGCTAAATGGGTTTTTATTAAGAATTGTCCGATTTGCTTTGAATTTGGATATAGATTTTTTATATGATAAAGCATGTCCTAGATAGTTTAGGAGGTTCAATGATTAAGTATAAAAAAGGGAAATGGGGAGAGCTGTTTTCCCTTCTTAATTTTTTTTCGAACGGAATTAACCGTTGAAAATATAAGACTGTAACGTACAATTAGTATGCGTAGCCTGTGTGCTCAATGCCATCAGTTTAACTGGGCAATATTCTTTTTTTTTTTTTTTTTACTACCATTAAAGTTTTAATTCTCCCTTTTCAAAAATTAAAATTAGTTATTTAAGGAAATTTAAAAAATAAAACAAACAACAAATCTATTCAAATAAAAAAAAATATTTTGTGTATCAGCTTTTGAAATAATTAAAAATTAAAAAAAGAACCCGTAACGTCCTGGGTTCTTAAGTGTCGAATGTGATACTTCTGAACTGACAGCGATATAAACTAAACAGTTTGATTTTTTTCAGTTTCTACTTTACTCCTAAATAGCTGATAGTTTTTGGCTTTGAATTAAGACCAATAAATTCCAGCACACATATTTATTTCCTGCTAAATTAAGTGTTTTTCTAAAGCTAAAGAACACTTTTCGGAAACGTGATTAACTCAGAAGAGTTTATTATACATTTTCATGCATTGTTACATTACATTTTCGTAGATTAAGAGACATTTATAGTTTTACAATGTAACACAAATATATCATTTACAACAAAACTATGATTCTAAAATATTTTATTTTTCTGACATACGGAATAGCAACATCAAAGTTCAAAGGGTTCAAAGAATTCACGATCCTGGAGCAGTGCCTGGAGTCACATAACGGATCTTGTCACATTTTATAGATGGTGTGCTTAGGGGTATCCAATTCACCTCATCTTTCGCCCCTACATATTCCATTTCCTGAACCCGACACACATTTCATGTGAATTATTTGACATTGTATGGTACACCTGCTGCCAAGAAAATGACGCTACAAAATTTCTTTGAATGCATCGTGATATAATGTTTACACGCCAGATTTATTGAATACTGCTTTTCAAATTATTCCATAAAGAAACTGAGATACTGACTCTGCGGGGATTTAAAACTTTATAATAAAAAACAGTTTATAAGATTATTTAAAATGGATTATTTCCGATTATCTGAGTATGAAAATGTGTTATTTAATTATTTATTTGTCTATTATTTCGTCATATAACATTACTAATAAATAAATTTAAACCTTTGAAAAATGTTTAAAACATTTTTTAACATTAAAATTTTTTAAAAATAAATTAAAATTTTTAAAAAACTGAATGTTAGAAATGGAAAAGTTTTAATTGAATTAATCAGTCAACTTATTTTTCGCCATCCAACTCGCTAACCAATTCGACTTATTTATTGACTTTGCATATTACATTTCAAGAATGTGAACGCGAAACATATTTCATGGGAATTGTGTGATAATTTATGGTACAACTGGTGCTAAGAAGGTGACGCAACAAAATTTTAGGAATGTACATTATATTATAATATTTACATAGCAGAGTTGCTAATATTCGCCTTTCAAAATATCCTATAGAAGTATAGATATTATAATATCTGCATTAAATTCTACAAGAGAAAAGTTTATAAGATTACTTTATGCACGCTTCAGATTACGCAGTTATCTATTTAGTTAGTTAATTAATTAATAATTTAAGATTATCAAAATAAAATGAAAAATATAAATTTAATTTTTTTTTTACAAATGTTAAAATTTGTTTTTTAGTTTTGAAAATTTAAATAGAACTTTTTTTTTATTGAGAAATACTAAATGTTATGTTTGAGAAATGTTTAAAATTTTTAACTCGATTATTCAAAGAATTTTTTTATAAACAGTTGAAGTATAGTTTTACTTATTTATTTTTAATTAATTAAACTTAAAAATTTATCGAACAAATAAAAACCAATAGCAATAGATATACTGCTAACAATACCTGTTTTTTTCCCGATGGTGGTAAGTGCAAAGCCAATGCAAAAACCTGGAAAAATAGCAGAGACAACTAAAAAAAAAATCATAATAACTATTAGATGTCTGGGCATCCATAAACAAACGATTTTATTTCCTTGTCTTAAACATATTTCCTACTGAATTTACGAAGCGCATAAGGTTAGTGATCAGCTAGTCGCGCTACCACTCTGCACGTACTTTGTTCTATTTTCAATTGGACAAGATTAATTTAAAATTGCAATTCTTCGGTGTTGATAAAATAAGTGCCAAGATTTGCTAGGAGTTATACACCGAAAACTAAAATTAAGCTAACCATCTGGCCGGGATATAACCTGTATAGCACTCCTAGGACCATGGCAAATAAAATGGCCATGGATACCTCAGCCCGTGAGTCTTAGATTTTATACGCAACATAATTTAGTAATATCGAATTTATGCCTAATTACGGGGTTACTTGATTACATAGAGTTTCGTGCAATTTCCTTTCATTTCTGGTGTACAACCATTCAAATAATATTGTAATAAAATCCCTATGAGTATTATATAACATTACCTTAAAAATTATAATTATACACAGGTATGTGTATATATATATACATACATAAAAAATTATCACAATTATACTAACTTTTATGTTTATTTTCCGGTAATACAGAACAGTGCTACAAAAATAATTGTACTCAACTATTTTTACTAACTAGTGCCGTACGCAGACGAACGCATTTAGAATTTCCTAATCTAGGATCAACATTTTACATTTTTTTAACCCAAGAACTTAGCAATAAAATCAGCACTGGTAAATATTCATTCCACTAAAACTGATTTTACAGCTATCGTATAGATTTCAGTAACAATGTGTAAAGCTGAAACAAAAATGCACTATTCCTACAAAACTATGATCTTGAAATATTTGGTTCGTATTTCTGCGAGACGGAATGACAGAGCGAAATGTTACATAGATTCCATGATTCATGATCCAAGTACTGGTTGTGCTCCATAACGGATCTCCTGTCATATTTTGTCGATGATGTGCTTAGGGAGTGTGATTCCCTTCATATTTCACCTATACGTATTGCGCTTTTTGTAAAATGCGACGCACGTTTCATGTGAAATGTGTGATAGTTTATGATACATACGCTGTGCAGAAAATGACACAACAAAGTTTTACAAATGTGCTGGGTATGGAGTGATGTTTACATGGTAGAGTTATTGAATAGCCACCTTTCAATTTATTGTATTATAAAATTATCCCCCCGATGTGTAATATGTACCCGACTCTAAATACATGAGAAACTGAAATTTTGAATGATTGGGGAAAAGTTCTGAAATACATTACTACGGGATACAGAAATGTGTTGCAAATGGAAGAATTTATTTGCTTTGTTAGTCATTTAGATTTTACTTCTTATTTATAGTTAATTGTTAAGAAAATGTTTCGTCATCACATATCAATAAAAATTACATTAAATGCTATAGAGAGATTGTATGATTTAAAAATCGATGTGGAGCAAAAATTACAATGATAAGATATTGAATTTACATTTGATTATTTTTTCTTTTGCAGTGAAACGTCATCATTACAGATATATCACATTTACATTGTGTGTACAAATAGTAACAAAAAACATGAATGTTGTAGGGATTTTTTTAGTAATATAAGAAACAACGATAATCAAACCAATAATATTGTAACATTGGCTAAAACACAACCAATATAAAGAATACTTGCTTCTTGTTGATTTTCTACTATGAGAATTTTTTTTTATTTGAATACACGTGAAAAATCTTCTGACTTTCAAAAACTTACAAACTTAAAAGACTTCTTCTGCTTATTACTAATTCAGTTTATTTGCATTAGATGTAAATGACAAACACAAGTACAGGGTGATTCTCAGTTGATGGAGAGATAGAATTCCAAACAGCTCGCAGTGCATTATCATAACTTTAAACAGTGGAGCACTGCAGGACGCTTTATCACTGTTGGCCAATCAATATTTAATATATAAGTGCTGATTTTATTTATGGTGAATATTGCCACTAACTAGAATACCAATGTGGTTGGAAATTAGAAAATGAAATCAGCAAATAGCCAAAATTCAACATTATTTATAAAACATTCTAAATCAAGGGAAGGAGCAGTTGATAATTTTAAATTCTTTCAGAGAAATTGAGGGTTAATAAGATCTTATTGTCAAAATTTTAAGTGGGGGTAAAATATATTTATTCAAGTAATTTTTATCAGACAATCCACTATTATATCCTCTTGGAGTGATCCACTAAAATGTGGGGTCATGCGCTGGTCTTTCACACACATCATCATTTGTAACATGGATTTCCAAAACAACAGCTGGTTTTAAACATAAAAAATACGAACATACATCCCATGCATTGTGCTGAGGATGGGTTTACCTGGGAAGGCCAAATATGGTAGTAAATAGGTTTCGACAGGTTGCTGTGTTTTGGATTATGCCATATGTAGCATTATGTGGAGCTTGTCTAGCTGTGTTCTAGCTCTTCTTAAAAATTTTCTTTATCCGCTAAGTGCATTATTGCAAAAAATGATACAGTATGCATTTCTTTTAGAATACCTGTAAAAAAAATTAAGTTTAAAAATTATATGAATTACTATCATTACGTGCACATATTATTCATTTAATGTATTTGTAGTACATATAAAAAATAATGTCATTCCTAACAAAACTAGGGCCCTTAAAAATTTTATTCATTTTCTAGGAAAGGAACACGAAATGACCGGTAAATCGAATAATTCATGACTCGAGTGCTGTGTATGCATCAAGTAACATAACAGATCTCCGGCTGTATTTTATTGATGATGCGCTATGGCCAGGCAATTCTCCTCATCGTTCGCTTACACATATTGAGTTTCGTGTAAACACGATATAAGTTGTACGTGAACTATGTGATGTCGTATGGTACACCTGTTGCCGAGAAAATGATGAAAGAATGTTTTCCAAATATACATGATATGTAACTAAATTACAAGGTAAAGTTATTCATTAAAGTAAAACCCCGCTAATTCGGACCGATGTCCATTCGAATTACAAAAATCTCAAATTTTCCGAAATTAAAATAAAAAATTGTGCTAAGAAAATAATGCAAGCTATAAGTACTCAGTTGTATAATAAACATCCTCTATACCGGTATCCTAGTGTCCAGCATGCAGAACAATACGGCACGACTTTAAAAAATATATAATATCCTTGTTTATTCACTGCTGATGATTATAATAATCCAGTGGAACTTCAAAAAGAAAAATTAACTTACGTTAATGAAAAACAGATCATAATCTCGAATCTATAAAAAACTCAGTCACCATGTCGATGAGTGGGAATAACAAAACATTTTTGTTGATATTTTTCGAAATCAAACTGTTTGGAAGGAAAATTAAATTTTTATTATCTGGATTAAATAATTTTTGCATTTTAGAAAACAAAATTATAGTGACTCGCAAATAAACTGATATTTGAGATATTTTTTTTAAGATTGCTTCTACGTGTAGACATACAGTGAACGTTTTCATTTTATATTCCCTCACATATGTTGTATTTTTGCATTGTTGTGCATTTTCTTTTATTCCATTCAAGCTGTTTAAAGAATAAAAAACGTGTTTTACTACCATTTTTTCTTCTGAATTCTAAATTTTACAAGGTTTTTTTTATGATATTCATCATTATTTCGGAAATTTTTGTAAGTTAATCTTTTCAGTTAGTCTTATCAAGTTTAAATTTCGAAAATAAAATCGGTTCGGATTAACTGAAATTTCGGATTATGAAAGTTCGGGCTAGTGACGTTCTACTGTATTTGTATTTCTATTTATTTTTTAACGAAAACTACCTGTCAGATATATTTAAAACTGCATGACACAAAATTGAAGTCTGAGATTAGAAAAGTTCAAAAAATTATTATTTTGGGAATCAAAATTTTTTTAATTATGAGAATATGTTTTTTATTTATTGAGCCAGTTCCTCCTTTAAATTTAATTTTAAATTCATACATACAGTTTAAACTTTTGTATTTTAATAAAAAAATAGAATTAATTATATTTATTACAACGGGGACCAAGATCAAACGAAAGTTATTGCAATCAGAAATTTAAAAATACGTCATATTTACAGAAATATTTTTTATATGTTCACAATAAAATGCTAATGTTGCAGGATTGTTATTAATAAATGCAAAAAAATCTTTCACGCCAGCAGGAACGAAAGGCAACTTGTTCCTGCCTTAAGAAGATAACCTGCTCGCTCCTGCAATTACAATTTCAGTTAAAAACAGGTTTTGCGATTGAAATATTATTTATAAAATGAAAGATAATTATTACTATAATATTATTGTAATATTAAGAAATATTACTATTGTGCTAATATTAGCAAAACATGAAAGATTCAATATTTCGACTATTTTAGATGCCAGTATTTTTAATATTTGACGAGTTATACAACATAATTGGCATAATTATTATTGAATTTAAAATGTTTGGCGACTATAATCTATTCTTTATATTATTGGTGAAAAGAATTTTCCATTTAAAAATTGCATAAACTAATATTATTTCATCTGTGTATTGTTAAACTAAAATTAATCATATTATAAAAGTGAAAACAGTAAATTCAAAGGCTTAAAAGTGCCTTTTAATAACAAGACCAGCGTGTTTCGTACGCACGAATAGTAAAATTAACAAGATCAATGCCGATAAATAAATTATTTTCTCAGAAAATTTAAAAATAAACTTTATTAATAAGAATCATGAGATTACATGTATAATAAAAGAAAGTGGTTTAGAAAAATTTATCACCTTTGGTCGGGAATTATTTTATCCTATCGATTTTTAAATTTGTAAAGCAACTCATGCTAATTTCTAAGTAAATCAAAGGAGGCTGGATCATTGCATATAATTTTGTTGCGCATACAGATTTATACGGATTCTCTGATAACGGATGTTGATTATTCGATTCAATATACTAATTTTCTATGCACTTTAAAATGATTTTGAGGACTGATTTATTTAAAATAAATTGTCACAACCCCGTATTGCGATACGTAACGAACTTAACTAATTATTAAGTAAATATGTAGTAAAATTAAGGCAGAAACATAAATATATCATTTAAATAAAAACCATCGTGAAATCTTTTATTTTCTTCAGCAGAATTGAAAATGGCATCACGAACTGTGAAATAGATCGAACAATTCATAATCCAAAAAAGCTGTGCGTAAAGTCACAGAACGGATTTCCTATCACATTTTATTGATGTACGGCTTAAGGCAAGCAGTTCTCCTCATCGTCCATCAATACATATTGCGTTTTCAGAAACCGAGGCACAAATTTCACGTGAATTATGTGATATACTATGGTACATCTGATATCGAAAATATGATGAAACAAATATTTCAAATATATGTTATATATAATTATGTTTACGGGTTAGCGTTTCTCAGTATTCCTCATTCAATTTATAAACAACGAAAACAAGTCGTCATATGTTTATTTAACTCTGGATCGATACAAAATTGAAGTTTTGGAATATATTATTAAATTTCAGAAAATTAATTTTTTGGGAATTAAGATATTCTGATTTTTTAAGTATGATAATTTTTATTTATTTTTTAGTCAGCTTTTGAAATTTTGATTCATTGAAATTAGAAGAATTGGTCATATTGATCATAATGAAATGTTCTGCCAATATTTTATTAACCGAAAATTCTTCCAAAAATATAAAAGAATGGTTAAATAGGGGCTCTAAATTATAAGTATTTTAAAACACTGTGCCAATTTTGCAGAAATATCGATTTTACAATGGAAATATTTGCGATAAAACGATAACATGGAAGAAAAATACAATTTACATGCAGATTAAAAGTATACGTAATAAAACGGGAATGCGTATTATAAATGCTGGTGTACTATCAATAAAATTTAAAAATTCCAATGTTTACGAATCCATTATTGTCAATATTCTCCAATACATAGGAGATATAATGAATGTTGGATAAAGAAATTTTAGTTTCCATAACCTAAAATTTAAAATGTAGGCAGAGATAATGTTTTGCTAAAAAAATATATAAACATTATTTCGTTTGAGTATTATAAGTAAAGTGTATTTGTTTTAACATTAATGTGAAAACATAAATGTTTCCTTCGAATCAAAACAAAAAAGCCAGAAATATATCATTCGTTTCGTCGGTATCGAAATTGCCATCATAAAATGTAAAACAGATCTGATAATTTATAATCCAAACGTGGTGTCTGAGGTCATAGAACGGGTCTGTTTCCTGCCACATTTTATTGATGATGAGCTTAAGGCATACAGTTCTCCTCATCATTTGCCAATATTGAGTTTTAAATTAGCGAGGCACAAATTTCACGAGAATTATGTTTTGTGTCATAGTATATGTGCTGTCTAAAAACGATTCGCAATCGACATAGCTTGGTTTTAGAAATGGAATTGCTTCATGCCTGTAACTTTTGTAACTTCGCCTTTGGAGACGGAACACCATAATCGCATCTAATCCAATTGGCAACTCTGTGAATGCAACTCTTTTCTTTACTAATAATATGATGTGACATTCAAGTAACGGTCAAAATGTGTACTATCCACCAAAATAGAAAATCTAATGAAGAAAAATCTGATGGAACGAGTGAAGTACCTTTCGTCTCTAGAAACAAGGGATTTGATCGATTCAAACAATGCTGTATTTTCCATTTCTCTAATAGTTTAAATAAATAATTAAAATGGTCCCTTTTTAGCTGAAAGATTTTTTTACCTCTTACACCTGTTACTAAATCTCGAAAATGAAAAATGTCTTATTGTATAAGCAAAAGAATAAATTTTCATTTTGAAATATTTTCTCTAAGTTTTATGAGAATCAATTCTCTGAAATTTCCGCCGAAAGGATGCTAGCAAATAATTCAGCAAAAATGTAAAGTATAATTTATAATAATAAAGAAACAATATCATTTCTAACGCAACTATGATGCTGAAATGTATCATAAATTTTCCTGTTACTCTGTATGGAGCACGAAAGGACGAACTTATGAAATAATTCATAATCCAAGAAGTGTGTGAGCCTCAGGTCACAAAACGGATCACCTGTCACATTTTATCGATGAAGTGCTCCAGGCATTCAATTCTCCGCATCGTTCCCTTACACCGAGTGCATTTCCTGTAAACTCGACACAAATTTTACATAAATTATGTAATATGCTGTGATACACGTATTGCTGAGAAAATGACACAATTTTTTTTTACAAATATGGCGTGATATGCAGTAATGTATATGAGATGAATTGATTAAAACTCGTCATCTGGTTTATGTTACAGGTAAACTATTTGATCATCTACTGCATATAATTATTCTTATGTTAAATGTGTATTTGGAAATATAATGAGAAAAGTTCCTTTAACTATTGTTAAAGTACTCCTTTATTGTCATATTATATGCATATTTATCTATTTATTTATATCTTTAGTGAGTATTTTTAAGTTTTTGATATTAACATCGGATACAAAAACCGTTATTTAAACATTTTTCTCACTCGATTCTCATATTAGACAGCTAACACACATAGTTTGGACGGGGTATTTACACTAGATTTTTCGATTCATTCTTGTGAAATAACGATTATTCGGAAGACACTTTCGATTCAAAGGTGCTATCTGCAGACAGCCCCCCTTATAGAAATATAGCGATATCTGATCAATGCTTAATAAAATCATTCATTCTTATATTAGTTATCAAATTAAAATTATAAGAAATAAAGTTTTAAAAACGACTTTTAACAAAATTGTATTTTGCGTTACATTTCTTAAATATTCAAATTTAATACGCAACATAAATCCATTTTGTTACTTAACTTAGAAAACCTACCGTATATAATTTTCATGTATACGCCGATCCGTAAGTAAGCCGAATATACGACTTTTAATGAAAAAAAAAGTCAAAAGTCGTAAACAGATATACGCCGATGCTAAAAGAAAAGATAATCGGTGATGGATATAATCAATTTATGCTTAAAATAGTGTAATAGCATTACAATACACCACAAACGATTTTCCACATACACCGTGTAATGTAACTGAATTATTTTGTGTCTCTGTAAAAGAATCATGCATGCTACAAGCTTCATTTTTATTACCAAGCATGTCAGAGTAAATATTAATAAGATACACAAATAGCATGACAATTTGAGTATATTTGAGCGACTTAGAGCAAGAAAAGATAGACAAAAGACGGACTGACAAATCGAATTAATAAATATTTTTCTACAGTGTTAAAAAGTGTTTAAAAAAAGTCAGTAGTAATCGTCAAGATACTACGTCTACTATTCAATAGTATTGGTGAATTACGATTTGTAGGCTGCATATTAAAACATTTAGGGACTTATTTTTCTTAATGCAAAAGGTAATTTCGGAACAGAAATTTTGTATTTTAATTCGAAATTGTTCTAAGATACTCAATTTCAATTCATCTGGCTTGAAAGTTTTAGATAAAAAATTTTTTAAAGATTTCACCCTCGAATATAGATAGTGTTTCATATATTGTAAGTTAATTTTTATTATGATCGAATAAATAATTTTATTTTCGACATTAACTAAATTTTAACAAAAGGGATAAAATAATGTTTTGATTGATTTAAAGTTAGCTGATCCATTAATATTAATATTTGTACTGCATATATCCCCGATCCAAGTAACAATATATAACTTGAGTAAATCAACTAAAAATAATCGCTTTATGTTGGATCTACATCATTCAGAAAAAAAATTAATGATAAAATGTCATATATAGATTCTTTCGTCTAATAATGTTTCACCCAGATATTCAACTATATACGTTCTTTGTCTCCAAGTAGTCTCTTTTTATCTTGTCTCTTTTAACATCTCTTGCTGTTTGACAAATATAAATGATGGTTAAATATTTATTTTATGCTTGGATTATTCTAGAACAATTTGAAAATAAATTGTTCATGTTGAATTTGATCGATGGATTTCAGATAAATGAATAATGCCAAAAAAATAATTATCCGTAGAAAAATAAATTCTAGTTAATGTTTAACAAATTACAGGCTGTGCTTTAAACATTGCACTTTTTTATGTTTAGATTACTCTATACTTTGTTTTCAAGAAATTTGTATGTTGTGATCAACGTGTCATGTTTAGAAGATATTTTAAAGAGTAAAGAGGTTATTTCTAGTTGATGATTATTCAGCAATTTCTTTTTGCTATAGCTAAGAATTTAAAATTCGAAATATAATAAGTGATTTTGAAAACTGCTTCATAATCTGTGTTCAGCATATATTTTATAAGCCATTTGTTCATTAAAATGAATATTAACTTACCGTTTTTAATTAAAAAATAATTTTGTCGAACAAAGTTCTTCTAAATTCAATTTTATTCGGAAATACTAAATTCAAATTGGTCTGGTCTAAAATTTCCGACAGAAAAATATTTTCACACGCCACTGTTAGGTTAGTTTGAAAATTTTGTTTAATGTTTTCTAAAATATTGTATTTTTTTATCAGATAATATGTATGTTTAAAAACTAAAATTTATTTTCGATAATAAATCAATTCTTAAATAATGGTAACAGAATTTTTTGATTGCTTTAAAGTTAACTGATCCATTAATATCAGTATTTTTACATAGATATGCTTTCGATGCAAGTAAAAATGTTTTGTATAAATCAAATCAAAATAATCGCTTTATGTAAAACAAGTGTCTTTTTCTTGGAGTACATCATTCAGAAATAATGAGTGAGGAAATGTCATATATTACCTTCCATCCACCTATCCAACAATGCATATCCAAACGTCTGCAAGTAGTCTCTTTTCATCTTGTTTGCTCCTTGTTCTTCTTTATTTTCTGTATAAGACAAATATAAATTATGGTTGGTTAATTTTTTTATGGTTTAATTATTGTAGATTAAGGGAAAAAATATTGTATTTGGTACTCGATTTGATCGATTAATTTAGATTAATGAATAGTAACCAAAAAAAAAAAAAAAAAAAAAAAAAAAAGAAAAGAAAAGAAAAGAAAAAAAATAAGAAAAGGAAAGGAAAAGAAATAGCTTTGCTGAAAAAAAAAGTATTTTTCCTAGGTAAAATTTGTTAATTTTAGATTTTGTATTTTAAAACACTGCAAATTTTTACGTTTTCATTAATGTATTACCGTATATTTCCGTGTACAAGCCGGAAATTTTGCGCCTATTTTTTCTTCTTCCAAAGTAGGGGAGCTGGCTTATACATGAGTATAAAAAAATTTCAAAAACTGATGTGGTATCTTTTATATAATTTATATATAACATCCGTTGCTAATTGGCAATTTTATAAATATGGTGCACATAGGTAATTGCTGCTATCCGCATAACCTTTGTGTATTGTCTGTGATATTTCTACAATGTAGTTTTCCGTTACCACTTTATGAATTTCCATTAAGAGTTGCAATTCGTTTCATCATGAATATTATGTATGTTATATTTATAATTTTTTAACTGTTAATTTTGTTATTATGTTTAATTCATTATTCTAATTCTTCGTTTTGGTTTATTGTTTTATTGATAAAATCCATTGGTGAATCCTGTCTACTTTTAATGGTATTATATATATATATATATGTAATAAAACGACGGCGATGTTCTATAATAGTGTATAGCTTGTAGAATACTACTATTCACTAAGACTCAATAGTGGGATGAGCAGTCGTTCTGGTAAGTGGATAAGCCACGGATTTGTTCTCGTAGGAGTTTCTCCAATAACAATGCAAGAAATCAGTTTTTTAGTTCTTTATTATTTAGAGCACGAACTTAAGTCACTCCACAGATCACCGTTCCACACATCTATCACTACGGCTTTCCCTCACTAAGCTGCAACATTCTCGGAAAAAATGACATGGCTTCCGAGTAGTTTAAAGGAAAGATGCATTCTGACCTCCTGAAAAGCCAAATGAAAATAATCATTTTCACGACAAAACTAGCGCCCTCCTACTCCGCGTCAATCATTTTAAAAATCCAATTATGATGAACTCGAGCCTCAAACGGACAAAAATGATCAATTCTAATTGGTCGTAGCAGGCGGTCCTTGGCAAGAACTATATTTTTTTCCTCGGAAGAACAAGCCCTTTAGCAACGCGTAGTAACACCTGTCACGCGATGTTAAAAATAAAAAATAAAATTAAAATCCCAGGAATATTCCAGAAAGTAAAAGGCTTACGAAATACCTCCCGCCTTTTTGAGAAGCAAGAAATAATTTATTCATAACTAAAGTAAGAAAAAGAATTTTAGCTGTTACAAGTTACGAAACTAAGATTGAAATATGTTCCACAAATTTAGAATTGAAGCTAAGAGAGAACAAAAATGGCGCAAATTTTTTTTATTTTATTACATATATATATATACATATATATATATATATATATATATATATATATATATATTATATATATACTATATCTATACAGGGTGTCATAAAAGGTCGTTTACAAACTTAACATGCTGGTCTGTCATATCATGATGAACAATATTAAATAGGAAACTAAGGGTCCCAAACATCTTCCAAAGGAGATATGCGCCATTAAAGTTTAGGGTCCAAAAATTCAAATGATTATAAAAAACAGAAAAGTTGGTCGATTCGTTTGCGGTTTTCACTAAAACTATTCTTTATGTCAGTATTTTCTTGAAAATAAATTATAAAGATAAATTTCAAAAAATGTCGATAGAGGGCGCTTTAGACTTTGGAGTAACTATAAACTAGTTTTTACCATTATTTTTTGCATCTCATTAAACTTTTTTAGAAGCTTAGACATAAACTTAAATTTTGAGCTCAAAATCTAAATCGTTGGAAGTGGTTAATTAGCGCAAACTGAATTGCGGGGGGAGGTTCAAATTTCAAATGATTATAAAAAACGGAAAAATTGGACAATTGATTTGAGATTTTCACTAAAATTATTCTTTATGTCAGTATTATCTTGAAAATAATTTTTAAAGATAAAATTTAAAAAATGCCAATAGAGGGCGCTTTAGACTTTGGAGTAACGTACAACTATTTTTTCCTGTTATTTTTTGCATCGCATAATTTTTTTTTTAGAAGCTTAGACATAAACTTAAATTTTGAGATGAAAATCTGAATCGTTGGGAGTGGTAAAGTAGTGGCAAACTGAACTGTGTTCAATGGGGGTGGGGAGATTCAAATTTCAAATGATTATAAAAAACGGAAAAATTGGTCGGTTTTCGCTAAAATTATTCTTTATGCCAATATTTCCTTGAAAATAAATCTTAAAGATAAATTTAAAAAAATCCGTTAGAGGGCGCCTTAAACTTTAGAATAACCAACAATTATTTTTAACCTTTTTTTTATCTAATTAAATGCTTGCAAAAGTTTAGACTTAAATTTTGTGCTCAAAATCTAAATCGATAGGAGGGGTTAAGAAGCGCAATCTGAACTGTGTTCAGGAATTGAAATGTTACCTTCCCCACCCCTCGAACGCAGTTAAATTTTTGGCCGCTTAATTACTCACAACGATGCAGATTTTGAGCAAAAAATTTAAGTTTGAACTTTTACAAGCATTTTATTAGATACAAAAAATAACGGTTAAAAATAGTTGATGGTTACTATAAAGTTAAAGGCGTCTTCTGACGGATTTTTTTGAAAGATATCTGTAAAATTTATTTTCAGGAAAATATTGATATAAAGAATAGTTTTAGCGAAAACCGACCAATTTTTCCGTTTTTTATAATCATCTGAAATTTGAACCTACCCACCCCCATTGAACACAGTTCAGTTTGCGCTACTTAACCACTCCCAACGATTCAGATTTTCATCTCAAAATTTAAGTTTATGTCTAAGCTTCTAAAAAAATTTTATGAGATGCAAGAAATAACGGAAAAAAATAGTTGTACGTTACTCCAAAGTCTAAAGCGCCCTCTATCGGGATTTTTTGAATTTTATCTTTATAAATTATTTTCAAGATAATACTGACATAAAGAATAATTTTAGTGAACATCGCAAATCAATTCACCAGTTTTTCCGTTTTTTATAATCATTGGAAATTTGAACCTCCCCCCGCAATTCAGTTTGAGCTACTTAACCACTTCCAACGATTTAGATTTTGAGCTCAAAATTTAAGTTTATGTCTAAGCTTCTAAAAAATTTAATGAGATGCAAAAAATAATGGTAAAAACTAGTTTATCGTTGCTCCAAAGTCTAAAGCGCCCTCTATCGAAATTTTTTGTAATTTATCTTTATAATTTATTTTCAAGAAAATACTGACATAAAGAACAGTTTTAGCGAAAACCGGAAACAAATCGACCCATTTTTCTGTTTTTTATAATCATTTGAATTTTTGGACCCTAAACTTTAATGGCGCATATGTCCTTTGGAAGACGTTCGGGACCCTTAGTTTCCTATTTAATATTGTTCATCATCATATGACAGACCAGCATGTTAAGTTTGTAAACGACCTTTTGGGACACCCTGTATATATATATATATATATATCCTTATATATATATATATATATATATCCCTATATATATATCTATATACAGGGTGACTCAAAAAAGATGGGAAAATTTTTAAGAGGTGATAGTACACATCAAGACAAATAATATTAAATGGGAAATTAAGGGTCCCAAACTTCTTCCGAAGGAGATAGGTGCCATCAAAGTTTAGGGTCCAAAATTTGAAATGATTATAAAAAACGGAAAAATTGGTCGATTCGTTTGCGGTTTTCACGAAAGCTATTCTTTATGTCAGTATTGTCTTGAAAATAAATTATAAAGATAAATTTCAAAAAATGCCGATAGAGGGCGCTTTAGACTTTGGAGCAACGAACAACTATTTTTTACCGTTATTTTTTGCATCTTACTAATTTTTTTTAGATGTTTAGACATAAACTTAAATTTTGAGCTCAAAATCTGTGGTTAAGTAGCGCAAACTGAACTGTGTTCAATGGGAGTGGGTAGGTTCAAATTTCAAATGATTATAAAAAACAGAAAAATTCGTCAATTGATTTGCGGTTTTCACTAAAATTATTCTTTATGTCAGTTTTGTCTTAAAAATGAATTATACAGATAAATTTAAAAAAATGCCGATAGAGGGCGCTTTAGACTTTGGAGTAACGTTACACTATTTTTTACCGTTATTTTTTGCATTTCTTTAAGTTTTTTTGGAAGCTTTGACATAAACTTAAATTTTGAGCTCAAAATCTGAATTGTTCAGAGTGGTTAAGTAGCGCAAACTGAACTGTGATTAATGGGGGTGGTAGGTTCAAATTTCAAATTATTATAAAAAACGGAAAAATTTCTCGATTCGTTTGCGGTTTTCTCTAAAACGATTCTTTATGTCACTATGTCCTTGAAAATAAATTTTAAAAATAAATTTCAAAAAATTCCGTTAGAGGGCGCTTTAAAATTTAGAGTAACCAACAACTATTTTTTCCGTTATTTTTCTTAAATCTAAATAAATGTTTTAAAAGCTTAGACTTAAATTTTGAGCTAAAATTCTGAATCATTGTGAGTCATTAAGTAGCGAAAAATTGAACCATGTTCATAGAGTTGGCAGGGTAACATTTCAACTCCTGAACACAGTTCAGTTTGCGCTTCTTAACCCCTCCCAATGATTCAGAATTTGAGGTCAAAATTTAAGTCTCAGCTTTTAAAACATTTATTTAGATTTAAAAAAAAATAACGGTTAAAAATAGTTGTTGGTTACTCTAAATTTTAAGGCGCCCTCTAACGGAATTTTTTGAAATTTATTTTTAAAATTTATTTTCAAGGAAATAGTGACATAAAGAATGGTTTTAGAGAAAACCGCAAACGAATCGACCAATTTTTCCGTTTTTTATAATAATTTGAAATTTGAACCTCCCCACCCCCATTGAACACAGTTCAGTTTGCGCTACTTAACCACTCTCAACGATTCAGATTTTAAGCTCAAAATTTAAGTTTATGTCAAAGCTTCTAAAAAAACTTAATGAGATGCAAAAAATAACGGTAAAAATAGTTGTACGTTACTCCAAAGTCTAAAGCGCCCTCTATCGGCATTTTTTGAAATTTATCTGTATAATTTAGTTTTAAGACAATACTGACATAAAGAATAATTTTAGTGAAAACCGCAAACCGATTGAAAAATTTTTCTGTTTTTTATAATCATTTGAAATTTTAACCTACCGACTCCCAATGAACACAGTTCAGTTTGCGCTACTTAACCACAGATTTTGAGATCAAAATTTAAGTTTATGTCTAAACTTCTAAAAAAATCAATGAGATGCAAAAAATAACGGTAAAAAATAGTTGTTCGTTGCTCCAAAGTCTAAAGCGCCCTCTATCGGCATTTTTTGAAATTCATCTTTATAATTTATTTTCAAGACAATACTGACATAAAGAATAGTTTTCGTGAGAACTGCAAACGAATCGACCAATTTTTCCGTTTTTTATAATCATTTCAAATTTTGGACCCTAAACTTAGCGCCTATGTCCTTCGGAAGACGTTTGAAGCCTTAGTTTCCCATTTAATATTATTTGTCTTGATGTGTACTATCACCTCTTAAAATTTTTCCCATCTTTTTTGAATCACCCTGTATATATAATATATATATATATATATATATATATGGTAAGTATAGAAAAATTTTAAAATATTTACAATTTCTTATGAATATATTTAAATTTCATTCTTTAACATTGAAAAAATTTATTAATCCCTATTCCTTATCGAAATCCTTATCAGAATTCTGGGGCAACTCTTAAAAATTCCATTTCTTACATTTGTACATCAGTATGAATATCGATAGTGTCTAATTCCTCTTACGCACAATGACCGTCTTCTTCAAAAGTGGCAGGATATTTTAGTATTTAAAGCATAATTTATAAAAACGTTTTTCTTTCGCTATCATAGACTTTCGGGAACATTTCCGAGTGTTACATAATAATCTGTTTTGAACCCGTATTATAGACTTTCAAATAGTATCAATTTTTAATCAAACATTTTCATGTCCTGCAAATATGTTTTACCAACAAAAACAAATTAAATTATTATTTTTTTAACAAACATTATTTAACGGATTAAATTTGTTAAATTGAAAATATAAACTTATCCTGAAATAAATGAAGAAAAAAAAACGGACTGTTGTTAGGCTGAGTTTAATCAGTCGGTTTCGGACGAAAAAAAATGTTGCTCATAATTTTTTTTTTTTTTTTTTTTTTTTGACTTGTCACTGAACGAACGTAAATCAGTATTAGTGTCCTTTGAGCTGAATAAAAGGCTAATTTCTTTAGATTATGTAAATATACTCTTATATTTTTTCTATTAAGCAAAATAAATTAGGAATTTTGTGGTTCACTTAAATACTTATGAACTAATTAAGTATCATGATGTGTTTCATGGCTAGTTCTGATACATTACATCTATCTCTTTTTACTTTCCGTACACATCACACTAAAACAAGGAAAAATATTTCTTTGATTATTATTAAACTGGAAAAATGCACTACAACTTCGAACGCAAGTGAAAAATCAACACTGTCTCGTTACATGGCTCAGAAAAATGTTCTTACAGAAATCTAAAAAAATATGATATCCGTATTTAAACAAGGATTTTTAGAAAAAAAATTCTTTTGGCTACCACTGTTTTTTAAAAACATGTCTTGTAATTTTTTTACTGTAACAGCCAAGTTCATTAAACCTAAATATCGGTTTTCCGGATGCTGTCGTTGATTAATTTTAACATTAATGTTAATATTATTGTAACAATTATACCATTATTAATATTTTTATATTAATATTATTTTTAAAAAGCTATCAATAAATAAAAAAGTATATACGGTTGTTGAGAGCATGACTATTCTTCAAAAGCAGAAAATATTTCAATTATGTCGGAGAAGACATATTTTGTCGAAGAATCGTCCTTCCCAAATAATTAATGAGGAAATGTCCGACTGAATCTCCCATCCAACTAGTTGTGTTTATGTCTCCGGCAGTCTGTTTTTATCTTGTTTGCTATTTGTCCATCGTCTCTTTCAGGTTGACAGGATAAATATAAATGGTGGTCGGACATTCTTTTCTTTTATATCTATAAAACATGGATTTTTCTGGCGTAAGGAAAGAAGTTAAAAAAGGGGAAAGGTTGTCGGGTTAAATCGATCGTCTTCGGATGAAAGAAATGTTACTCATAATGTGCAAAAATTTTAATTCCGTTTGATAGTCGCTGAACAAGCTTAAAAAAGAGTTGGTTGTCGGATGAAACCGTTTCTGTTCAAAGAAACAAAATTCTTTAGTTTATCCAAGTATATTTTTATCTATGTAGTATATCCATTTAAATAATTATGTATATATATACAAAATCCCTGTATATGTATATAAAGAGTGAAGAAAAAAAGTATTTGCACGCAGACGATTTTTTGCATAAGTAATCATACCTAGTAGGAAATTTAATTATAGAAAAAGAGAAAACGTAGATGAAATTAAATATAAAGAGGAAAAGAATCCCCATACAGATTATATCCCAAAGAAACCATCTAAATAAAACTCAATGAAAGCAAGACCATTTTTCTCTCATGCCAACGCTAATCATCCATTCTAAGAGAAACCAATGAGATTGTAAAACGTCAAAATTCAATAGGTAACGATTCAGCATTATTTAAATTACCAAAATTATGGCTCGAGCTACTCAATGGTTAAGAAAATAAAATTAGCATCGAAGAAAAATCGAAAAAATAGCCTGCATTAAATGAAAGAATATGTGGAAAATTGAACGATGGCGTTTCATAGACCTTGCAATTTTGGAATATTTTTTATTTGGAAAACCACTCAGGTAGAATCGGAAGAATCAGATGAATAAACATATTTTACTGTTTTTAATGTTTTAATTTATAGCTGTTAGCAATTAAAATTAAAATATTAGCACAAAGTGTTCATTTACATATTATTAGTTACATATTATTTTATCCTATTTTTCAGCTGTTACAAAATTTACATTTCATGGCATAATATTTATTTCTTAATTATTCATGAAAAATGTTTAACGCGAAACTGTAGGTCTTTCATAAAGATTTCATTCATAGTAATAAATTTTATCTATTAATTCACATAGTTTTAGACCTCGAAATAAATCTTTCTTCGTAAAGTTCAATATTTTTCTTTTCGAAAATTGCACAGTAAAAACATCCCGTTCTTCCAACAGCATAAATTCTCAAAAATCATCCTCGAAAAGAAAGGCGATACGGGCAGTCTGAAATTTATCTGCCTGAAGGCAAGTTATAAGCAGAGAATCGGTAGTAAGTTATTCCGTTTCTCTTTGAAACATAAAACAGTGAAAATTACCTCGTATCGAATTGGCATTGGAAACATATAGTGATTCTGAAACTGATATAAAAACGTTGGGAAGTGAAAATAGAAAATATTGTATGAAATAAACCAGCATCCTTTATTTTTTTATTGTTTTTTACAAGGATGAAATGGCATCCTAATTTAGAGAAAAAATTCTAATAAAATATGTATTGCAACAAGACATGTTTTTTATATATATATATATATATATATATATATATATATATATATATATATATATATATATATATATATATATATATATATATGATATTTGACTTATTTATTTTCAAAACTACATCATCTTACTCTAATGCTGGGTTAACAGAATATTAAAATTCATCTTATTTATTTAAAAATGTGCTGCACTGTTATGCACTAAAAAATAATCTTTTATTTTTGTACATTTAATTATCCAAAACATGAAATACTCTATCAGTATTCAATTACTTTTCAAGTCTTAACTATTTCAACCAATTTATGGATAAAAGAAAGGAGACCATTATAAAAAAAATTCTATTTGTTCAACCGAACAATTTAATCAGAAGACCATCAGAAGCACAAATGACATGAAAATTTTTTAAGCAGTGCGATAAATGATTAAAATATTTTATCTCAAAACGACCCTTTGCTTTTGCTGTTTAAAAGTTTTTAAAAATGGCACGAGAGAAAAATACATTTCTTCCCAAAATATGAATTTTTATAAATCCACTTGCAAATCAAAGAAGATTCATTTGAAGGTATTGGAATATTCAATTGAACTTTATTTGCCTGAAGCAAAATAAGTTTTAGTTTGTTTTTTTATTTTTGATTTTCTCGAACCAAATGTTTGAGAAATATTCTGGTATTTACCTAGATGACTTTTTAAAGAAAAGAGAATTCTCACTTCATAAAACTTTTATTTAGGTGAACAAACACATGAAAATATAGTTTCAATGCATCAAAAAATAAAGGAAGGAGAATATATTTTTGCATTACATTTTCGACAATAGCTCTTAAAATAATATGCCTAAAATTCTGAGAAATTTTTTTTTTCTTTTTTGGTTTAACATCACAAAACTTTCATACGATACCTCACATGATTTACAAAGAAAATAACTTTTTTTAAATAATCTAATTAGCCCCTCTACATTTCTCCTAAATTTATTTGAGAATAGTTAATAATCTATAGATATGTCGCTCAATAACCTTTATTACTTCCCGCAATTCAAACTTTTCACGTTCGTTATGTTAGGAGTAAAAAAATAGCTGACAGACGGACAGATAGGTACAGGAATGATGTTATAATCGGTTCCGTTTTTACTATTTAATTACGGAACCCTAAAAATCATACAATAAAAAAATACCGTTCTTCTAATAAATCCTCTCAAAATAAAAAGCGAGTTAGAGTAACTAATGTGGCTGTAACTTTATAAGGCTCAAGAAAGGTTATACGTTTAGAATGGATAAAGATTTTTTCTTTTTTTCTTTGCAATAAAAAACAGTGACAATGACTTCATTTCGAATTAATGCAGGAACATATGCAGTTTTTTTTCTGAACTGAAAAAGATATTTTAAGAAACTTTAAGTTACTGTATGCACAGTATGCAGAAATACAGATTAAAAAAATTAATTAAATTAAAACATATTGCACTAACATAATTGAACAATGTAGAAATTCCCAATTTCTCGAAACTTTAACATACGCACTTTTTCCAAATTTTAATCAATTGCTGTTGTATCAAATTTATAAGATAATTTTTTCATTAATTTATAATTAACAATACTTTTTTTTAATCAAATAACTTTTTAGCTAAATTTGAGTTTACTATGTCAAAATCATGTAAAAGAAAAAATATCGTATAGTGGTCATTCATCGTGGTGTGTTTTGTATTTATCCAAAAAAGGGGATTCTGACATAAGAAATAATATTTATGAATATACTTAAAATATCATATGATAAAAATTCTGTATTTTATGTTAAGAGAAAAATAAAAAATCCTATTCAATGACAAAATATTCTTCATTATACTATACATATTAGATAAAAAAACAGGGATGTTGAGGACAACAGAAATAATATAGATGATAAATTAATTATTTTAGGAGTTTTCTTTTCAGTTTCCAGTATTTTATTTGCATAAAATATTTTTTTTAATATTACTTCACAGAAGAAGAGGATTTTTTCTATAATGTATGATTAATACTTAAAAATAAAAATAAAGAAATTGCCGGATTCCTTAATTTGCTGTTTTCTTTTTTAAAGAAATACAAACCCAAATTATTTGTCAAAACGTATTAAGTGTCAATACTGCGGTAGATATTGCTATGTCAATCCCGTATAAAGTTAACTTCACTATAATTGCATCCATCCAATAAAAGTGCTTGGTTGATTGAAAAGCAATTGGACACTTTTTATCTATAAAAAAGGCGTCAACGAACGGTAAAAGTATTTTTTTCATTACTTTCATAACACCTTTTTTTACCGCATATAAACAAGAAAAATAAAGAAAACTATCAAAGAAAAATGATATTTCAAAGGAAAAGGAGATCAAGAAAAAAGTTAAGAAAGTTATGAAATATAAACGTTATATCACATTCATTAAATGTTTTATCTTCTTTCATTTTAAAGACGCAGTTTTCTTCGAGTGGTAAAGCATTCTTTGGAAAACATTTTGTAATATGAGGAATCACAATTCATCTTGTGTTTAATACAATAAAATTAGGTACATAATAAGATAAATAATAATATGCTAAAATATAGGTAATTTCATTTTTATTTCCTTGTTTTCATTTTTATAAAGAAGAAAATATTGTTATCATTTTTGTCGACTTCCTTTTTTTAACGGATTTACACGTTTTAGGTCTCAGAGATCCCGTAAAACATGTTTCTAAAAATTGTTTATGTGTCCCTATATGTATGTGTGTCCTTTTTTGTATCATTGAATTAACCGCTTAGGTCCAAGAGGGTTTTGAAAAATAAATAAATAAATAAACTGAAAAATCTCAAGAAGCGCGATAGTTTTATTTTATGTCGAATTTATTTTTTCTTTATTTTATGCCAAAAATATCCCAAGAGCGTGATAACACTTCTTTTATTTTATTTCGAAAAGACTCAATCAGTGTAATATCGCCTGTGATATCGTACGTCGATGAGTCCCAATCGGAGCTGCCTCAATGATCCACAACAGTCTAAATGTACTGGTTTTTCTCGTCATAAATACTGAAAAGCTCGATCGCACTGTTTGGGGCTTAGACGGTTAAAGATTTACTAATAAATATTGTCGAAACAATTATTCTTTTACACCGTAAAAACAATGTTTTTAATCTTACTTTTGCGTTAAATTTATTTTCACATTTACATTAAATTTCTTGTTAGGCGTTTAAAAAAATCACTAAGTAATAATAATAATTTTAAAGCACAACATTTTTTTTTTTTTTTTTTTTTTTTTTTTTTTTTTTTTTTTTTTTTTTTTTACGAAATTTGAAATAGTAATTTTTATTAGCGTAATCAAAATCATTTCTTCTGCACACCTACGCTGGCGTTGTTAAAAATCTGCTGCATTTTGTTGCAACGCACTCCACCGCTTGTATATAATATCTCTATTCCAACCAATGAGAAAGCTCCATTTCACGGCCAAATAACCGTTTTCTATACAAGCAAGGGAGTGCGTTGCAACAAAATGCAGCAGATTTTTAACAGTGCAGAATAAGAAAAAAAGAAACTATTTCAGTTTTTATCTCTCAATAATAAAAGTCGACACCAAAAATTCACCAGGCAGGCAAAAGGAGAATGTAAAAATAAAAGCAGGCAAATAAAAAGAAACTCAAACTTTTTTAGAGAGGAATGAAAAAAAGATAATCCATTCCTATAACTTTTTTGTAGTAGAATTTTTTAGAAGTTTAGTTTTATATTTCGTGTTTTCATAGTAAAAAAGCTGTCACATTACTTTTAAGGAGAAGTCGATATTTTTCTTGGTTCTTTTTTATATATATTTAGGTAGAATACCTCATCATAGTCAAAACTTACAAGGAAGGTCTCCATACTGGGCATACTCAGATTTTTTTGAAAAAAATAATTATTAAACTACTCATGTTTGTGATAAAGGATCAATGAAAATTAGCGGCGGAATTACATTAGAAAACATGTAAAAAAATAAAATACTTTCCAATATTTGGCGTGAAAAGACGAAAGAGTCACACGATTTGGCGAGGAGCACATTTCTCCGCCAAAAGCAAACGATTTTAATGCAACTGAAACCTTTTGGATTTTTAGAATCCGTGTAAATGAATTTAAACATAAACAATGAGCGAGTTTAATATATTATATACATATATATATATATATTTAATTGCATGTATTTATATTATTTGTTGCTGTAGTTATTTAATTTACCTCTGAAAAAATATTTTCATATATAAAAAATTCTTATTCAATAAAATTACTTGCATACATTTCAGCTTATTGAAAAATAAAAGCCAGGTTTCCATAGCAACAAAATCGAATTGACAATTCTCAACTGGATTTTGAACTTGAAGCAATTTTTATTAATTTAAATTTGAATTTCGTTTTAAATCTCAAATTTTGATGGTTAAATTTGAAAATAAATACATATAAATATTAATATAACGAAATTATACTTAAAACAAACTAAATCTGACAAAAAAAAAATATATTTAATTTATCTAAACACGCTGAACATGAAACTTTTTTCCTTTAAAATGCATTTGACATAAAAACATTTTTTGAATTTGCCTTTCATCGCCAACCGATGATAAATCGCCAAATAACGAAATTTTCATTATTTCTTTACGGATATGGTTCAGAGGTTCCGCCGAAATTTTTTTTATAAATGTATATATCCTCATGAGAAGAACATTCTGTAATTTTTTCAGATTTTTCGGAGTATGCCCGTATGGAGACCTTCCTTGTTAGTACGCTAACAAATCATGCTTTCGAGGTTTTAAGCAGTAATTAAATTATTAAATGAAAGATTGTTTAAAAATATAGTATAGAATGATTTTAGTTATCAGTTACGACATTGAATCTTCTTAAATTTTGAGCCATTTGTAATTATTCTACGCTTGATTTCATAGTTTCATTCTACAAAAATATTTTTTAGAAGTTAAATATGAATGGGCGATGCAAAGAATCTTCAAAAGAATAAAAAATGCAATTTCCAAATTATAATATATTTGTATTTAAATTTAAAGCTTCGTATTTAATGCAATCAAAATAAGTGTAAATCTTGTTATGTGTTTTAAAAATATATATATTAGATAACAATTTTAAAAAGAAAGTGAAAAAAAATAAGGTACTACTCTGTTATCCCGTCGGCCAATTTCGCCAAATTATACAAATCGCCAAACTAATTAGCCAAATTATACATATTGACATAATTTTTATTTTAAATAACGAAAAAACAAATAATTAGTAAAATATTGATAAAAATATTGATAAAAAGTCGAAATAAAAATCACTTAATGAAATTTTAAACACATGAATCGTATTTAATGTCATTGAATGTGACATTCACGATCATCCATTATTGGCATTTAATTTTATAGTTTGGCCATAACTTTTTGATCGACGGGATAACCTACTAGTACCAAAAATAATTATCAAATTTACTACAAATATATGAAACATATCCTTTTTTATTTCCCTGACCCCTTTAATTATTGCTAATGATGTGTTTTACTTTTAAGATGATTGGTGAGCATATAAAAAATTTACCGTTTCTTATTTTTTCACGCAAAAAAGCTCTTTTATAATTTATTAAATTAAAGACTTAAAAGTAAATATGGCCAAAATTATTACTGTTATAATACGTAAAAACTATAAATTTATTTTCACTTTTATATTATTATTTTTAATCCCAGTACATTTTTTTAAATCAAAAGTTACTAAATACGCAGGGAAAACACAACAGAAATTAGTCTATAAAATTTGTAAATGGCAATTTTCACTAACAGAATAACATAATTTCTTTCGTACAAAGAAAAAAAAAACTAATTCAGATTTTCTTTCCAAATAATAAAAGCTGGACAGCAAAAATTTAACAGGCAGACAACAGAAGAATAAACCAATAAAAGCAGAAAAATAAAAAGACATTCGATCTTTTCTAAAAGATGAATGAAAAAAGCTAATCCAATCCATGGAACATTTTTGCAGTAGAATTTCTTTAGATTCTTAGGTTCAGATTTCCTGTTTTCGTTGTAAGAACGCTGTATTATTACTTTAAAGTAGAAGTCTATATTTTTCTTGATTTATTATTTTCTTTACATTTGAATAGTATATCTCTTTAGAGGTAAGAGTTCAGTACTGGAATAAATCTTACTTGCAGATTTTTTATCTGTAATTTACCCTTTAAAGGAGAGGTTGTTTTTTTCCTTACAGCGCGGTGGTTTATCTGTAAAACAATTCAATTGTCACATTGTCACTGGAATTTCGGTAAAAAAATTTACGGCATATTGAATTACTGTTTCTTATTTATGTATGAAGACTTTTTTATGTCTAATTAAATTAAAAACTTTAAATATGGTAAGAAGTAAATATGGCAGAAATTATCGCTCTTATAAAACAGAAAGGTAATATATGTATTCTCAGACATTTTACAAAAGAACAAATAACTAAAATGGAAGAAAAAATACAAGGAGAATTTACTTTTTAGCTCACAGGCTATCATAGCCTGAGAGCTTATGTGCCCGTCCGTTCTGTATGTATGTACGTAACGCGATAACTCATGATAAAAATATCCGATCCACTTGAAATTTTGTATGTAGGTATATCCTGACAAGGCGCTTCCCTGATTAGTTTTTGGAGTTCATTCGATATGTATAAGAGGGGGAACGGGGGGCTCATGCCCCCCGTTAGTTGATATAGATGGGATTTTCATGCAGAATTAAGTTTTCAAAATTTAGTTTAGGATCATTCTGATGAGGCGATTCCGTGACTGTTATTAGGTGTTCATTGATTAAGTATAAATAGGGGGAACAGGGGTTCTAATGCCCCCCCCCCCCGTTAGTTGATATAAATGGGATTTTCATGCAGAATTAAGTTTTCAAAATTTAGATTAGGATCATTCTGATGAGGCGATTCCGTGACTGTTATTAGGTGTTCATTGAATAAGTATAAATAGGGGGAACAGGGGTTCTAATGCCCCCCCCCCGTTAGTTGATATAAATGGGATTTTCATGCAGAATTAAGTTTTCGTTCAAAATTTAGATTAGGATCATTCTGATGAGGCGATTCAGTGACTGTTATTAGCTGTTCATTGAATAAGTATAAATAGGGGGAACAGGGGTTCTAATGCCCCCCCCCCGTTAGTTGATATAAATGGGATTTTAATGCAGAATTAAGTTTTCGTTCAAAATTTAGATTAGGATCATTCTGATGAGGCGATTCCGTGACTGTTATTAGGTGTTCATTGAATAAGTATAAATAGGGGGAACAGGGGCTCTATTGCCCCCCCCCCCGTTAGTTGATATAAATGGGATTTTCATGCAGAATTAATTTTCGTTCAAAATTTAGATTAGGATCATTCTGATGAGGCGATTCCGTAACTGTTATTAGGTGTTCATTGAATAAGTATAAATAAGGGGAACAGGGGTTCTAATGTCTCCCCCCCCCCTTAATTTATATAAATGGGTTTTTCAAGCAGAATTTTCAGATTTCGTTCAAATCTCTGAATAGTTTTGGAAGTTTAATGGTTAAGTATAAAAGAGGGGGATAACTCTTTTTAAATTATATAAATGCTAAATGGGTTTTTATTAAGAATTATCCGATTTGCTCTGAATTTTGGATATAGATTTTTTATATGATAAAGCATGTCTTTGATAGTATAGGAGGTTCAATGATTAAGTATAAAAAAAGAGAAAAGGGGAGAGCTGTTTCCCCTTCTTAATTTTTTTTTTCGAACGGAATTAACCCTTGAAAATATAAAGCTTTAATGTGCAATTAGTATTTGTAGCCTGTGAGCTCAATGCCTTCAGTTTAACTGGGCAGTATTCTTTATTAAATTTTGAGACGACAATTTTCACTCGCGTGATTAATATCATTTCTATTGTATACATAGAATACGGAGAAGAAAGGTACTTCAGATATTCTCTCCAAATAATAAAAACCGACACGAAAAAGACAACAAGCAGAAAAAAAAGATACTCAATATTTTCTGAGTGAGTAATGAAAAAAGTTAATCCACTTTTGTAACTTTATTGTAATAGAATTTTTTGTTTTCATCGTTAGTTTCAGATTTCCTGTTTTCGTTGTAAGAAATCTGTTATATTATTTTTAAGAAGAAGTTGATATTTTTAGTGATTCTTACTTTTATTTATCTTTGGTTAGAAATATCTCATCATAGATGGGAGCTCAGTACTGAAATATACATGCTTCGGAGGTTTTAAATTGTAATTGAGAATTTAAAGAAAAGGGTTTTTAAAGGTATACTGTGATAGAATTTTAAATATCAATTACAGAATTAATGTTTTTTAATTTTATGCAGTTATTTGTATACAAATAATCTATAGGTTACGCAGTGTTTCAGTGCTTAGCTTCGTTATTTCGAAAATAGTTTAGTTAGAAATCAGGAATGAAGATAGATGTTTAGAAAAGAACTTTGTTCTTTAAAAAATCTTTAGAAAAAAGAAAATTCTCACAAGTAAATTTTCTTGCATTTTTTAATCTGATACTTTTTCTTATTCAAATAGGCAAAAATTTCTGTTTTGAAAAACTGGTGATACTCGATTATAAATTTTGTAAAAGGCATAAAAAAATAATAGGCATTACTTGAAATTTTTTTTCAAAAATATTGATCAGTTAAGTGGTTAAATAAAATAAGTAAATTAAAAAATACATCAAATTCATGGAGATAACTTAGTCCTTCATTTTACTAATATATTAACATATTTCTTCTGTTTTCCTCCTCGTGTTACCTACTACCTATTTCATAACGAGAGATCTCCTGATTGACTGTTTGACTGGCTTATTAATGCACACTGTAAAAAAAAACCCTAAGCCAGGCCAGCGGGGCTTTACCGAACTCTGTTTTTATGATCGCCTCATCTTTGCTCTATTATTTATTTTACCCGTATGACTCTCATAATTAACTTGAACAAAGCCACGTGGTTCTATTAGTTGAAATTTACTTTCTTTTTTTTTCAGTTTTTGTCAATGTGTAAAGACAGTTATTGTTTCTAATTTTTTCAAGTAGCAATGGCACTTTTATATCTAATTAGATTAACGAATAAAAAGGTGACATTGTAAAATTATTGCTCTTGGTGTTCCCAAAAACAGTATATTTATAAAAACATAACACACACTACACATTTAATAACATTTACAACATTCTAAACCTGTCTGCATAACGAGTTTTTCTAAAATCTATCTCCTAAAGGAAATAAATTTTATCACAACCTCTTACCTAGAGAAATATTTTTATAGTGCTGCCATCTATAACTTTATATAGCTATTAAATCTTGCAGGTCAATAGTAAACTATTCCCTAAAAATAAAACTCGCATCTTGACAGACTTAAAAGTAAAAGCATTCGTAGGAGGCGCACTTTTCGTATTATTTTCCTGGAATATAGCATCCCCTTATGCGAATATTAGTGTTCTGCTTATTTAAGTAAAAAAAAATGTATCATATATTATAGATTAAATGAGAATATTATTTCTTTTCGGAAATAATTGGATTCCAAAATATGGATTCCACTAAATAATTGGATTCCACTTTAAATATTCTTTTTTAAATGCATCGTTAAGTAGCACATAATTGGATCCATGTAACCCTTTCTGGATCACGTAACTGTATTTCTGTATTTATCGAATTTTACACCGGAATTTTCATAAAATTTTATTGTAATATAAGGAAATGCAATTTCACTACTTTTTTACCACCAAAGTTACAAAAAGGAAATTTTTTATAAAATTTTTCTGAAGCAAATCTTTATTAATTGAAGGTAGGATATAGTGTATCGCATATCGCACTGCCCCTTAACGGGCTCGTTCATATATGGCACACTGTAAAATATGCAAGTGATAAAATTAAATAATTTTTGTATATAAAATTGAAACTTTCTTTGCTTCTTTTTTGTTCTGAACTTCTTGCTCTTCGTTCTTGCAGTCTTCCGGAGTTCGAGCAGAATGACTTGGGTTTCTGTCAGCACTACCGAGGAATGGCTTGTTCTCAACTTATCGGCAACCGGACCGTCTACGTGAAAACAAAGATGACTCTCAATCAGATGGAAGAAAAGTTGGCAGCCATATTCACCATCCTGGCCACGGGTAAGGTAAGAAGAATTTCAATGCAAATGAATCATTTCGTCATGTGTTATCAGAGGTCACGGGCGTCCTCAAATCCCGTGAGAAGCAAGATTTTGAAACAGTCTGCTGCCAAACTACGTTTCCTTAAACAGAGAACGTAAAGATAAAATAAGTTAGAACAAACATTTAAAGAGGTGAAGAAGGGCTCAAAACTCTAAAAGTTTTAAAATTTTAGAAATTTTACATTTTTTTTTAGATATGAAACTTCTTTTATTTCTGAGCTTATTGCGAATTCAAATTCCTTGCAATTTGTATTAGATCAGAAGTTAAAGCTTTTAGAATTAATTATATCCGATCATTAACTAAAGCGGCATTTCCGAAACATTGAAGTCATCTTTCTCCAAATGATATTTTAATAAAGCTCACGATATCTCAAAAACTTCTTAATATTTTTTTGTAAAATTTCCAAAATATATATTTTATGTATAAACTGAAGCCAAAATTTACATTTTATTGTTCAAAAAATATATCCATCCGGCTAACTGAATATCACCAAAAAAATTCCATGGTTTATTTTCTTTTCTTAGTTCTTAAACTATTTTAGAAAAAATATACATAAAATTATCACAAAAAAGTAAATAAATAAATAATAAACATAATCCAGAGAACAACAGTTGCTGATATATCATGTATTTGTTTACCACTATTTTGAAATAGATCACAAATACCTATCATTAAAAAAGAAAAAAAAATATTACTTTTCGAAATTACTGTAACGATTGCTGAAGATACACTTCGGCATATATAAACCACGTAAATTTTAGGATCAATATCACATTAAATAACGCAAACATTACTTTTTGAAAAGTATGCTACGCATTCTTAAACTATATTTGAGTAAGGAATTCCTGCACGATTTAACAATTGGTTTTATATTTTTTATACAAAAGATTTCATTTATAAAAAACAGAATAATCTGCAAACGTTCGAAACCTTTCTTAGTTTCCTGTTGATACTCCGAAAACTAAAGAAAAATAATTTTTTCTTAAACATACAATTCTTTTAATAATACAAAGAAATGTTAGAAGATTTTTTGCATGAAAATAGGTAGGGTATCATGTTGAGTAGTGATAAAAAAAGTCACATTTCAATGTAAAAAAGTCTCTTACACTTTGAGGAATTATTCTCACTACAAAGTAAACATTTTCAAATGATGCATTATTGTATCCAATGTCAACATAAAAAAGTGAATGTTTGGAATGTGCTAGAATCTTAATTGCTTCTAAAAGATTTGAGTTTCATTATAAAAAATAAAATGTATTGCATAAAAAATAAAGAAAAAAACATGCATCAAGCATGGATTATAGAGCATTTTTCAACACATTCAAAACAATGCAATAAAAATTTGCCGTTTAATAAGTTGTAATAGGATTTCTGATTGAAAAATTCGTATTACATTTAAATATCCAATTTCATCAATTCCTATCTACAGCTGGAAAATTGTCGGAATTTTTCAAGCAGCCTTGTATACGAGGTGCAGAATTTATAAACAACGAGTAGCATACAAAAAAAGTGTTAAATTTAAAAGCGCATACCGAAATTTAAAGCACACTTCCAGCAATTATTACTCAAAGACAATTGTGTAACCGATTTCTACTGTATTTCCTTGTAAATGAACGATTAAAGCTGTGGAGGTCTTATTTTCGTAATCATCTTGTAGTGAATTGAATGATTTATATTAATTTCAATGTATTTGAAATAGCGTTATGCTATTAAAATATTCCAGAAACGATTTTCCCTATTGACCATAAAATAACGGAATTCTTTTGCGTGATTCTGTAAATGAACTATTAATGTTGCACATTTCAAATTCAATATCCAATGTGGTGAACAGCATTAACATAATATAACATGTAAATAATATGTAAATAACATTAAAATCTGAGCACATTTAAGCGAGTAGAGCGTAGACTCGCAAACCGAATTCATGAACACTTTTTTTTCTTTCTAACCGATAACCAGGCCCCTACCTGCCGAGTTATCTCAGCTTAACGGGTTAGATACCTGGTATCGGGGCGGACGACCGCCTAATTTCCGCGTATTGGCTATAAACCTGATTTCTTTGCTTCGTATGCCCTCATTTCTGCAGTATTTGCTTGTCGTTGAGTATACTTTGTTTCGCCTGTTAACTAATGGTACATCCTGTTGTTTGAACTGCAAATGGCTTCGCAAAATGAACATTCATGAACACTTATCAGCTTTGTTGGAAAGTGTTAAAAATAGATCGATTTGCTAATGTATAAAATCTTTTTTTTTTTTTTTTGCTTCCTGTTGATACTCCAAAACCTAAAGAAAAAAAAATTTCTTTAAACATACATCTCTTTTAATTATGTAAAGTAATCTTAAAAGATATTTTACATGACAATAGCTAAGATATCTTACTGAGCGTCGATGAAGAAAAAAATCGCATTTCGGTATAATGTAAAAAAAAATAAAAAAAAATAATGAAATATTCACATTAGAAAGTAAGGCTTTTCAAATGATACATTATTGTATCCAATAATTACATAAACAAGAGAATGTTTGCAATGTGTAAGAATTTTATTTACTTCTAAAAGATTTGAGTTTTTTAATAAAAAATGTGTGGTAAAAAAGAAACTGGGAACAATATATAAATAAAAATGCGTATGTGTTAATACTAAATAAATATTTACTTTTAAAGATTATCAAAAACTTAAAATATATTTCGTAAAGTATTATTTAAATACAACCACTAAATCTGATTAAAGAAATCTGCTAAAAATGAAGAAAACTTTTGTTTTTCTTTGTTTTTGTTAAGTTGCTAAGTTTATAGTGTTTTTTTTTTTAATAACACAAACATTTGAGACACGACCTTTGAGTCTGTTTGTCCTCGTGTAAATATAATTGTGAAATTTATACATGTTATTGGGGTTTGCATGTTCGGTATAGAAAATGAAGTGTGTAGCATTTCTGTTTATTTACAGGGTCATTTAAAAGTATTTCATTGCGGTCTAAGGGGAAAACTCGTTTCCCGTGTATATTTAAGATATTATAGCATTTAAAATATTTTGATGCTAATATACATATTTGAAGTATACTATACGGTTGTTATTATAGAATATGGTATGCATCGAACTTATCGTTTATTTACATAAACACACAAAAGAAGAAGAAAATGAGCAATCATTGAAATACTTAAGCCTAAGAACAATAATTGCTGGAAACGCCTTTTCCGTTGTGGTATACCTTTTTGAATTGAACTCTTTTTAATTTTTTACTGAGTGCCTATTTTGAAGATCAAATATAGGGTCGCACAACAGTCGTCTATTGGCTGAAATTGCAAAGGTAAAGTTTTAAACTGTATTTAACTAAACTAATATACACCATACAAAATAAACAGCATATATATCTGTAGATCATATACAGGGTTGCAACAAAATCATATTTTTCAACAATTATTCATGGTAATAGCAGAAATCGGATTTTCAAATTCGCTATATTATTTCCAAATTTCTCTATTTAGACGCCATCTTTCATCTTACAAAGAAGGTCTCCATACGGGCATACTCCGAAAATTTTGAAAAAATTACAGAATGTTCTTCTCATGAGGATATGTACGTTTATAAAAAAATTTTCGGCGGAACCTCCCTTCCCTATCCGTAAAAAAATAATAAAAATTTCTTTATTTGGCGATTTATCATTCGTTGGCGATAAAAAGCAATTTCAAAAAATGTTTTTTATGTCAATTACATTTTAAAAAGAAAAAGTTTCATGTTCAACTTGTTCAGATAAATTTAATATCTTTGGTTCTGTCAGTTTTAGTTTGTTTTAAGTATAATTTCGTTATATCGATATTTATATGATTTTATATTCAAATTTAACCATAAAAATTTGAGATTTAAATTTAAACTAATTAAAATTGTTTCAAGTTCAAAGTCCAGTTGAGCATTGTCAATTTGATTTTGTTGCCATGGAAACATCTTGCTTTTATTTTTGAATACGCTTAAACGTATGAAAATAATTTTTCTGAATAAGAATTTTTAATATCTGAAAATATTTTTTTCCAGGGGTAATAAAATAACTACAGCAACAAATGATATATATAAGCAATACAATATATATATATATATGAATATAATATATTAAATTCTCTCATTTTTTATGTTTAAATTCATTAAATATAGTTTACACGCATTCTAAAATTCCAAAAGTTTTGAGTTGCATTAAAATCGTTTGCTTTTGGCGGGAGAAAGTGCTGTTCGCCAAACCGCGTGACACTTTCGTCTTTTCACACCAAATATTTGAAAGTATTTTATTTTTTTACAGGTTTTCTAGTGTAATTCCGCCGATAATTTTGACAGATCCTTTATTACATACTTGAGTTGTTTAATTACTATTTTTTTTCAAAAAATTCTTGGGTGTGCCCAGTATGGAGACCTTCCTTGTTAGTAATCTTAGAAGTTTTATTGTAGTATCTTGAAAGTATTGAAACGTGCTTCGGAATCTATGCTATGCATATAACTTTTCTTTCTTGTTTTTAGAGAAAACCAAGAAATGTTAAGTAAAAATTTGAGGTCGTACACCAATTTTAGTTGTCCATTATAAATATTATTCATTGACTAGCTTTTGCACAAGGCTTCAGTACCATAGAATGGATGTTTTGCAATTCGGAATGGATATTTTACCAAGAAATTTCCAGTTTTTTACAATATAGTTAATTAATTATATAACGTCCTTCGAAATCCATCCATTAGAGCCTTTTATAGGCGGCAATCTTCTGTAATCAGTATGACCTGTTTACAGAACTTTCACCCCAATATTCTATAAGTAAACAGCATAGAAAGCATGTGTCATTTACTAAAACATTCTTTGCAAAAATTAACTAACAGTGCATAATTTATTGCACTGTGCATAACAGTGCATAATTCCATTCAATTTTCTTTGAAAAAGTTAATCGTTTGTAATTGGATTAGAAAGCTTATAAATGATTATAAAATTATCCCCGATACTCTATAACTAACCAACGTATAATGATATGTTATCAATAAAACTTTTCATGAAGAATTATCTAAGTAACAATACAAGTCATACCGAAATCCATTCAGTCGAACTCAGGCTACGAGGGGGTGTTTAAATGTTCCTGGCTTTGACTAGAATGAAATTAGCTAGAGTTAAGAAATTAAATTATTTTTTTCAGCACATTATCCCCCGAGATAGATGCTCTAGTTACATCGTTATTGAACTTTTCTAAGCCTACCAAATAAATGTTCTTTGCTTGGTCCCGAAACTAGCTCTCAGCAGGCTCTTTGACACCTTAAATTTCGTAAAAATGATTACCTTTAAAGTGTTTCTTCAATTTTAGAGGCAAAAATTAGTCAAAAAATCGGGTGATTGGGAGGGATTTTTGACAAAATAGAAGCACGTGGTCTTCAATTTGGCAGCCTCAAAATTGGACGTGTGTGTAAGAAAAAGATCCTTTTGGTCAACTTTCCTCGGCATTAATGCTTGATGAACTCTTTCAAATGGACCAATAGTTTAGAATAATATTGCCTAGTTACACGAAATACCTGAAATAGGTAATCAGCTACAGGATGTCGTCGTTGTCCCAGAAAACAGTCACCATTATCATTTCGGCAGATTTCTTTGGAAAACTTTCGTTCTGCGATGGAGACTAACAGTGATGAAATTATTTTGACTGTTGCTTGTTTTCCGGATCATAGATGAATAGATACGGATAGATCATAGCAAATATTTTTTCTCAGTCACTAATTTCGCCAAAAAATCCTACTTGACTGACATTTCCTGTAGGAACTAAACCTTCATGTCGCCTCATAACTCCGAAGGTATGAAATTTTCTTGCACCTCTGCCATCGCAGATTTCACTCGCAACAGAAAAAATTCTAATGTTCAGAAACACCTGATATTATTTGAGTTACATAAAAAAATTATGAATTTTCACATGGTTTCAATTTTGTTTCATTATTTCAACTATAAGTAATCAAAGCCAGGAATTTTTCAGAACCCCTCACGCCGTATAAGTTGCCGGAACGAAATTGCTATTTGTGTTTTATCTGTATATAGGTGCTTGATTGATATAGCAATAAAAAGAAGGACTTATTCTTTTTGTAAATTCATAAAAAGTTTTAGTTTCTTGCTAACAACCAAAAAAATTGAATAATTAAAAAAAAAAATCCGAAAAAAATCTGCCTAAACATACAAAAACTTTTTAAATGGAATGTAAAGTATTCCTCAAAGATATTTTACATGACAAAAGACAGGTATCATTATCTTTCTCAATAAAAATGTCGGATTTTTTCTTGAGAAAGTTTGTTTTTTAAAATTCTAGAAGTTCATGAATGATTCGTGATATAAAGAATAGCTTTTCAAATTATGCATTATTGTATATAAGTCAACATAGAAATTTTTTGGAATTTCTTTGAATTTTAATTATTTTTGAAATATTGCATTTTCACTACTAAAAAAAAGGCCGGTTTGAAAAGAAACTGGGAATAAGAACTAAATAAAAAATATATTATTTGAAACTAAAGAAATGTTTATTTTGCAAATATGATGAAAAAAAATATTGAAAAATCTTTTGTAATTTAAATAACTCTTTTAAATAGTTCTAAAATATAATTACGAATGACAAACAAATGGTTTCTTTATTTGTTTTTGAAACATTTGAACTTTTATAAGATTTTTTTTAGTGTTTTCAAAAAAAAAAAAAAAAAAAAAAAATAGTTGTTTAAAATTCAACCAAAGAATAAAACATTAGTTTATTTGAAAAAAAATATATATATATATTTTTAAACAAGAAAGTAATTGAGAACTGCGACAGACAATGGACTTGCAAGAAAATGCGAATAAAATTGGTTTTTCAGATATCCAATTTAAAAAATATATATAAAAGAGAACGACATTTCTGATGAGATTGGTGAAGATAAAACTTAGTTAAGCATTTTCATCGACTATGAGTTTCTTGTGCAAAAAAACAATTAAATCAGCCTGTCAGGTTTGAGTTTTCAATCAAAACATAAAGGAGTAAAGTAAAAAAACCCTGATGACGTACGGTAAGAAAAAAAAGTTTAAGATTTTATTTTTTTATTTATTTAGTTTTTAGTTTTATGGGGGAAACGTGCGTTTAAAATTTAAACAAAGAGCAAAACTTAATTATATTTGAACAAGATTGTATATTTTAAATAAGAATTTGAGCATGGATAAGAATTTGAAATGGACTTGTAAGAAAAATGTGAAGAAAATGGTTTCTTTAGGTATGTGATTTCAAAGAAAAACATAAAAGAGAACGATAATTCTGATGAAATATAGTGAGGAAAGAACTTAGATAAGCATTTTCACTGACCACGAGCTTTTTATGCAAGAACATAAAAGAAATCAGCCCTTTAGGTATATGATTTCGATCAAAAACATAAAGGAGATTAACGCCCCTAATTAGGTACAGTAAGCAAAAAACTTTTAAGACACTTTTTAAGAGTTATAGAAAAAAGGGACGTTTAAAATATAAGCAAAGAATAAAAATCAATTATATTGATTATATTTGAACAGGATTTTATATTTTAAATGTACTTAATCATTGCAATAGTCACTGCACTTGCATGAAAAATGTGAACAAAACTTGTACTTCAGATATGCGATTTCATAGAAAAATGTAAAAGACAGTAATCCATCGGAATCTCGCCACTGATAAGGTACGGTAAGGAAAAAAACTTGTATAAGCATTGTCATGATCATAAGCTTAGGTGAAAATGATTCAGCGAAATTGGCACATTAACTGTGTGATTTCAATCAAAAAGTAACGTAGAGTCAGAAAAAAAAAACTTTTTAATATACGATTTCATTGTTTACGAACTTTTGTGCAAAAGATGAGCAAAATCGATTCCACAGTTTTGGAAAGGGATCGAATCCCGTTAACCATATATTTCAGTGTATAAGCTGAAACTTTTTGAACTTTTTTTTTACTCTAAAGTGAAAGAGTCCGCATACACATGATTCTCAGAATTTTTCCAAACTTGATATTCTAAAGTAAAAAAGGTCGGTAAACATAAAAAGCATAAAAAGGATTTAAAAATCTCTAAAAAATCTGTAACACACTATTTTTTCATAATGAAATTATTACTTATCATCATTTATTATCCATGTCATTATCGGAATTTTCATTAACCCCTTAAAATTATTTTTATTGGTACATCATTGTGAATATTACAGTACCTAGTTAATCATTATCGCCATCACTATCAAAAATTGCACCTGACTCAGTTCCAGTCATCGAATTACTGATGCGACATTTTTGAACAATACTACGATATTTTCTTATGGAAATTCAAGTTAAGCTTTTTTTCCATTCAAAGATAACAACGATGTTAATTTTTTAAAAAGCTATCGCCATTTGTTTTAGCTTTGCATTTTCAGAGGACATCCGTTCAGTACATTTTGGACGGAGTCTGTCATGATCACGTCAGTCTGTCATTTACAAAAACATTCCATTGTTGAAGAATAAAATTAAGGCCACCAGCGATCTAACAAAGATATCTAGGAAATATCAATAATTTCGGAAGAGAGTATTTTTTTCTGTTAGCTATGAAAGAAAAAGTGCTTCCTTCTCGTTCTCTGAATTTTTCATCATATTAGTTTAATATCGTCTTTTATATGGAATTCTGATTTTTGACAACTTTTTACTGGAAAGTCGCATACATGGCTTATAAACCGATAGACTTATACCCGGAAATATATGGCACATTTATCTGCTGCTCCGAAAACAGAAGGGTAGTTTTTTTAATCCTTCACTACACGAATTTTTCTATTTTTATGAAAAAAGTTTTTAAATCTTATTATTTGTTTAATAAGGTAAATAAAATAGTGAAAAAGAATCAAAACTCCATTTCTCAGCTAATATTTTATAGTTTATAGTGTGTGCCATATGTAAACAGTTAGGATTTTAAAATATTGTATAGTTGTATTTTTCAACATAAAAAGCTTAAATTTAAAAATTTTATCTGTTTAACTCTTACTTTAATAGCTTAATATTATTTTTGTTTCTGAAGAACAAATTCAATTTTTTTTCTAATCAGCCACCTAACATGAACAAAGTAGTGCTATTCCAGTTTTCGATTGTTTCGGTTCAGGAAGAGAAATCATTTTGGCCAAATTCATGGCACATAATGAAAAAGATAAGTTCAGATGTTTCAGTTATGTATATGTCATGTCACGAGGTGCAGTAACTGTTTGAAAAATTCGCTTTATTAACAATGTAAAATAAAATAATGTTTGTACATATTTTGTATCAGAAGCCTTTCAGCTAGATTTTTATTCCATCTCAATAATAGAATAATATTTACTAACAAAAACCATGCTTTGTTTGGATTCGCGAAGCATTTTTCCATAAGATAAATATTTGAAACAAAATTTTTTGTTATTTTTGCATTTTCATCAAGCAGAAACGTTATTTTATATTTTGACGCAATTTAATTTTAGAAATGTAAATTCAGCCAAATTCCATAAATTGTTTTCAAACATTAAGAATTATACTAATAATAGTAATTACTTTTTAATACTAAATATTTTCCATTTCGTTCAATTTTTAGTTTTCAAATTTAAATAATACTTATGTCAAGCTAGCAAGCACCTAGCAACAGGCTTGCTTCGGGATACATTTACCGACTCAGCATCTAGTCGGTGTCGTCAGAAACCTAACGAAGCAGTAAGTATAACACGTGGGAGCATGTGGCCCTTAGTAACAAGCCACGTGCGAATGAATAGTGCACAGTCAGCAATCTCCCACGAAAGGACCCCAGTAACAGCAAAAAGCATCAGAACGAGGCCGGATCAAGAGATGTAAAGACGTGCGCCTCGAGCTCTAGCGGCGAAATTGCCGAAAATGTCCCTAATCTCTAAATTGTACTTATATTTCACTTTGTAAATATTGTAAATATCATTGAATATAATTATCTAACCAAGACTTAATAAAGATGCGTGACAATACCCCTAGAATCCTTCCATTTGCATGGGGAACGGCCTATCAACCTGAGCACCAACATCACCAAACATTCCCAACATCGCAACGGAGTTAGCAACATTTTTCGGTGAGACGACGACATGAGAGACGCAGCTGTTTTATCTGTGCCATTTGGATTACCGTAAGAAGACAAATTATCACAGAAAGACGACGAAATGAGCGGTTTCCCTATTGATGGGCTTCAATGGGAATCAGCGCTGTGAAGTGGTGAAACACGATTTATGGGATTGACCAATATTCCACGGTGCATTGGTGTGAGTAAGCTATCCGTTTGCCTCTCGTAATCTCTGTACAAGGATTTACTACGTTTGTTATTCGTGTTCGAAATTCACAGATGGGAAAAGAAAACCCAAAGAGGATATACAATACCATGTGTGTTATTGCGACGGAAGGGGTGACTGGATGAGTAAAGATTTAATTGTATGTTTCTTTATCTCCCCCCTCTGTTATTTATTTTGTGTGTAAAGAATTTGCTCGGAGAAATACCAACTATCAGCGTTTCAATTAAAATCGCACGAGCGGATAAAATTAAACTATTACATGTATTGATTTTTGAAGCGAATAACGGGTATTCTAACAGAAAAGATATCCCCTCTTTTCCCGGTTTTTCGTTCCAACTGGTTGATGATAATTTTAAAGCAAAGCCGACAAAAGCGCGGCCAATTAGCGGCCAATTAGCGTGGCCAATTTATTACATTTAGACATCAACGGCACAGAACAGGAGATTGCGCGTAAAATTTTAATTGCACTTTTCGACATAGAAGCATTTTCTAATACATTCCAGTTGACAACAGATTCTGAGTTTGAGGCAAAAGCTAATTCAAAAACTCAAAATGTAACGCATATTACACCCGCTAACGTTTCCAGTAATAGTACCATTATCACGTCACCTACAGATAGAGATAACATAAATAATAGACCCTCCATTATTCCTTTCCCTTCCAGACCATCCATTTCTTTCGCTGACTTTGAAAATTTAATCCCCCCTTTTCCGGATTAAAATCTGATAACATAGAAATATGGATTACACGTTTCGAATCCCTGGCTCAATCTTTTGAATTTTCGGAAGTACAGAAATTTATTTTCGCGGAGAGGGCATTATCAGGACTCGCTTTATTATTTATTCAGTCAGAATCTAATCTAACAAGTTTTCCCATTTTGCTTATTCCTAATTAAATATTCTTCCTTAAAACTTTATACACGATAATTGTGCTGTAAAAACAAAATGATGCCTTTATGTTTGAGTTTCCAAAAGCGTTATAAATAATTTTTAAATAAATGCGCCTATACACTTAAATTACCATCAAATAATTTAGAAAAAATCACCATAATGCACATACTGCTTTCATGAATGAGTTTTAAAAGTATGTTAAACGTAAGCATAATGAACAGGTTCTTTTTATTATTACTGCGTTCCCCTTTAAAAATAATGAAAGAGGGTAATTTATCTAATTGTCTTCATTATTTTCAATCGATCTACTACTTCTAATGAACTCTATAATGTTATGAAATTTAATTAAATGCATATTAATTACTATGCATCGTTTTCTCATTAAATAAAATGTTTTAAGTGTATAAATGTGTATGTAAATGTAGATATTTAATAAAACGTTTAAAATCGCAAGCGACGGTTCAACATCGGTCATATCGTTCATTTATAAAGAAAGGGAAAATCTACATTAGTATTTTTCAAGTGATACATATAATTTTTCTGCAATTCCGGCCTAACTGAAAATCTTACAGATTAAATTTTCATTTATTGGTTTGTTTTCACTCTTTTCTGATACAATTTGCTATCGACAGTCATCTAAAAGTAACATTCTAAAGAATGATTTTTTTTAAATGGTACTTTAATCCATCTTTGAATAAAGAGCATTTTTAGTATAAAAGAGGTTATAACACTAAAATAAAAAGGAAAATACGTTTTAATGTTTATGAATTACTCATGCTCAGCTATGTTTACATGAAATTTAAACATAACTGATCATGAGTAATTCAGCATCAATGCAATCGCATTATCACCGCATAGCGAAGAAAAGACAACAAATTGTAAGAAGGGGGGAGGATTGTACTTTGTGCTAATATACAACTAAATAAATAAACAACGTTAAAGAGCACAAATATTGTAAAATAAAAGATGTTAAAAGCATACAGCCGTTTCGGGACTTCTAAAGTCCCATCATCAGTGCTATAAAAGTATAAAACGTAAAAGAAGTCACATCGTTAATTAAAATAAAATAAACCGTGCATCAGAGCTCGCCGCTAAGGCGAACTAATCATGAAACGTCGCAAAGCAACAGTAAAAAGTAAACTGGCACGCGCACCCAGAGGAGACCAATCATGTTACTTCTCGCTGGACGAGTCCAATTCAAGGAGAAAAGGGAGAAAAGGGAGAGGGCAAGGAGAAAAGGGATTCAATTTGTGCTCTTTAACGTTGTTTATTTATTTAGTTACAACAAATGGTGTCAAAAGACCTTTATTTTATACAAAACTTAGTCGAAATAGAAAGTCAAATTAGAAAAGTTACAACTCATAGCAAGTTTTCAAAATGTATCCCATTAGTGAAGATGCATGCATCTTATGGACGCCGCATGATATCTTGAAATGTTTCATTCGGTCAGGAGTCTTGCAGACATGTGCCGCCGCTTCAGTGATCCATACATTGAGGTCTATGACAAATGGAACAATCGTCTCGTTCACCATAGACTTAAGGTTGCTGTTCCCTCATTTTCCCAAATCCCCTTCGTATTGATAAGTCTATGGACGTTTGCTACATTCGTATATTCAAAATATCTTCCCAGGAAATTAATATTTTTAACTATCTTTTAGCTGTGTACTCTCCAGTAAGCATGTCTATTTTTCCCTACATTTCAAAATATCTCTAAAACTATGCTCAATTATATATGAAATTGCTAAAATTTTAATTCCACTTTCTCAGTTTTTAAAACATAAAATATTAATCCTTTAAATATAATTAATTTTTCAATTAATTTTGAGCAGAGAAATTGCTCTTGAAATTGATGAATATTTTTTAATATACGAATACTATCAATTTCAAGCGTAATTTCTCTGCTGAAAATTAACTGAAAAATAAATTATAATTAAATGATATATTCACCGATGCTGGGTTACTTGTGTCTCATGTTACGCCACAGGTTTGTGTGATCATGTAGACGTTAACATCTTGTACTGCTGTTGCAACCTTACCACCAAAATGTAAGTGAGAATGACAAGCTAGGCGTCGTCCTCGTACACTGTAAAAAATTCTGTAACGTTACTAAACTTTTTCTAGGAAACTGGGATTCCAAGAACTTTTCCTGTAACGGTAACAGCAAAAATTCAAGTTTCAGAATCGGATACATGGATTTTTCTTGTTACCGTTGCATGAAAAGTTCTTGGAATTCCAGTTTCCTAGAAAATGTTTAGTACCTTTACAGAATTTTTTTTACGGTGTAGCCTAAATGGTACACTGTAAAAAAAATTCTGTAGAGATACTAAACTTTTTCTAGGAAACTGGGATTCCTAGAACTTTTCCTGTAACGGTAACAGAAAAAATTCTAGTTTTAGAATCAGTTACATGGATTTTTCCTGTTATCGTTACATGAAAAGTTCTTGGAATCCCAGTTTCCTAGAAAATGTTTAGTACCTTTACAGATTTTTTTTTACAGTGTAGAGCACTTGAAGCGCTATTCCGAGGGTTCTGGGTTCGATCCCCGGCTTGGAGATTTTTTCACTAATTTGATTTTACGACTTTTAAGCAATGTGATAGTCATATATTAAATGTTCATAAAAGTTCAATTAAGCAAAATTTTTAGAAGCCTTTTTAGAATTAAGAAAAGAAAGGTGATCTTTTAATAAGAGAATACAGAAAAAAGAAGTTAAAATTATCAATTTCCTAGGGAGATATTTTGAATATAAAAATGTATGAAACGCCTATAGACTTAACATTACGGAGGGGAATTTGGAAAAAAAAATGACACGCAGCTTTAAGATATTCTTTGTAATTCTACAGAGGTAGAAATACAATTTCTTTAGATGCGGCGATTGCAGTGGCAACGTTGCAAAACTTAACAGAACCAACACGTCCTATAAATTAAATACGTGTTGATAGAACATGTTCTCAATTCCATCCGGTGCCGATGTGAAACAATCATCACAGCTAGTGGAGCATATTTGGAACATTTGTTATGAATTGTAACATTTTATTTGTATTTTGTACTTCGATTAAGTTTTTTTGTAAAATAAAGATCTTTTTACACGATTTTTTATATTTTTTCTTCGTGTATGGCCACGGCTCAATTGCACTATCACGCTCGCATTTCCGACTTCTAATTCCTACGTTATTCTTGTTCATCATGTATGAAGCTCGGAAAATTAAGTTTGTTAATGACATTTTGAGGCATCCTGTAATGATCTTTTTACATGATTGAAGATATTCGATGATTCTTGATTGAGATGATTATAGAAGTTAATGAACTTATAAGAAGAAAGTGGATCGTTTTGGTGCGTTTCTCACCCTTTCTGTCCAAGTCGCACCTTTTTATCTGTATTTGTATACACGCATTATTAATTTTATAAAGTTAATCCTGAACCAGCCGGATGTATTAAATAATACATTAACCTAAAAATATTTCATTTAATATAATGGCAATATTAAGTATACTCAATGCACAACGCATAAAGCAAATCGATTTAATGCTTAAAAGGGGGTATTCTTCGACCTGTTTTGATGATTAAAACATTTTCCAAAAGCATCTATTTAAAGAAAATCCTATTATAGAAAATATTGAGCTTGTAAGAAGAAAAAAGTCTGTTATATATCAGTCTGTTATATATCAGTCTGTTATATAGCTATCATTTTCGTTCAAACTGCATCTTTTTATATATCTATTCCTTTACGAATTATTAATTTTTAAAGATGTGTCTAAACCACTGGGTATATATATGACGCATTAACTTAAAGGTATTGCATTTAATCTAAAATGTGAAATGAAACATACTTTAATATATAGCCAATGAACACGTAGATTTCACGAAGTAAAAGAAGATTCAGTGACTTAGTTTTGATGATTGAAAAATTTTCGCAAAAGCTCACTTTTGAAGAAAATTATATTATAGAAGGTAATGAGCTCGTAAGAAGAAAAGCATTGTTTTCTATCTTTCCCATCTTTTACTGTTCAAACCTCAATTTTTTATCTTTATTCGTTTACGACATATTGATTTTTAAATATCTGACTTTTTACTGTTCGGTTTATTAAATATAACTCTAAATTAAAAATATTTTATTTAATCAAAAATGGCGAAATTAAACATACTTGAACAGATAGCACGTGAGAAAAATCGATTTAATGAAAAAATGGAGATTCGCCGATCTCTTTGCATAATTAAGATAATTTCCGGAAATCACCCGCTTGAAGAAAATTCTATTATAGAAGTTAATGAGCGTATAAGAAAGAAGCAGATCACCCTCATTTCTTACGGATATCGAGTAGGTAGTTTATTGATAGAGTGGAAAAGTTATGCCTCAAATAAAATGGAAAGTCTCATAGGGATGTGAATCGTCTAAGCCGAAAATCGACCTAGCGCTTGAGATAGAAGCCATACTTCTTCCTTCAAGTTTCTTCATCTAGATGTGTTTCCTTTTTATGATAGGTATTTTATAGGTCGAAAAGAAATTTTTTATAATAAATTCCAGTAATTTATTTTGAAATCACTGTAAATCTTAATGTAACATAATACTTGGTAGAATGCTTCAAATATGATTGCAAGTCTCAAAGGAATGCGAATCGTCTGAGCTGAAAATTGACTTAGCATCTGAGATGGTACCTATATTTCTTTCTTCAAATTTCTTTATCTAGGCATTTTTTCTTTTTATAATGAAATATTTTATAAAAGGAAAAAAATCGAGGCGAGAATTATTCGCTACAAACTCCAGTAATCTATTTTTTTGTCGCTGTACATCTTAATATAACGTTGTTTGGTTGTTACACGTAGTACAATTGTTGTGTTAAAATTCGTTATATTAAAGAGTAACTGCCTATTTTTAAACTTTTACACTGAAGATCATTTAATCTACAAATGGTGAAATTAAACACACTTGAATACATAGGCTATGAAACAAACCAATTTCATGAAAAAAAGGAAATTCACCGAACACTTTTGATGATTAAGACTGTCCCCTAAAAGGACCCGCTTGAAGAAAATTTTGATATAGAAGATGATAAACGTGTAAGAATAAATGAGACTGTTTGGTGTTTTTCCCATCCTTTTCTGTCTGATCGCATCTTTTTTATCTTCATCCGCTTACGAACTGTTAATTTTTAAAATTGTTTATGATATTTAGACCGTTTGATATACAAAATAACATACTAGATAAAAAGCATTTATTTACTCTAAAAGTGAAAGTATTTATTTACTCTAAGTGTGAAAAAATGAAACATAATATCCTCTGAGACACATGGATTTCATGAAAAAAAAGAGACAGTGATATTCCCTTGTTTAAATAATTGAAGATGATTAATGATTGTTATTTTGATGTTGATGAGATTTTTTCAGTGTTACTGAAGGTAATGAGCATGTAATAAAAAGGTGAATTTATTGGTATGTTTCCATTATTCATGGCATATTATCATTCGTTGGCGAATTACTAATTTTTAATGTCGTTCCTGAATCTCTCGGTATATCAAACAAAAGATTAATTTAAAAATATTTCATTAAATTTGAAAAATTGAAAATTTTACCTACTTGAACACACAGCCCATGAGACAAATTAATTTCATGATTTAAAAAAAAATGAGATTCACCTTGTTGTAATTATGATTGAAACATCTTCTAAAAGAACCCGATTAAATAAAACGTTAATACTGAAGATAATGAGCGTACGAAATGGAAGGAGATCGCCTTTCTACGTATGCCATATCGAATGGTTACTTTATCGATAGAGAAAAATAGAATGCTTCCAATGAGATTGCGAGTCTCAAAGAGATGCGAATCGTCTGATCTTAAATTCGCCCTGAGACAGAATCTATATTTCTTCATTTAGATGTGTTTTTCCTTTTTATGATAGGTAATTTTATGAAAAGAAAAAGAAATTGAAGAGGAGAGAATTTTCTGTGATAAACACCAGCAATTTCATTTGACTTGTTGAAATCCATATTAATCTTAATATAATGTAATATTTCGTTGTTACACCCATTACAATTGTTTTGTTAATGTTCGTTATATTGATAAAGAATGGTCCGTTTTTATTAAATGTTGAATAAAACTGAAGACCATTTAATCTAAAAATGGTAAAATTAAACATTTTTAAGCGCATAGTCTGAGAACACATTCCACACAAATTGATTTCATGATAAAAAAAAAAAAAAAAAAAAAAAAAAAATGGGAATCACTTCTCTCCTCTTCGACCTGTTTTGATGATTAAAACAATCTCCGCAAAACACCCGATTAAAAAAAAATATTATAGAAGGTAAAGATCGCGTAAGAGAAAAGCAGATCGCCTTTCTTCTTACGATGGACGACTTCTTCTTTCTTCTTTCTTGATGGAGCGGTGGTACTTCAAAGATAGATACTTTAAAGATGACAGCGAGTCTCAAAGAAATGCGAATCGCCTGAGCTGAATTTCGACCTAGCTCCTGAGACGGAAGCAAACATTTCTTCTTTCAAATTTCTTCATCTAGATCTGTTTTTCTTTTTTATAATAGGTATTTTATTAAGGAATAAGAAAAGGAAGACGAGAGAAACTTTTGTGATATACTCCAATAATTTATTTTGGCAGGATGACATCATTATAAATCTTAATAGAATATAATATTTGGTAATTACACGCATTATAATTGTTTTGTTAAAGTAGATTACATCGAAAAGTAACTGTTCGTTTGAAGATATGGTTTTGCAATTTAAAGCAAAATTTCGCGTTAAAAATATATGATTAAAAATAGTAATGTCAGAAAAATTAGGGAATGGCTACTTTACATGCCTTTTCTTTTTTTTTCGCTTTTTCTTATTTTAAACTTTCCTACAAAGTTAAAAAGAGTTTATGTAATCGGTTTTTCTGGCCATCTGTCTGTCTGTTTGTTCACACTCTGACTAGTTTAAATATACTTGGATTTTCATGCAATTTATAGATTTTTATCATAGTATGTTCGGTGAATAGGAAATATGTCATAATAATAACTCATTTACAAGGGCATTCAAAATAATTGCGCAACATTACGGTCTAAAGTCGTTTAAGATGTATTTTAATGACATTACACTATTTCAAATGTATTAAAACTAATATAAACCCAGACCAGAAATTTTAATTAAAAATGTTGAAAATTCTGTATTATATTATATATTATAATATTTTAGAGAATTATTAAAAAATACTGTGCAATTATGTTTCTAACACTAATATCACAAGTTACGTTAACGTATATGCAATTTCTATTAATATAAAATCCTAATAAAAAGATTTTATGGCTCTCTCTTTATATATATAAACATAATCATAATGAAACGAACTTATGAAATGATTTTATAAAACAACAGATTACGTTTCAGCGTAATCTGTTACGTTCTTTTAATTCTTTTTACGTACCTAAAATATGACACATTTTGATTTGAAATAAACATCAACAATTTATATACTAACTAATCATCTATTTATATAAGAACTAATACATCAACTAATTATAAATTATTATATTTCATTAAGATTTTTTTTTCAACCTTCATAAACTTTGTCTAATGATGGCTATTTTGTCATCTTTTACGCAAGCACAGTGAAAAATTATTTAGTAAAACTTGCTAATTTTCCAGACAATTATAATTACATTTTTATTCTAGTTACAGGATATTATGTAGAATGTTACTTGTCATTTTCCCAAAAAGAATTTTTTTTTAATATTAAGAATTCTGCAAATTATAAACAAAAAACTTGGCAAAAATTTAGGACTGCTTTTGTGAAAACTTTAACTCGTCTAAGAGTATACAAGTTATCCTCATACAAAAGAACACAGTTTATTAAAATTATCTACTTAATCATAATCTACAGTTTCAACGACTTTGCTACATTAGTTTTGACAAGGTTATCCAAATGATATTCGTTCTTTTTCACTTTTTTCACGGCTCTCTATGGAGTTTCAGAAAAAAAAAAAATTCTGCGAAGTATTGACCTGTACTATTCTTTTTACACACCTGGAGTTTCAGGATAGTACCTCATGTATTGTTCTAGTATTTTAACAAAACGTTAAAAATCGCATTTGGCCATGTAGTGCATATAAAAATAGGTAAATGGGTTCTTTACATAAAATAAGTTACATAATTTTTTTTAAATTACTGTATACATGAGATAGCAAACAGGTTGCCAAGAAAAATTTTGCCAAATATCTTTTTTAAAGCAATTTTCGATATTTCGGCAAGTCCTGTGTACTAGAAAAGTATCAAACAGCAAATTAAAGAGAGGTATAAATAGACATTGAAAATTATAGGAAGATAAAATTTTTTGCATTATATGACATTTGGAGTAATTAAAACTTTCGTATAAAATAAATAAGTTGAATATAATGTTCATTCTTCTCGAAATTCCGAAGTTTACATTGCATTTCATTCTCATAAATAAAGAATATTGAGATAGTTTAATTTACATGAATTGAAAAAATAATTTTTTCCCATAAACTATCATTGGTAATTAGCATTGATTTCTGTTGTCGGAGAATGAAGAGCATGAACTTTGACCCCCCCCTCCCCTGTTAGAGCCAGCTTCGCATCTATTATTCGCTTGGCGATAATGCTAGTAATCATTGTAACCCTAGTTTTGTTTTATCGTCTGCTTGAAAAGAACTCAATTTTTGTTGTTGTTTATTTCCGTTTTTGGTTGGAACGGTTCATTCTATTGTGAACCCCGTAAAAATTCTTTTGTTGTGAAAAAAAAAAAAAAAAAAAAAAAAAAAAAAAAACATTGGAACCGGTTTAATGATTTTATTGAAGGAAAGGTTCAATGGTTTTATTGAAGAAAGGACCATGTGTACATGGTCCGTAGGTTGCATTGAAGATATTATTTATGGCTATGATGGTAAAATAAGGGTAGTACTTGTCAAAGCTCCAAAGGATTTTTTTCAAACGTGGCATTTCTAATATTTATACTTTACCCATAAATAATCCTGTATTATATTATAAATATTTATTTTTCTTGTATTTTTTGTGCATTTATATTTGAAAATTTTATAGTAAAATTGTATCTTGATATTATTTGATGTTTGAATTTAATTAACTTTATATTGTATATTTGAACTGAAACTTATATTTAGCATTGAAATTTTAATGTTAAAATTCATTTGTTTACAACTAAAGAAATTGTCAAATATATGTTGCTGAAATAAGTATTTCAGAGGTGGCCGGTATGTTGGTGCGAGCTTCGCATTTATTATCGCTTGGCGATAATCCTAGAAATCATTGTAGCCCTAGTTTTGTTTTATCGTCTGCTTGAAAAAAACTCGATTGTTGTTGTTTGTTTTCGTTTTTGTTTGGAACGGTTGTTTCTATGGTGAGCTCCGTAAGAATTTTTTTGTTGTGAAATATATAAAAAAAAATTATAGTTATTAATTCGTCGAATTATTTTTAAAAAAATACAGTCCATTCATTTGAGCTATTCAACATCCCCTTTCTTTGAAACTTACTGAAATTAGTTTGAAACTATCCACGGCTGTTCGTTTAAAGTACCTGTTGTCTTTTTACGAGAAATCTCACGCTATAAAGTGATTGCTCATTGGTATGAATTTTCGTATAAGATAACTCTATAAAATGTTATAAATAAATATTTAGATTTTTTGTAAATGCTCATGTTTTTTTTTTTTTTTTTTTTTTTTTTTTTTTTTTTTTTTTTTTAACATTTGATAAACAATTTTTCTTTAGCTGTTAGATATTGAAATGCATAACGTATCTTTTTAATTTGGGTTTTTTTAATTTAAATATAATTCAGCATTTTTTTCCTGCAGTCAATTTAAACAGTTTTAGAAAACGAAATCGTACAAGCAATTTGCTTAGCCTGCTAAATTTTTATTAGGAATGAATATTGTAATTGATCGTTTATCGCATCACATACAATACAGAAGGGATAAATTTTGATTTTATTTCCTTTTACATAATCGAGGTAATTTTTTTTTAATTAAAAAGGAGCCCGTGACATTTACTCAATTTTAAAAAAAATCAAAGTGAACAAATTTAAGTGCAAGAGTTAGTCATTTCTTTAAATTTATTTCCATTTCTTCCTTTCTATAGTCAATCTGATCTACTTGTGATCTTGTGAAAATATAATAATACGGACAATGAGCTTCAACATCTAAATTTTAAATGATGAATTTTTTAATATATCGTTAATTACATCCCGCGCAGTTAGCGAATAGATATATACTACTTTTTTATCTTTTTCAAAAATGAAGACTTTTTTTTCTTTTAGTTATTATGGGTGCGGGTCTTTTGATTATTTTAAGCAATTCCAAGTGAAAGAATTCACATTCAGGAGTTACTAATTTATAATCGTTCCCTGCTCTAGACCAAATGAATTGGTCAATAATTTTTAATAACCTGTACAATTATGATGAATTGTAATTAAAGCTCTTCTTATCTTCCTCTGCGGTACTATTTTCTCGAAATCGGACACTTCACTCATAAGCTTTCGCGTTTGGTGCTACTGATTGCCACTTTTGAATTCAAATTAACTAAATATTAATCGCGAAGATCAGATTACGATGAACCCAATTTCTCGAAAATTAGTCAAGCCGCTCCAAATTGCAACAGAGCTTATCTTCACTTTAATATTTTCCTAAGAAGGAAAAGGCTTCGAAGAAATTATCAGATACGGAAGATTAAAATAGAGTTGCATTAGACAGGGCAAATAATTGTAATTTATGATAGGATTTGGTTATTGCAGATATCGAATTACCGAAATCTCCGGTGAAATAAATGTCATGGCGTGAGGAAAATGAAATGCAAAAAAGGGTAACCAATGACAATCATTAGTTACTAATGCATATTCAAGGAACATTTAAAGGTTTTAGTGCTTTAAATGCATAATCATATTCAGAATGCCCGAAAATTTCTAGAAACCTTTTAAAATTTAATATAAAATTAAGTAATTATCGTACGGGATTAACGTTTTTATTATTCTTTAATAAATTATCATATCAGTCTTTTTTTTTATTTTATTAATCCATTTCGACATTACATAAATATATAGCATACATAATAGGACATTACATAAATATATATATATATATATAAAGTCATCGTCTTGTTTTTTCAGCCTATCTGTCTGTCGCATATAACAGCGGAAATTTTGCTCAAACGAATGGTTTAAATTTAATATACTATAGAACTATTAAAGAATTTTGTCGAGTCATTTCAAAATTTGTGAAAATGAATTCAAAACTTAAAAAGATGTTATTAAATGTTTTCTTCGTTCTTTAAAATCCTATCTTACGTTATTAAAATCTATTTATAAAACGAACACACCTCATTTGCCATGTTTAACGTACAATTTCTGGCTTCTTATAAGTTATTGGGATTCTAAAAACTTTACTTAAGTGTAAGCAATCCCAAGTGAACGACTTAGCATGTAATAGACTGTAATTAATGAAAATCAATACATTTAAGATGTTTCTTTGCTCTAGACCAGGGCTGTCCAACGCGGCGCCCTTTGAAGGATTTCTTGGTGCCCTTTTGAAATTCTTTTTTTTACTATGATTAAAAAATCCCCTTTTAAAATATGCTTGATTTATATGAGATGTTTTTAATATCTCCGCAAGCATATTTCACACATCAAATCTAAAACATACTTAAAAAAATAATAATGTGTTATTGCGTTTCTTCACCAATTTATCATTACTCTTTAAAAAATATTTTATAAATGTTATGACGATGGAAATGGTAGAAGTTGGAAGTAGTTTTTAGTATGTTAAGAAGTAAAATGTGAAAAAAAGGAAAAGAAAAGAGAAAAAGGGCTCTCCAGTTTAACGTTATTGTTATTGATGTTGGCTCTTGTTTTATAAGAATGAAAAAAGTTATGTCATTTTCTCCCTAAGAACTTAGAATTTTTAGCTAATTTTAATCATTTTATTTAAAATAAATCGATAAATTTGTGCGAAATTGTTTCCATTAAAGAAAGTTCTTCCACACTTTAAATGAGGAAATTTGAACTATCCATGGGTTAGTCACTATATCGTACTTGAATTTGTTTTTCTACTTTTTATAACGGCAGATTTGCATTTCTAAAATAAATCAAGGAGTATTTTTGCGGAAAAAATAATAAAATAAACTAACAATATCGTCATTTTACTTTAATAATACGTGATATTTATTTTTCTGTCTCCATGCAATTAAAAAATAAATAAATAAAAATGAAATGAATAAGATAGCCCCTCCCAGAAAAATGTATAATTTGAAATTCACAATTATTTTGAAAGTTTTTCAAATTTTGTTTCAGATCCATAAGAAGGCTGTTTTGTCTTCTGCAATGAAATGCATTTACATTTGTGTATCGTTGCTAATACTAATTTTGTTACATGTTTTGAACCATGTCAATTATGGCGCCCTGCATTGTTTGCTGAGAGCTGAGATGCGTCCCTGCTTATTTAAAGAGTGGGCAGGCCTGCTCTTAACGAAAGGAAATATATCTATAATTTTAAATAAACTGCAAAATTATGATAGATATGTAATTAATTATCTTTCGCGGTTGGTACTACTGATTGCCACTTTTGCATTCAAATTAACTGAATATTAATCGCACAGATGAGATTGCGATTAAATTCCTTCCTCGAAAATTCAACAAGCCGCTCAAAATGGCAACACTAAAATAGCTTTGCTTTAATATTTCTCTAAGAAAGAAGAAGGCTTCCAAGTCCATGATATAGTTAGATATACGAAAAATTAAAATAGGGCGGCATTAGTTAGGGAAAATAAATCGAATTTCTGATAGCATTTGGTTATTGCAGATATAAAATTAGACAAATCTCCTGTGAAGTAAGTGTCAAGGCGTGAGGAAAATGAAATGCAAGAAGGGGTAATCTAATTAAATTCATCAGTTACTAATGCAAATGCAAAGAACATTTAAAAATTTTGTGCTCCAAGTGCTGAATCATATGACAATGTCAGAAAAATTCTGAATACATTTTAAAACTGAATATAAATTTAAGTAATTATCGTAAGGATTGATGTTATTATTATTCCTTATTAATTTTCTGTAGTAAATTATTATATTAGTCACAGCACATCTTTGTTCATTCAGCATTCGTCAATATATCGTCTGTCTGTCCGTCTCTCCGTATATCCGCCCCACCAGTGGCCGCGAGGTTCTGACCTCCAAACTGGTAGATGGTAGGTGCTGGGTTCGAACCCAATCGCGACCGTCGGCCTAACCGTTCGAAGTTTTCCGTGGTTTTCTTCGAACCTTGCTTAAATACGGGTTAGGTTCCCTTAGAAAGACCCCCACGGAGGGCAACCCACACCATAGGGCCTATATCCCATAGCGTAGGTAATCGGCCGACAAAAATACACCACACACCATACTCTCCGTATATCCCAGCGAAAAATCTACTCTAAAAATTGTTTTAAATTTAATATACTAGAACTGTTGAAGAATTTTGTTGAGCCATTTCAAAATTTATGAAAATCGAATCAAAACTCAAAAAAGCATATATATTATTTAAAATGTTCTTCATTCTCTTAAATCGTATCACACGTCATTAAGAACTATTTTTAAAACGAACACACACCATTCAACACATTTAACGTACAATTTCTGACTTGTTATAAATTATTGGCATTCGGGGCCTTTTGATTAATTTTAAGTAATCTTGAACGAACGATATAACATGTGAGAGCCATTAATTTATAAAAATCAATAAATTTACGATCTTTCCTTGCTCGAGACTAAAAAAATGCTTTTAACAATTTTAAATAAAATGCAAAAATTATGATGGATATGTAATTAAAACACTTCTTATCTTACTGTGCAATAATGCTTTCTCGAAATTGGACACCACACTAATTATCTTTCACGTTTGGTGCTATCGCCACTTTTGAATTCAAATTAACGAAATATTAATCGCGAAATTCAGATTACGACGAACCCCGATTTTCGAAAACGAAACAAGCCGCTCAAAATTGAAACACAGCATATCTTTTCTTTGATATTCCCCTATGAAGAAAGAAGGTTTCGAAGATATTATCAGATACGGAAAATTAAAAGAGGGCGGCATTAGATAGGTCGAATAAATCGAATTTATGGTAGCATTAGGTTATTGCAAATATCAAATTACTGAAATATCTTGTGAAATAAACGTTGTGGCGAAAATAAAATAGAATGCAGGAAGGGGTAAAACATGACCATCATTATAGTAACTAATGTGTATGGATTGTCCATTTAAAATATTTCGTGCTCTAAATGTTGAATGATATATAATTTGGGGTGGAAAGAAAAAAATAAATTTTCTTGAAAATATCAGAAATTAAGATGTTAAATCAAAATATTTCTTGGAGTACTTCAGCCATATGAAAAGACCGCTCGGTGCTGCTAATCCTATGGAAGTTTTTTTTTAATATCTGGTTTGCATTTCAATTATTATTTTAATTTTTATTTTATCAAACTTAATTATTTATTTATATTGGTCAGCTGAGATTGATTTCTAAAAAAATTTCTCCGTTTTTATGCATATTTATATAGATATATATTTATTACTCATGAATATTTATTGCGTGTGTATACTTATATACATATTTCAATAAATAAAAATAATATATAACGACGAATAAAATTAGTAGGTTACAATAAATATGTCCTAACAAGTGGTGATAAGCTGATGCATTTTCTTACACTATCTGAGATAGTTTTATTTCCAGAACTAATGCAAGGAGTCTTACCAAACTGGATTCTTTAACAGACCTTTGTTAGACCAAAAAAAAAAAATCTACAGATGTAAATTTACAGAAATCTAGATGCTTACGTAAATTTTACATTGATAGGAAAAAAATATGAAAACCTAGAAACTTATTTTCGTAAAGCCACAGAAATATGTAGCTTTATAAAAAAAATCTTATATGGCCGTTAGATAAACAGTTCTATACATCTCAGTTTTCTAAAAAATTCTTAATAACCCTAGAGTAAATCATGATTTAAAATGCAAACTTATATTAGCTAAATTAATTTTTATTGTTGTTGATTGCTATGTTTGTATGTATTACAAACAGACAGCGTTGATAATTCTATGCACGATCTCCGTGAAAACATTAGGTGAAGGAAAAACATATGTCATTTTATCCAATTGCGATTATGTTTGATTTTTAGGTAAATCGATGCTATCAACTTTGACTTCGACCACTCAGTGCTGTTTTCCTATGTTTAAATTTCGGTCTTAATAACTCTGGAGTTAATTAAATTATGGTCATACACAATTCATCCAGGAAACTGCATTTTTTATTACTCGTACGTCAACGCAAAAGTCTCCGTATTGGAGCTTTATACCAAGTTTTTCTAGTTTGAAACAAAAGGTAAATACGACCATACGTATGTTCTAATTATTCAGTATTTTCCAATACGCTTTATACTAAATGATTGATCAGTCTATTTTAATTATTATTTTTTTAAATATATTTGTCAAAACGTCAGTGAAGGCTTACTTTTGAGACACGAAATTTTTTGGTTCTGTCTGTCAGTCTGTATGTCTGTCTGTTCCGCGATAACTAACGCAAAAAGCATCCGATTGGCTTGAAATTAAGTGGGTATGTTAGTGAAGCACTGGGATTAAGCTATATAGTTTTTTGTTAGATTTGGTTCATTCGATCGGAAAATATAGAATATTTTATTTTGCGCAATAATGCTTTTCTATGGCAAATCCAATGATTTTCAATTTTTACTTTCTTCTATCTTCAATAGGAGAAAGTATTGTAATGGAAATTTTTTTCGACTTCCAGTTTTCGACGGATTTACACATTTTAGAGGTCAGAGATTCCAAAAAACATGTTTTTACAAAATGTCTGTCTGTCCGTGTGTCTGTGTGTGTGTGTGTCTGTCTGTGTGTCTGTCTGTGTGTCTGTCTGTGTGTATGTCGCCATTCTACCATCAAAAAGTGTATGAAGTTATGCATAGAATTGAACCAAATTTTTTGTGAATGTTTTTGGCTGTGGCAAGCAGATTTTCCTTCAGTTTTGAAATATTCCGCCGGAAGGGGGCGCTGCAATCGCGATTTTTGTACCATTTTCAATATTGTACCGACCAAAAGTATATGAAGTTATGCATCGAATTTAACCAAATTTTTTGTGTAAGTGTATGACTATGTCTATTTGGTCCTCCCTGAATTAAAAAAAAAATCCGCCGGAAGGGGGCGCGATTTGTGTTCCATTTTCAATATTGTACCGACTAAAAGTATATGAAGTTATGCATCGAATTGAACCAAACTTTTTGTGTATGTGTATGACTATGGCTAGTTGGTCCTCCCTGAATTTGAAAATATTCCGCCGGAAGGGAGTGCTGTAATCGTGATTTTTGTACCATTTTCAATATTGTACCGACCAAAAGTACATGAAATTATGCATCGAGTTGAACGAAATTTTTTGTGTAAGTGTATGGCTATGGCTAGTTAGATTGCCCTGAATCTGAAAAAAATTCAACGGAAGGGGGCGCTGCGATAGCGAATTTTATGCCATTTTCAATATTGCAACGCATAAAAGTGTATGAAGTTAGTTCTAGATCTGAACTAATTTTTTTGTATATGATTATTTTTTGGTAAGGCAAGTAGGTCCTCCCTGAATTTGAACAAAAAAATTCTGCCAATCATTCTATTGTCCATCGGCTCGTGCAGAGACGGAAATTCGTTTTTACTCCGATTAATTGATTGAAGCAGAAAATTAAGATGAAAACCAAAGTCCGTATGGTATTTAATTAAAATTATTAAAGCATTAAAATGAGTAACTATTTTTTTTAATATTAAAATGTACGTATGAGATAGAAGAAAGTTTTGGGATTGGCACATCCAACTAGTTTTTTTTTCTTGAGAGAAAATGACACATTTCATTAATAGAATTCAATGATAAATGGATACTGAAATTTACCAGTTAAATTATTCGTATTGTTTTGAAATTTTGTCTGCGCATTTGTCAGATTTTTAAAGTTATTACTGTAAATTCTGGAGATTTTTTATAAATGTGTTCCAATAATATAAACTAATTTGTTTCAGAGATTTACTTATTTCAAATGTATTTATTTCATTTTCATTATTTTCTCTTAATGGTTGCTAAGCAATCATTCAACCTAATCCTTATTTTTATAATGCTGAATGCGCGTACGAAAATTTAAATGATGTCAGCGTCAAAACTGATGACTCAATTAATGTATTTGTATCTTTGCGTATAAATATAGCATAACCCAGAAAAGAACATAGGCTATGTTTTATTAATTTTATTCAAATATTTTCTTTAATAATTTTTAATAATTCAAAATTACCTTCTTTTTCATTCAGAATCAATAGCAATATTTCCTTTATCGTTGCCAAAAAATTCAAAATCTGGAATAATTTTTCAACGGCAATAAGTTTCAATTGAGCAATTTCCATTCGAAATAATTAAAGTAAGAAAAAATAAATATGACGTCAGAATAAAAATAAAAATAAATATAATACTTTGTTAAATATTAAACACGGAAATTTGTTTCGTTAATAAGAATTTTTCTGACAAAATTGGGGACATAATTAGAAGTAAAAGAAATAAAAAATAATTATATTTTAACCAATATTTCACTTGGTAAAATTTGACGTCATAGTTGAAATAAAACAGGTATTTTATAGTAGTCGTTAAAAATACAAGAAACATGGATAGCAATAACTCATGAACAATGACGTCATTACCGAAACTTTCGTGAATGCTTTTTTTTATCGACACAAAATTTGTTGTTTTCCGCCTGTCAGTCTGTTCTTCTGTCAGTCTATCTGTCCGCGATAACCGCCACAAAATGAAATCAAAACTTCTTTTTTTCGGAAACAAAATTGTAAAACCCTAGATTACTGAGTTTACACTTTCAAAAGTTCCTGATACATCAGATTTAAATGTTTGTGGTGGACAGGCATGTAGAAGTATGATGATAATGAAATATGCTTATTAAAACTGTTACTTATCTTTATAATTCAAAATGTATAAAGAAATACAAGATATACGATAACCATTATAAAATTGATAGAAAGTTACAAATTTAAATTTAATGAGACTACGAGGGGTTCAAGGGGGCGGAGCCCCCTGAGGAAATCTTTTGAAGGTTTTGAAACGCTTTTGAAGGTTGAAAACTTCTTATTCTTATTTTATTCTTATAAAAAATTACGTAATTTGTAAATTTTAAATTACAGTTTCCAGGAAGTTGAATATTACCCAAAGTGTTATTAAAAAAAATTATGTCCAAAGCAGACGTTGAGGCTCCTGATCTGTAGATTTACTAGTTATAAGACATTTCCCGTAACATCTCTCAAGTAAAGTTTGAACGAAAATCTGTTTCATCAATTATCCCAAAAATGCGTCTTCAATAATTCAAAATACATATAGACAACCAAAAAATAGGAACACTTTCTAGTTAATAATGCGTCTGCCTTTTCGTATGTTTTTTAAATAGGTATCGCGTATATTCATGTATTTTTATGGGTTTGTTTAAACACTAAATAATGTATAACGAATAAAATATCACTGTCAATATACTTAATAATCTCGAGAAAAATTATATTCGTTTTGTGGCTTTTCATTTTCTAATTGAGTATTTTCTTACGGCTTAATTTTTTTTATTAATTATGCAAATATAGAAAAGAATGGATAAAACTTGGAAAATAGGATGTAATTGAAATGTTTGATTGTTTTATTAATAAGTCTAAATCAATTTTTTATTTCAATTTTTGTGCCATTTTATCAATTAGTTTTATTTTAAAATCGCATTATATTTCAATTCTTTCTAATTCAGTAGCTATGACAACTAAACAAAAACAGCAGACGATCGGTACGGTAAATATACGAATACGGTAAATATTATTTGATCCGTATACCATCTAGGCTATACATATTCCAACCAGAAAAGACCCCTTTTTTTTATACACAAATAAATAAATTCCTATACAAAATTATTATTCTTTATCTATTTTTTAAAACTTAATTTTACATTGACCACCATTATAATAATAATTATTATTATTTAAATACACTTTTGAAAAAACTACAATCAAATTCCATGATTTCATATTTCTGTAATTTATTTAAATGTTTTGTGGCAACAATAAATAAAAGAAAAACAAGCGATAATCAAGATAATATTTAGAATATTTCTGTCACGCATTATTTGATCAAAATGGACGAGCGAAATATCGACGAATTTGTTGAAAGTGATATCGAGCCATTAAAAGTATATTTCGACCAAAGAGAGTGGAGTGATTTAAGTGTTTATGAAAAGAAAAGGTTCGCTAAAATAAAAAGGAATTATGAAGATCTCGTGGAAATGGGTGAGATAATGAAATTGTTTAAATTTTACAAATGTTTAAATTTTACATTTGTTTAGAATATTTGAGCTGGAATCATCATCAATAAGCTTTTTTAGATTTTAAATTATTTTAAGTAATTAAACTAAATTTTATTAGGCGAAAATAATCAGACTTAATTATTAAAAGATCGATTTAATTAAACTTCTGTTTAATTAGATAAATTAGATAAAGCATTTTTATGTTAATATTTTATGTATGAATGTCATGAAACCTGCTAAAAATATTATTTCTAAATTGATATTAGATAGTTTTCAAACAACAAGCTATTCATAGTAACGTAAATGCTGTTATTTGTTTTATGTGCCTTTTAAATAATATGCCATATATACACTATTAAAAAATGGCAGCATTCTGTCCAATCATTTGACCGTTTTTAAAGAAAAAGGTTACACAACCGTCATTTTACGTCATTCTGACCATATTACTGCCCATTTTATAGACAGAATATAGTTAAATTACTGTCATGTAACCTTTTTTTTTTTTTTTTTTTTTTTTTTTTTTAAGCGGTTAAATTAACTTGGTAGAGTGCTATTAATTTTTATCAGCGTAAAATGATTCTTTTATGACTTTTGAAATGGTGAGTATTCTTATAAATTTTACTTACCCATCATACGTAGTATAGGGCAAGTCTTGCAATCGTTTTGAAAATCGAAAAAAAAATTTTGACGGATTTACACGTTTTAGATAGTGGAGATTCCGAAAAATATATTTTTTGAAAAAAAAATTTGCCGTCCGTCTGTCTGTCTGTCTGTCTGTAAACGCTCTATCTCCCGAACAAATTGAGATAGAGACTTTAAATTTTGTATGTAGTTAGTATGTAAGAATGGGACGAAGCCTATTTAATATCAGCAACCTCGATTATCCGGAACTATTTTTTTCGGACTCTCGAAAAATTCGTTCTGATGAAAGGTATATAAAAATTTTCGATTTTTTTTTGTTCTAAGGAATGGACATAAAAGGCAATAAAATAACACACATTTTGCATATAAAACGAAATCGATCGGATTATTAGTTTCCGAGATATTTGTAATCCTGTTTTCCACATTCTTCGATTTTTCATGACCCTGTATTTCATTCAAATTTCAATTCAGAGGTATAGTTTAATTGGAAATGAGACGCTTAATCCAACGCGGTTAATTGTTAGTTAATAGAATTATTATTTTTGGAGTTATAAGGATGTTTCTTTTGCGCAGTTTGGTACTACTTGAGTAGTTTGGCGTTTTATATAATTTGTCGAAATTTGTAAATCAGCAGTTTTTTAATATAGCATTACTATGTATATTAACAATATTTAAATTTTGTTTATGAATTGCAATGCATTGTATAAATATTTTTCACATGTTTTATTTTCATATACATATCCATGATGGGTAAGTATTACGGTGGCCCCCAACGACTAGTTTTGGTTTGTTAGATTAATACGCGCCTATTGTGTTTAAATGTATGACAAGAATTAGATAAATTTCTATGATCTAAGCTTTTTTTCATTGGAGAATATATGCTATTTGCTTAATGGAAATGCTATCTCCTATACAAACTTAACAAACTGAAAAGTTTAAAAACGATAAAATTGATTGTTTTCTTAAATTCAAAATAAAAATAAATATCCAAAAAGCGCGATGTTGAATGCTCCAATTTTTTTATTGCATTGCCGTCAGAAATAATAATAATAAATAAATAAATAAAAATAAATAAAATAAAAATAAATAAAAATAACAATAATAAAAACTTTATGTGATCGCAAAACAATATATTAATCTTAATACCAATATTGCTGTTATATTATTGTTGTTTTGCTTACCGATGAAAAAAAGAACGTTGTGCCTATCATCTGAAAATCTGTTTATCTGTTACTGTAAAATACTGGTGATCTTCATAACAAATTTATTAAAAGGTTGTTTTCTTACCTTTTGTTTTCATATGCATACGCATACATAAATGTAGTAATAATGATACTTTCCAATATAAAATAGATACGTCAATGTCAGTAATGGACACAAATTTTGAACCAAATGGACCAATCATTGGACCAAAGAAAAAAAAAAAAAAAAAAAAAAGATTAGTATTTAGTATTTATTTTTACAAGTCTCTGTTGCATGTTTTGTAATCTAGATCTTTGTTCAAAACCTTAACACGTTAAATGTTACATCAGTCACCGGTAACTGATACTGAATATACCGTTTCGGCCGCATCTGTCGCCGATGACTGACAGTGATGAATATGATACAAAGCTAAAAAAGAACGTATCGTTTTAAATGATTACTGAAAAGTTATTTAAAATTGACTTCAATTTTATTTATTACAAGATTATATCATTAAGTGAATGGAAAGTTCAGTGTCAGTTATCCATGACTGACGTGGCAGTCATAACGTTAATAAATAATGCCAGGCCGCAGAAAATAATGTTTTACAGTTTCATAGTTTTCCTTGGAAACACCATGGAACTTGAGCATGTTAAATGATAATTCTCCTTAACAACGTTATTTTTTTTCAGTTTGCAAAATTTTACATTATTTGAGTTTAAAGTTATAAAAAATACATAACTATATTACTTGCAAAATTTCATTTATTTTTTTAATTTTGGCACCAGTGTCTATTTCTAGGATGTTTAACTAGACAACTTCTGGAACTTTCTGCAATCGTCACATCATGTGTTAATTACTAAAAATGACTTTATAGTAGCATAGAATGCATATATATATATGTTCTATTAATTGAAAAGCGAAGTAATCAAGTTTTATTTTTTAGATACAATTTCCGTGTAGTGAAAATTATAATTTTGCTTTACAAATTGCTGTTTTTGATTCATTTTACGTGTTGAATAATATTTTTTTTTATTAAATTATTCCTTATAACTCTGATTTGTACATTTTATTATCCGTTAATCAATTAAAGCAATCAGGAAGTAGAAGTAAAGATCCTGCTCGTGCACATGGAGAAGATGGGCTAACGGGACTCCAAAACTCACAAAAATAAAATTTCCCTGAAAAAAAAACAATAATAATAATTCACGTAAGTTGTTAAAAATCTATTATGTTCTGTCTTCGCTGTTTCATCATACTCTTCTCCGAACTCTTCCTCCCCTCCCCCCCCCCCCAATAAATGATTTAATTTCATGTAGCAATGAAAGAAGCAAGTGTGCAGAGAAGTAATCTCAACTGTCAGTTCTACAGTTTTCATTTTAAATTGGAGTATTTAAATATTTAAGCACTATTTAAGTTCGTTCAGATTTTAGTTGCTAATTGATACAAGTAATATGTCAATAAGCTTCATAAATATAAACACAAAATAATTGTAATTGGAAATACGGTCCCATTGCACGTATACTCCAAGCACTTTGTTTTTCATTTTTTATCCTTTATTCACTCTGTAAACCGCTCATTGTCACCATAATTCGGTAACTACGATTCTCTAAAATTCAGAATTTCAGATATATTTTATCAAAACTAATTAGCACATTAATCGCATAATAACAAGAATAAAAAATTTGATGATTTAAAAAGATTTGTAAATTCCTATTATATTACTTTCTCTTGCATTTACAAAAAGAAAATATCGTGTTTGTGAAAACTTTTGACTTCCAGTTTCCTATGTAATTTAAGCATGCTATAGTTCAGAAATTATGTAAAACATGTTTTTTGTTTTGAATAACTGTCTATGATTCTGTGTCTCTTTCTGTAACATAAATTTTGTAGCCACTCTAACTCAATATTAGTGTACGAAATTTGATTAAAAAAATTATTCAATTAGTGCCTGATGTAAATGGATGCGTAATAGCTTTTAGTGTAAATCGTGCAACAGGTCGCGCTGCTATGGTACATTTTTCACGATTTTAGCTATAGATCTATCTAAACAATTAATGCACGAAATTTTACCTAATATTAGAATCAGTTAGACATTGACAAAATTTTCTGCTTCTAAGGTTTTGATGTTAATCGCCTATTAGGTGGCGCTACTATAATGTTTTTTTAATGATTTTTTAAACAACTCTAGCTCAAAAACTAATGCACGGATATTCATCAAACTTCCGATTCAGTTTCATTTTGATATAGGTTGTTGCCAATTAAGTTATAGTGTAAATCGGTGGGGTTAACCAGTGGCGCTACTATACTGGATTTTGCCTGATTTACACGATTTTAACGGTAGTCATACTTCAAGAACTTATGCACGGAATTTCATATCTTTACAATCTTTACTATGAGCATAGATCGCCACTTATTTTTGACTCTGTGATACCAAATTTTAAAATACTAACATGTATGAGATTGAAGAAAACTTTGGGATCGGCACATCCGATTAGTTTATTTATTTGTGAAGTTTAAAATTTTGATTGGAATTTTTCTTATGGAATATTACAGAAACCTTACAGTTTTATTCTGCATCAATTAAATGAGATTAAATGTAAATGTGTTAATCTTCTGTAATTGGATCGCACGTAGATTTATAAATATTTGTTTCGAAACTTATTTTACTATCGATAAAAATATATTAAATCGAGGTAGAGTTTTGATTAAACTGTCTTTAAAAGTTATTCTTTTCCGAATTGGACGATGTAAATATTGAAATTTTTAGAAATTTAACAATGAGTGAAGTAAGAGTGATAATAAGTGAAGTAAGAGTGATAATTATTGGTCAGGTATTGCTACCGTCCATATTTCTAATATTATTTAAACAAAATCACTGACAAAAATTAGTTATATATGGGCAGCCCAATTGAAAGTGTCATTGCTGTAATAACTCCGTCGTTTCAAACGAATGATACCTGTGCATGATCTTTTAGAGGTCGCAGAGTGCTAAAAAAATGTGTGATATCTGTCACCGAAACTATCGTCGAGTGCAGAATGCATGTAGCACGGAATGTATGCCCCGCAAATCGGTATTCCGATGTTGTAGGGATTTTCATAGTGGAAAAAGACAGCGTAAGCTTGATCTGGTCGTGGTATATCGTTACAACAGCTTCTTCCATTACGAAAATTCCTACCCCATCGAAACAGCGATCTCCTTGACATATATTCCGTGCCATACACATTTTGCCTTTGATGATAGATTACACTAGAAATTACATTTATCACTATTAAAAATTGCGTGACCGCGCGTTGACACTGTTTAAAGCAACTTTGATACGAACGATGCTTTTAACGTGCTCAACGTTATTACATACCCATCTAGCAGGATCACACGATATTGCATGCATTTTCGTCTCTGTGCGATCTCTATAGGAGTATGCACACCCGTCTTTTTCTTCGAATGGCGGAGTTATTACAGCAATGCCACTTTCATTTGGGCAAACTTTACAGTTTCATGCAATATCCTCCATGCGTCTATGGATGCTTATCATAATATTTCATCTAGAATTTCATATAAGAGTATGTATTACTTAGAAATCTGATGAGAGATTTTTATTTTTAATTTTATTTATTTATTTACTTATTTATTTCTAACATTTTTTGACATTCTATAAGTTACTATTTTTGATATTAAAACCTTATTAATATTCATTAAAAAGTATTTTGCAGGAACAAGATAAATTTTGGGGATAGGAATAAAGTCTTCATATCACAATAAATAGTATTTTTTCAAACTGTGCTTTATTTTCTAATTTAATAAATAAAATCTATCAGGGAACCATACGACAAGTAAAGCCTTGGTATTACTACGTATTATCAGAAGCATGAAAAAAGACTGACGTATATATTTTTTCTAAAAACGGTTTCAACAGATTATTTACTCAGATTCAGAGCCCTAACGCCCACAAATTAATCAATATTCAGAAAAATGTTAATTACAAATGATTTATATGTATCAAAACAATTGAAATAAATTTTATTTTCCTTGGATTTTTCCGCTATATTGCATCGATTTTGTGATCGTGGAAAATTAGTATCAACGATTCTATCAGTTAATAAGTAATTTCAGATCAGTAGTCCTCTTTAAAATGGCGCCGAACACGTGAAAATATTTATTTTATATAAAACAATTCTTATGAAATTTTTAAATATCTATTGCTTTCTGTATAAAAATATGATAATTAAATCAAAATGTGTAACACTTTTTATGTTTTACTGTCTACTTTATAAATTTATACAAAAACGTCAAACATATTATTTTCTCAGTTTAGACTGCTTATCGACAGCTTCACTTGACAGATAACTTCCGTCTAAAAGTTTTAGGATTGAGAACACAACTAATGAAACTTGGAAACTTAAATTTCGAATGATATTGATTGTGTCTCTAAAAAATTCGTTTTTTAACATTTTTCTCCATACAAACGTGCTCTCTTTCATTTTAAGTTTTGGATAATTTTTATTAAAGGATTGGTAATGGTATGTTTTTCTAATACACTCTCTATCAAAACAAACATGGGTTTAATTAAAAAGATAATAAATATATAGCGGCATAATTATTAATGAAATTATAAAATTTGAACGATAGTTGAATTGTAAATATCAGCAAACTCTATTACCCTGATTTTACTTATCGAAAGGAAAAAAAAAACATATTTTATCTGACTTTAATTTTCAGTAAATTATTTATCAAACTTTTTTTTTTTTTTTTTTGAAAAAAATGTTGCCACTTTTTTTTTTTGTTTTTGTGGCACAGATAATAAGAACAGACAAGCAGACAATCTTTATAATATCACTAGAATCATGTCACATTCAAGGATGCAATGGTAAAATATGTGCATTTTGATTTTTTTTTTTAATAAATGATCAGTTCAATTAATAACTGACCTGTAAATTTTAAAAGAATAAACTCCTTGAAATGCAAATCTTACTTATTAGTTATTTTCAATAAATTATTTTGAAATAATGTTTTTTTTTATTTTTTTAAAGCAGACGCAATTTTGAATATTACTTTGATAATTTAATTTAAAAGTTTCTATGGAAACGATAATAAGAAATGAGATTTTAGACTTCCACAAGTTACTTGAGAAAAATGGCTTCTCGAAATGCCGACGAATTTGTTGATAGCGAATTGGAAGATTTAAAAATTTATTTTGAGGATGGAGCGTGGAACGAATTAAGTAATTATGAGAAAAGAAGGTTCGCAAGGATTAAGAGGAATTATGAGAGTCTCGTTAATATTGGTAAGATAAACAATATTCTTTTTGATTAATTTTCATCGCTTTTAGAATACTTGCGTTCGGATGAAGCTGCCATAATTGTGACATTTTAAAAATTTTAAGAAAATGACGGCTTTTCTGAAATTGGAACCATATGAATCTGTTTTTATTGTTTATATTTTCTTCAAAAGGAATTGAAAATTTAATCAATTATTTTTAAAAATCATTATTATCATTATTATTTTACGATCACTATAGAGTGATATTTACCCATTTGCCATTCATATGATTTCGTGTCGGAAATTGACCAGAATTAGCATTTAATAAATAGTTTTTTAGGAAAAAATATTCTTATACTTGAATTTCATTAGCGTTGTATTAGCAATTTGTTTTTTAATTATATTTATGAATAAATTATAATACTTTCAGAGATTTTTTGAGCTTTTAATTAAGGAAAATACTATTTTTCCGAATAAAATGAATATTTTTTAGCCATTGGAAATGTGTTGTATTAATTCCCATAATAGAGGTTTTTAATAAAGTTTAAAAAATAATTCGAAATCATACAGGATTTGACATTTGATTAATCTTTTCCACAAACATTAAAAAATTGTAACAAATAATCTAAAAAAGTATCAATAAGAGTGGTGAATTTTTATTAAATTTAAACATTTTTTGGCGGAATTGTATCATTGTAATACTCTGAGCAATGAACAAAAAATGTATTAATCATCTTTAAATTATTTTAAAACATTTACGTGAATACTTAATAAGTGATTTATCACTTTGCGTTGAACTAACAAAGTGAATAATCTCAAAGCCAGGGTTCGAACCCAGAACCCTAGGAAAAGCGATCCAAGTATTCTACAATTAAATTTACGAGGGCGATTCCCAGCTTGTCGTCTATCAGTTGTATAATAAATTAATATTATATTAAACTTAAACATTTACTTAATAAATACTTCCATTCAATATCATCACTAAAGTGAATGCGTTGTTAGCCTCTAGAACAGCATGATTTATCACATCTTTCTTCAAGATATTTTACAGTTATTGACGTTTGAGTTATTGACGAACAATTGAGTTCTTCCTGTTATTGGCATACAATGTATGCGCTAATGCAAGCATAAAACTACCTTTTTCCGAATAAGTTTCGTTTTAAATCAATGGAATATGAAAAGTTATTTATCATATTTTTATTTTCCACGTGATTTCTGTATTCTCATACTTCATTCTGTGTATTTTACATGTGAAATCAACTAGATATTACAGTACATTTTATGTCAATTATTTGAAAAAAGAATGATAATATTCAACATTGCACTCAATGGCTCTCTTTGCATTTATTTTTTGGATTTTCTTAAAATTCTGTTGTCAGTTTTTATCATTCATATTCTAGTCTGACGATTAAAAATTAGTTAATATAATGAAATGATACCTGTTTTTAGTGACTATGTGCTACTAATTTCAACCACGAAAAATTAAGTTTAATTTAGGAAAATAAACAACAACAAAAAATGTGCACTTTTTTATTATTTGAAAAATTGTTGTATTTTTTCCATAGACCTTGTGACACATCTTGTGATGTCCGCATTTTATTTTGTTTACGATTATTCCAAAAATATTAATGTTTATCTCATGGTGTGCGTAATATATGACTGCTATTACATAAGTTACGTCATGATAATCATAAAAATGATATTTTTACTGATTTTTATTAACTCAGTGGAAAACATTCAAGCATTTTACTTTGGGCAAAGAATGTCCGCATTTTATTTTAATATTTTTATAAAATGCTTTAAATTTAGAAAAATTGGTGATGATTATGTTTTTTTTTTTTTTTTTTTTTTTTTGTAAATCTTACGACAGGTGAGTCTTCATCATTCTTTAATATTGCAATAGTTCCATCTCAAGAACTAAAGCATAAATTTTCATCGACCTCACATTATTAAATCACATTTGTCAAAGATTTATAATAGTGTTGTTTATTACTTTCTTCTATCATCAATAGAAGAAAGTATTGTAATCGACATTTTTTTCATCTTCCGTTTTTCAACGGATTTACACGTTTTAGGGGTCAGAGATTCCAAAAAACCTGTTTTTACAAAATGTCTGTCTGTCCGTGTGTCTGTGTGTGTGTCTGTGTGTCTGTCTGTATGTCGCCATTCTACCACCAAAAGGTGTATGAAGTTACGCATAGAATTGAACCAAATTTTTTGTGAATGTTTTTGGCTGTGGCAAGCAGAACCCTACAGTTTTGAAATATTCCGGCGGAAGGGAGCGCTGCAATCGCGATTTTTGTGCCATTTTCAATATTGTACCGACCAAAAGTATATGAAGTTATGCATCGAATTGAACCAAATTTTTTGTATATGTGTATGACTATGGCTAGTTAGTCCTCCCTGAATTTGAAAAAATTCGACGGAAGGGGGCGCTGCAATCGCGATTTATATGCCATTTTCAATATTGTACTGACCAAAATTATATGAAGTTATGTATCGAACTGAACGAAATTTTTTGTGCAAGTGTATGGGTATGGCTAGTTGGATCGCCCTGAATCTGAAAAAAACCGCCGAAAGGGGGCGCTGCAATACCGAATTTTATGCCATTTTCAATATTGCACCACATAAAAGTGTATGAAGTTAGTTCTAGAGCTGAACTAAACATTTTGTATATTATTATTATTTGGTAAGGCAAGTTGGTCCTCCCTGAATTTGAAAAAAAAAATCTGCTGATCATTCTATTGTTCATCGGCTCGTGCAGAGACGGAAATTCGTTTTTACTCCAATTAATTGATTGAAGCAGAAATTTAAAATAAAAATCAAAGATGGTAAGGTATTGAATTAAATTTATTAAAGCGTTAAAATGAGTAACTATTTTTTTTTATATTAAAATGTATGTATGAGATAGAAGAGAGTTTTGGAATTGGCACATCCAACTAGTTTTGTGTGTGTGCCTGTGTATGTGTAAATCGTTGTGGTTACTGCGATTGTTGTTTCAAAATGAAAGGATGAATCCAATTAATACTTTTATTTTGTTGCGGCAAATTAATTTGCTCTGGAAGAAAGAAGGAAAATAATAAAAAAAGAAAAAAAAGAAACAAAATAACCGATTATGGGATTATGTTTTGTTAAATACTTAGAATAATTTCAGCGAAGCAAAGTTTAAAATCATTGCTGTGTTTTACTCGAGTTTTAATTTTTGATTTTTATTTTCAGTTATTTTCTATATTGCTTAAAAATTAATTTATTTTTTTAAAAATTATCTATATGAAAATATCATATTTCCCAAACTCATTAAAATATCAGAAAACGTTGATGTTTGACAGAGAATGAAATAAGAAGGATTTTGAAAAATATTTAGTCTTCTTAAAGTAGTATTTTTGATAGTTAGTGATTATAACATAATAATTTAACTCATGCTATTTTGATAATTATTGCACATTTCAAATTAATAGTGAGTTTATCCAAAAATAATTGAATACATTTACTCGATATATTTAATTATCCATGCATATTTATTTATTATTTACCCATCATACGTAGTATAGGGTAAGTCTTGCAATCGTTTTGAAAATCGAAAATTTTTTTTGACGGATTTACACGTTTTAGATAGTAGAGATTCCGAAAAACATATTTTTAGAAAAAAAAAATTTGCCGTCCGTCTGTCTGTCTGTCTGTCTGTCAGTCTGTCTGTCTGTAAACGCTCTATCTCCCGAACAAATTGAGATAGAAACTGGAAATTTTGTAAGTAGTTAGTATGTAAGAATGGGACGAACCCTATTTAATATCAGCAACCTCGATTATCCGGAACTATTTTTTTCGGACTCTCGAAAAATTCGTTCTGATGAAAGAGATATAAAAATTTTCGATTTTTTTTGTTCTAAGGAATGGACGTAAAAGGCAATAAAATAACACAGATTTTGCATATAGAACGAAATCGATCGGATTATTAGTTGCCGAGATATTTGTAATCTTGTTTTCCACATTCTTCGATTTTTCATGACCCTGTATTTCATTCAAATTTCAATTCAGAGGTATATTTTAATTGGAAATGAGACGCTTAATCCGACGCAGTTAATTGTTAGCTAATAGAATTATTATTTTTGGAGTTATAAGGATGTTTCTTTTACGCAGTTCGGTACTACTTGAGTAGTTTGGCGTTTTATATAATTTGTCGAAATTGGTACATCAGCAGTTCTTTAATGTAGCATTACTATGTATATTAACAATATTTAAATTTTGTTTATGAATTGCAATGCATTGTATAAATAGTTTCACATGTTATATTTTCATATACGCATCCATTATGGGTAAGTATTACGGTGGCTCCCAACGACTAGTTTATTTATTTGCATTTTCAAAAATACTTGTAAAATCAATGGGATTACTGATCAGCTTATTTGAATTTATTATCCAGTTTCATTAATTATTATTAATTATTATTCAACACATTTAATTCCATAATTTATTTATGTTTTTTAATATTTTTTATACGTAAGCTATAAATAAAGAGATTTTATTATCAACATTCCTTTGATGAATGCATTTTAAATTATTAAATTTTACTCATCATTATCAAGTACCCCTTATTCGATATTTCTTTTATTATCCATTACTAATTTTTTTTCTTTTTTTTTTTTTTTTTTTTTCCAAAAATATTTTTAACATGTAATAACATTTTAGAAATGTATATTTTAAAGTAAACTTCTATTTTACTTAGTATTATTAGATAATTTTGTATTTAAAATGTATTTTGTGATTTATTTATTTTATTTATGTTATTTAATTTGTGAGTATATTTAAATACATTTTTTGAATTTTCAAAAAATGTTCAAAATTAAATTAAACATTTTGTAACTATTTTTATGTATATCTGTATAGTTAATATTTAAAAGTAGCATGCACAAGCTCCTTGAAAGTTTATATAATTATATTTGTTTGTGAATAAATCAGCTTTATAAAAATGCTTATTTTTTTAAGGTGTGTGTTAAAAATTACTTAGAAACAAACTAATTATATCTTTTAGCAAAAATAAACTTTATTCGAGAAAATGTTTCATGTATTGTTACAGTAGAAGCACGTAAGTCTTTATTAATCATATTATATTATTTTTTAACACGAAAATGTGGTTAAAATATGCATTATATATTTTTCAAAAATCTCTTTTATACTAAAATATTGAAAAAAATACCCCAATTTTTGCGTGAATATATATAATATCAACCTCTTTCATGCATATGCATTTCAAAAGACTCCATGGAAAAACGAGTTTTTTATATATTTTTAAAGAACACTTTACAAGAGTTAGGTTTAGCTGCGCAAAATCCTTCGGCCCTGAAAGTGAAATCAAATTTTTCCCGCTCCGTCCTCAGATGCGCATATCTGAAAGCGCGCATCGTCGCAAACGGGTTATGCGCATTCAAAAATAAAAACCAGATGTTTCCATAGCAACAAAATCGATCTGACAATACTCAACTGGACTTTGAACTACAAACAATTTTAATGAATTTAAATTTTAATTTCGTTTTGAATCTCGAATTTTGATGGTTAAATTTGAATATAAATACATATAAACGAAATTATACTTAATTCGAAATTCAATATAACGAAATTATACTTAAAACAAACTAAAGCTCACAAAAAAGACATTTAATTTATCTAAACCCTTAGAACATGAAATTTTTTCCTTTAAAATGCATTTGACATTTTTTTTATTTGTTTTTCATCGCCAACCGATGAAAAATCGCCAAATAACGAAATTTTCATTGTTTTTTTACGGACAGGGTGCGGAGGTGCCGCCGAATTTTTTTTAAAAACTCATATATCCTCATGAGAAGAACATTTTGTACTTTTGTACCCGTATGGAAACCTTCCTTGATAGCTTTTGAACTTTATAACGAATTTTTATGGTTTGGGGTAAACGGTGAATATGAGAATACGTAAGTGGTAAGGTTCAGCGCGCCATCTAATTTTTGAGATTTTATAACTACACTTTATGTAATATGGACGGTTATTTTATTAACCGTTTGATAAATGTTTGTAGTTTTTGCTCGAAAATAAACCTAGTGATATCCGCATTTTATTTATTTAAATTAATTTCCTTAATAAGGCGTATTTCACGGCAAAAGCTTCTGAGCTTGCGTGCGGTGTGAGCTGCCCTTCTGAAGAGATCCATAAACGCTTTTCGTCGTGGCGTTAGCCATGGTGTTTTGCTTGGGAACTGATTCTAAAAACACAATTGCTATGTTAAATTTCTTATTTAATAAATATCGTAGAAAATATTATCTCTGCTTATAAAGTATTAGAACAAGTAGGTGTAATATATAACTATAAATTTTAACTCCAACATACAAAATATAAATAAATAAATAAATAAATAAATAAAATAAAATAAAATAAAATAAAATAAAATAAAAAATAAAAAAGTTAGAAAGAGATAGAGAAACTACAACGTAGCAACCGTTTGTTTGGAGCCAGGTTCAGAGGAATATATAATGACTGACGTTACAATGAAAATGCATGATAAAATAACGAAATAAGTGTAAAGTATTTTTATTTGAATAGAACATCGAAATGTGTTTTTAATAATAAAAGAAAGTTAAAAAACGGATAGACGCAAATTATCAGGTATGGAAAAAACAGACAGAAGAAAAAGAGATCTGATTATCGAGCCACCGATTACATGTGCTACGATCTCAAAAAAGAAACAATCTAATGTTAAACCGATTGATTGTAAAAAACAACATTTTTTTATTTTAATACAGAATTTATTTACAAGTCTTAAATATTTGCCTTTGAAAAAGTCATTTTCCAAATCGTTGCTGTAAATCAAAAAATTTCGTTTTTTTTTTTTTTTTTTTTTTTTTTTTTTTTTTTTTTTATGTTTTTTAATACAAGCTATTTTTATAACATCATTTATGTAATGTTGGAACGAGAATATATTAATAAATAATTCCAAATTTTCGTCTTCTATAATTCAAAATAAATGTAGCCAATCATAAATTGAGAAAAAATTCTAGTAAATAATGCGTCTGTTTTTCCTACTTGACATATCTTATGTTTTCTTAATATTACATCTGTTCATGGGTTTAAAATATCATGCTCTGTTACGATACTTAAAATCTCGAGAAAATTTAAGTTCTTGATAAAATTTTTAATTTTTGAACTGTGCGTTTAGATATGGATTAGTATTTATTTTTCTATTAAATTTGCAGATTTACACTGTAATAGTTAAACCTTATAAAAAGGAATGGTGATTATAAAAAGGAATGGTGATTTCTGTTCTTATGCGTTTATATAAACAAGTTTCATTTTAAAAAGTCATTACTTTTTAGTTATTCCTAATTTAGTCGCTATGACAACAAAAACAAAGAGAGCAGACGATCATCATAAATATTATTTCATGGATATTTAATCAATGCTACACATTTTAATCAAAAAAGGGAAAGATGTTATTTAAAAACAAATGAATTCTTTTATAAAAAACTAAAAATTGTCGTGTAATTTCGAAAACAAAATTATACCTTTATTACGTTTTTGTTATTATTTTTTAAATATATCTTTTTAACGCAATTTAAAAAGAACATCAATCATATAGCACTTTTTTTTCATTTCCGTAATGTTATTTAAAAGTTCTGTGGCAACGGTAAATAGAAGAAGGTGATAATTAAAATAATATTTAGAACGTTTCTGTCAGTTATTTGTTGTTCAATATGGACGAACAAAACAGAGATAAAGTTGATGAAAATGATTTCGAGTATTTAAAAATATATTTTGATCAAAGGGACTGGAATGAATTAAGTGTTTATGAAAAGAAAAGATTCGCCAAGATTAAAAAGAATTACGAAGATCTCGTGAAAATGGGTAAGATAACGAATAATATTAAATTTTTATATTTGTTTAGAACAATTTGGGTTGAAATTTTCATCAACAGGCTTTTTTAAGTAATTAAACTGATAAATTAAATTAATTTCTGTGTTTTTTTCTGTTAATAATTTATGTATGTTTGTCATGAAAACTGAAAAAATATTCTTTACAAATTGACATCAGGAAGTTCTAATATAAAAAACTTTCAGTGGAAGTAATATTTAGTTAATCGCTGCCATCTACTTTATGTATATTATTAAATCATGTCATATATGAAATAATTATTTCGTGATTTTTGAATAGTGATTACTCTTGTATTTTTTCGAGTTTTTAGTTCGTATGATTAAAATGAGATATGATTTTTTAATGTGTAATATAATCGATACGTTTTCACAATCTAAGCTGTCTTTTCTCTGGAAAATATTTTCTTTTCGATTAATTTACTAAATGTACCAATGCAAACCTAACAAATTGGAAAGATTAAAAAGCATAAAATGTTTTTGCTTAAATAAAAAACAATAAATTTCCAGAAAACGCGTTGATGGGTATTCCAATTATCTCCAATTATCTCCATCATAAACAATTATGATTAATTAAAAAAATTCCGTGCAATAAAAAATGAATGTAATAATCGCAGTGTCATTACTGTTGTAATACTACTCTTGCCTTAATTACGAAGGAAGAAAAAAACCGATTTTCCTATCACTTGAAAAACTGTTTGTTTGTTGTTATGAAATATCGGTGATTTTTATAACATATTGTTTTATTACTTTCTTCTATCTTCAATAGAAGAAAGCATTATAATCAAAAAATTTTTTGGACTTCCAGTTTTCGACGGATTTATACGTTTTAGGGATCAGATATTCCAGAAAACATGTTTTTACAATGTGTATGTGTGTGTGTGTGTTTGTGCGTGAGTGACTGCGTGTGTCTGTATGTCGCTATTCTACCATCAAAAAGTGTAAGAATTTATGCTTAGAATTGAACCAAAATTTTTGTGAATGTTTTTGGCTGTGGCAAGCAGGTCTTCCTTCAGTTTTGAAATATTCCGCCGGAAGCGGGAACTGCAATAACGATTTTTGTGCTATTTTTAATATTGTACCGGCTAAAAGTACATGAATTTATCCCTCGAATTGAACCAATTTTTTTGTGTTAGCGTATGACTATGGCTAATTGGTCCTTCCTTAATTTGAAAAAAATCCGAGTGTTGCAATAGCGAATTTTCTGCCATTTTCAATATTGCACCATCTAAAAGTGTATGAAGTCACTCCAAGAACTGAACTAAAATTTGTGTATATAAATATTTTTTGGTAAAGCAAGTAGGTCCTCCCTGAATAAAAAAAAACTGCCTATCATTCTATTGTTTATCGGCTCGTGCAAAGACGGAAATTCGTTTTTACTCCGATTAATTGACTGAAGCAGAAATTTAAGATGAAAATCAAAGTTCATATGGTATTGAATTAAAATTATTAAAGCACTAAAATGAGTGACTGTTTTTTTTTTTATATTAAAATGTACATATGAAATAGAAAAAAGTTTTGGGATTTGCGCATCCAATTAGTTTTTTTAAATTGCTTTCATAACATTTAAATTCATATGCACAGTTATGCATAAATGTAGTATTGATGACACTTTCTAATGCAAAGTAAATGTATCAGTAATGGAAAGTTTTTGGTTTATAAAAACATAAATAATAAAAAATTAGCTTTTAATATTTTTTTTCAACAAGTCTTCGTTGTATGTTTTTTAATCTAGATTATTGTTCACAACCTTAATAAAATCTGCCAAGTAGCAGAAAATAATGTTTGACAGTTCCATAGTGTTTCAGTGAAAAGTTTACTGTGCATGTTAAGGCCCCACAATAGTAACTGAAATAGACCCGGATTATAATGTTAAGTCTTTGGGGGGGGGCATTATTTTCAAATATCTCGCTTAAATTTAAATATTTTACATGACTTGTGAGCATGGGATGGCTGAGGACGATGTACAACCTGGCTACTTTTTTTTCGATTTTGGTTATATATTATTTTTGGTACTACTGGGTTATCCCGTCGGCCAAAAAACTATCGCCAGTCTATAAGACTAAATAAAAATAATGGATGATCGTGAATGTTACACTAAATTTACATTAAATACAATACACATGTTTGAAACGTCATTAAGTGATTTTTATTTCGACTTTTTATTTGTATTTTTACTAACATTCTACTAATCATTTGTTTTGTTGTCAATAAGTATAATTTGACTTTTAGTGTGGCGATTTAAATAGTTTGGCGAAATTGATCGACGGGATAACCAAGTAGTACTTTTTTAATATTAGAATGGTTACAATTTCAGAACAGATTTGATCCTGTTGTGAAACTGAAACTATCCTAATATTTAAAAAAAAATACATAACCAAAATCGAAGAAGTAAGAGTGTGAGAAGCGCTAGTGAGAAAAGTGAGAAAAGTAAGTAGCGCTAACAAGATACATTCGCGAGATAGTGATAATTGTTAGTCGCATTTGTTTAAAAAGATTTTTTACTTACTCATCATACGTAGTATAGGGTAAGTCTTGCAATCGTTTTGAAAATCGAAATTTTTTTTTGACGGATTTACACGTTTTAGATAGTGGAGATTCCGAAAAACATATTTTTAGAAAAAAAAATTTGCTGTCCGTCTGTCTGTCTGTCTGTCTGTAAACGCTCTATCTCCCGAACAAATTGAGCTAGAGACTTGAAATTTTGTATGTAGTTAGTATGTAAGAATGGGACGAAGCCTATTTAATATCAGCGACCTCGATTATCAAGGAACTATTTTTTTCGGACCCTCGAAAAATTCGTTCTGATGAAAGGTATATAAAAATTTTCGAATTTTTTTTTGTTTTAAGGAATGGACATAAAAGGCAATAAAATAACACACATTTTGCATATAGAACAAAGTCGATCGGATTATTAGTTGACAAGATATATGTAATTCTGTTTTCCACATTCTTCGATTTTTCATGACCCTGTATTTCATTCAAATTTCAATTCAGAGGTATATTTTAATTGGAAATGAGACGCTTAATCCGACACAGTTAATTGTTAGTTAATAGAATTATTATTTTTGGAGTTATAAGGATGTTTCTTTTACGCAGTTCGGTACTACTTGAGTAGTTTGGTGTTTTATATAATTTGTTGAAATTGGTACATCAGCAGTTCTTTAATAAAGCATTAGTATTCTTTAATAAAGCTATGTATATTAACAGTATTTAAATTTTGTTTATGAATTGCAATGCATTGTATAAATAGTTTTCACATGTTTTATTTTCATATCCATATCCATGATGGGTAAGTATTACGGTGGCCCCCAACGACTAGTTTTAAATTTATGATATGATGAATAATCTTGTAAGCGAAGCAAGTTGCACGTTATGTAAATGTCTTATGTGAATGTCTTACTATTTTCTTGTTAGTTATATGTATATGAGTTAGACGATGGTAAATTGAAAATGCATCTTTTCTAAAAACTAATTACCGGATATCAAGTTATTGTGACATTTTCCTTTTGGCTTCTTCTACTGTTAAAACTACTACTTTTGCTGTACGGCTTATACTGATAAAGCCATATAGCCATTATTCACAAGCCATTATTCACAAAAAATAAATCTGGTAGTGTAACGGAATAATATAAGACAAACATTATGAATACCTCAGTTTATAAATCAAAGAATTATTTTAAGATCTATTAATTGTTGAAACCGGTCAAGGAAGTTTATTTAAGAAAGCTTTATAGCATCGTATTTTATACGCATAACAATAGAAACATATTTTTCAGTCACTTACTTATTGCATGTTTAAATGCAGTTTTAAATTTCGTAAGCGTTTTCTATTATTTTTTATTTTATTTTTAAATAGTTAATAGGGACTTAATCCGTAGTTTTTAATGTAGTTTTTTACAAACTATTGCAGTATAAATAAAGAACTTATAATAAATGGTACATGCAAATATTTTCCATTTGATTTTCTTTTTCCTATGCTAATATTAAAAAAATAAATATAAAATTGAAATTTTGAAATTATTATTTTCGAAAAATATTTAATGATAAAACTTATCATTGTAATATGATTTTTAATAGTTTTTTTTTTTAAAGTACCTTTACAATATTCCAAGAGATGCGATATTTTTTCTTAAGCACTTTTAATAAAAACTCACTTTTACATGTGATATTAATGATGTGGTTTAGTATATCGTGAAAAGAAAATCTGACAACTATCGTTGAATTAGTGAATGAAGCCATGGGAACCGAAAAATCACTCAACCAAATAACAAATATTCCATTTTAAACATGTAGTTTTCTACATTTAGATCTCTAATGCCAATATTTATAAATTTCTGTTTTTTTTTACCAATTGAAGACATTAATTCCTACTTTAAAAACAATTTTAATCACTGTGATACATGCAGGTCTATTTGTATAAAATATAGAGACGTAATATTTAAAAATATATGTATTAGAGATTACATATAAAAAATTGTTTAAATGTTCATTATAATAAGAACGTTCTTTCGTTCCTTCTGGAACACCTTCAGTTGGTTGACTGAAAGTCTTTCAGTTTTCCTAATTATTTTACTTCGGGATCAGGTGATTCTCACTTTTTTCATCCTGCTCTTTCCCTTTTTCCCCCTTAAGCATCTTCAGAGCAGAAAGTTACAAATTTCCCTGTCACAAAAAATTGCAGAACTAATTACAGGAGATTGCCACTGTTCTTGTTACTATAGAATAATATTCTGTAATCTGGAAATATTTTTAAGGCATCTTAGATTTGCCGGTTTATAAAGCGTAGAGGGCAGAGCTCCGTAGAAACAATAAAAAAAATTAATTGCTGAAATAATTGAAAAAATAAAAAAAATTAACTATTAAACTAGAATCCTATATTTGATCTAGATTAAACCTAGATTTCAACAATATTTGCAACTAGCAGTTACCCGTGACTTCGTTCACATAACATTTAAAGAAGAAATAATTTTTCAATCAAGCAAAAAATTTCGATGATGAAAATCATGTGTAATTAACTTTTTATCGCGAATTTATGGTAAAAAACTTCTGATAATCCCTATTTGCTAATTTGTTTGCTGGTTAAAATTTTCCTTTCAGCGATTAATACTAATAGATAGAAACATTCTTGAATTCATTTGTTCAGCCCTGTAGTTTTCCAAGTGCTTTTAATACACGAAAGTATCTTTCTAAAATTTAGTTCAAACAAAAATATTTCTTATTACTACCTAAATTACATTTTCAGAAATTATCATCCGAAGACAACCTTTTATCCAGTTCTTTGCGGGACCCTGTATATCATTTTATATATATACTACAAACATTTCTTAGTTTACTAAATACAGTTCAAAATAAAAATGCATATTTTATTTAAAAACCACCTTTAAGTAAATTACGCTCATATTCAGTAACCTTTCCGAGATCTTTGTATAACCCTGTATATCTAAATTTAACTATTGATACTATTACCATTTATACTCTCCATTTAATATGCATACATTTAGCGAAACTTAAAAGCACATATCATAATTCAAAATGCATTTCTTCCATGCAACAGTCATCATCCATCATATACAGTACTTCGAATAGAATATATAATATTTGAAATATTTTGTGTATCCCTGTAAATGCTATGCACTTCGTATTATGCATGAAATAACTCACATTAAGCCTCAGCAACGTATATCAATTTGATTATACATGGAATCGTTTACCATAATTAAAATATGTCGGAAACTGTTCCTCCCTTTATTCTTATGCAATGGAATTCTTCTGTGTAACCCTGTAAATGAGTAATAAGTGTCCTTTTCACTACATACTTTATAAAATGCATATTTTAGTGCACTATGTAAATGCATGTAAATTTGAATACGTTTCACAGGGTGTAACATCGTTAAATTTAATTAAAACAATTTTCCCCATAATGCCGTAATGCAAGGAAATTTTTTGACAATCCCTGTAAATAAACTAAATATGGTAAAAACTTTATTTTCAATAGGTATTCGTGCTAGATAAACGTTAAGAACGTCCAAAAACGTCATTGAAATCGGAGTATATTTACGAAAGTTAGAAAGCGACCAGACAAACGGACAAACCGAAAGCTTATAATAACTTTTCAAATTTGTTCGAAAGTGTTAAAAAATCGAGCCAAAAATATATTAATCAGTAGTTTTATTTTCCACTTTTTCCCCACAAAAAATTTCTTCCATTGATAATTATGAGTTTTGAATAAAAATATTCATTTGTATGTAACTTATAACTTATTAATTAATATAAGTAAAAAATATTTCTGATTCATTTTAAATATGACGTCATTATTTATCTCGCTCCATTAGCTACTGATATTCATACCCCTTGTATTTTTAACGACTGCTATAAAGTACCTGTTTTATTTCAACTATGACGTCACATTTTCATAAGTGAACCATTTTATTAAAAATATAATTCTTTTTCATTCGTTTTACTTTTAATTTATGTCGCCAAATTTTACACAAAAATTCCCATTAACTAAACAAATATCCTTGTTAAATATATTATAAAAAATACACCTTTTATTTTTATTTCAAACATGACGTCATATTTATTTTCTTTTAAATTATTTTATTATAGTTTTTCGCGTGGAAGTTTTTATTGAAAATTCATTGCCGCTGAAAAATTATTATTCCAATTTTTTATTTTTTTTGGCAACAGGAAAGGAAAATGGTTAAATTTTATCTGAAAAATGCCTATTGATTTTGTATGAAAAATAATTAAATTTTGAATTATTAAGGAAAATATTTGAATAAAATGAATAAAAATTAGCCTATGTTCATTCCACTCCTATAATCTATCCATATGCAAAGATTCAAAGACATTAATCCATCCGTTGGGAAGCCAAAGTTCATTCCAATTTTTCGGACACACTTTCACATTTATAATATATATAAGGATATAAGGATTAATGATTTTTTGTTTCGAAAATTCTTTAAATTAAATATAATAAAAAAGTTGCAAAAATTAAATTTTTTAAAAGCACATGAAGCATGGTAATATATGAAATTTACTTAAGGGGGCTCAAAGATGGAAAACTTTTCAAAAAATCGGTTTTTTTATGATCTAATTTGATTATTCATGTAATTCTTAACTCAATGCAAAAAACCGCATAAAAATATTTGTATTTTTAATGGAGTTATAAGCATTTATGTATCAACACTTTCATAGCCGCATCCATATAATTTCAACTTTAAGTCGCGTTTTCTCAAAACTTGATTTTTGATGACTAACACCAAGATTTTAAAAAAAAAAACTATTTCATGGAATGGCTTAATTTTTTTTGCATGCATACAACATCATTATCTAGATTATGAATTAATATATTTTAGATAGTTTAATATTTTGAGTATTTTTAATGGAAAAAAGGTTGTATTTTTTGGGGTTTTTTTTAATTTTCAAATTTGAGAGTTTTTTTTAATAATGTTTTTATTAAGTGATATATCCTTAAATCATAATCAAGATAATGATGTTATATGCATGAAAAAAATAAGCCATTCCATCAAATAGTTTTTTTTAATCTTGGTGTTAGTCGTCAAAAATCAAGTTTTGAGAAAACACGACTTAAAGTTGAAATTATATGGATACGGCTATGTAAGTACTGGTACATAAATGCTTATAACTCCTTTAAAAATGCTAATATTTTTATGCGGTTTTTTGCATTGAGTTACGAATTAATTGAATAAACAAACTAGATCATAAAAAAAATTGATTTTTTGAAAAGTTTTCAACCCCTGAGCCTTTTTAAACATCGCTTAAAGATTTTTTCATAATTGGTTATTCCATTTTTTAAAGATAAAGAAAAATGTTCTTATATTTTATTTAGATTATTTGATTTCGTTTGTCCATAAAGTGTGTTCAAGGTTTTAAATTAGAACAACATTCAATTGTTTACTTAACAGGTGTCAACCCTGCCGTACCTCCATTCATGGCTAAAAAGAAGAAGGCAGAAATGGCGGCTTCTTGCGAAACTGGTCCTAGAAAAAGTTTGTATTCTTATAATGAATTTTATGATATATTATTTTATTTTTTACTCGCATCATACATTTATTTATACAAGGTGGTAAAAATATAACATATATATCAACTCCCTGTAATTCTATTTCTTGATAAAATGGAAAGTTATTTGTGTAGTGAGGATTTTAATGAGTTCTAGAGAAAGAGGCAAACTGTAACATAGTTAAGACATTTACCGTTACATCAATATATTTAAGATTTTTAAAGAGCACACCCGCTTTTTTTCTTTGCAAAAAGTTTTTTACTATAAAGTGAATAAATATTAGCTGTATTGTAACGATATCTATAACATTTAAAATGATGACTTAAAACAAACGTAAAGAAGACTAGTAAACAAATGATCCTACACTGTAAAAAAAGGAATTTGTATTACATTTAATTTGAGTTTGTAAAATAACGTATAAATCTACATATGCACTCCTGGTGATTTCTTTATTTAACACATTTTTAAGTGGTTTGATGTATTAAAAATTGTATAATTCTATACTTTTAAAAAAGTTCGGAAACTTTACACCAAATTAAATATGAAAATTGAAAACAACATATCTGAGTGCCATTTTTAAATTACTTTGACACGTTCACGCGATAGCGCGTAATATGGTGCCAACGTTAAGGGGCCACTCAAGCGATAGCGAGTTGCGGGGAAATCTTTCCCTGATTCTTAGTTATAATAAGTAAATCGTCATCTGAGAAAAACCCACTTCCACAGTGCGGCATTAACTATCATCACATCTTCATGTAAGCGGCAGCGAACGCGTTAAATTAGCGAAGCTCCATTTTGTCTATGATTTGACTTATGTTCTCAATAATGATTATCGAATATGTTTACTTATTTTCTGTTGTAGTTCTCCCCAATTGTGCAGATGATTACTTTAATTTCGTGATTTATTTAACTTTGTTTATGTCAAGCATAGCGCTGAATTTACATTACAAAAAGGTCAGATACTAATATCGTAAATCTCGGATGTACTGAACGAGTGTTTTACTATGAAAGGCGAAGAAAACTGCTACAACAGCACTCTTCAATAGACATCGAAGCGGTCTTTTAATTTCGTATTTAATTTTTCTTTCTAATTGTTTCTACAAGTACAAGGTAAGCAATATGATTTATTTTTGCAGATTTAAATTTTAAATGTTGGAATGTACTTTTTAAAATTAGATCACGCTTTTAACACTGTACTTCCAATTTAAAGGGTAATGAGCTACATATTTTGTATAACAATTGGAGTAAATTCTTTTTTACAACTTTGTTTATTTGTTCGCAGGTGCAGTTAAGCATTTTATGATATGCATTAAATTGTATAGTTCTAATGTAAATTTATATCATATGTAGCTTACATTTGTTAAGAAAACGAAAAACGCCGAATTAAATTTATAGTGTCAGTTGTAAGTAATTATAATTTTTGTTACAAAATTATTTTAAAATGAGCTTATTGGGAGCATAATTATTAATGTGAGAAATTTTCATAATTTATTTTTAATTTCTTAAATGTTGATTTTGAAAAGTGAAAGTGATTGTTATAATCCTATTCCTGAGTTTGTATTGGTAAAATCTACTTAAAAACATTAAGGGCGCACATTTGATTACATTTTATGGGAAAATTCAGCACTTCCATGCGGGGGTGGGAGAGATGTTCATTAAGTAATTATCTTTTAGATGCATCGAAAAAAAAAGCTTAATTTCAATGCTAAATATGTATAATGAATTTGACTATACCAAAATTTAAAGGTATTGTAACTTCACTCCCCCCCCCCTATACGGGACATATGAAAAATATATTTTTAAGCATGAAAACAAATGGGAAATTTCGTTGTTACCAATTAATATATTTAAAATTTATGTTATAAAAATGATTTCAATAAAAAAAATTTTTAGCACAGCCTCTTTGCATGAAACTATTTATTTTAAATTATCGGTTGCATTAGATTTTAAATGTTTTCTTTAATTTATTTTTTATTTTACTGTTAAAGTACATCAAAGAAACGGCAGTGGAGTTCACTCCAAAAAAAAGTGGCAATTAAGTTGTAACCAAAAGTAGTGTTTGTTTAAGCCATTTAATTGATGGTGGATTATTACACCAATTTACTGATGGTGTACCCTTTTCCTACTTTGGTGGCGGAAAAGAGATAAAATCCAATCCCTTTATTCTGATTTCAAAATTATTAAGTGTTTGCTGATGGCATGTCAAATACTGGATTTTGTGCAATAAGCATTCGTATGAAGACACTAAAATAAATTCTTTTAGAATGGAATATTTGAAATCGTGCGAAATTCATAAATTCAGCTTGCACAACTTGAATGTTTTTATTTGAAATTTTGTGACTGTTACTGTAACTTTGGGAGCTAATTGTTTTTTTCTTCATTCTTTTGCCATAAATTAAAATAACCACATCGCAAATATCATTCTATTTTATAGAATATTCCTGTAAATACGATCTGATAAATCGTCAAATTTCCTTTAAGACCGTCCAGTACACACTAATGCCCGCTGAATTTATTATAAATAATTAAGTGAAATTTTACTTTTGCTTTCTGATATGCAAAATTGCACATAATTTCGAGTTTGACCAAGATTGCAAATTATACATAATCAAACTCAGATGAACCTAATGTAATTTAAATAAATATTTTTTTCACAAAATTAATTACAATCTTCTATTTAAGAGTGTTTTCCTGCAAAGATATACTTGCTAATATTTTTGGCCGGCATAGATATAGCTGTCTTAATTTTTGTCTTGGCAAAAATAAGTGAAAAATTAACTTTATTATTCATTATATGTATTTCGTTCAAATTGATAGGAATTATATAAATCGAAAATAGATAGTGAAAATTTTCGATTTGTGTTATCGAAATTAAATTTTGTGTTTATATGTATATAATCCTTTTATCGATTTTTCAAAAATATAATAGAAATAATTTTCTTACGTAATATTACATATTTTTTACTTATTCTAACATTAGATTCAATTAATTCAGCTGTTTATAAATCATTGAAACAACACCCTCTACATTATTTTTATATGTTTGACTTTAAACGTATAGAAAACTAATTGTTGATATGCATATCATAGCTATAAAAATTGTTGATTATTTTAATCAATAACGAAAGATTAGGGCAAAACGCTATTTTCCATTCGTTAAGGATTTTATTCTCTCCACAAAGTGGATAAGATTCATTACATATATTTTTAATATTTCGATTTGTATATACATATTTATATTTAAAATTATATATGTAATTTCCAGTAAATTCAGTCAATGTAACAACCATTTTTCCGTAATTAAAATGTAAGTTATAACGATATTAAACTTGTGACAGTTATTAAAAAAAGCATTGTGTAAGGTATTGCTTAGCTAGTTTTATGGATGCAATTTGTTATCGTATTTATTAATGTAAAAATATGTGTTATAATTTACGCATAATTTGTGATTTCTTTTCTTCTTTAATAATTTAAAGGTATTCTTCTTTCAGAAAAAATATGCCCAGAGACGTCTACAATAAATCCGCCAATAAATGCTGCAACAACTAATCGTGGATTGGCTAGCGAAGAAGCTGATGGTAAAACGAATCTCTTAACCTCATTTAATTGAATTTTGCAGGTTATTTATTTATTTATTTATTTGAAGCATTAATCTAATTAATCGTATTCAAGTTCGGAGTAGCAAAGTCTATGTAATTTGCAGCAGAGCGAAAAAATACCCTAAATAGTGCTTTAGCACGGCTAGACAACGTACCTAGCTTCGTGTCTTGGTCTCACAATTTTTTGCACTATTGCAGTAACTTCATCTGCGTTAAACCAACCTTGAAGACCATTTATTTAGTGGGAAAAATGCATTCTGCCTGTATTATACTTAGAAATTTTAAAAATAAAATCTTAGTAGAAGTAGACGATTTTTTTTGGAAAAACTGGCCAATTTTAATATATATATATATCTATATATATATATTTCTTAACGCTGTCTTCACCAATTTTGTCTTCTGACAATACATAGTACGTAGTATATTACATCTATATTATACAGGCCAAACGTATCTGTGTTTAATGCATACGCCATTTACGAATGGCAACACTTTGAAATTTGAAATGAAATTTCAGTTTTGCAATTTTTGTCACTACAAATTTTTAAACTTCGCACATTTTCAATTTTTACACCATCATATAGAGGAAAAATGTATTTTTAAATGCAATTTGTTAGAAAGCTGTATCTTTATTTGTTTTTGAAGTTTTTTTTTTTTTTTTTTTTTTTTTTTTTTTTTTTTTTTTTGTAATTTTATAATGTTTTTGTAATTGTGGCAATAGACCTACTCCATTTCTAATAAAAGTAAAGGGAAAAAAGCAAATTTCTGTATATTTCTGTTGACATTTTTTTTTTATAAAAATTGAAAAAAAAACAAAAACATATTGAATTTAAAATACGTGCTAGCTATGTGAAGAATTTTTTTTCTTGACATAATTATAAAATTCTGTGAATTTCGTTTTTAGCTCGTTTTTATTTATCAAGTAAAGGATTTTTAATTTATTAAAATTTTCTTTAAACTCGATACAACACTTTATTTATACACTATGACGTCACATGAGTATTGTATATCGTATTTATTCCATGCAGATTATTACAGAAATTTTCAATTACACTTAAAAGAATATACATAAATTAGTATCTGTTTACAGTTTCAGCCAATCTTAATCGAGATTTCAAGTTTTGAATTAAAATGTTTTTGAAATGATCAAATTAAAATACAATTTTTTTAAAGCGTGAACACAGATAAGAGAGGAGCATATGTAAATTTTGAGATGGTAAAAAAATGTTCGGGTTTAGATTTCATGGAAAAAATTCCATGATTGAGTCAAAGAAGAATACATTTTGCTATTTTTAATTTTGGAATACCAAGCATAACAACTTTAATTGGTAATTTTATTACAATAAAAGATCTTTGTTAAATTTTATTGATTGCGTGCCTCAACGTAACAACGTGCCTCAACGTAAATGGGGAACTTGCCCCCTCGCCATGTTTGAAATACTTTTTCTATTCTTATACATAACTTAACAGCATTTAATATTTATTGTTATATCAAAAGAATCGTTATAAATTGAACTTTCAAAATTATACTCACTTTTGTTCTTGTGACGTATCTCTTGAGAGCATTAACACTTTCTGCACACTAACGAAAATTTGCTTCGAGATCGACGAAAGTGAAAAATCAACGTTGTTCTTAGTTTGCTTTTGTTAAGAGAACTTAAACTTCTGGAAGGATACACTCTCAAAAAAACTTCCGTCTTTTCACATAAAATGCACTGGCAGCACTGCTGCCAGAAATTGTCTGTATATTGACGATTTTCTGTTTATTTTTTTCTCCGTCAAAAGAGGAAAAATATCCGTCACTTGAAAAAAGTTTGGAAAAAATCAATGCGGAAGAGGCGGGGATCGAACTCACGACCCCAGCATTACCAGACCAACGCTGATCCACGGCGCTACGGCTGCTCATGATGATTGCGCTTTAAAATAGAACAGTTGATTTCATATGGGTGTGGGTTGGTGTATTTCGTTAAAAAGCTTTTAATTATGCAGTTAATCTCCGAAAGATTACATCTTTAATGAAACTGTGACTGGGTTTTTTTTTTACGTTTAGTATTAATATAGTATAAAAATGTGAATTTTAAATATATTACGTAGAATGTTAGAAAAAAACATGGATGTTCTATTTGTGAGAATTTTTGAACGAATAAAGAAAGTAATTGTTATTTATTTTTAAATTCGAAAATATTTTTGTCTTTTAAAACTAAATTAGACATTTTAATCAATAGAATATTTTTGTTTATCATTTTAAAAATAAATTCGAACTTATTACTAACAGACCCAATGCGCATGCGTGCTAGATATAGACGGAAACTTTTCCTCATTTTTCGACGCTCGGAATGAACTCACAGAACAAATATGTTTTCTGGGAGAACAGAAATTATTTGTGAAAAAATAACGATAACTTAGTGTATATTGACGAATTTTTCTGACAGTGTAGGGTAACAGGTTTTCTAACATGTTTCTGGACTTCTGGCGACATCTGGTGACTGGTTTGATAATTAAATCAAATTGGTCTACCTAGCCTTATGGCCAACGTGCCCCGGTCTCCCCTACTTGAAGCAATGTATTGTTTTTCTCTGGGTATTTTTTTAGTTTTTCTTTCTTTTACTTTTTGATTATTGATGCTAACAGATATTTCGTTGCAATTTTACTGAGACTGTCATTATTTTTTTCAGATGACATAGAAATAACGGAAATTCGCCGAAGCAACTGGATTCCTCGAAGTACCATCGATTGGGTAAGCTATTTTCAATGTTCCTTCTAAAAAATTTCCTTATATAGAAAGTAAAATAATTTTTAAATTATTCATCATTCTTTCAACTGCCACCCTCGGATAACCGGCTTCCAACTCCCCTGTTTTTAAAAAAAAATGAAGCGAGCATTGTTTTAACATAATTGGCAGCACAGGAGATAATAAAGAACCTACATGAAGTTTGGAGATGTGAAACTTCGTGTCAAAATATTTTTAAAAAATAATTCTGCTGATGAAGTTATAGACTGGCTTGATTATTACAGGAATTATATTATTTAACGAAAATTAACAGATTATGAAATTATACAAAATGTTTTGAACACTGTGAATCTAAAAGGGATTAATGACATGAATCAGGGAATGATGTTTCAAGAGAAGGTCGTGCAAAAGTCAGCACTACGCTCTCTAAATGCACTAATGCGTGTGAGATGCAAGAGAAAGCCGGTGCATACCTAGTACTTTTATTACGCAGAACTGGTAGTTTTACTGCAGGAGAAATGTATTTTTTAGTAACGGTCTTCACTGTCTTTCAATTATCCGCCATATAGTCGGTCTTGTGAGTGAGAGATAATCGGAAATTTACTGCACTATATAAAAAAATCATAAATTGGCAGATATATTTTGCCGATGGATTTGAGTCTTCTATTCCATCTGCAGAACATTTAGATTCTTATGCAGAAAGTCTTATATTGAGTCTCTATATTGAAATTAGTATAAAGAAGGTTGTAGAATATTGGATTGAACTTTTATTTTTAGCCAAGTAGATAAAATTTCAAGTCTTCATTAATCAATCTTTATTTAATCTGTTTTAAGTTCTGATTTCTTATTCTGCAAGTGAAAAATTGAATTCTTTCATTGATAGGGAAAAATAAATATCAACTTCGAAATTCTGCCAAAATTCCGTATTTAAGAATATGACTTATACGCTATGGTTAATTAATTAAGTTTACAATTTAGAAGTACGTTTAATTTTTTGGTGATCGGTTGCGCACAGAAATGAAATTTTAACAGTTTTTAAAATTTTACATAGAGTTTTAAGATCCTATTCAGAGTCTAGAAAATATTTTACATTCTGATGACAATCTTCAAGCCATTTGATAAAATGAATTATGAAGTTGTAAAATTTATAAGTCCCAATATTAAATTTGTTTTTGATCATTGCAAGAAAAATTCGAAAGAGTGCAGTTTTTTAATTTTAAAATATGAATGAGCTAAATTCTGTATTTTCAATCTTCTAGAATTTTTTTTCTGTTAATAAGTTCGTAGTTTTCATTCCATATATTTTCATTCCATATGATGAATTTAGATTTTTATATATGCACATAACTTGCATATAACTTTTATATGATTATTTACAGTAAAATTTGTTGATGGATATACTTTTATTTAAAGACTGCGTAATCGAAAAATTCTCATTTTTATTATTTTAAATAGATTCGTTAATTGTTTTGTGGTAATCATCTAATATTTTTCAATTGTGCTCATAAAAGCTCAAAATTTTAGACGTCTTTATAATCTTTAACTTTTTGTTTTCATTTTTAATAATTATGTGTTATTAATAAGGGCAATGTATTTAATGAGTATATATTTAGAAAGTCGGACAAAACTTCAGACGTTTTCAGACATTTATTATAAAAAAAACTATCACTAATACTTGGTTAAATTCAATATCTTGACATAAAATTATAAAAGAAATACATCTTCAGGCTTAGAATTTTTATCATGTGTTAATTTTAATAAAATTGGGAACTTCTTATTAAAACCCATTTAAAATGCTCTATAATTGAAATTTTATTAAAAGTCCTTTAAACTGGGTGATAATATAAAGTATGCCTAATACTAAGGAAAGCATACTACATTTTAAGTGAAAACTAATTATGGGGATTATTCGATCAGCAATATTTAAAATTATTTTTTAAAAAAGAAGTTTTTCTCTTAAATATTTTTGAACGGAGTTAAGAAAAGTAATATGGAATTTCTAAAATGGGGCAATTTCATTATGGGTTGCTAATTTTTGAGCCGTAATGTAGATTATTTATTTATTTATTTATTTATTATCAATTTGTAGGAAAGTCTTATTTTGGGTGAGAGCGAACCTTTTATACCGGACGAAAATGATGAGATGAACATAGATCTTATCCTGGAAGGAACTCTCAAAAACTTGGACAGGCTGAAACTTCTTCGTAAACCTTGCGACTCTGATCCATCTGACAGTGAAAGACCATCAGGTTGGAACATATTTTTCTGAAGAATGTAATTTATTATCAGACAGTACGTAAGTAAGGGATTCGTTTTAATCTTGTCACCATTAGAGAGAATATACTTACAACCTGATACAATTAACTGTGAAAAGCATGCTGTAAATGATATAGATTGGCGTATTGTATTACATATCTGAAATGCAAGTCAAAATGTAACATAACATAATGTGTGCATTTTTATTTCGGACTTTTCCTAGCAAGTATGCTTGCTATTGTATTAAATGTTTTACAGTATTTCAACTGTAATGCCTAGGGGTTTCTTCAGACTAAATGAATTACGATTTAAGAATATGCTGATGGAAAATTTAAAGTCGATTGCGATAAGTTACTATGAATTCATCAGGTATATTTTGCATGACCACGCCAACCGTAAAGCATGTTAATGTATGACGCACTTTTCTTATAAAGAAAAATAAATATATCGTTCGAATGTTTAAAGGAGTCGTTTGAAATAAATATTTTATGTGCTTTTTTTATGTTAACTTCCTAAACAAATTCTTATAAAAATCCTAATGAAATTTCCATTAATTAAAATTAGTAAAAAATGAAATTGTTAGCGTTGTTGCGAAAAGTACATTTTCAATATATCTATGACATGTGTGATAGTTATGTCATAAATAATGTATATCTACTCCTATACATAAAATGTGTTAATATAATAAATGTAAAATGATAAAACCCTCGGTATTTAAAATAATAATAAACTAATTTAAAACGTTTGGTCTGTACATAGTAAAGGAATTTATATAAAAAACGAAAATGTTATTTCTATCAATTATGCTGCGATAGAGAAATACTTAGATTTTAAACACGTCTAAATCTTTCAGATGGAATAAGAAAATTCACATTTTACTTAATAATTTTTTATATTTTCAAATTATTTTATGTAATAGCATTTGTTGCTTATTAAATTTGTGCATATTGAATTTTACTTATTAAAATTAAAAGCAGATCAAAATGAAAACATTGTTGAATTGTTCAAAGATTTAATTTTATATTTCTCTTTCACTTCCATTTCATTTTCTTTTTATTTCTCATTCAAGTTTATTTTTTTCTACCATTTTATTATTTTTTTCCCCAGGCAATGAAGCTCGTCCGAGATACCCTAAACGAAATCTCCCCAGAGTTAGCTATCAGGAAGAAGAGGTGTCCAGCGACGACGATTACATATGTGAGTTTTTTCGCATTAGTCTATTTGCTAACATTTTGTGATATTGTGAAAATAGGAATAAAATTCTTATTTCCAAAAGTCACTATAGAAATGCTCATTATAAGTTATATATTCTTCATTTGCATATGAGTGATAAAAAAGTTTAAATGCTTTGGAAAAAATTATTTTTTTTTTCAATGTATGGACGCGTTTCATGCATTATTATCCTTTTTTATACGAAAATCTTACAGAATTTAAAATTACTCATTTTTCTTTACGCTCAACGTCAACATCCCAGTGATATCGATTTTATCTCTTTTAAAGCATATTTATGGATGTTCCGGAAGTCTTAATTATTATGAATCTGTGAGCACTATCTTACATTTTAAAACAAAATTCCCCATTTCTTTGAATTTTAATATAAATAGTGAAGACATACACAGCACAAGTTAAAAAAAGTATCTTTCAATTTTGATTATTTCTCTTTGATGTCCAAATTTGTCCAAATTTTACTTTTATAAATTAACAGAAAAAAAGAAAGAAACATAATCATTAAAAGATCACTCGTGTGTCTACTTGTCCATCTGTCACGGACACGCTTCTGAAAAACGGTGGAAATTAGAAAATTCAAATTTCGGAAAATTATAAAAGCTATTCACTCACGTGTTTATAGGTTATTAGCCATTTGAAAATGTTTTTAGGAAAAGAATTAGGAGAGTTACCCTGAATTACCGAAAGTAAGCCCCACTCGCATTACAACCCCGCATCCTTCATGTATTTTGCAAACTATGATGTATCCCCAGCATCAATTAAAATAATTAGAATTTCTTGTCAAATAAAGAGGGGCTTATACATTTTGTACTTTGCGCTAGATAATTTAATCGTGTAGCTTTATTTCTTGTGTAGGTTATTGTTGTAAAAATATCCTAGTACTAAACTCAAAACTACAATCGTTTTAATTTAAGTATTACATTTTTAGAAATATCGTTCAAAATCTACTATTTTTTCGTTTATTTCTAAGTCTATTGAAACTAAAATTATCAAAAACAAATTGGGGATAATAGGAGTATATGTATTATTTATTTATAGCGATTTTAGAGGGTGGCATAATTTTTGAAAAAAATCTTATTACTTACCCATCATACATAGTATAGGGTAAGTTTATGAATTGTTTTGAAAATCGAAAAAAAAAATTCACGTATTCGCACGTTTCAGATACTGAAGATTCCGAAAACGTATTTTAAGAGAAAAAAAATTTTGCTGTCGGTCTGTCTGTTTGTAAATGTTCAGTAAATGTTCAGTCTACCGAACAAATTAAGATAGAGAGTTGAAATTTTGTATGTCTTTAGTATGTAATAATGGGACGAAGCATATTTAATATCATTAATCTCGATTATAACGAAATTTTTGGCGGACTCTTGAATATTCTTTATGCTGAAAGGCATATAAAATTTTTCGCATTTTTTTTATTTTAAGGAGAGGACACAATTAACAGTAAAATAACACGAATTTTGCATAGAGATTGAAGTCGGTCGGATTATTAATAGTCGCTATATTTGCAATACAGTTTTCCACATTCTTTGATTTTTTTATGACCCTGTATTTCATTCTTATTCAAAGATATATTTTAATTGGAAATGAAGCGCCTACTCCGACGGAGTAAACTGTTAGTTAATAGGATTATTATTTTTGGAGTTATGAGAATGGTTCTCTTACGCAATTCGGTACTACTTGAGTTGTATGGCATTTTGTATAATTTGTCGAAATATTTTGATCCGTACTTTATTAATAGAGAATTACTAAATATATTAAAAATATTTAAATATACATTTAAAATTTGTTTTGTAATTACAATGCATTTTATAAATAGTTTACACATGTTTTTTTTTTTTTTTCGTATATTATATTATGCGTTTCCATGATGGGTAGGTATTACGGTAGCCCCCAACTACTAGTTTTTCCATTACTGGTAAATGTTACTTTTTTGGAGCTTAGAATGGAAGTAGAGGTGTGTTGCCGGTACCAATTAACACGGACTAATTTAAGGATTGCTAATAAGGATCTCTGAAAAAAATGTCCGTACTTAGCCTAGGTTTAATTAAAAATTTATCGAAAAACGCATTGTTGCAGATAGTGATTTCATAACTCTCCTCTTTGAGGTGTAAAAATGTAGCTGTACTACATTTTCGTATACAATAGCGATCAATATACAATAACAACACATAATGCAATAGCGATTTTTGTGCGCGTGTAAAATTTGCACTTGACCGATTATTCTTATCTAATGCATAAAAAAATGATAATAGAATTTGAAAGAAGTGAAAATATTTTTACATCTGATTTAAAGTAGATTTGCAGCTAAAATAATGTAAATCTTATTATCAGCTTGTAGTCAACCGCCATTTTTTAATGAAATATAATCTATTTCTCTAAATTTTTTTAACCTATAGTTTTTTGTTTCCAGACTGCGACGACTGTGGTGAGCCGCATGATGGATCCTGTCCAAAACATGGTCCGTTGAAGTTCATGAAAGACAAAGAAGTAAGTCACTTGTTGATTCTTCAGGGTGCATTTTCAGTTAATTAAGTGTAAAATAATCCACAAGTAGAATCTGCATGCCGTTAAAGTTACCGTAGCAAGATTCTGGGTATCTGCAAGTGTTTCATAATCACCTTTTATCAGCTATTGTTGAAAACTCAACTATGTAATTACGTAAGGGCAAAAATGGAATCATTTGTATTTTCATCTTCTAAATTAATTTTTTACATCACATTTACAGAATAATGACTATGTATGAACTAGAATAGTATTGTTAAAAGAATTACTGGTGAAAATACTATTTTTTTTTTAAGCTGACCTGCATTTCATAAGGAAAGTATCAGAAATTTTAATATAAAATATTTGTAGCCAACCTTTGTTTGAAAATCGGTCACCTTTCTTTTCATAATAGAAAAGTGGGTACACCTGGCCTAAAAAGGGTGCCAGAGCGAACATCGTTTTAAAATAACATTTATGATTGAAACTTTGCAATGGTAATTCTTTTCAATACTTAAATATATCATAATGAGCGATAATCCGTAAATAAGAGATTTATTTTTAAAAAATCAAAAATTAAAGGGTTTACCCCTTGAGCTCTGGTGAAAGAGTTTTTTAGCACATAATTTTAACTCCAAAATGTAACAATGACGCCAGAAAATTTGACTAAATTTATTTGAAAAAGGTTTCTTGCATTTTTTTTCGTCTTTATCGTTAACCTTTTTTTTTCTTTTTGCAAAATACTGGTGCTAATATGATATTTGGAATTTTAAAGAAATTTATACCCCAGAGCTCAAAGGATTAAATGAGCAAATACTTCTTAAAATCCTGATTTCTCAAAAATTTCAGAATTTTTTTTTTTCAAAATTTTATTTAATGAATGGGGTGTTTCTAAATGAATATTGGGATTTTAATGCTTGGTAGTATGTATTACATAAAAGTTAAAATTATAATTGATACATAAAAGAAAAGAAATATTAGAGAAATATTAATAAAAAATCTCAAACAGTTTTACCGACAAGCTAGCAAGTGTTCAATGTGAACAGCTTTCATCACACGAACGCATCAAATTGATAGCCCAGTTCTTCCCAAACTTTGATTTGCAAAGAAGTTCTGTTCTGATGCTCACCTGATCTGAATGCCACTTGAATACTACCAATTTTAGCTCATAAAGGATCGTGTGTTTGTGCTCTACTACGAGCTGACTATTGCGGATTTGCTACAATAACTCTACAAACACTAATCAACGTCTGGGAAGAACTCTGGGAGTTCTCCGCTTGATGCGTGCCGTGAGACGAAAGGTGCTCATATTGAACACTTGTATGTTTGTAGGTAAAAATGTTTGAGTTGCTCATTCATTTTATGTATCAATTGCAAGTTTAAGTTTTATTTAAAAAATACTACCAAACGTTGAAACCCCGATATTCATTTAGAAATATCGGTACTACTCTGTTATCCCGTCGACCAATTACGCCAAATTATGAACATCGCCAAACTAATAGCCAAATTATACATATTGACATAATTTTTATTTTAAATAACGAAAAAAAAATAATTGGTAGAATATTAATAAAAATATTAATAAAAAATGGAAATAAAAATCACTTAATGATATTTTAAACACGTGAATTGTATTTTATATCATTGAATGTGACATTCACGATCATCCATTATTGGCATTTAATCATACAGTTTGGCGATAATTTTTTGATCCACAATATAACCCAGTAGTACCGAAATATCGTATATAATAAATGGTCAATGTATCTTACAAACAAATAACCTGAATATGTTTTAAGCTTAACTGTAAAAGTTGAAATGTAGATTTTCTGTTTAAATTCTAGTTTTGAAGTAAATAATTTTAATCCTTTGTTTCACATACGTAATTGAGAAAACTATTAGCAGGATATAAAATTAAGCCACAGTAATTAATGTCATTTAAATTATCAGTAGCGCTATCATTTCTACTTTGTGTTAGATAGCTTACAAGAGCTATTGTCTACATTTAAATAAACACATCGCAGTCTTTCTTTCTTTGATTATAATAAGATTGATAAATAGTTTCAGGTTATCTAATGTCTTGAGCAAGAAATTTCGCAGTGCTCCTATAAATTACATATGAATAAATTATTAAATATTCACCCAGTATTTTATTCCGATAATAGCTCTTTTGATTTCAGTAACGGGGTCGTTCCCAGCGTCATCCCTTTATCTGCGAGTAAATTGTTCAAAATTTCTTATGAATACACCGTTTATCAAAAAGCAGCGGAAGGAGCTAGACTCGTTCGGATATATTTTCATTAAAATTTATTAATATTTCAATCCAACAATAGGCTTGTTTTGAAAGATTTTTGTTCATATACCTAAAATAATTGAACACTGATTTCAATTATATTTAATTTTATTATCACGTATCAGAATAATGTCGGGGGGGGGGGGGGGTTAGGAGTGAACTCACATAGTTATTAATAATTCAGTAACAATAATAAAAGTAATATTTACACCTGTGAAATAAATTTTATTTTATTTTTGATTTATTTTCAGGCTCCACGTGGCCCAAGACACGCATGGAACACCTGTCCCGATTACCTGTCCGTGTGTCGATCAGGCATCAGAGGAGCCGGACTCGGCATGTGGACCGAAATAGACTTAAACAAGGGTTACGTGTTCGGACCTTACAAAGGAAAGATCGTCAAGTCGCGCAAAGATGCGAAGGATAGTGGATACGCATGGGAGGTGAGGCTTCACTATCTCTGCTTAGGATGATGATGTAATGAAATATGTATCTTTTTATGTTTTATAATACTCATAATGAACTTGTTGCTAATGTTGGTGTAGTTTCTATGACCGCACTCTATTGGCTAATAAGGACAGGTCATGAGATCGGTGATACAAAATGTGGCGAACCATTGTGCATTCTTAGATTAAATAGTCAATACATTAACATATGAAATGGATAAAATGCAATATGTTGAAGAGGGGTGGGGGTCTTAAAATATGTGTCGAAGTTACACATCTTGGCATTGTAATAAATACATAATCGCGTAATTAACAGCCATTTCAAAGCGAATCGATGGTACAGTTCGCACAGCGCAAGACGTGGACAGCATTAACATTTAGGAACCCTGTGGATTTAGTACCCCGACATGACGTTTAATTTGTGCCTAATGGTCATAAGATCCCATTTAAACGGTATGTCAATTTAGTTTGAGCCGTTTTTTAGAAATAATTAACTTGTCGCGGAACCATAGTAACCAGAAGTGACCCACTAATAGGATTTTCTGAAAATGCGAGATAACCGATTAGTCTTCTCTATATCGAAAGCGGTTACACAATTAAGAATACAAATACCGAATGAAATACAAACTTAATCAAAATCGTTAAAGTCGTTTTATAGTTAAAATTAGTTTGACTCGTAGTGACTCACACATGACTCACTAATCGAAATTTCACTAGTATGTAGCCTTGTCCAAAGATCTTATCGTGCCCAAACAACGGTAAAATACGAAATTTAAAATAAAATGCTGTCCAGCTATTTTTTAGATAAGATTAGCTAGATCCGGATCCTTAATATCGTAAAATAGCTCGCTAATTAAATTTCTCAAGCATGACTGAGACATATGGATTTTTTGATCCCGAAAATGATGGAAGCAAATTTTAATTTAAATTGTTAAAGTTATTTTCTAGTTATAATTAGCTTGACTCATAGTCCCTCAAAAATGATCCAATAATCGAAAATTTCCGAACATGTGATATAGGTCAAAGATCATCTCGTGCCTGAGAAATTTATGATACAAAATTTTTCAAAAATCGTTTGAGCTGTTTTTTAGGTAGAATTAACTTGAACATGATCGATTGCGATAAGAAAATGAACCACTAATTGAATGTTCTTTCACATTCATGGAGGCCTAATTGTATTCTTGTGTCCGAAAGACAAAATTACATCAAAATCATTGGAGCCGTTTTGTAGGTAAAATTAGCTTGACCCTCACATGATATGAATTATCATTGCTTTTATTTCTTATTTTAAGAGTACCGGATTTAGTGGTTGTGGGGGGGGGGGATCAAAAACTCCAAAACGATAGCTTGAGAACTTTTATTTCAGTTTAAACTGTAGGCTGCAGTTCAGACAGTCACACAGAGAGAAATTCCTACCGCAAGCAGCCGGTTGTTGTAGAGGGGAGCAAAGTTTTCACATTTTATGTTCGCAGAACAACAACGATGAAAAGACAATTGTCGAAGAAATGACAATTTTGTGAAGAATGGAATCCAAACTGGGAATCAATTGAATGTTTTTTTTAAATCATTCTGTTTAAAGGAATAATAAATAAATATATAACCAAGTATAAATATATTAATCATAAGATTATAAATATTATTACAAACTGTCTGGTAATGAAATACTATTTGAATGGTTAAAAAATACAGTGCGAAATGGAATTGTTTCTATTACCTCAGCGGAGCGCATTTTGTTAAAAGTGCACATTTATGAATGTAGCAAAATCCTGCTTGAACAGGACATTTTGAATTTAATCGTAGATATATAATTAAAATAACATGAAAAAAGGTGAACATGTAAACAAAGCTAATACTGCAGTTTGCTTTTTTATGCACTTCTTCAATTTCATAAAATATCAGCCAGGTTATTATTTTTTCCTTCTAGATACGCAGAGGCGGCCGAGTCCTTCACTACGTGGAGGGCGTGGACCCTTCGGTCTCGAACTGGATGCGTTTCGTGAACTGTGCGGTGTGCGAGGAGCGCCAGAACCTGATCGCCTTCCAGTACCACGGCCAAATCTGGTACAGGGTCTACAAGGAGGTCAAGGCCTACACAGAGCTGCTCGTCTGGTACGGGGACGAGTTCGGAGAGGAGCTTGGCATACACCGGATCGAAGAGACACAGCTGACGAAAGGTGCGTAAAAATGAAAAAATAAATAACAGCCATTTTATTTATTTTCCTACTATCTGTGACTTAAAGTAGCAGTTTGTGGCAAGTACATGTACATACATAATTAACTTTACAGTTATTTTTAAAAATGATAATTAAATAAATCAGACAATATTAAGTAACTGACATATTACTAGTTTCATTTGCCAATAGTTGTTACTAAAAATGTTTTTTTTAACTAACATTTCAAATGCGAATTTACTTTTGCTAAAATTTATTGGTCAATTATTGTTAAAAATACACTAGTTTCCAAAGATTAAGGAAAAATCACAAAAATAGCGATAATTCAAAATATTACATGTAGATTTTAATGAAATTCAGCAAACGCATAATAAGGTATAATATAACATGAAGAGAAATTACCAGACAATTGTGGTGTTTCAAAAAATAGTATAATTATAAAATTAACAAAATCAGTTTGTCAGTTTGGTATAGGAAAAGTACCTTTAATATGCCGTATGATCCCCTCTAGTAGCAACACAGCACATACAGCGATCTGATACTGTCAAATATGCGGTCGATGCGTTTGCTGGGAAGTAAGAGCCATTGCTCTTCCAAAGCAGTTGTAAGCGTGGCAAGGGACAGAGGAGTGAGATTGAGAGAAGCGACACGTCTCCCTAAAGCATCCCGAACATGCTCGATAGGTTTCAAATCCGGTGATCGAGCTGGCCATTCCATGCGCTGAATTGTCTGGTGCTGAAGATAATCTTCCACGATGCGAACCCTGTGCGGTCTAGCATTGTCGTCCTGTAACAGTAAATCATTACCTATTACACCGGCATAAGGTCACACATAAGCATCAAATATAGCACATAAACATCATCATCCCTATCGACATGATCATTCACGGTTCCATGTGTAAAGACATGGAGATCTGTGCGCCCACCCAAAGAGATACCACCCCAAACGCAGACACTGCCTCCTTCGTATGAATCTCTTTCACGAATGTTTGATGGATGATAGTGTGTTCCCTGTTCTCTCCAAATCAAGCAACGCCTACTATCGCTTTGGAGACTAAACCGGGACTCATCCGTGAAGAGAACACGCTTCCATTGATCAACCGTCCAGTGGACATGTTGACGCACCCCTCATCAAACGTTCCCTCTGGTGACGTAATGTGAGTGGCGCACAATTTGCTGGTCGTAAAGTTCATATTAGTGAACCCTTCTACGCAAGTAGATATTGACACCAAGCTTCCAGTGGCTGCAGCAAGGCAAGATCTAAGGTGAGATGGGGTTGCGGTTCTATACCTTCGTACATATAACCGCATATATCGGTCATCGGCGCTTGTCGAAACCCTTGTCCGTCCTTGGCTGAACCTTCTTGAACCCAAACCAGTGGTTTGAAATTGTTGCCAAAGCCTATGAACCACCGAAGGACTCCCATATAGCCATCTAGCCACCTCTATCTGACTTTGTCCTGCCTCCAATCTCCCAATAGTTCTAAATCGCAGTTCTGCGGGAAAATGATGCCTCGAGGTCATTGTAGTGAATTAGGTATCTTAGATTTATAATATCACTGTTACAGCGACAACTGCAGCCTTACTCTCTAACGTGCATTTTTATGTGCCTCAAAAATGATACAATGCGATTGCAGCGCCACTAATTTGCATTTGGTATTTTTATTCAGCATCTTTTATTTAACAATACTATATGCAAATTTCATACTGATTGCTTTCTTTTTGAACAAGTTATCACTATTTTTGTGATTTTTCCTTAATTTTTGGAAACCAGTGTATAATAAATGAATAAAGGTCATTTTATTATGTTTTCTACATATTGGTAGCAAAATGTGAAATATTTTACTTTCAACAAAACAAAGTAAACTTTACTATCATTATTGCAACTAAAACCTCTATTTTTTTCCTTCAATCGTGGCTCGAAATTTAATAGTTCGTGTTCTTTTTTGAAGTCTATAAATTGTCTGGAATAAAATTACAGACAAGTATTGTTAATTTTTACAGCAATAACATTAGACACTTGAAGATGTATTTTCATCAAATTACTTTACTAGAAAATTACAGTTAATATAAAATTAAAAATTTCAAAAGAGACTAACTATATTTTTTATTTCAACTTAAGAGCCATTATTTTGAAAGTCAGACAAAAAAATATGCTTTGAAAGTTGTATTTCTTAATAGGCTTGATATTTATGTATTTAAAAAATACATAAATATCAAGCAAATTTTTTATTAAATCATATTTAATAAAAAATGTGCAATTTTGAAGCCTTGAAAAAATTTCCTTTTCCCTATAAAAAATGTCAAAGCTCAAGGCTGTGAATGACATTTTTCATGAAAAAATAAAAAGCCAATATGTTTGGAGTGTTATACCTCTGGTAAGCAACAGCATCCCAAATTTTTTTTGGCACAAACTATTAGTAGAATACAACCTGCATGTTACACTGTAAAAAAAAAGGGTCGATCTACTAAAAAAACTTAGTGATCCTTGTAATTACTAAAAAATTTTTAGTAATCTTAGTCGGTTACTAGAAAATCTGTAAGAATTACTAGAAAAAAGTTAGCAATGAATAAGAGTTAGTAGTTTTATATTTTTAATAGCTATTACTAAAACTCACTTGGTATGGTCTTGATAGCATAGTGGTTATAGTAACGGAATCCAGGCTGAAAGGTCCCGGGTTCGATGCTGGATGCAGTCAATTACGCCCCGAATGTATGTAGTGTAAATACTCGTTAATAAAGGGATTATGAAAATCCTGTCGGAGGTGGTACCAATGTTTGGTGCTGCCATTTATTGTGGTTTTACCGAAAATCTATCGCTTCAGAAGTCTGGATGCAGCTCGAAGGAAGCTCTTGTCCTTCGGGCGCACGTAAAGGTTATTAAAAATCATTTTGGAGCTATTACTAAATTTTTCTTGGTGATTCATACTAAAAATTTTTAAGTTAGTTATACAAAAAATTCTTTTGTTCAGTTTACAAAAGAAATGCTTGTTTCACTTACAAAAAAACATTTTGTAATGGTAACTAAAAAATTCTGTGGAATACGAATTTACTAAAAAATTTTTAGTAACCTCTTGAATTTTTTTTACAGTGTAGAATTTATTTTTTTCCATGGGGTATTGTTACTTTACATTGGTATATTGCCACAAAGTACAATCAAAATGTCATTTTTGTTTATTTTCCGCACTTAATATCTTATTTAAGCAAAACTAGCCCAAACTTTTTCTTATAGAATATAAAAATGTACTATTAGGACAAGCTAAATATTTTAATACTGCATCGAGATATTGATGCTGTTATCAAGTATGATCTGTTAAATATTCAAAAATTTCAAAATCTGCAATATTTAAAATAAAGTCATCTAAAAAAAGCGTCACAGTTGAATAAAACAAAATTCAGCATGAAATATTTGTATATATCTACAAAAACATGGAAAAGAAAAGAAGCGGGGTCTCGTGATATTTTTAGGGAAAAAATGACAAATTTTGCAAAAAAAAGAAAAAACTAGTTGGATGTGCCAATCCCAAAACTTTCTTCTATCTCATACGTACATTTTAAAAATAAAAAAAAATAGTTATTCATTTTAATGTTTTAATAATTTTAATTCAATACCATACAAACTTTGGTTTTCATCTTAAATCTCTTCTTCAATCAATTAATCGGAGTAAAAACGAATTTCCGTCTCTACACGAGCCGATGGACAACATAATGATAAGCAGATTTTTTTTTCAAATTCAGGGAGGACCTACTTGCCTTACCAAAAAATAATCACATACAAAAAATTTAGTTCAGTTCTAGGACTAACTATATATACTTTTAGGTTGTGCAGTATTGAAAATGGCTTAAAATTGGCTGCTGCAGCTTCTCCTTTCGGTGGATTTTTTTCAAATTCAGGGAGGACCAACTAGCCATAGCCATACACATACACAAAAAATTTGGTTCAGTTCGATGCATAACTTCATGTACTTTTGGCCGGTACAATACTGAAAATGGCACAAAATCGCGATTGCAGCGCCCCCTTCTGGCTGATTTTTTTCAAACTCAGGGAGGACCAATTAGCCATAGTTATACACTTACACAAAAAATTTGATTCAATTCGATGCATAACTTCATATACTTTTGGTCAGTACAATATTGAAAATGGCACAAAAATTCCGATTGCTGCGCCACCTTCCGACGGATTTTTTTCAAATTCAGGGAGGACCAACTAGCTGTAGTCATACACATACGCAAAAAAATTGGTTCAATTCGATGCATAACTTCATATACTTTTGGTCGGTACAATATTGAAAATGGCACAAAAATCGCGATTGCAGCGCCCCCTTCCGGCGGATTTTTTTCAAATTCAGGGAGGACCAACTAGCTGTAGTCATACACATACACAAAAAAGTTTTTTTTTTCAATTCGATGCATAACTTCATATACTTTTGGTCGGTACAATATTGAAAATGGCACAAAAATCGCGATTGCAGCGCCCCCTTCCGGTGGAATATTTCAAAACTGGAGGAGGACCTGCTTGCCACAGCCAACAATATTCACAAAAAATTTGGTTCAATTCTATGCATAACTTCTTACACTTTTTGATGGTAGAACGGCGACATACAGACACACAGACACACGGACAGACAGACAGACATTTTGTAAAAACATGTTTTTTGGAATCTCTGACCCCTAAAACGTGTAAATCCGTCGAAAAGCGGAATTCGAAAAAATTTCGATTACAATACTTTCTTCTATTGAAGATAGAAGAAAGTAAAAAATCGATGATCACATTCTCTTTCTATCAAAAAATGAAAAATCTTATTTTTCTCTTCCCTTTCTATGATTTCTTCCCTATGAGAAAATTGAATGCCCCTTTTTTTTCTTGCCTCTTAAAAAAAAGGGGGGGGGACATTTTATTTTCTCATAGGGGACAAATGTCATTGGCATTACATTTTTTGTAACTTTTCTCTTTTTTCCCTAAAAATATGACAAGACCCTGCTTATATATACTTGAATATATATGTTTATAGCAATATAACATTGGTTACTTTACGAAAGTTTTCAGCAGCACTAGAAGACGCTGTATTCACATGAGAATTTGCACCATTCTACACACTTCCTGACATCCGCTCTCCTAAGATTCAGCGACAAGCTTGCTTAATATGAAATGCACGAAACACCAATAACTTGAGCTCTCCATATATATCTGGATAATCCCACCTTAACAATTTCTCTATTTCGAAGAAATTTTTTTTAAAGTCCTTAATGGGAATTTATTATCGCTGAAAGTCGCAGGAACTTCCTTAAATAATGATTAAAGTGAAAATATTCTTGAAATGAAATCAGTTAAAGCTGTTGGATTACTTGTGTGGAAAATGTTTTAGCGAAATATAAAGCCTCATAATATTAATATCTTGATTCAAGACATGTTTCGACCAAGCAGTTTGTTGTTCAATCATATTTGAAGTTTTTGCAGACAACATCAATTTGGACGTGGTTTCAGAGGAATTATAAATAGTAGGTTCTTTTGAATTTAACGATACTGGTGTGCACTGTAAAAAAAATTTAAGATGTTACTAAAAATTTTTTAGTAAATTTGTATTCCACAGAATTTTTTAGTAACCATTACAAACTTTATTTTTGCAAGCGAAACAAACATTTCTTTTGTAAACTGAACAAAATAATTTTTTGTATAACTAACTTAAAACTTTTTAGTATGAGTCACCAAGCAAATTTTAGTAATAACTTCAAAATTATTTTTAGTAACCATTACGTATGCCCGAATCGCAGGAGGTTCCTTCGAGCTGGGTAAGAAAACAGACATCTAAAGATGAAGATTTTCGGCAAAGCCGCAATAGATGACAGCACGAAACACTGATACATGCTCTATTTTCACACATTTCTAAAGGGGAGAGAATGTCCAGAGATCATTACCCATGGTAACTGCTACGACAGGATTTTCATAATCCCTTTATTAAACGAGCACTTACATTGAATACATTCGGTGCATATTTGGTGCGTCCAGCATCGAACCCGGGTACTTTCAGCCTGGAGCCCGGTGCTATGACCACTAGGCTATCACGACCACACTAAGTGAGTTTTTAATAATAGCTTTTAAAAATGTAAAAATATTAACTCTATTCGTTGCTAGTTTTTTTCTAGTAATTCTTACAGATTCCTTGTAACCGAGTAAGATTACAAAAATGTTTTTAGTACTTATTTTTTAGTAGATCGACCCTTTTTTACAGTGTGCACTAAAGCAAATTCTTCTGATAGTGTGTAAACACTATCAGAACTCCACTTTTCAAACACTTCCCTTTTTGACTTTGGCAGGCGATTGTTTCATAAACCAGAGTTTGTGAAATGATTCTTGCGTTTCCGAATCAATTAAATGTCGTACTTTGAAACATATATAATTTTTCCATTAAAGAAATTGTCTAATCTAATTAGATAGTGGATTCACAATCAGGATAATCCCTTGTCATAGTTTTTACGGTTACTTTACCTTATCTTTTCTGGTTCTCATTTGCAACTGCACACATGGTTGCCGAGATTTTCAGTACACTATGATACGAGATTGAAACTCCACGTGAACTCCGAGCGATTTCTCTTTTTTGTGTTTTACCAAATATTGAAAGACACATGTCACCTGATAAAAGGGATGCTCTTCAGAGAAGGAGTCTCACTAAAAATTTTGGTTAGCGTACGTGATTGTGTATTAAAACACATAAAAAAATAAGTTGCGATACTTTGAGGAATGTTTGATTAATAATTTCATAGCCTCCAATATTTTCTGAGCGTAACAGCATATTTACGATACACAGCAATGACCGTGTGACAGATTTACACTTCTAAAACCCCGTACAAATACGTTGCATGATGAAAATTTCCTTTTCTTAACATTTCGCAACACGAAATAACACATGAGCACGTTCTACATGATAATTTTTACATACTTGCAATGTAACATAAGCAAAATTTTATTTTATGATAAAATAGACTATAACAGACAAATAAGCCGTCATTTATGTGTACAAGAATTGTCTGTCGTAAACGTGAAGTGTGTATATCAGACATAATTGATCATTTGTTTCTAAGCTGATTTATTATCTTTTTGTATTTTTTCTCAATAAGTATATTTGAAAATTTGGTTGACTGTAGCTTCTTGCTAGACATTTTAGTGATGTTTTGCTGCTTGAGCAATCATATAATACATTCTATTCAAAATTTAGTTCAATTCGTAAATTGATTGCCAGTTCAAAATTCAAATTCAAAATTTTTCGCCAATAAACGAAAAAAAAAAATCAGATTTTTACGCAGTCCTTTATATGATCAATAGAATTTATACACATTAAGTAGAATGCAAAAAAAGTTATAAAATTGTATTACATCGTAAAACATATTGCCAGCAATGTGTTTTTAGAGATTAATGTTACTGAATTATTTTGAGTGTTGATGAGTGCATATGAACAATGAATGCTATGATATAATATTCTATAACAAGTATCTGGGAGTGTTTCTCTGCTATATATAAATTTCACTGTGTTTGACATTCTGAAACATCATAAAACATGCCAACAACGGTTTTTTTCATAGGTCGTAATGTAACGGGATTCTTTTGAATGTCCCTGTAAAGGAACTATAACTGATATAAACTTCATTTTCAGTAGTGAACAGTAAATATTGAATATCAATAACATACATGAATTACATGGAAATCCGAATATATTTGCTTGAGTTAGAACGTCGATAAAATGGCGTAGAAACAGGCAGACAAAACCAGCAATCTGAATTCATAACCACTTTTCAATTACGTAGGAAAATGTTATAGAATAAATATTAAATTAAAAAAAAATTTGAAATACACATCAAACATATTTTTATAAAATGAAATTAAAAAAAATATTCGGAAATGACGTCGTTTTTTATTGCGGCCGCCATCTTGAATGCCTACGAATTTACACGATGCCCCCCCAGTCTGATATGTTTTATATTTATATAAAGTAAATACTCACCAATCGTTACATTCTTATTACGATTTGCAGGTTTTTTTACATCTAAGATTTATCTAGATTACATCTAGGACATCTATTTACTACTATCCGGACTACATATTCTGTAATCATCAACTGCTTACAAACTGCCGCGTACCGGCAAGATGTGAGTTATCGTATCTGCACGAGTGGATGGTCAATAGAGTGGAGTAAAAAATACCGTAAATTTTTTTTCCGGAAATTTTTCTTCAGATAGGTCTAAAAAGTTGCCTTTTTGCACACTGAATATAAGGTTAAAATTTCATTTGGTTTGGTCTTCACCGTTAGTCCCCTACCAGATCTTAAAGATTATGCTCTTTATATGTGAAAATCAAGATTTGACTATGTAGTGTAAATGAACAAAAAAATTTTTTTTCGCTATCTTTTCTTTGGATAGGTCTAAAATGTTGCTTTTTGAGACAGTGAATATATGGTTAAAATTTCATTTCATTTGGAATTCATTTTAATTCCCTACCAGCTCTTAAAGTTTATGCTCTTTTTATGTGAAAATCAAGATTTCGCAATGTAGTGTAAATTAATCAACTTTTTTATTTTTAACTAAATTTCTGATTTCAATAAAATAACCCACAAAAATGACTTCTTAAAGTATTACTTGCGAACGATCTGAGTATCGTTGCGTTTTAACTCTTTGAATCGTGAATAAAACCCTAAAATGTGAATCGTATTGTCGCAGAGAAGAGAAAACACAATAATTAGACATGCTCACTTTTATTTTTCGAATGTGCATGAAAAGATAGTTCTCTAAATATACAGGAAATGCAGTTTTCTGAATATATAGTAATGAAATAAAAATAATATATACGATGTATTGTAAAAGGATCTTTCATGTCACTCTAATTTATATTGGTCTTTGTTATCAAAATTAGGTATTATCTTTCGTGATTTAATTTTTGCTCATATATATCCGGTTCTTGCTTCTACTACTACAACCGCTAATGGGGCTTCAACAACTAAGTTTACGCATCTTTTGAATACTTGAATGTATCAGAGAAATTTTTCAATTGAAAAGATTGTTTTCTGAGAATTTCCAGTTTTTCTCTTGGTACTCTTTTAAGAATGTTATGTGATTTCACATTATTGCCAGTTAATGATGTTTACATAGTTTGTAACACTGAATTTCAATATTGGAATAAGAAACTGTCTTATTGTAGAACATATAATATCCTTCATTTTCAATATTCTTCGGAATTCAAATTCTCCAACATGATTTTTTTTTTTTATCAGTTATCGTTCCTGTAAATTTTCACCTCAATGACAGAAGTATACGTTTTGTTGAATAACGGGATTGAGAATTTTCTTTAAATATTCCCTCAAATAACGAAACAACTGAACTGTTTATTTTTTAAAAAATGAGCTCTATATTTGCATGAAATATCTTTCTTGATATGAAACAACATAGACGAATGTGCTTTCATTACAAACTCAGCCATAATCTTCAGATTTTTGATGAATTCTGACTTTCAATCTACAAACCGAGTAATCAATTGGCAATTGGCAATCTTTTAGAGTGCGACATTTTTGCTGAATTACGATTTACCAGATTTGAGGAGCATTAACCCAATGCAAATGTTTGACACATGTCATAAAAATAATTTTGGTCTACAATTAACTCTCCAGAGTTCATTTCTCTGTGATAGGAGCAGATATTTTTTAATTTCCATAACTGTCTATCGTTCACATTGACCCAACGACTTTCCAATTAGAACAGGAAAAACTCGTAAGCCCTTATTTTGTTTATCAAGTTCAATGACTTAGTGGCAATTCGTTTGCATAGGGCTGACATATTAACCACTACAACGGACGACTAAATATTAGTTTCAAAAATATATTAGCATGATTTTTTATCTTACTGTTTACAGTTGTTCCGTCACAACCTGTTGCCATGAAATTATCAAGGTTTAAATGTTTTTCAGTGCAATATGTTAATACTTCCTGCAATGATATTTCCTGGTCCAAAAGATGGTGTAATGTGTTCCAAATACAATTCATTTGACTCTTAAAATCAGAGATTTTGTTTTTCAAAAATAATTCTTCCATATATCTCCAAATTACCATTATTTCCTTTGATTTTCGGGAATTGAATAAGCTTCTGATATTCAGAAAAATTGCTGCCTATCATTTGATCAATAAGTCTTTGGGAAAATACAATAATTGATGCCTTCGATGTTTTCTCTTAGGATTTTTTTACCTCTGATTTTGGCAAAATTTTACAATTACTGCTGTGTTTTATTTATTGCTTTGTATAATAATAAAATTTTATAGTATTCTGCTATTGTTGGCAAAACAGCTTTATTGAGTTTTGAAGAATCACCAACTTCTAGTAATGGTAAACTTTGATTTGCTTACATACGTACTCATTTTGACTGTAATAATGACAACGTACAATTTTTAAAACTCAATAAATCGTTCCATATATTTAAAAAGAAAGACTTAAAGTTTGAAAAGGATTACACTAAACATTTTAAATATAAAAATATCAAACAAGATTACCAAAAAATACTGTTAATGTACAATTTATGGTAAGAATCTATCGTATAAATCAATGAAAAATCATGAAATTTTGCACGCGTATTAGAGGTACTAAAAGGCAACTTTTGGCTGCTATCCAAAATCGAAATTCCAACTTTCGACTTTTCACTCCACCCTAATAGACAACGGAATGACAAAGAATCTAGAAAAATAATACAAAGAGCGCTACGCTATCACAATGCTCCTTTCCTACGAATAATTCCAAATTTAAGGAAGATCTCTTGGCCACAGCCAAAAACATACACAACAGTTTTGGTTCAATCCTATACATAACTTTATACACTTTTCCATGGTACAATAGTGAAAATATCACGGAAATCGCTTTTACAGAATTTCCTTCCGGAAGATTTTTTTTCTAATTCAAGGAAGAACTGCTTGCCATGCCAAAAAATAATCATACACAAAAATTGAGATCAGTTGATTTTTGAATAACTTCATACACTTTTTGATGGTAAAATAATGAAAAGGGCACAGATAGTGATTATTTCGTCTCCCCTCCGGCAGATTTTTTTTCAAATTTAGTAGAGTCTGCTGACTATAGCCAAACACTTACACAAAAATTTAGTTTCATTCTACGCATAACTTCATTCACTTTTAGGTGGTACAATATTGAAAATGGCACAAAATTCGCCATTGTAGCGCCACTTCCGGCGGATTATTTCAAAATTAACGAGGAATTGCTTGCCACAGCCAAAAACATTCGAAAAATAATTGGTTCAATTCTATTATATCTTCATACTATTTTTGATGGTAGAATGACGAAATACGGACACAATCTCAGACACACACACGGAAGGACATACATTTTATAAAAACATGTTCTTTGGAATTTCTGACTCCTAAAACGTTTAAATCCGTCGAAAAATAATTTCGATTACAACATTTTCTTGTATTGAAGATAGAAGAAAGTAAAAATCAGTTCCAAATCTTATTTTACGAAATCCGTTTTTTCACCGAATTATAGATATCGGTATCGGAAATCAAAATATGATACCTTGCTATTCCAACACCCCTTTTTCTGTTGAAAGCTGCAGTCAATTATAAAAACGTTAATATTAACCGTGACAAAAATTATTTTCCGAAATTCATTCTCACAATTATACATTGTTTTTCAATTTTTAATGTTTTTTTGTATTGTCTACTCAGAATGTTCAATAATAAATAATATAGAATGAATAAATAAAAGAATGCTTTTTTTTATGTATGTATATTATGTATGTAGGTATATAAGAAAATTAATATAAAAAACACTTTTCTTCAAATAAAGATTTTTAAAACCGAATTTATTTGTTACTAGCAGTTTTTGCCTCCTACGCTAGTCGGTTTCTTTAAAGCAATCTTGAATGAAACGAAGTATATCTTGGATAAAAAATCGCTTAAAATTTAATTAAACATCCAATTGTTGTCTTATTTCTATAACCTTACATTATTGTGTTGTAAGTCGATGTTGACGACATGATTGACAAAACAACTCTAAAATGACTGGAGTACCTATGTTTAACTATTTTTTTTAGTACGTGCGTTATCTTGAACTTTCTGCTTTTACCTAAACCTAATGCTGAAATATATGTTGCTGAAGAATGCGAGATATCTCAGAGAAGCTGGAGGTACATAATTTGAAATATAATGATCAGAGAGCTTTCCGCAGATACATAACTTAAGGGGTGTAGGCCAAAATTAGAAAATCTGCCCCCCCTCCTAGAGTTTCGCCTACCACGTCTGCCCGGTATAAAACCTTCGCCCCTCTTTGTAATTTTTAAATATTATAACTGATATTTATCAGAAGGTCTGTAAAAAATCCAATCTGTAATGATATAACGCTACAATTTCAAAAAAATTCAAAAACTGGACCCCGAGGGGGGGGGGGAAATTGGGGATAAGTTCAAATAAGTTCATGATATGAAAGAGCAATCCGAGAGCTTTCCGAAGATATGTCACATGACTGGTCAAAAAGAAGTTTAGAATTTTCGCCCCCCCCTCCCAACTTTAACCTCCTCGAGGGTGGAAACTTTGAAAATGTTGAAGCTAGGCTTTAGTTATTTTTTAATAGGTTTATTTTTTCCGTTACACGCTTCTACTTAAAAAAATTGCTGAAATGTGCCAAATGATTCAAATCGTTCGATCCCCTTCCCCTTATAATTCTCTCAGGGGATCAATATCTAAAATCGCTCAAATATGTGTTTAGTTACTTTTACAGTAGATTTAATTTCTGGAATTTGCGGCTGCAACCTTAAACGGCTGCTGAGATATAGGAAGATGTTCCAGCACTTTTGCTCCCACTCCCCTTTAGTACGTGAATTTTAAAAATCTAATCGTAGTGCACGCTTGCATCATTAGAAATTTTCCGCCAAATTTCATGTTTCTACGTTTAGTAGTTTGGGCTGTGCGTTGATTATCAGTCAGTCGGGACACTTTATTTTACATATGCTTAGCTAGATAGACAGACGTTCGTTTTTTATTTATTTTTTCTTTCTACTGCGTTTACAAGAAAAAAGTGCTGGAATTGTGAAATTTTTTTGAATTCCGGTTTTCGACGGATTTACAAGTTTTAGGAGTCAGAGATTCCAGAAAACATGTTTTTACAGAATTTCTGTCTGTGAGTGTGTGTCTGTCTGTATGTATGTATGTGACATAAGATTTGTGGGCTCTCTGCTCAAGAACTAACACACGGAATTTTACAGAACTTTAGATTCAGTTAGAACTTGATATAAACTAGATCTGATCAGTTTTTGGTGTATATCACCGAATCGATAACGCTGCTATGCTTCCTTTTTCACGATTTTCGCAACAGCAATATCTCAAGAACTAATGGACGGCTTTTCATAAAACCTATTTCATTAGTCCTTGATATAATATGGTACTGATTAAGAGTTGCTTTAAATCACACAACAGATGGCGCTGTTGTATGGTATTATTCATGATTATCACTATAGTTCTATATCAGGAATTAGTGCACGAATATTCGAAAAAGTTCGGAATCAGTTAGTCCCTGATATAAATCAGTATTCTATAGTTTTTAAAGTAAAAGGCTCAACTGTTGGTGGTTCAGTTTTGTCGGACGTTCCTCTCAGCCCGCACAACTTTGAAGAAAGTCCGTGGTAGTTATAGCTGCCACCACCGATATTACTAGGTGATATCGGTCACCCACTGTGAGGATTGTGTAAATGAACACTGACGCTGCCAATTAACTGAATTAACAGTTTATTTAGAATATATGTACACAATAAACACGCTATTTACAATTATATACAATTACAACTCGGATATAGGTGATCCGGTTCAACATTAAACTAGATACAGTAAAGGTTGGCTGTGTACTGTTCAAATTACACCTTCTCCCTCATACTCAATACACGTTAGATTAAATTTATCGGAGATCACTTTCGAATCTCCCAACACATGGATACTCGGCCTGCACTTCTCGGCCCAGAGCACTAAACACCAGGACGTCTGTGTCCCTTGCTCTCCAGATACGTACAGCCTATGCTGTCCAACATAAAGCACACTCTAGGTCCGAAACCCAGATACGAACTGATCCCATCTGAGACAAGACTTGCTCTTCTCAAATCACTGTGTTTCCCCAATGTCAACCCCCTTTGGAGCTTATTCATTGGACACATTCCACATTCCTTTCTTGATTAGTAACATGTTGCTTTGTTTGCCCATCATCCACATACATCACTGACAGATGAACACGCCTCTCAGCAATCTCCTCTTTCTCTTATTCACCATCTGCACAGGATTACCTGTCAATTCTCCCTTCAACAAAGAAAGAATGTCACCTTGGAAATTCTAGTACACAGCCAGGACAATACAAAATATTAAGATAGAGAAATAGCGGAAATTCCAATCTTTAGCAGAGGCGGTCTCAGAACCTGACACCCCCCACCTTAGCGGAAAATATGCCTTTTAGGGGCTAACTTTCCCCAAATATATAGTAATATCGCTGAAGAGTTCAATAGTCTCTTTACAGATTTCTTCATTATGCTTATTACATAGGTATTTTCAGGTGTCTGAACATTATCTACTGACATCTCTACTGAACCTTGTACTAATATTATTATTACATAAACAATACACATGCTAATACACTATTATAAACACAAAATTCAAAAAAATATTTACACATACCAGAAAAAAAATTAAACATGTGATGACATCCCTTTAAGGTTGTCCACTACTTAGTCGTTGATGCTGATGGGCTAACAACTGGTTGTTCTTACCAGCTCTTTCTGAGTAGCCTAGAAATTGCATCAGCATTCAAATGTTGTGCTCCTGGACGATGAGAAATGCTCAGGTTCCAGCGTTGCAAGGCAAGAGCCCATCTAGTGAGTTTGGGGGACCTTGGGGTTGTTTCAGTGAGAAATTTTAATGGATTATGATCCGTAATGATCTCAATTTGAGATCCATAGGTCACTTTTCAAACTTTCGCAACCCAAAGAGAACACTCCAAGCCTCTTTCTCTATACTCGGCCAAGCACGCTGAGCCCCTGACAATTTCTGACTGGCAAAATCTATCAGTTTAAACTGACCCTTTTCATCTTTTTGAGTAAGACAACATCCTACTGCCAGGTCGAAAGCATCTGCGTGGAGCTGATATTCCCGGCCTACGATAGGTGTAGCCAAACTCGTTACTTTACATAACTCATCTTTAAGGGTATTAACCCGCGGTTAGTCGCGCGTCGGTCTTTTCGCCGCTCGAATTCTTTCTCTTCTGATTAACCCATCTCCCCTTAAAATTACAATAGTGAAATGCCGTGTAGCTGACCTTCACTATTCGACCTTCTGCCTAGAGAAATTACAAGTCATTCCTATGATTTTTCATGCTTTTATTGTATTTCAAAGTTAAATTCGGTCTGATTGACCGGCATGCGATTACTCACGTAGCCGATGTTTTTTCTTCCTAGCAATCTTCCTTCCTACTCCCCCGAATTTCTCAGAAGGGGGTTTCTTGGAATCGGGGAGTCCCGTTTCCTCTCCCTCTCTATTTTTTCTCTTTCTGCTGATAATATTTGATTTCTGAAAACTGTTTCTTAATGATTCTGTTCTACGGAAAATTATGAACTATATAAATGTATAAATATAAACTCAACAACCTAATTTTTTAATATAATATGTAAGAATAAGCAAGGATAAGTAATAAAAAACCGCTTACTTTGGTTATTTAAGCTTATGAATACTGCGGGAATAAATTCTCAAATTATTTTTTCGAAAAATACGCGTAAAATGGTTGTGTTTAATTTAATAAAGGACTATAGAAATGAAATTAAAAAAAAATTGTTCGATCTGCGAAGACTGAAAGATGTAGTTTTTGCACAATAAATCAGAAAAGAAGGCAAAACAAATTTGTCAACTCTGTAGTTTGTATATCTACAAAGAACATACTTACAATATATGTGTCGAGTGTGCTAAATAATGCGAATTTTTCTAATGTATATTAAAGCGTATGCAAGTAAAAAAACTTTTTTTTTTTTTTGATAATTTAGGTAATGTTTATAAAATACAACAAATGGATAACTACGTTTCTAAAATATGTTTGCTGCTAATACAAATACATATTATTCAACAACGCCATAGCAATTCTTTTTTTTTTAACCCGAATTTAAAGAGTGCCTAGAACGAAATTCATTGAAGTTGAATTATACTTTGATAAATATTGTAAATAATTACAAAATAATATTTATTTACATTAAATATTGCATCTTTTTAATATTGATTGGCGCCAAAAAATGAAACATTGTCAAAATCAATGTTGACAGTTCCCCCCCTCCCCCCCCAAAAAAACTGATTTATCTATATAATATTTAATATCTACATTTGAAAATTTATTCAAAATTTATTCTATTTTAATTCGATATTTATTGTATCTTTACAATTTCAGTCCCAGTATATAATAATTTTTACCCCTTTTACAAATTTTGAAAAAAAAGTTATTAATACATTTATTATTTATTTTCTTATTTTATATTATTCATATATTTTCATTTGGTGCATGTAAATTTTTCATTTAAAAAAAAGAATCAACGAAAAGAAAAAATATATAAAATAAAATAAAGAAATGAAATGTAGCTACTGCTTTTATGTTACTAATTACAAAGAAGGGATTATTTTATCTGCTTTTTTATATCTGTATAGATATGGTAATATAAATATTTAAGATTTATTTTTTCAACATTAATTGGCTCCAAGTGTCAGTCCACCGTTATAACGAACTTCAGTGCGTTGCTGTTTTTTCAAAAAAATCTGTATCACGATTTCAATGTTATAACTGAAAGTATCTTTTAATTCGTTATTCATTGTATCTTTAAAATTTCAGTCAGATTATATAGTAATTCTTATCTTTTTTTACAAACTTTGAAATAAAAAAAAGATGAAACGAAGTTATTAGAAAAAAAAATATTATGTATATATTACTTTATGTTATTCATACATTTTCATTTGTTACAAATATATTTTCTAATTTGAGAAAAATTACTGAATTATAAAACCTCTAGGGTTTTACATGCAAAAAAGAATTACGACGGTACGAAGTAGATTTAGGAAAAGGAAAAAAATATGAAAAGTAGCTCCTGTTTTTATGTTAATAATTTAATAAAGGGTTATTTTCTCTTCTACTCTTATATTTGCGTCGAAATAATAAGGAAAATTATTCTTGAAATGTATTTTTTCAACTTCAGTTGGTTTCTAGTACCAGACTACCGTCAAAACTAAACTTACTGCATTGCTGTCCTTTCAAAAAATATGTATCACGATATTAAATTTTCAAAAAGCTGAAAATATTTTTTTATTCATTATCCATTGTATCTTTAGAAAATCATTCAGCTTGTATAAAAACTTTTATCATTTTTACAATTTTTTAAAAAATAATTATTAAAACATTTATTTAAATGTTAAGCAAATATACACTTAACGTAAATGCGTGCTAATCGATATAACATATATCTTTTCGCATTCAAGCAATACTTCCCCCTTGAATTCTCTGTTTTCGATCTTCGAGGAACAACGGCACTTTTCCTCTGTTTCTTCGGCCAAAAGGGAACGGCGGCGAATAGACCGAGCGCGACTAATCACGTTCGAAAAAAAGCCGCGACTACTCCCGGGTTAAATGCTTTTTCTGCCCTTTCATCCCATGGTACAGTATTTTTAACCTTCCCTTTAGTTAATTCGGTTAAAGGTATAGCTATTTCGGCATAATTTGGAATATAAGATCGGTAAAATCCCATTAATCCCAAAACAGATCTAACTTCCTTTTTAGTTTTTGGTCTTTTTAAATCCCTTATTGCACCTATTTTCTCCTCATCAGGTGCATGCGTTCCACCCCCAATTACATGACCTAAAAACTTAGTCATTTTCTCTCCAAATTTACATTTGTCCAGCCTAATCGTAAAATTTCTATTTTTTAGTTCTTCAATGACGGCCCTAACATGCTCACAATGTTCTTCCCAGGTGTCGGAGAAAATGATGACATCATCAATATATGCTTCCGCATACCTCCGATGACCTTGAAGAATCTCATTCATATCTTTCTGAAACGTAGCAGCCGCCCCCGATAATCCAAAAGGAATAGTATGCCACTGATAAGTTCCGTTATGTGTTGTAAAAGCTGTCAAATGTTTACACTCCTCAGCCATTTTAATCTGCCAATAACCCCTCAATAAATCAATCGATGATAAATATTTAGCCGCCTCTGCGGTATACATGATTTCTTGCGAATCTTTCATCGGAAAGGTTGGAACCTGAGTTACCGAATTTAAAGCCCTATAATCTATACAGAATCGAACGGTTGCGTCTTTTTCCGCCACGCCAATAATTGGATGACTAATTTCAGCGATTGACACTTCGATTAGATTTAGTTCTAATAACTCCTGAATCTGCCTATCTACTTCCTCTTTATAAGCTACTGGTACACTATATAACTTTGGTCTTTTTCCTTGCCACCCCCGGTTTAAGATCAATACGATGTTCCCTACTTCCGCTGGTCGTACAGGACCCATAAACACCTCTTTATTCTTACTCAAAATAGACTTTATATCTTTGACTTGACTATTAGATAACACTTTTATTTCGAACCTCTCTATATCTCGTTCTATCTCTTGATCCCGGTTCAAAATAAGAATTTCCCCAATTTCTCCAAATTCCTCATCACCCTCGAAAACGATATTAACTATATTACATTTAGCAATAAATTCTCGTATTTTATTTTGGTGCACATGCTTCCTAATCCCGTCGGCTAACTCAACTATAAACGAATGCTGGTTTCGTTTCTCGACGATAGTTGCCGGCCCTTGCCACCTAGAATATAACTTATTAGTTGAATCGGGGATTAACAGTATTACTTTATCACCTACTTCAAACGTTTTTTCTTTTGACCTTAAGTTATAATGATACGCCATTCTATTTTGTTACACCTCAGACGATAATTTTGCCTCATTTGCGGCTCTTTCTAAGCGTCCCCTAAGTTTATTCAAATACTCATGAATCGGCATAGTGTCTAACTGCGCCCACTTATTTTCGCCTGTCCAGGACGCCTTGAGAATCTATAAAGGACCCTCCGGCGCTCTACCATATAATAACTGGAAAGGTGCGATTCCCGTCGTAGAATTTGGGACTTCCCTATACGCCCATAATACAAATGGTATTTGTTCATGCCATCTTTTTCCTTCTTCTCTAATAGTGTGATGTAACATACGTTTAAGAGTCTGAATAAATCGTTCCACAAGCCCGTTAGACAGTGGATACTGTGGGGTCAAAAATCGTGGACTAGCGCCTAAACTTTTCTCAAATTCTTTCGTTAAGTCGTCAGTGAAATTGGTTCCATTATCACAGGCAATTATATTCGAAATTCCTGTCATCATAAATATTTGAAGTAACGCATCACACGCGGTTTTAGCAGTTAAACTGTTTACAGGGATCGCATCCGTCCATCTGGTATGCTGACCAATTAAGGTTAGTATATACTGATGCCCTTGGGAACTTTTAGGATCAATAGGCCCAATTAAATCAACATTATCTACCTGAACTGGAAGTTCCGGCCGCGATACTGGAGAAATAGGAGCTCTATTATTCACTTTAATCCCTCTAGTCAATTGGCACCCTAAACATGATTCACAAAATTGTTTAGTTTTTTTCGCCATCCCCTCCCAATAAAACGAATACCTGATTCTCTGTAACATTTTCTTGGCTGCATGATGCCCTCCAAATACCGAACTATGCGCTAATATTAAGATTTCTTCCCTTCTTACCTTGGGTACTACTAATTGCGCTATATTTTCGCCTAACAATTTCTCTTTATGATATAATAAGCCATTTACAATATAATAATCCCCTTTATCCAGTTTAGCTAATTCCCAAGCTTTCTCTAACTCTTTACATTCCAATTGGGACTTCTTAAATATATCTGAATTGCTAACAATAGCTTTATTATTTTTCTCCGCGTCCGTTTTTTCTGGATTCTGACTTTGTACATTTTGCGAATTCGCTTCTATTGCGTAAACATTACAATTATCGTTACTCATGCCTTCTTTTTCACTCGAGTCATCAATAATAATTTCCGAATTTTCTAATTCTTGGGACTCTAGCAATGGTTCCTCGCGGTTGACACCTGACAACTCATTAATCACCTCGGGATGTAAAATTACTTGCTCATTAATACTATCAGTCACTGCGCAAAGTACTTCCTTATGAATTATGTTAGTTTGTCCGAATTGCGAAACAGCTAAAGGTAATTTAACTAACGGTGATTTAACTGCTTCACCAGATAACCCTTGTAAATAAATACTACCCGCTCCTTTTATTTTCTCTTCCGGTACTAAATCTTTATGAACAACACTAATTTCAGATCCAGAATCAACCAGTCCCTTTGCTTTTTGCCCATTTACACTATTAACTTCAATTTTCTCAAGTTTGTTTAATTTCTCACCGATAACATTAGTTCTCTGTTCTCCTTTGCCGATATTCTCGCCACAATAGCTCCATTAGGTAACTCTTTGTTTTCTTTTACCACAATCTTATGAACACCCGCCTTCTGGTCTCGCCCTTTATTACCACTATTATTTCCCTCATTACCCACTTTATTACAAAAAACGTTGGTAATGACCTCTCAAACCACATTTAAAGCATTTAGGCGCTGAAGCATCACTAGGTTTCTTAAAATCTATTTTCCTATCCGAAAAAGAATTAGTCTCATTACTCCCGTTTTGCCTCAAATTACCACTAACTTTACTATCCTCCCTTGGTCTCATTTTTTCATTGTTTACATACCTATCTTTACATTTAAAATTTTTATGCGTAACCGTATAAGATTTGTGTTTAGCATCAAAGTAATTGTCACATTCTTTAGCAATTTTAGAAGCTTCTAACTATTTACCCTGGTGAGATAACCCAATATATGACGCAGTATCCTCATCTAACGTACTTACTAACTTATCAGTAACTATTAACTGGTTGACCTTTTCATAAGAGTCAGCACCTCTAATCTTACAATAATTTCCCATGTTGCTATTAAACGCGATACAAATAATACAAGAGTTTCGTTTTGGTTTCTCCTAGCTTTCTTAAAATTTTCCAAAGACGCCTTCGGTGTCGGCTCATTTTCCTTTAGGACTAACTCCTTTAATTCCTCATAATTCTCCATTTGTTCCGTAGTCGTATAAATTAACAAATTATCCGCCTCATCTCCTAACATATTTAATAGAATTTCGGCCTGCTGGTTTTCCGGTGCATTTTTAGTTTTGAATGCCCTTTCTAAACTATTGAAAAATAAATTCCATCCCTCAGTCCCTTCTGGTACTTTGATAGATAGAGTTTTAACACTTTTGATCAATTTTTCTATACTATTTTCATTATTAGATTCCCTAGACCCATTAAAATTATTTGCTGATCCTTGAACTCTTAGCCTTTCCATTTCTAATTCATGTTCCATTCTTAATTTTTCAATTTCTAACTTTTCCTGTTTTTCTAACTTTACGCGTTCTAATTTTTCCTGTTTTTCTTCGCGCTCTAACTTCTCCTGTTTTTCTTCGCGCTCTAATCGTTCTGCAACAATAGCTTCAGATAATTCCTTAATAACCCCCTCGTCATACTCATCACTGTCCATTATCTTTTTCTTAAGCTGAATTCTGGTATCATCTTCCGCGAATTCAACACCCAATTCTTCGGCTATCACCTGAAGATCTACCTTTTTTAGTTTCAATAAGAAAGCCGTACTTTCACCGATTGTTATTACCACCCTACAACAATATTTACACCTACTAAATTAATATTTCCTAAATTCCTAACTTAGTACAGTTATACCTCCATTTATTATACTAATTAATACCCTTCAGATAATCAATGCATTACATTTCTGATTAACCTACTGACTAATCTAATTTTTCTCAACCATTGATATCACACAATATACTTACAATAAAACAAACGGTAAAACAGTAATTCGATTTGACTACTATACAATATAGATTCCAATTTATACACTTAGATGATAACATACAATTTACATAATAATACTGATACGTTGAAATTGAATAAAAGTATTCATGTCAATCAAAAAATCCACATAAAGAAAAATTGTATAACATGCATATATAAATTTCTACGATTATCCTCACTAAAATATTTCCAAATTCAATACTGGTTCCCACACTTAAAACAAATATAATATTTTGATCACAAGAGCTTTACTTTTAATTTTCCTCACTATGGCCCTCTTTTGAGCCTTTTTTTTCACTACGGCCCTTTTTTTACCCTTTTTTTTCACTACTACTGGCCAATTAAAATTCTACGCAAATGTTGTTAAGCACTCGTCAAACTTAAACAATATTGCTTCATTTAAATATTACTTTAACAATGATTTAAATTTAAGTAAATTTAATTTATCCTTCCAACTTCTATTAACACAATGCCTTAATTTTGTTTACTACAATTATTAGTAAAAAAAAAATATAGAAAGTCAATATCAGCTCAAGTTATTATGACCTTTCCTTAAAACAATAGAAAATATGATTATTAATATTTTATAGGTAGGAAGTATTGTTAAAACACATAAATAATCTAGACAATTTACTTAAATTACTATTAATTATGCAACAACAAATTTTGGTTCGAGATGTCAGCAGAAGGAAATGGTCAAAACACCTTACCTTATATTTTATTTGCTGGGGTACTTTTCTATTCTCACGTAGTTCCACGATATAGCGATAATATGGCACAACACTTGGTTCAGTTCTTTCTAATACTGATACGGCACAGGCACAACACTTTAGCACACACTCGACGATCCGGCACGACACTTTAGGTCACTGGTTTCAGGCGATTCTATCCCGACGCTGCCATCAATTTGTCGGACGTTCCTCTCAGCCGCACAACTTTGAAGAAAGTCCGTGTTAGTTATAGCTGCCACCACCGATAATACTAGGTGATATTGGTCACCCACTGTGAGGATTGTGTAAATGAACACTGACGCTGCCAATTAATTGAATTAACAGTTTATTTAGAATATATGTACACAATAAACACGCTATTTACAATTATATACAATTACAACACGGATATAGGTGATCCGGTTCAACATTAAATTAGATACAGTAAAGGTTGGCTGTGTACTGTTCAAATTACACCTTCTCCCTCATACTCAATACACGTTAGATTAACTTTATCGGAGATCACTTTCGAATCTCCCAACACATGGATACTCGGCCTGCACTTCTCGGCCCAGAGCACTAAACACCCGGACGTCTGTGTCCCTTGCTCTCCAGATGCGCACTGCCTATGCTCTCCAACACAGAGCACTCTCTAGGTCCGAAACCCAGATACGAACTGATCCCATCTGAGAGAAGACTTGCTCTTCTCAAATCACTGTGTTTCCCCAATGTCAACCCCCTTTGGAGCTTATTCATTGGACACATTCCACATTCCTTTCTTGATTAGTGACATGTTGATTGTTTGCCCCTCATCCACATTCATCACTGACAGATGAACACGCCTCTCAGCAATCTCCTCTTTCTCTTATTCACCACCTGCACAGGATTACCTGTCAATTCTCCCTTCAACAAAGAAAGAATGTCACCTTGGAAGTTCTAGTACACAGCCAGGACAATACAAAATATTAAGATAGAGAAATAGTGGAAATTCAATCTTTAGCAGAGGCGGTCTCAGAACCTGACAAGTTTTTTCGACCTTTTTTTTCGATAATTCTATCTCAAATTCTAATACACAGATTTTCATTAATTTCAGATTGAGTTAAAACTTAAACTAAATTGTTGCAGATTCGATTTTTTTGTAAATCACCTAACAGGTGACGCTGCTATGTTTCATTTTTCTAAAAGCATTAGCATATATGAGATAGAAGAAAGCATTAAGATTACCACATCCGAAAAGTTTTGTACTGTAATAATAAAATCCTGTTTATTCTAAAAGATTTCTAAACATAAAATTATTATTATGTATCCATTTGAAAAATGTTTAAATTATTATGATGATTTATATTAATATGATTTCAATAATAATAATAAAACACTGTAACGAATGTGTTAAGTCTTTGTTTTAAATAGGTGGCAATATAAGCCCAAACTCCCAAATTTCCCGTCATCTCTTGCGATTATTATTTGTTTCTCAGCAGAGTTCTTTTTCTTTTTGTGCGACTCGGAAAGAAGACATGATTGTGGAAATGAACGCGTGTTACAGTTTTCCCCACGGATTTCTCACAAAATTACTAAATATTGTAAATATGCACAACTTGTAACTAGATATGTGGCGTGTAGTATTGAAATATAGGTTAAAGGGTCTTTTAATCTGAATTCTAGACTAATCTATTTTCAGATATGTGTCAATACTTTAAATTGTGGCACCCACTTAGAAACTATAGTTCCTAAGAAACGAAATTCTAACCATTTTTTTTTATCCATTTATACCTTTAAATATAAGAAAATCAAAAATTAACAAATGTTCTTTTTGTAAATAAAAAAGTGTAAAATTTTGATAAAATATTTATAAGGAAAGAAAAATCGCCGAGTTTAAAACCTTCAGGTAAAGACTTTCATTATTTAACACTTTCAGGGCCAAACTACTTATGTTACTAAAATTTTGAAATGATTAAAAAACACTGACATTTAAAAAGAAGTTTTTTTTAATAAAAAATGCTTTTCTTCACAAAATGTATAAAAAAATATTACAAAATACTAGTGTGACTGTCTTATTTCTGTATTTAAAATAAGTGGGATACATTGAATTTTGCAGATCTTCAAGCGATTAAATAACAAGTTTTTTCCTTAATTGTAAAATGAGATGATATTAAATTAAAAACATTTTCTAATTATTTTTCAGGAATGATGAAGAAGCTTGAATATGATAGGGGAGTTGCACCCTCGTCGTCGATTAAAAAATGTTATTATTCAGAAATATCTCAAGAGATATCACAGACGATGGCGAGTAAACCAACTTTTGTAAAAGCTACTACCTCACCCGATGTTCCAAATGAAGTAAACAAACAGCAGATTTCACTAGAGTCAAAATATCGTAAACGTAGAGTCAGAGGAATTACAACAGAGCATGATGTTAATGATAAGTCGGGTGTTGCAAAAAATGACATAGAGGATTTTGTTGAAGAAGCGAACCTAGTACTTAGCACTCAAAACAAGCATGTGAGTTTCACAGAAGAAAGCGGGGTTTATCGTAAAATTCATGTGTGCCCATATTGTAAGTATAACACGCCAAAAACATCTCATCTCCACCATCACGTAGATGCAGTACATGAAGGTAAAAGACCCTACCAATGTGAAATGTGTGATTATAGCGCATCTCAAGCCATTAATCTTAAAAGGCACGTCCATTCAGTGCACGAAGGAATCAGACGCTACAAGTGTAAGCAATGCGATTATAGAGCCTCTGAAGCTATGAATCTTCGAACACACGTAGACGCAGTTCATGAAAGAAATAAACCCTTTAAGTGCCAACACTGCGATTATAGAGCATCTCTGGCAAGTGATCTCCGTAAACACGTCGATGCAGTACATGAAGGGAAAAAGTCTCATCCATGTCACCACTGTGATTACAGGGCAACTGCAATCAGTAATCTCCGAAGGCATGTGAGAGCAGTTCATGAAAGGATAAAACCATTCGGTTGTCAAATATGCGATTACAGGGCAGCTCAGAATTCTAACTTGTGGCAACACATGAAAGCAGTGCATGGTGGAAAGGAAAACTCTCACATGACAAAAGAGTAACTCATAAAACAATGCCAGCAGACATTTATTTCTGTTCACACGTCATTCAACAAGTGTTATCGACAACTTTGGGATAAAGGACCTTTTGAAAGTATTTATTTATATTCTTGACATTTGTTTAATGGAAAAAAAATTCGATACGTTTTGGTAGTAACTGTGATTATATTGATGACTCGATGTATGGTACATTAAAAACTACAAAATAAAATAAATGTATAGTTGAATGCCGAGAGGTAATGTTGACACAATAAATGACACACTTAATTCTGTTATCATTGTCTGTTTTCTTTTTTCCGGTTCTAAACAGTCATGCATCCTATCTAACAGTTTTAGTTAACAGCAGCGCACTATGTTACTTTAAAATATTCTTTTATGGATATACCAAAATCTCGCTTCAACGAATGTCACTCTAACGAATTTTCCAGTTAAACGAATACTGTTTGGATTTTAAAAACTCTATTATGCCATTTCATTCTGAAAATATTCTCTTTAACAGACATTTCAGTATAGCGAAATTATTCGATGCTTCCCTGTGTTTCTTTATAACGAGATTTTGTACTCATATGTCACTCAAAAATTAGTTTTTTTTTCTTTGTAGCGTTCATTTATTTATTTTTTGCTAGTAAAAATAAATAAACAAATAAAATTTCTTTAAAGCATATAGAGATTTCTGTTCCAGAAATAAGAAGTACAATTAAAGCGCGGAGGAAATTGCGTAGAGTACTGTGAGTTATTGTGAGGTAAAGAGACATTTAAAATTATTCTGCCAGTCTCTAATGCTGAAAATCTTATATGCAAAAATAATTTTAAAACGAAATTATAGGATTTTGGCGAATTCCAGTCGTAGGAGAATGGAATGTTACTTTTTACTTGGTTGATCTAGAGGTTATTTCTCAAAACGCAATTTATAAGATTCAAGTTTAAAAATTGTAACTTGTGAATAATAAAGGGCAATCCTATTCAATCAACATAATTTAAGTTCCTGACTTATTCTGGACGTTTTTTTATGTATATTTCCTACGTCGCTCTAATGCGTAGACAATAACGTGTTTAAATCTTTTGAGACACCCTGTGTAATACAAAATGTTGTTTGTTTAGGTGCGTTCGTAATTATGTAAATACGTAGCACCTATAGTTGTTCTTCAGTCCGTTCGCATATAACAACGCAAAAACTACCCAACCGAATCGTTTGGAATTTTAAATACATAATTATTACATATTTTTTTTCGAGTCATTTTAAATTTTATGCAAATCAGATGCATAGATCAATTACAGGGACAATCCAAAGGATTCCGTTACATTACGGTCAATGGGGGAAAAACGTTTCAGATGCATTTTAATGGTGTTACACTCACTCGAACATAATAATATTGACATGAACCTACAATGTAAAAAAAAACTCCCTTACTTTACACCAAAAAGGATGGCAACTAAGTTGCCACCCCAAGTGGTGTAATGAGTCACCAACTATCAAATGGCATAAATAAACACCATTTTTAGTGGCAACGTAGTTGCCACCATGTTTGGTGTAAAGTAAGTAATATGTTTAAAATGTACGTTATAATAAATTGTCTCAATTAAAGGGAAGTTTAGCAACCTCTTTGCGTGAAGCTATTTATTTTAAATTATGGCTGTATTACATTTGGAATGTAATTTTTAAATTATTTTTTATTTTGCTACCATTTATTAAAGTACACTAAATGGTAATAAAGGAAATTTTCTAATATTTACATGACTTTAACAGCAAAATAAAAAATAATTTAGAGATTACATTTTAAATTTATTACAGTCATAATTTAAAATAAATAGTTTGACGCAAAGAGGCAGCGAAACTTCCTTTTAATGGAGGCAATTTATTATAACATTCATTTTAAACATATTACAGCAAAGAAATATGAACTAAACTTGAATGAAATAACTTTAATGAAACGAACTAAAATTTCCTATATTTGCATGCTTAAAAATATCTTTTTCATAGGTCAATGCGTTCAGTAAGTTAAAAAACATTATAATAACGAATTTTTTATGAAAATATTTTTTGGTAAAGTTCGGGCAAACGCTATAGTCATACGATATAAAATATTTTTGTAACGAAATGTATAATTACTCGTAACTATCACTATAAATTTAATTCGGAGTTTCTAGTTTTCTTAAGAAAATAACAAAAATAAGCTACATATGATATTAAATTACCTCACAATTATACAATTTAATGCATAATATAAAAAAAAGCTCAACTATGCCAGCTATCAAATAAACAAAGCTGTATTAAAAAAAGTTGATTACAACTGTTATACTAAAGGCATACTTCCCGTTAAATTCGAACATGTCGCCATTGTTCTTAAAATGGCAGTGCACTAACACATTATTAAAAAGCATTATCTAATTTTTTAAAAAAACCCACATGCAAACATTATTTAGTCTTAAATCTTACATCTACAAAGAATAATATTAATATTGCTGACCGTTTGTTTACTTTTCCACCTGCTATCCGAAAGTTAGAAAGAAGGATTAAATGCGAAGTAAAATGTCGGCGTGTCGTCTGCCAACATATGAAATCAAAACAGAAAGATGATATATGACTCTGAATTTGGTGTTATCGTTCAATAATTGCGACTAAAGAGTAAAATACCACCATTCCAAGATTATTCTGACATTTTTTACGGAGCCACTACCGAAAATAGTGTAGATTTAAAGTTTATTCAGCAATTCATAACCCCGATTTAAATGTAATATTGCTCTTTTCTTTTTACAGTGTATGAAGTATATATATATACAAAAATATACATTCTATACAATATGTGATGCAAAGAATATTTAATATTGAATTACAGGGTCTCACAAAAGTATACCACTACATAATGCTATATGGGGAAATATTGTTTGGGACGTGTTCTAAAAACATTAAACTATTTCACATTTTATGAATATGATATATGTTGCTGAAGTGAAATAAAAGTACTTCCTGTGTATTTACAGAAACACAAAAAAGATTCCGACCACTATACTGTATCCGAAGTACTGTCAACTATAGCAGCAAGATCTGAATATTTTTTCAACTTCGTTATCATACGGACGCACCTCATGTGCACGCTTCACGTGCAATTTCCAACTTGTTTAAATAAACATTTAAGCAAAGGGAGTACGCAGTTTTTTCCTCCTCATTATTACATGAAAAATTTAGCAAACTGATGTTGTCATAATTTTTCCCACTTCGTATCCTCCTTCCTTTTAAAGACTCGTATACGTCTACATTAGTGGATATCTGTAGAACAGATATAGCTATTAAATAATTTTTTCGAGGGAACTAGTAAAATATTAATAAGAATGTATTTATTAAAATACAACACATTGCTCAGTGGTGCACAAAACTTTTGTTTTTTGCACCACTGAGCAATGTGTAGTATTTTAATAAATACATTCTTATTAGTTAAATTTTATGGTGCAACTGTCCTGTATATAAAATATATTAATAGTAAAATATTAATATTTTCCATAAAGTAAAATATTTTCCATAGTAAAATATTTTTCATAATTAAAGGAAGCAGTTTAAGTGTTAGCTGAACAATATAACGACCATTCAGTAAGAGATTTTAAAAAGAACAATTGCTACGCGATTTAACCAAAAAAAAAAAAAAAAAAACACTTCATATTTTTGTATTGAATATTTTTATTGAAGGAAATTTATTGTTATGAAACATACTATAGATTATTTATTACCCTAAATTAAAAAAACTAACGCAAGCATTCTAAATTTAAAAAAAACAACAATTTTTGATAATGTTAATTAAAAAATGCATAAAATGAAAAACAGTGCACCAATTGGGAAATTTTTCACAACTAGTAATTTAACATAAATAAGACACAAATTTAACTGACATGATATTGAACTATGCGTTTAAATCACTCAATTTATACGAGTAATGATGCTGCATTTTGCGAAATCTTTCATACATTATTTTGCTGTTAACTCCCTCATGCGCCTGATACGACAGGTATCGTCTTTATAATTCAAAACTTTTAGAATTCACTAGTAAAATTTCTCGTAGAAAAATAGTTTTTGATGTAATGAAAAAAATACAGGGTGTCCCAGAACTTCGTATACAAACTTTGAGAAGTTGTAGAGAACATCGTTAGGAACCATAATTACAAAGGAACGCATGGGCGGAAACGTCATGATCACTTGTTAACCCTTTTACAGACATGGTGTGTCTATAAAACTAAAAAAAAAATTAGTACAAAATAAACATTGACACCAGAATTTTAATATGATTTTTTTTTTCAAGTATTATGTATGCAAACATATTTTTTTTTCTTTTCAAATACATTTTTCTCGATTTCTGATGTCAATCCTATTTTTTCACATTTTAGCAATTTCTAATAGATACGAAGATACTTGATTTTAACCCTTAAATGCATAGGATAGAACGCGTTCCAAAAAATGCGCAATTCACAGAATCAGAATTCATACCAGAAAAATCTAAATGGTAAATTTTTCTTTATTTAATTACGAATGGTCTGTCACTAAGTAAAGTGAAAATTGCTCTTTTAAATTTATGGTGAGAATACGGAATATGTTAATAAAACCCCCAATAAATCGGGAACACTTATGGTATCGAAAATGATACAATATACATTTAAGGGTTAAAGAAACATAATTTTGAATTTAATAGAAAAATAAATCATTTCTTGTACTTTTTTCTATGTAATAAAGCGTTCTACACTGCTTTCCGCATTGTGTCATAACTGTGTCTGTATTTCTTTGAGCTTTTCACGGACAAAGCACTTCCATTGCTAAAATGTGGAAAAATGTGAATGACATCAGAAATTGCGGAAAAATGTATTTGCAAAGAAGAAAAGCCATCTATTTAACATACATAATAAATGGAAAACTCATAATAAAATTCTGGTGTCAATGTTTATTTTGTATTAAAAATTTTGCAGTTTAATATACAAACCACTGTCTGTGTGAAAGGGCTAACAATACGTTTCCGCCCATACTTTCCTATGCAAATGTGGTTCCAGACTATATTCTCTACCACCTCTGAAAGTTTGTACACGAAGTTCTGAGACATCCTGTATATATATTGTATAAAAATCGATCATTTGTTTGTGGCAATTCTATTATAAAGAGGTCTATAGAGTGAAAAGAAGAAACCAAAATTCGACATTTTCTTGAGTTTTGACTAGAGAAAAAAACGGCAACGAAAATTTTTCAAATGAAACTTTAACTACTGATATATGTATAAAAAGTATTACTATATTGTTATTGAAAAATCACATACCTATATACTGCGATACCTCATTTATGCATATCCACTAATGTATTAGCGATTCTTTTGAATTAAAAAATATTCTTTAATCTTTCTTTAAATTTTATAATAAAATATTTTTAATATACTAAACCGATTTAAAAAAAATGTGAAATCGAAATTTTTGACATTAAAAATAAATAAATAAAATGCTTGCTTTATAATTGTTTTAAAATAAAACTAGAAGATTAGTCAGTTTTGAAAGTCTTACAAATGTCAATTTGGCCATATTACAGTCGCAAATATCATGTAAATGTTGCACCATTGTGGCAAAAATAATATGATACGCAAAAATTGGTGCTATGAACCATTATTGTACATAGCTAAATCTATGTGTTGTCGAATTATGTGTTGTTGAAATTTTTAAACTTCATTTTTCTTCTTTTAAGTCTTTTTATTTTTTCTTCTGATTAGAAATTAATAAGCCAAGCAAACATTTTTTGACATTTTTCCAAATTTACTTTTTTATGATATTCTAGTCAATATAGTTTATTTTAGTCCATGAGGGTACGTTATGATAATATATAGAAAAAAATGACAAACGCCACAGATTCATTTGATTAACATAACTTAACTTTTTTCATGAAATATGCAAGGATAATACATTTTAATGTAAGAAATAAATATGTACGAAGAAACCTCTTACAATTGCCTCTACGAACAACGGTAACCTAGAATATCTTTATTTTTTGGTGTTATTGAATCTCTTCCATAGAAATAACAATACAATAAAATTCCGAACTGGCCACCCCACGACATTTTTTATTAAATGTTATGTTCTAATTACAACTGAAATTCCGAAGAAGATGTATGTATTTATGGTGAAGCACATGCTATAGAGACATATGCTATAGCATGCTATAGAGACATGCTATAGAGACATGCTATAGAGACTACATAAGAAAGATTTCAAAGTAATATTTTTTAATGTTAGGTGACAAGCTGAAAGTTGAAAAGGGTAAGTGCAGGAAAATTAGCTGAAATGTACGATTGAGGAAGGACTTACATATATAACATTCTGAAAAAAAAAATAGAAATTTTATTTAGAAAATAAATCTCAAGTTGTAAGTTTGAAATCTAAAATTGAGCGTCAAAGTCTGGATACAATGAGACTGATAAGTTGTTTTTAAAAAACTTTCGAATAGTTGAGAGGAAAAATATCTAAGTGTGAAGGCTATTCAGAGATTTTACTGTATTAAAATAACAAATTAAAATATCCCAACTTTATTTTCTTTTAATATTGAATGTTACAACCTTTTCTGCTTAACCTTTGAAAAATTGTAGCGTTAGAAAATGTTTTTTTATACGTTCAACTTAAAAAATTATTGAAAAACAAGCGAATTTTTCTTCTATATTGAGAAATTGATATTTTTGGTTATGATTATTTAGTTTTATTTAACATTTTCATCCTCAGAAATCAATGAAAAGAATAGTTTCATAAATGAATGAAATGAATTTAACATACCGAACAATGATAAGCTTGTTTATGATAATGCTTAATTTTTGTATCACCTAAAAGAAACAATGTGAAGAGAAGACAAATGCGCGAATTAGGAAGCATTTCATTTTGCATTGATAAACAAGTTACATTTGTTAATTTAAAATATCTGAAAAAGTTACACGTAAAAATCCATGAATTATTTAGATTTAGTAAGGATTTAAACGAATGAATAAAAAAGTTCTGCATCGCCATTCATGAAACATAAAAAGAGAAACTAAAACCAATTACATCCGAATTTTCAACGTTAAGCTCTTTTTGTAACCTAATTTTACTGGACTATCTTTGAGGTGTGACTTTTGAATATGAGCGATGAATATCATCCTTTGTAAATGCATATGCTGGCGCTGTGTTTTGCCGTAGTTCACTATGTTAAATTTTAATAATGTTTCTGTCTCTTTGATGAAAAGACCCTTTTTTATTCTGTTAAAACTACGATAAGGTTCAGAAATTAACAAATGAATTTATCCGTATGTACCAATGAATTTAATTATGAAATCACAGTTCAGAAGGAACAGTATAATTTAGAAGTGACTTCGCAAGTAAAAAAAAAATAAACCCTAATTATTTAAGGTAATCATAAATTTTTATTCAATATATAACACTGTTGAAAAAAAACCGTACATTAAGCCAATGTATTATGTTTCTTTTTTTTTCTTTTTTTTTATCGACACCAATATTTAATTAGTTATTTCTTCTCCTCAGTCCTTAATATATTCCTTTACTTAATCTCCGATATTATCAAGAAATATATGTTTCCAGCTTTCTGTAAAAAAATTTCATTGTGTTGTGCATCACACAAGCAATATTTTTAATGGAATCTGCATACGCTTAGTTGTTATTATAATCCTATGCTACTATCTCTCGCAATAAATTTTGTTCCAATTCTGACGCTTATTACTCCGGTGGTTTCGGAAATTTGATAACAACTATAAAGTTATACTTTCATAAGTTGCATTCCACTTTATAGCCATCTTATCTTAATTCAGCCTGCCTTATACATTATTCGGAGCCTTTTTTCTTTGCAGCTTTATGTTGGAGTCTAGATTTATTCTGTTCATATTTCGAGAGGTTTATTTAATATTCGACAAAAGGGATTAATTTGTAATGTCCTCAATAATATTAACTAAATTTGAAAGCAAAAGAAAAATTCATGGGGACGGAATGCCCTGCGTTATTAATGATGTATCATATTAAAAAAAATATCACATAAGGATTTGTTGAACGTTAATTCAAATAGTCTCACGATTTAACAATTTCTTTTAAATCATTTGTGATTAGAGTTGTAGAAAGTCGGTTTATACCCGGGTTTATTTTCAATAGACCAGCTTTATTCCCAGATTTATTCCTAAAAAATCCGGTTTAGTCCAAGATTTATTCCTAAATACCCGGTTTATTCCCAGGTTTAAACCGGTTTTTTTCTAACTTTTGAAACTCTATTTGTGATTCAATTGATTCTACTTAGGTTAACTAAGGAATATCTTTTATCTGTAGCTATTATAAATTTTACTTTCCATCAGTAGCTGATTCTTTCTCACGAAATCAAAAAGAAAATCATCACTGTTCGTTAAGTCGTAGACTACCATGATGTGGATACGGTTAAGCAACTAAAACCATTTCTTTAAATAGCACCAGGATTAAGGAAAAAAATAAAAAAAAAAAACAGTAAAACTTTTAGATTAACAGAAGAATTACCTAAGAAATGAAAATTATTGAAAAGAATTATATAAGTTACTTCTTAAATTCAATAAATCACAATCAAAATTCATTCATTAAAACAGGAGTTAATCTTTATGAAGAAATTCTCATTGGAATACATTTTGAAACTAATTTTAATGTCTGAATGGATTAGTATTAAAATTTTTTTAACAATTTGAAGGGGTTTTGATGCCACGAGATGAGTGTTTCTATTCAAATGGAACCAGCATTTTAATCGAATATAAGATTTAATTGTAGGTAGATTAAATTCAAAGCAACTTCAAGGAGTATCATACCAACTCAGCCAGAAATCATAAAATAATAACAATCCAAATGTCAATAGCGAAGACTATAAAACTACATTAGATAAATCGTTTAATTTATTTTAATTGCTCCATTTCTTCTTAAACAATTTGAATGTTTTACGATGTTTCACATATTTTTTGACTGCAACTAACTAAATTAAAACATTTAACAAGTAATGATACCTAGTTGTCTGTAAAAGGCAAGTATGTCTGTATTCGATATTTTTAATGCTAAGAATTAAATATCATATGCTACATCTAAACATATTTAAAATATATTTAAAACAAAAGAGAAATAATCAGAAGTCATTTTAGCTGCACTCGGATATAGTGTTAATAAAATCAATTATTCTAAATTGGTCTCTTATTTCTGTTTCTGGCACCTTATCGCCTGTAATGAGGGAAAAGCTTCAAGATCGTCTGAGATCTATTTATCCCCTCATTATTCTTCTAAACATTCATGATAAGTGATTCAGAATGTTCTGGGTTGATACAGAACTGAATATCCGAAAGGAAGGGAAAAGGAAATGGGGAGAAAAGAATTTCTGAAAATACTTGCGATAAGCTATGATCTATTCAATAAGGAAAAAGAAAAATATGTATAATAAAACTAATCTCTGTAGAGATTTCATTCAAAATGTGAGCCTCAAGAAACGTTTAGAAATCCAAACGTGTGCTATTTGTATACACTCCAAATATAATGCCGCAATTTACATTGTTATAGCACTGTAAAATAAAATGGCTTGCGTTTGTTTCTTAAAGTTTATTTTTTGATTAAATATGAAGTCGTATGTTAACAGTTTTTAGCACTTTCCAACAAAGTTGAAAAATTCTTATGGATTCGGCTTGTCAGTCTTTCCGTCTGTCCACGCGCTAACTCCCATAAATATATTCGGATTTTCAAGCACAACATGTCATAATATTTTCAAAAGGCTATTGAATGGCTATTTCAAATGTGTTTAAATTGATATGAATCGCTGAATTTCACTACGATTACGTCAAAACAGAGCCTTCATAACATTTTTTATGTATTTTCGGGGATACTTAAAAGAAATCACTTACAGTAGTGTCTTTGCGTAATAATTGCTGGAGTGTAATTTAAAATTCGCCATGAGATTTTAATTTAATTAGTTTTTTGCAAACAAATTCTGTAGTTCATATACAGAACTGCACACAAGTATTCGCATACCGTTCTCCTAATTACAGTAAACTGCAGAGATGGAATTTTCAGAAATATATGTATCGCTTAAATGAACTAAATTTTAGAACGAATGTTTTTAATAGATACAAATCTCTAATTCATATGCAGGGCTTCTAAAAAATTCGGGTAATTTTCTGATTGTAGATGGGAACAGCTGAACATCGGTTTTGAAATGCGTCATACGTTTCCATATGGTGAAATCAGATGTTTTTTAAATGGTGTAGTTTTTTAATGTTATTTACATTATTAAATGAGATTTTTTTCTTTCTTGTTTTATACTATTTTAGATATATTCCACATACTTTTATAATGATAATAATGAAAAGAATTAACCCTAAAAATGTAAAATATCGATTAATATATTTTCCCCTTTAAAACTTGTCTGTGTTCGTATTCAGCTCAATAATATACAACAGTTTATTACAAAATTTGCTCGTGTATAGGGCGCACGTGTGTATAAGGCGCACCCCTAGTTTACAAGTAAAAATGGCGATTTCTTAAAATCTCGTATATAAGGCGCACCATAAATTTGATACGCTAATGAAGAATGACCAAATGAATTTCAGTAAAAAAAAATCGAAACAAACATTACACCAGACCAGAAAGCAAGACGAAAATGCATTTTTTAGACTTCGGTTTGTAAGAGAATGATGGGAAATAGGAATGAGTGACGGTAAAGAGAATTGCTAATTTGCGTTTAGATAATGTCATTAGTTCTGTTGTATTAAAAACTGCAAGAAATGAAATGAATATGCAGAAATACTTCAATTAAGTAACATTTTCCGAGTTTTAATGTCTTCTTTGAATAATGTCTTGTTCAAAAAGTTTCAAAACGCAAACACCTCGAAATAAAATACATAAAAAATGATGATAAACTATGTTTCAGTTCGATTGCTGTTTCTATTGATAATACAGTAGAACCCCGATCCATCGCTTTTCATGGGGTGCGGAGAAAAAAACGATGAATGCGGGAAAACGATGAATACGGGTTAGCATCAAAATAGGAAAAAACACAATATTTATGCCTTACTAATGCATGCAATGTATACAGCGTACTAATAAATATTAATATGTTGCTTACTAAATTGTAAAATAAATCAATCGAAGTTACAGAAAATTAATATTTATTTTTAAAAATAAATATATATTTTTGGTTTTCTGTTCATTTTTTTTAAGTCAAAAAATAAATTTTCAAGATATACAACTCTTTTCTGGTCATTTTCTGCAATTTCATATGTGTATATAAAAGTTCATACAGTTTCAAAAGTCGTAATTGCATCAGACAGAGTTAGAACTATGATGGTTCAGCTTCATCGGCATGAGCGTTATCCTCTGCTTCTTCGCAATTATTTTGATTTTTTGCATTATCAAACATTTCTCCTAAGTTTATGACACCACATGTCGCAAAATCTTGATCAGTGGAAACATAATCGCATCCTATGCTATATACAACCACTCTTCATCCGCATTATTGTCGCCATTATCAACACAAACAACTCAAATGACTTATTTTAGGATAAAAAAAAAGTAATTCCAGTTTGTGTTTCATAGGAATTCGCATGACTTTCAATTTCATTTCGGTGAGGAGAAAAATTTTACAATGATGAATGCGGGAAAACGACTTTTTAAAGAACGATGAATGCGGGTTTCGTTAACATTATTTAAGTATAATTTGTGCAGGGACCGTAAAAACAAAACGATCAATGCGGGAAAACGATGGATGCGGGAACGATAGATCGGGGTTCTGCTGTAACTGAAACCTTTTAACACTTTCGTTGCAAAAAATGTCAATGAGTGACATATAGACTGCTGAGAAACTTTCATCTGAAAAGCGTTTAACTGTTGAGATGCGTCTGCAAAGTTTTCATTAGTATATTTTTATTAAGATTTTTTAATTTTTTTAATCGCAGAATTTCTGTGATTATATTAGGCAAAATTTTATCTTAGACATACTGATGATAAAATATAAAAAAATCCATAGATGATGTTCGCCTCAAAATGAGATATATCCTAGTAGTAGGGGACGAAGAAACGATAGAAATCGGAATTAATTAAGGGAAAGTTGGAAATTATTTTAACCCATTTAGTTTAGATCTAGAATGAATTTACTAAGTTTTCCCACTCGTAGTAATTAAGCGTTAGAAAATATGTACAGATTTCTAGTCGAAAAACAAGTTTTTTTTTTTTTAATACCATAACACTATCTCGAAATCACTGAAACCTTCAAAAACGTTGTCAACACAAATGCTGTAGAGGTTAAAATTCTGAATAAAATGAGTACCCACACTTAATACTTTTGTTGCGTATTAAAGTCACAATTTTATTTCAAAGCACGAGCCCCGTGGTCAGTGAGATGATTTAAAATTAATTAGCGGAAAACTGAATTAATTCCAAATTCAACTCCCCAACCATTGGACTAATATGTTGTATGTCATATGTTCATAATTTTTCTGCGATTTAAAATTTGCAACTACCTTGCCCGGATAGAGAAAAATAAACGTGCCATCCACGGACAGCGGTAGATTTCTGTTCTCCCTGAGAACGTCGTAAAGGTTAAATACATATAAATAAATGGAACGTGTAATAAATTCAAAAGAATTTCCGAATTTTTCGGTAGTTAAAAACAGCCAATCGAATATGTGAATATAATTTTTCAGCGGTCGCTCTGCAATTTATTAGTACGAGCAACACATTTTTCGATTCAGTACTTAAGGTACCGTAAAATGGGGTGAATAGGAACAGCGGGGTGAATAGGAACGAAACTTCCCGGTCACACAAATAAATTCATTATAAATATATGTAATGGATATTTTTAGTTGCCAATTTTTTTATAAGAAGGCAATAACATTAGGAGTTGGGAAATTCAGTTTTGATATGTTGGCAACACTTCTGGGGTATATAAAAAAACTTCAAGAGAATCCTCAAAAACATAATTTTTTCAACGCCTTCAAAACTTTGCATGTAACTACAGTATTTTTCGTATTCTAAACCTAAGAGAGGGGATTTTTAAATAATGATAGACCTGTAAACGATATCCTGCATTAAATTCTACTTATTTCTAAACTACATAATGAAAAAATGAAAAATAGCTTGTAACATCAAAAGTTTAAGATTTACGGGATGAATCGGAACCCGTTTTCTCTCATGATTTATTTTTCTATATAGTAATAGTCTCATGTAATATATGAAAACACATGTATGAATATTTATATTTTGTTTGTTCTAATTACTTGAAGCGTTTAAAGGTGCCAAAAAATTACTTGGTTAAAGAAAAAAGTCAACGCCTAATCCAACAGACATGGAACACACAATAAAATAATTTAAAAATAGCAAATTAGTTATAAAAACTGCACAGAATTATTCTCTGACATCTACAACATTACACAAACATCTCAAAATGAAAAACCAATTAAAAAAGAGAGGGTTGCAAACAGTATTAAGGGCTGGGGATGAGGGCGTATTAATAGACCGTATTAATACATGCAGCAATTGATCAATAGATTCACTTACCTTATGGCTACTAGTAAGGGATAACACAGAACAGGGCTGAATTTGCATTAAATTCTACTTCTAGAATTCGAATATAATTTCTTAAAATAAAATTTAATTTTTCTTGATTTCAAAGTTGTCTTTTAATTTTTAAAAAAGCACATCTTTACTTGTATATAAAATAAAGGCTTGGTTTCACAGTAACTACGTGTTCCTACTCCTGAATAATCATTATTACCTGTTTTTATTAACACTATTAAAATTTGAATCGGAATAAATAAAGATTATAAAATTTGTTCCGATTCACCCCTATCTGCGGGGTGAATCGGAATACCATTAAAAAAATAAATAATACATATATAAACAGTAAAATGTTTCGTTTTTGATTAAAAAGTATGTAAAACAAAACAAGACCGAAGTTTCTAGCAGAAAAATATATATATATATAAAAGTCAGTTGTTGCTTTTTTTTAACGTTAAAGTTGAAAAGTGTTCCGATTCACCCTATTTTACGGTATTAATAATGACAGGTCGGCTAACTATTCAATAAATAGCAGTTAATATAATTAAACTATTACATAGTTAATATTATTTTAATTATTTAATAAAAGAGGCAATTATACAAATCAATTCACAAATTAAAGACTAATTTCAGCATTTCATCTAAACATCCACACCTATGCTTCGCAAAGAACTTTTACAAACCGAAATAAAAAAAATAATTTCAACAATCTGCAAATTAATATTCATCTATTTATATGCAGAACTCAAAAAAAATAAATTACTTGTTTCTTGGCACTGCTTACTAATTTTAAGCATTTTTAATTGAAATCCTTCATGATTTGAGAAGTTTTCACAAAGAAATGGCATTAGGACATGAATAATGCAGCTGCTTGGCGATTAACAGAATTACATCTGTCTTAAGGAATATGTCATTTCAGCGAGAGAACACATACTGTGCGGATTCGTGGCGAATAATTATGTCGCAAAACTGAAAGCTATGCGTGAAGAGCTCTGTAGGGAGTTTTGCGTTTCACTTTGTAATTATAATTAAAATGTTTTAAATAATTTATTTTCATAAAAATTATTCACGGAAAAGTAATTTATAGATGCATTTTTCAAGGAAAATGTGAGAATTTTTTATTTTAAATGACCGTGGGTAGTAAAAACGGAGTTGAAATATCAATTTAGTGCATTAAATTTTAAAGAATATTTCTAATATTTGTAGAAAACACAAAATAAGGATTTAAAATTTATAATTAAAATTATTTTGTCCATTTCAAACTTCAAAATGTTATCACCATTCGAAAGACAACATTTAAATTCTTTAAAATACTAACAATTTCAAGGACGCTATAGTAACACAAACTACTGTACTGAGTACAAAAACTTGATATTTGCAGTCCGCAAATGGTAACTGGTGCCAGTAAAATGCCTGGTGCCAAATGTGGTGCCAGTAAATTTTTAGTTTTCGATTTTTTTAATACACATGAAAAAGAGTTTTTGATTGATTTAAATCAATTGGTCCGTAAACTGCGGTATTAAAAACTTGGTGCACAACTAAGTTTATGGGGGTTTTTTGATCAATGAAAAAAGAAAAATTTCAAGAAAAATACAAAAAATGGTTTATCAAAAGTACGGCCTGTCACTAGCTGCACATTTTTGCCATCTCTCTGATAATAAATGAATACCACAATGATAAAACGATGCGTCTTTGAACAGAAATCATTTAACCAATATATTTTGCACGTTTTCGAAATTAGCCAAGTGTATCCCGATTAAGCCATTCGCAATCGACCAGAACAAGTAATAATCGAAGGGGCCAAGTCTGATAAATATAGCGGGTGCGGTAGTAGGTCCTATTTGAGCCTTTTGGTAGTGACGTGAACGACGGAAATGTACTATTTGGAAAGATAATGTAATAAATGTACTGTTTGTGTTCATTTTTCACTGTTTTTGTTTTGGGGAAAAACACATAGCAGCAACATTTTTAAAAATCTGCATTTTACTAAGTTAAAGGGTTTTCCTTGAATCAAGCAAAAAAAGCCATGTATGATGAGTAAAAACATAACTGTTGATTATTTCATTTAAAAAAATAACTACTCAGGCTCAAACACAAAGTTGAACAATTCTGCTTCAATTGCGATAGAACATTAATGACAATAATGAATATTAAATTATACTTTTATATTGTCAAATAATGTCTTTAAAAGTGTAGATTTATAAGCAAAATATCTTGTCAATGCTCCTTACGTTAAATGTGTATTATCTCTCTAAATATATTCGATTATGTTTGGCTCCTTGACGCAACTTAAGATATTTGTATTATGCTCTTCTCAATCTTTTGCTTTATGAAGCAAAGAAAAAAAATTCTATGATCTTTTAAATTTGTATTTTTACATCTTATACATTTTGTATTCTTGCCAAAAATAACAGCCATATTATTTTCCCTTTATCATGCTTTATCATCTCGGTTCAAATAGAAATTCACCTCATTCTTATGGTTTATGCAATATGTTTCTCTTATCTAAACATTTTATCTTTTCGCGTAAGTCTTATATTTATTTTGCTTGCCGTTAGGTAATCTCTTATAGAAATAACTATTTCGTTTATTGTTCTTCACCTGACATTATGCAAAGTTCTTAATATCATGAATCACATGCATCGTACTTTTCTGTCAATTAAATTTGTAAAGGAAATTATAGAATTACGTGCGATAAGTCTTTTTCTTTTCAAGTATTTAAGAATCTATATGAAAGTATTTCAGATTCTTTGTACTAAAAGAATCTAACAAGACATAACTATAAATACATAAATTATTGACATTAAATTGAATATTTTCAACATTTCTTATCGACTTTTGATAGGAATATTACAGGAATAAATGGTTTATTCCATTTACAAACTGATGTCATGACTCCACTTAATTCCTTTCTGGATTTTTTTTATTTTTATTTTTATTTTTATTTATTATTATTAATTTTTTTTACATTTGATTATAAATTGAGAAAAGTACAGAATCTTAAATGAAATTTTACGTTATCACCATTAAACTTTTAAATTCTGTATTGAAACTCTAAACACAAACTTATTTTAGACTCCTAAAAGAGAGAGTGTTTTTCACATTTAACGTGGTATAAAAATGTTCTGGCAATGAAAGCCAGATCGTGCACTGAATCAGAGTCTGGTTTTCGCAAAATCAAATGGAAAACCTGAGTAATATGGATGAAATTAACATAATGAGCAACGGTTTATTCAAGAAAGTCAAATTATTTCCTAATTGTTTTGCAATATTTTTCGAATAAAAATGATCAAAGAAGCATTTTTATGTTAATTTTTTTTACAATAAAATATGACTGAACATTGAAACAACATTTGATTACCGTTTACATAATATCTGGGCAATATATTCTTAATTTCAATTTAAATAGAAAGTTTTAAGATTAAAAGAAAAAAGGCTGTTTCAAACTTACACATGCTATAAACTTTATAAGTACATCGTTATTCAAGACTTAACATTATTTTATAACACTTTTAAGAGTAAATTACTTAAATCTCTACATACAGGGTGTTTTGCTACCAGACCGACAAACTTTGAGGGGTGATAATAGACATGAAGACAAACATTATTAAATAGGAAAACATGGGGCGCAAACGTCTTCCGTAGCAGCTAGAAGCCATTAAATTTTAAGGTCCAAAACTTCAAACGATTATAAAAAAACGGAAAAAAGGGTGGATTCGTTTGCGATTTTCGCTAAAATCATTCTCTATATCACGATTTGTTTGTAAAAAAATTTAAACGTTATGATCAAAAATTGTCGATAGAGAGCGCTTTAGACTTTAGAGTAACAAACAACTACTTTTTACCCTTATTTTGTGCACGGGGTTGAAATTATTCTAAAGTTTAGACTTTAACTTAAATTTTAATCCCAAAATCGGAAACATTAAGATCGGGTAACTAGGGAAAATTGAACTGTGAACAGAGGAGGAAATTTTAAACACCCATAAACATTATACAAACTGATCGATTTTGTTGCGGTTTGCGTATAAGTCATTCCCTTGGTAATTATTTTATTCAAAATGACTTACAGCTCTTGTGTTTCCATTTTATATAGAGGGCACTTCCGACACATCTCCGACATTTCAATAGCATTACTCCTGGGTTTTTTACTATCAAGCCAACATACTTCCAGGAACTGTTAGAGATGCAAAGCGACTCGGAGTCACATAGGAATGTAACGTTGAAAATGCCTTTTTAGTGAGTTGTGGTTAAAAGAAGCAGAGAAAAAAGCAACGGAAACAGTCAGTGAAACAGATAGACGTAAATGTGACAGAAAACAATTTAGTTATAGGCTTTACTACAAAAGGTGTCCGAAATTACGACAAGAAGTAATCGGGCATGCCTGACAGCAGTGCCGCATGCAATTCCTCACGCTTTCAAAGATTTCTGGCATCTTGGATAGCTTTCTGGCAGCTACAGAAATTCAAGCTGAGAGGTCTTCCACTGACGGTACGGGAGTCTCATACATTCAACTTTTCCTTTGACCCCAGCAGAAGAAGTCCATAGAGATTCAGATTCAGATTGAGCCCGGGGGGGGGGGTCTACCAATTGGTTTGAGCTCAACTAGCCCCACCCAGCATGGTTATTTAAAAAAAATACAGAGCAATTATACAGTAATAAAATAAAGGTAGGTAACAAAAAGTAATTGATATAACGAAGTAGGTGCGACGATCTGACAGGCCAACGAACCGGGCCATCACTACCTATCCACCGCTGTCCATATGTCACGTTGAGGTCTCTGCAAACATTGTTGGTAAAATGTGGAGGAACCCCATCATGCTATAGAGTGGCGCAACGAAAGAGGAATGTGTGATTTTACCAGAAGTTACGATAGAACGAGTTGTAGAAATATCAAGTTGTTTTTTTCTCTGGTTATTTTAACCCTAACTCCTAAAAAAAGTATTTCCGACGTTACATTATAGTATGATTCCGAGTCGTCTTTGCATCCCTAACACTTCCTGGAAGTATGTTGATCTGGTAGTAAAACGTACAGGAGCAATGCCATTGAAATTTTGGATGTGTCGGAAGCGCCCTCTATAAAAAATGGGGACACTAATGATGTAGGTCATTTTGAATAAAATAATTACCAAGGGAATGACCTACACGCAAACCGCAACAAAAACGATTAGTTTGTCAAATGTTTATGAGCGTTCAAAATCCGCTCCTCTGTTCACAGTTTATTTTTCGCTAGTTACCCGATAACAATGCTTCCGATTTTGGGCTTAAAATTTAAGTTAAAATCTAAACTTTAGAATAATTTCAACCCCGTGCACAAAATAAGGGTAAAAAGTAGTTGTTTGTTACTCTAAAATCTAAAGCGCCCTCCATCGACAATTTTGAAATGTAACCTTAAAAATTTTTTACAAGCAAATCGTGATGTAGAGAATGATTTTAGCGAAAACCGCAAACGAATCTACCCGTTTTTCCGTTTTTTATAATCGTTTGAAGTTCTGGACCTTAAACTTTAATGGCTCCTAGCTGCTACGGACGACGTTTGCGCCCCATGGTTTCCCATTTAATAATGTTTGTCTTCATGTCTACTATCATCCCTCAAAGTTTGTCGGTCTGGTAGCGAAACACCCTGTATAGAACTGATTATGTGATTCAAAGTAAAATAGATTACCATATGTCATCATATTGAAAAACTCCTGTTCTCTTTTTTCTCTTTCATTAAGGGGGGGGGGTAAAAATGATTCTTTTTAATCACTTTCTGATACTACAACTTATAGGAAATATTTTCGGAATTTTAGGGGACGATTCTCTGTATTTGTTTTTTTTTTAAATCTCTATTTTACTCATGTATCAAACTTTAGTCGCGTTTTTCCCCAAAAAATATTAAGACTGTATTGAAAATTTCTCAAAAACCTTCGAACCGATTTCGCCCAACTTTTGCGCACTTCAATTAAATACTAAATACTAGATCCTGAACGAAAGATTTCTTTTCAATTGCAACTTATTTTTTAACTAAACAAAATGAACAATTTTTGGCCAAAATAAGGTTTTAATCAGTTTTTTATTGTATTTTCACCAAAAATTCAAAAATGAATATTTTGTTTAATTCCTTCGTTCAAATTAAAGATAAACTTATGTACTAAAGAAATCCCTTTGTTTTTTTTTAATTTCAGATAAAGCAATCATGAGTTATCCATACTAACTTTTGTTTGAGGTGACTTGGTTCTCACTAACGCAGGCTGAATTTTCAATATTTTTATGAATATATAGCAGAATATTCCTTAAAAAAGGCTTAATAATGTACCATAAATTTTAAAATATTCATAAATAAGATACTCTGTAAATAAAACGCAAAAATATCCCTTTTTTATTACCTTTGACCATTGTCTTCCCTTAAACAATAAAAGAGACGTTTCACCCTTGAAATAGTAACAAAAGTAAAGTGGGTACCATATGAATAACAGTAAAAAGAAAATTTCTGTGTGATAGTTCTTGTCTTTATGTTAATAGTCATAAATTGGCCTTAGGTTTCACAATTCTTTTATGTGTCTTCAAGGAGCTGAGCTTATAAGACGCAATAAATCTGCGAAACTAAAATACAACTGGAGTCATGTACTATTAGTTCTATCTTTTAGTTATGCAATGAGCATTTTATAGTAAGAGCACCCCTAAAGAGTTTGAACTTTCTCCATATTACCTTCATTTCTTCAACTTGTCATGTTATATGTCTGTTGCACTATTTTTAGTACACACAACCTAAAAGAATGTTTCTTTGTGTTAGTATGCTGCCACTACCTATATATATCTACATGATATTGGGCATGTGGTGAGAAGGATTTAAAAAAAAAAAAAAAAAATTAAAGTGAATCGATAAAAATTAGCAAATATTTATTTACACATAAAAAAAACAATATTTACAATTAAGAACTGGAATATTGATGATCCTGTCAGACATTAATTAAATGTAGCAAATATCTTCTGCTTACTGTGTTACTTATTAAAATCCTGTATAACTCTTACACTAAGCTATCGATATAGATTTGCCGTAGGATGGCATTTACACTGGCTACATACGCCAAGGGTCTCAAACTCCTGTAAGCACCTCCAATACACGTTTCAATCAAACGCTATAACTGAACATTGCCCTAATTAAAGCATATGGAAATTCTCACCGGCACTTTTCTGTGACTTTCATTAATTTGCTAGATAGCTTATAAGACTCTTATGTTTCCCTTACCTCAGAAATTCATTTTTAATGGCAAGACGAATTTCAATCCATTCATACAATGCGTTTTTTCATCCAATACTATCTAGCTAAAAATATCTCAGAACAACTTCCAGATAAGAAAAAAAATGGTATCTTTAAAACCCCAAAATACTCAGAAGGTGACATGGATAAAATATATAAATAAATAGGTAATATTATATAACAGTAATTCTAAATAGTATCTGCTCAGCAAAGCCTCATAACCCCGACTTTAGTGCAAAATATGCCATTTAGGTGTTAATTTTCCGTAAACATATAGTAACACTTTAAACATATAGAAGGAGAATTCAACAGTTACTTTGCAGTTTCTTCGGATTTCTTACTACATACATATTTCATGGTGTCTGAACATCATCTACTGACATCTCTAATGGACCGCATACTAATAAGATTACTAAAAACATTTACACAATTTGACATTGACATTACTTTGAGGCCTATAGTAGCTATGGCTTTCGCCTTGAATGCGATAAACTCTTTTTTTTTTCTTTTATGCCTGTGATTCTACTCCTGTCTCCAAACTCAATTGTAAATGCATGCTAGTTTCGTTTTTTGACATTAGTCAACAGACCTTACCACTCAAAGCATTACTTGTTAGTTGAATATGAGATTGACAGCATTACTTTATCGTCTTTTTCAAAAGCTTTCTTCTTTCGATCTCAAGTTATAAGGACATGTCTTTCAGTCTTGTTGCACTTCGGATGGCGATTTTGCCTTACTTGCGACTCTTTCTAAGCATACCTTAAGTTTTTTTTTTTATACTCATGAGTTAAAATAGTATCTATTTGTGCTCACTTATTTTCTTCTGTCAATTTATCTTTATAGTTCAATAAATCACTTACAGTATAATAATCCCCTTTAACCCCTTAACTGGTTTGCCCGAACGCCGTTCGGGCAAGACGAATTTTCTTATTTCATCATTTAAAGCTTTTTGAATCGACTATTATTTTTATGAAAATTTTCATACTACTGAAAGGCGTAAATGTTTAGACTAAATTTTACGAATATTTTAAACAACGACTTCACAGTGACGTCACCATGCTTTACGGGATATTTGTAGTAAATTTAATAATAATTTTTTTCTCTTTTTTGTTAAAATTTTTATCTAATGTATATATATTTTTAATTCATAACAAGCGAATAACACGGCATAAAATGAAAGAAATGCTATCATGCTGCTTGGGTCTTTTCGGCATAAAATAAAAAAAGTACTATCACGCTGCTTGGATATTTTCGGCATAAAATAAAATAAGTGCTATCGAGCTGGTTGGATCTTTTAGACATAAAAAAATATAATTTGGCATAAAATAATACTATAACGCTGCTTGGGGTTTTACAACAGTGTTTTTTCAAACCTCTTGCACTGAAGCGGTTAATCCAATGATACAAAAAGGACACTTGCAAACTTACGAACTAGAGGTCTGCACGGGCCGGAATTTCCAGGCCCGGCTCGTTGTAAAACTCAAAATTCGGCCCGGGCCCGGCCCGGCCCGTACAGAAATCAGTGAAAACAGGCCCGGCCCGGCCCGTTTTGGCCCGTTACAATTTCTACGATTTCCAAAAAAATCAGATTTTTTTCATATAATTAAGATTTCTTTAAAGAATACTGCATACATATCTATGGAATAGTTTTACAGTATATTTTACAGGAAATACACATTAGCAACATTAGTGATTACTAAGATTCTTAGGCTTTCAACAATCAAATAAAGATTCATCAAAAAATTAATATGGCTTAGAATAAAAGTAAAAAAAAAAGAAAGTTAAAAACATCGTAACTTTTGAAGCTGTTTAATAAAAGAAGATTCATAAAAATATTTCTATATCATTTCATTAAAGATTTTAAATCCAAATTCATTCGTTAACTCAAATATGCGCCTTTCTGATACATTTCTAAATTCATTTTTTTCTCAGAAACGCACAGCTGGTACCTTTATTCAGAAACTATATAATCAAGTGGCATTATCCGTTTTTTGATACAAGCAATTTAAGAATACTGAAAGGAAATAAATTATTGTTATAGTTAGCATTTTCAATAGAATTTCCGGAAGCTATAGCATGGGAAGGGAGAAAAACCTGCAACTATTTGAGAAACTATTGTACCTGAACAAATTTATGCAAGTATTTTATTCATTAAAAATGAAAAATACTATTCGATTCCAAATGCCTTCAATAGTCAGGCTTATCACTTTTATATTTTTACAATTAAAAATTAATCTGAAAATGTATCAAACTTTCGCGTTATTGAGAAATTAATTTAAAAACCATCAAACTTTCGCGTTATTGAGAAATTAATTTAAAAACCATCAAGAAGTATATATCCAAAGATTAATCTAACATAAGTTTTTTATCTCTGTTAATTATTCTACAAATCATGTTGTCTGCCCTACAGATCTTGAAAACAATTAAGTCTTGTTCCGGTCCGGCAAGTCTATATGTAGAAAAATAATGCAAACTTGATCTCGGCCCGGTATGAGTCAGCTAAAAATATATTAAAACGGGTTACACACAATTTAACTGTCCGATGCCGATCTCACACTATACAAGTTACATTTTGATATTGATGCTGTCAAACTAGTATGGCTCGTGACGCACATTTATATTTATTCTCGTTAAAACCATTTGCGATGAAAATAGATCATATTTTATCGTTTCCACTAAAACCTTCAAAACGGGACGGCAGGCCCGAAAATTTTTTTATCGGCCCGGCCCGTATGGCCCGTTCAATTTTTTTGCCGGCCAAGCCCGACCCGGCCAGTTGAGAAAACTATTCTAATTCTGCCCGCCCGGCCGGGCCCGTTAGAAAATTTGAAACGATTCCGCCGGGCCGGGTACGGGCCACGGGCCAAGCCCGGGCCCGTGCACACCTCTAACGAACAGGTAGACATTTTGTAAAAACATGTTTTATGGGATTTCTGAGACCTAAGACGTTTAAATTTGTTAAAAACCGGAATTCGAAAAAAAAGATAATAATTTTTCTTTATAAAAACGAAAACAAAAAAATAAAAATGAAATTATCTATGTTATGGTATATTGTTAGTTACCTTATTATAATCCTAATTTTATTGTATTAAAACGCAAGGTGAATTGTGATATCTCGTATTACAAAATGTTTTCTAAAAATTACTTTACCAGCCGAAGAAAATAGAACTGTGTCGTTTAAAATGAAACAAGATAAAAGATTTTTTGAAGGTGATTTTACATTTAGATTCCATAACATTTATTAACTTTTTTCTTGATTTTCTTTTCCTTGGAAATATTCACTCGGATAATTTTCCTTATTTGTCTTGTTTATACACGGTAAAAAAAGTGGTATGAAAGTATTGAAAAAAAAATATTTTCGCCATTCGTTGACGCTTTTTTAGATAAAAAGTGTCTAGTTGCTTTTCAATCATCCAAGCGCTTTTATTGGATGGACGCAATTATAGTGAAGGTAACTTTATACTAGATTGACATAGCAATCTCTTCAGCAGTATTTACACTTAATATGTTTTGACAAATAATTTGGTATTGTATTTCTTTAAAAAAGAAAACAACAAATTACGGGAGCCGGGAATTTCTTTATTTTTATTTTTAAGCAATAATAATACATTATAGAAAAATCCTTTACTTCTATGAAGTAATATATTAAAAGGAATTTGTTACAAATAAAATACTGGAAACTGAAGAGATAATTCATAAAATAATTTATCATCTATATTATTTCTGTTGTCCTCAACACGCCTGTTTTTTAATCTAATATGCAGAGTACGATGAAAAACAACGTGTCATTGAATAGGATTTTTTACTTGCTCTTAACATAGTATACAGACATTTTTATCATATGTTAGGTTAAGTATAGTCTATCTCATAAATTTAAGCACTCTGCAAATCTGGTTTTAAATGATTCAAGAAGAAAATATTTTATGCTAATTTACAATAAATGACAATTAATCAAAATAAATAAAATAAGCCATTTTGGATGGTTAAAATAAAAAATATATTTATTTTTATTTAGTTTATCTTTTTCTTGAAGAAACGCTGTCTCAAAAGTTTAAGCACTTTATGCAATTCTTTTTCGAAACACGGGATTAGTCGTGTGTAATGACGGTGTTTGACATCATATTGTACTTTTATAAAAGTATAAAAGGTGGAGAAATTATTTCCTCTTGTTTTAAAAAAGCCGAAGAGAATGACTTCACAAAATGTAAGATTTTTAAATTTTTTAAATTGAAATCGTAAAATAAAGCTGTTTCTGAAATTGAAAAAGTTTTAAATCGATCAAAGCGATGTATATGTCAAGTACTCCTCTAGAAATGGTAATTTTAAACATAAACCAAGATGTGGACGACCACATATGACAACTGTTCAGACTGATCTGAGAATAAGGAAATTAGTATCTAGACAAAATATGTCCTCATACGGCAGATTAAAAATAATCTCAGTGTACAGGTGTCCAAAGACACTGTACATAGACGTATTAAAGTGTGTGATTACATCATACGAAAGAAAATGGCTCGCAAACTGTCTCTCAAATTACATTCTAATCAGGCAAGAATGAGCTGGGCTAAAAAAACCATGACCTACGAGGACAAAGGGCTTACTGCTTTATTCAGCGATGAGAAAAAATGGAATTTATATGGCCCTGATGGTTGGAACGCGTATTGGTTTGATTTACGAAAGAAACCAAGGGCATTTTCCAGCAGACGCTAAGGCGGTAAAACTGTTATGGTTTGGGGGGGGGGGGGGCATTTGGATTCAATAGCCAGACCTCTATGGCTTTTCTAAAAGGAAGACAAGAATGAAAAATGTATTAATAGACGTTAAACCAACATTTGGTTCCATTCGGCGACATTTTTCGGGGGTCCTGAATGGATTTTTCAATTAAAAATGCCTTAATCCACGTATCAGATTCTAAAAAACTTTGACTTTCTCCAAAAAATTTAAAGTTCTTGACTGGCGAGCTTTAAGTCCAGACTTAAACCCGATTGAGAATGTCTGGGTTATTTTAAATCACAAGGTTTACGGCAATGGAAAGCAGTATGACTTTATTTAAGAACTCCAAGAGGCCATTGAGAATGCTTGACACTCTTTGCCACCATAAACCCTACAAAAAATAATAATTTCGATGGGCGCACGTTTATTTGAACTAATCCGAAATCCCGTAAAAATAATTTTTAACCAAAAGTTCTGTAAAATTTATAAATCTGGTTGTTTTTGACATTGTGCATAAACTTTTGAGACAGTTTTTTTAAACATTTTTTAAATTATATTTTTTTACAATTATATAACTTATTCTTTTCTACTTTTGATATCATTTATTTGAATAATGTTGTGAAATCTACAAATAAAAAAAGTTATTCATTCTAACTTTGTGTAATTCTTTGAAAATCGAAATTTTATGCTTGTGCTTAACTTTTGAGAGAGACTGTATATTCATAAATATTATTTCTTATGTCAGAATCCCTTTCTCTAGGTAAATACAAAACGCACCATGATGAACGGCCATTATACGATACTTTTCTTTTACATAATTTTGACATAGTACACTCATATTTAGTTTAAAAAGTTGTTTGATTAAAAAAATAATTGCTAATAATTATAAATTAATGAAAAATTTATCTTATAAATTTGATGCATCAGCAATTGACTGGAGTTTGGAAGAAGTGTGTATGTTAAAATTTCGAGAAATTGGGAATTTCTACATTGTTTAATTATATATAGTGCAATCTGATTTAATTTAATTTAATTTTTTAATCTGTATTTCTGCATGCTGAACATACAACAACTATCAAATCTCTAAAATTTAGCCCTACAAACACTTACCTATACTTTAATTATGGCCACATGGTATTTTTGATATCTAGAGAAGTATAACAATGTAAGAAGTAAAAAAAAAGGTATAAAAATGTGAGAAGAAGTAAAAACAATGGGTACTTTTCTGTTAGCAGGCGCCAGTGTTATATATACAGGGTGTTTCGCTACCAGACCGACAAACTTTGAGGGATCATAGTAGACATGAAAACAAACATTATTAAATCGGGAACCATGGGGCGCAAACGTCTTCTGTAGGAGCTGGAAGCCATTAAAGTTTGAGGTCCAAAATTTCAAACGATGATAAAAAAAGGAAAAGATGATCGATTCGTATGCGGTTTTCACTAAAACATTCTTTATATCACGTTTTTCTTAGAAAAAATTTTCAAAGGCTATGTTCAAAAATTGTCGATAGAGGGCGCTTTAAACTTTAGAGTAACGAACAGTTACTTTTTACCGCTATTTTGTGTATGGGGTTGAAATTATTCTAAAGTTTAGACTTTAACTTAAATTTTAAGCCCAAAATCGGAAACATTGGGATTAAATAACTAGCGAAAATTAAACTGCAAATAGAGGGGGAAATTTTAAACGCTCATAAATATTGGACAAACAAATCGATTTTGTTGCAGTTTGCGCGTAAATCATTCCCTTGGTAATTATTTTATTCAAAATGACGTACAGCTTTGGTGCCCTCATATTTTGATAGAGGGCGCTTCCGACACATCTCTGACATTTCAGTGGCATTACTCCTGTGTGTTTTACTACCAGACCATTATACTTCCAGGAAGTGTTAGGGATACAAAGACGACTTGGAGTCACATAGGAATGTAACGTTGGAAATGCATTTTTTACACGTTACGGTTAAAGAAAGCAGAGAAAAAAGTAACAGAAACAGCAGAGAAAGAACGACACGTTAATGTGACAGAAAACAGTTTATTTAAAGGTTTTACGAGAAAAGGTGTTCAAAATTACAACCAGAAGTAGTCCGGTATGCTTGACAGCGGCGTCACGTGGAATCACTTGGCGTCACTTTGAAAGTTTCCTGGCATCTCTGATAGTTTTCTGGCAGCTACAGAAATACCAGCTGCGAGGTCTTCAACTGATGGTAAGGGAGTCTCATACACCCAATTTTCTATTTGACCCCAGCAAAAGAAGTCCATACATGATAGCTCCGGCGATCTGGCAGGCCAATGAACCGGGCTACCACGAACTATCCACCACTGTCCATATGTTACTTTGAACTGTCGGTAAACGTCATTGGTAAAATGGAGAGGAGCCCTATCGTGCTGTTCATCGTTCAAATACTTCATTCTGCTACCTTTCGAACCGGTTCGCGAATGATCACTTCAAAGTGATCTTTGCGCAGGCGCATTACAGTTTAGCGCCATCTACCATCGTTGTCAAACTTGCCGGACTGCTTCTGGTCGTGATTTCAAACACCTTTTCTAGTAAAACCTTTAAATAAACTGGTTTCTGTGACATTAACGTGTCGCTCTTCTCGCACTAACGTGTCTCTCTGTTTCTGTTACTTTTTTCTCTGCTTCCTTTAACCGTAACTTGCAAAAAATTCATTTCCAACGCTACATTTCTATGTGATTCCAAGTCATCTTTGTATCTCTAACACTTCCTGGAAATATGATGGTCTGGTAGTGAAACACCCAGGAGTAATGCCTTTGAAATTTCAGAGATGTATCGGAAGCACCCTCTATCAAAAAATGAGGGCACCGAAGCTGTACATCATTTTGAATAAAATAATTACCAAGTTAATGACTTACACATAAACTGAAACGAAATCGATTTGTTTGTCCAATATTTATGAGCGTTTAAAATTTCCCCCTCTGTTCACAGTTTAATTTTCGCTAGTTACCCGATCCCAATGTTTCCGATTTTGGGCTTAAAATTTAAGTTAAAGTCTAAGCTTTAGAATAATTTTAACCCCATGCACAAAATAACGGTAAAAAGTAGTTGTTCGTTACTCTAAAATCTAAAGCGCCCTCTATCGGCAATTTTGAACATAACCTTTAAAATTTTTTTCTAAAAAAATCACGATATAAAGAATGATTTTAGTAAAAACCGCAAACGAATCGATCCTTTTTTCCGTTTTTTATCATCGTTTGAAATTTCGGACCTTAATTTTTAATGGCCCCCAACTCCTACAGAAGACGTTTGCGCCCCATGGTTTCCTATTTAATAATGTTTATCTTCGTGTCTACTATCATCCCTCAAAGTTTGTCGGTCTGGTAGCGAAACACCCTGTATATACATATATACATTTATGCATATACACATATGTATCATAGGCTTTTAATTAAGAATCACAACCACCTGTAATTAAGAATCACAACCATCTGTACCGTATGTCCATTGTAATGGACATGTCATTTTGCTCTCATTTTGGCTAAACTATAACCGGTAACAAAATAAAACTACTTCCAATCTTAAGATGATCTTACAAGCATTATATAAAAAAATCACTGACACATTAGAAGGAATTATTCATAAAAATCAAAACAAAAAGAATACTCAAGTTTTTGCATACCAAAGTCTGACGCCAATTTAAAAAAAAGCAAGTTGTAAAGATCTGTTGACTGTTGCCAAACCTAAAACCGCAAAGATGTCAAAAAGATTAGTTATTCATCTATTCATGGAGCAAGTTTTAACTCTCTTCAGCTAGAGGATTAAAAGAGATAAGGTTTTAAAATGTATGCCCATTGTAATGGACACCAGGTCTGAAAGGGTTAAAACAATTTTCTATTTTAATAGGTATAATTGTATGGTAATCCTATTGTAGTGTCGATGATATTTTCATGTATAAGACAGGATTCTATTGTAAACATAATTTATTTTACTAGGGTTTACTGCAATTTTATGCCCCAATTTGGATTTTTATGTCACTTTTTTTGGCTATGACAATTTTTTTTTGTCACAGAACCTAGCAATTCTGTTTATAACTCTCGTAAGTTTCAAACTAACCGGAATATTAAACTGGACAGATATAGCAATTGATTTGGTTGCTAAAACGAATCATTATTATCTTATTAATTAAATAGTTTCCGAAAAAATAGAATACTATCAAAGAAGATTTTTCAGAATAAAAAACTATTTTAATAGAATATAAAATTTAATAACAATTAGAGAAATTTTAATAGAGCATCCTATCAGTTTAAACCATATATATAATACTGAAAAAACATCTTTTTTAGAAATACATGACCATATAAGCATGCGAATAGAATCTCTCGATTTCCAGTATTAAGCCTTAAAAATGAAGCTGTCTTGGCTATTGAATGAAATATGTCAACAAGCATTTTTTGCAGTGAAATTCAAAAACTAAAGACAAAAATACCAAAAAACGATTTGTGTTACAATAGATATATCGTTTTCTAAACTGAAACAATGGCATCTTTTTTACATCTAATTTGAAAAAATAACGAAATTAAGGTTTCTTTCATCCAGCATGTTTATTCGTTTCTTAAAATATCTATTTCAGTTCAGAAAAAAACTGCATATGTTCCTGTATTAATTCGGCATGAAGTCATTGTCACTGTTTTTTATTGCAAAGAAAAAAATAAAAAATCTTTATCCATTCTAAGTGTGTAATCGTCTTGAGCCGTATAAAGTTACAGCCATATTCATTATTCTAACTCGCTTTTTATTTTGTGAGGATTTATACGTTTAGAAGAACGGTATCTTTTATTATATAATTTTTAGGTACTTTTAGGTATAATTTTTCCGTACTTAAAAAGTAAAAACGAACCAATTATAAGATCATTCCTGCACCTATCTGTTCGTCTGTCACAGCTATTTTACGCCTAACCTAAGGAACGTGAAAAGTTTGAATTGTGGTAATAAAGGTTATTGAGCGACATATGTATAGATTATTAACTATTCTCAAATAATTTTAAGAAAAATGTAGAGGGGCTAAATAGATTGTTTGAAAAAAGTCTTTTTTCTGTGTATCATGTGTGGTATCGCGTAAACCAAAAAAGAAAAAAAAATGTGTCTTTGAATTTTACACGTTATATTTTAAGAGCTACTGTCGAAAATGTAACGCAAAAATATGTTCCCCTCCCTCTATTTTTTTGATATCCTGAAACTATATTTTCATGTGTTTGTTCATTTAAATAAAAGGATTTTATGAAAGAGAGGTTCGCACACTCCTTGGAATTTCCAAGGACTCTGGCACCAGTACTAAAAATAAGAAAATTTACATTTAATTTTTAAACCACAACATTCGTAATCCCCACCTTCATTCACAGATTTTACGATTATTTTTCTGCAGTGAAACACTTTGAAAATATTCTTAAAATTTAGTGGAAGAACTGTGCGCACCCTGGGAAGTGGGAGTTCGCCTTTCTTTGAAAAGTCTCCTAGGTAAATACCAAAATATTTTTAAATAAATTGTTTCATGAAAATCAATAATGTAAAAGCAAACTAAAATTTATTTCACTTCAGGCAGATAAAGTTCCGATTGAATATTACCTCCAAATGAATCCTCTTTGATTTGGAGGTGGATTTATAAGAATTTATATTTAGGAAGAAATGTATAATTTTATCGTGCCATTTTTAGAAACTTTTAAACTGCAAAAACATAGAGTCGTTTTGAGATAAAATGTTTTACTCATTTATCGCTCTGCGTAAAATATTTTCATGTCATTTTAACTTCTGAAGGTCTTCTGATTACAAAGTTTTGTTAAACAAATACAATTTTTTTTATATATATATAACTGTCCCCTTTTTTTGTCCATAAATTGGTTGAAATGGTTAAGACTTGAAACATAATTGAATACTGGTAGACTATTTCATGCCATGAATAATTAAATGTGCAAAAATAAAAGATTGTTTTTTTAGTGCATAACAATGTAGCACATTTTTTATTAGATAAAATGAATCTTAATATTTTGTTATTCCAGTATTAAAGTCAGATGATGTTGTTTTGAAAATAAATATGTTAAATATCATGTATTTTAAAAAACACGTTTTGTAACGATATATATTTTATCAGAATTTTTTCTCTAAATTAGGATGCCATTAAATCCTTATAAAAAACAATAAAAAAATAAAGCATTCTGATTTATTTTATACAATATTTTTAATGTTTACTTCAGAACGTTTTTATTTCACTTTCAGAAACAGTATATGCTTCACTGCCAATTTGATACAAGATATTTTTCACTGTTTTATGTTTCAAAGAGAAACAGAATAACTTACTACCGATTCCCTGCTTATATCCTGCCTTCAGTCAGATAAATTTCAGACTGCACGTATCGCATTTCATTTCGAGGATGATTTTTGAGAATTTATGCTGTTGGAAGAACGGGAAGTTTTCACTGTGCAATTTTCGAAAAGCAAAACATTGAACTATAAGAAGAAAGATTTATTTCGAGGACTAAAACTATATGAATCAATAGATGGAATTTATTATTATGAATGAAATCTTCATGGACGAACTACAGATTCGCGTTAACATTTTTCATAAATAATTAAGAAATAAATATTATGCCATGAAACGAAAATTTTGCAACATTTGCAAAATACTGTAAAACAATATGTTACCAATAATCACCTTGTGCTAATATACTAATTTTAGTTGCTAACAGGTATAAAAAAAAACTTTAAAAACAGTAAAATATGTTTATTCGTCTGATAGGTTGTTCTGATTCTACCCGAGTGGTTTTCAAAACAAACAAATAAAAAATATTCCAAAATTGCAGGGTCTATGAAACGCGATCGTTCAATCTTCCACATATTCTTTGATTTAATGCACGTTATTTTTTTAGAATTTACTTGGATTTTCACTATATTTTCTAAACCATTGAGTAGCTCGAGCCATACTTTTGGTAAGTTAAATGATGCTGCATCGTTACCTATTGAATTTTGATGTTTTACAATTTTAATGCTTTCTCTTATAATGAATGGTTAGCATTGACATGAGAGAAAAATGGTCTTGCTTCCATTGAATTTTATTTAGATGGTTTCTTCGGGATATAATCTGTATAGGGATGTTTTTCCGCTTATATTTAACGTCATTTACATTTTCTTTTTTTCCATATTTAAATTTCTTAGCTCGAGCCGTACTTTTGGTAAGTTAAATGATGCTGCATCGTTACCTATTGAATTTTGATGTTTTACAATCTCAATGCTTTCTCAATGCAATCTCAATGATTTTTATTTAGATGGTTTTTTCGGGATATAATCTGTATAGGGATTCTTGTCCTCTTATATTTAACTTCATCTATATTTTCTTTTTTTTTTCTATACTTAAATTTCCTACTATCCATACCAATTTAGTAATCAGAATTAATATATTACCATATTTGTATTTTTTTTTCCTGTACATGGTATATAAATTGATAAATAGAGAGTGCTTAATATGCTAAAATTAGTTATGAAAACGTATAACACCACCAAAAATTAACCTTCAGTAATTCCCACAAACGGATGAATATATAATATATACAGCGAATAATTGCATACAGTGTACATTATCTAGAGAAATTATTTATGTCCATAATTAGAATAACAGTCAATTCTCAAATAAAATAAAATAATACAACTGAAAAAAACTTTTGTCAATTACCACCCATAGATTACTCTATCCACTTCTTTTCGTAACTCTGCGTATGAATTTCTTTATATTTAACAAATATTTATTAGTACACTAAGCATACTTCAGCCAAAAAAGCGTAAGTTTTATTTAGAAAAATATTCTTAACCAGTTCACGCTTATTTACAACAATGCTCATATGTTATTTTGTCTATCCCAAGAATTTGTACACACCAAGTAGAGAGCAAAAGTTTAATTAAAGTTTAAAACGCATATCCAATCCAGCATTATTACTCACAAATAGTGAAACACTATTTTTTTTAATGTGCAATAAAAGAATTCTCACAATGCTAACCAAGTGTAAAACCTACAGAATGAAACATGTCCAAAACAGGAATCAAACCCGGTACCCTTAGAATAATGCTCAAAATTCTCCAACTTTTAAGCTACGAGGACTATGCACAGCTTAGCATTTCTCACACCCATATACATATTGGTAATGCTGCAACTGCAGTCCAAAATAGAATCGTCTTTATGAGCACACAAACATGCAGCGTAAAATGAGATATAAACAAACCCAGAATCGATGAACACACATGTATTCAATAATTTCAAACGAAATTTCATTGCTGATAATTAATTGAAATATTAATTAAAAATTATATAAAAAACTTTTGCTGGTAAATAATCAATAGATGCATATCATATTCTGTTTTAATTTCATAATTTTGTATGAGTTCTACTATTTATGCAAATGCTACTGATAGCAATCACAGCAAATTAGTAAAAGTAGGTAAACAAAGTTATCGTAACGCGTTTATCAAAGCTAATTGTCTACGCCACTTCCAAACAGTTTAACTTCTAATACTAGTTAAATTATCTTCGAAAGTTTTGCATTTAGCATCCGCAAAGTTCAGAAAGAATTTGTGTATAAATTAAGTATATAGAACAGACGTTAAAACTAGCAAAGGAAACAAAGGATAGAAGAAAATTAATTTTATCGTAAACTGATTAACAAATAACTTACGGAATAATTAAATTCAGACTCGTTAATTGAATATATTGGCTTTACATACAGATTTTATAAAATGTATTTATCTACTAACTACATTTAGCCTGACTTAATATTAATGCTATATAAAAGATACAATAAAATGTAAACAAAAATCATGAATCACCTCTAATAAACATATTAATGCAACTTATTTAACCTATGAAACTATAATGTTGTCGGAATAATTTTGTTTACTGACGTTAACTCTTTCGAGCGCCTATCTGATTAGGACTCCTTATTATCTTCAATTTTTGTTTGATGGCCCGTAGTTAATAGATGAATAACTTGTTTGTATATTCACGTGAAAACAATTTTGTTATTAAAAAGAAAATATTATTATTTGCGCTTTCTTGCAAATGTTAAAACGATCATCTCGAAATGTGAAATTATTTTACCATGTAAATGCATTTTTAAATTTAAATTGTTTGGCAGAGTTATAATTTCACCATTTTAAATCTGACATAAAATCTTTCATTTATTGCTTTTAACGAATGTGAATGAACTTATTATTTTGAACATTTCTTTCTTTTCAGAGATTCACGTGTAAATAGAATTTTTATCGTGTTAATATTTTATTCCTTATAACACGTAATCCTTTAATTCTAATTTGATTTTTTTTTTCCATTTTAATAGGTACGTGTGCACATATTTTGAAATTAAAAGAAATATTTTTAGCACTGCTTTTATATTTGGCAACAATTTTAAATATTAACGTCTTCTAAAATCTGAAAAAGTGCTCCTGAAATACTGAAAATTTGAGTAAAAAATGAGAATTAAAAAACCTAAAAAATTAAATTAAAAATAATAATAATAAATGCAAGCTACACATTGCAAGTTTATAATGCTCATGAACAATAAAAAATGATTAAATTCCTATGTATAATTTTTGCTCCTATATATATGTATATATACAGGGTGACTCCAAATTTTTTTTACAATAAAAGAGGGGTGATAGTACACATCAAGACAAACAATATTAAATAGGAGACCAAGAGTCCCAATGGTTTTCCAAAAGAGATAGCCACCATTAAAGTTTAGGGACCAAAATTTTAAATAAACATAAAAAACGGAAAAATCGATCGATTGATTTGCGGTTTTCACTAAAATTACTCTTTATGTCGGCATTTTCTTGAAATTAAATGTTAAAGATAAATTTCAAAAAATGCCGATAGAGGGCGCTTTAGACTTTGGAGTAACGAACAACTATTTTTTGCCGGTATTTTTTGCATCTCATTAAAGTTTTCATAAGCTTAGACTCAAACTTAAATTTTGAGCTAGAAATCTGAAAGTGGGAGTGGTTAAGTAGCACAAACTGAACTGTATTCAGAAGGTTCAAACTTTAAATGATTATAAAAAAAACCGGAAAAATTGGTTCATTGATTTGCGGTTTTCACTAAAATTATTCTTTATGTCGCTATTTTCTTAAAAATAAATTATTAAGATAAATTTCAAAAAATGTCGATAGAGGGCGCTTTAGCTTTGAAGTAAGAAACAACTATTTTTGCCGTTATTTTTTGCTCCTCATTAAATGTTTTCGGAAGCTTAGACTTAAACTTAAATTTTCAGCTCAAAATCTGAATAATAGGGAGTAGTTAAGTAGCACAAACTGAACTGTGTTTAAGGGGGGGGGGGGGTGTTCAAAATTAAAATAATTATAGAAAATGGAAAAATTTCTCGATTCGTTTGCGGTTTAAAATAAAACTATTCTTTAAGTCAGTATCTTCTTAAAAATTAAATTTTAAAGATAAATTTCAAAAAATTCCATTAGAGATCGCCTTAAACTTCAGAGTAACCAACAATTAATTTTAACCATTATTTTTTTGTTCTAATTAAATGCTTGCGAAAATGTTTAATTAATTTATTCAATGTTTTCGGAAGCTTAGATTTAAACTTAACTTTTGAGCACAAAATCTGAATAATTAGGAGTAATTAAGTTAAGTAGCGCAAATTGAAGTGTCTTCAGGAGTTGAAATTTAACTCTCCCCCTCCTCGAACAAAATTCAATTTTTCGCTACTTAAACACTCCCAACGATTCAGAATTTGAGCCTAAAATTTAAGTTCATGCATTTGAAAGCATTTAATGAGACTAAAAAAATAACAGTTAAAAATAGTTGTAAGCGACTCCAAAGTATACGGCGCCCTCTATCGGCATTTTGTGAAATTTATCTTTAAAATATATTTTCAAGAAAATGTCCATTTAAAAATTAGCTTTAGCTAAAACCGCAAACGAATCGACCAATTTTTCCGTTTTTTATAATCATTTGAAATATGAACCCTCTGAACACAGTTCAGTTTGTCTACTTAAACACTCCCAACTATTCAGATTTTGAGCTCAAAATTTAAGTTTAAGTCTAAGCTTACGAAAGCATTTAATAAGATGCAAAAAATAACGCTAAAAAAGAATTGTTCATTACTCCAAATTCTAAAGCGCCCTCTATCGGAATTTTTTGAAATTTATCTTCATTATTTAATTTCAAGAAAAAGCCGACATAAAGAATAATTTTAGTGAAAACCGCAAATCAATCGACCGATTTTTCCGTTTTTTATGTTTATTTGAAAGTTTGGTCCCTAAACTTTAATGGCGGCTAACCCTTTTGGTAAACGTTTGGAACCCTTGGTCTCCTATTTAATATTGTTTGTCTCGATGTGTACTATCACCCCTCTTTTATTGTAAAAAAAAAATTAGAATCACCCTGTATATATGCATATATATATATATATATATATATATTACAAATTTAAAAAATTTTCGCCAAAACTAACCTTTATACTACCTTAATTTTCTTATAATAATGTTCCGTACTTACTTCAAATTATTAAATTAAAATTTTGTTTCTAGATCTAATCTGTTAATCTGTATGCAGACGATATAAATTCTTAATTTGCCTTAAAAAACATTATTCCAGTATGCGTAAATTTAAAAAGATTGCTCTAAATTAAAAATATTCTTAATTAAAACTTTATTTCTTAATTATTCACAAATAAAACTGATTTCTTCTATGTTTTTATCAACCCTTTTTAAGAAAATCTTATTAAATTTATTCCAAAACCATACCTTTCAAAAAATATCATTATTTTATTTTATCTATTTATTTATTTTTCCGCCGTCAACCTTTGATGTGTGCATTAATAAATTCATTTCTTTTCTTTTTCTCTTAAAATTAATCATTTATAAAAATCGTCTGCCTAAGAAATTATGAGTCGATTATAAATTGGTTAAATAATATATATTTTTTTAAAAATAAATTTATCGTCTGTGTAAAATAGTCTCGTATCTGGACAAGAATTCTGTTTACATAAAAGGATGATGGTTTGAGACTACAGAAAGTTCTAGAATTTTCTTTTTAGTTTTAAAGGTGGAAGTCTCGAGATGAGAGGGGGAGAGATTCTGGAGTTCTTTCGTCGATGAGTACGGCAGGTTGAAGTAAATGATGGAATATTTTTTGGACATTTCGGTAAAAGATCGTTTGCAAAAAGGAGTTTTTCCCTCTATAATGACTACAGTTGAATAAATAAACTTACAGCCACAAATGAGTGATTTATTGGATATTCTACATTTATTTATTTTTTATTTTTTCTCTCGCTGGCCATGATTGTGTGCAAAGAACGGGGACCCTGGCGATGATGTTTCTGGCTCCTAACTTTAAAATGTCACATATATATATATATATATATATATATATATATATATATATATATATGGGAAATCTCCTCCACTATTAGACCTGCATATTATTTTCTACGCATCGCAACTCTGATGAAAAGGCTCTCACTGAGGCAGACGATTTTGAAGCAGCTATTAAATCCTAAGAAGCCAGACGATTTAAGCGGTAGAAAAAAGAACTGAACGGAAGAAAGGAGAATGGAATGTTTTGGGAGAGTTGTGGTTGACTTTAGAAGAATGTTGATGAAGATGACGCGATTAAGATGTTTTAATTAAAGTTTCCTTTTGAATGTTCGAATTGTAAATATTAATATGTAAATATCTTTTTTGTAAATATTAACGTTTAATATAAGTCATTTAAAAGTTTAAAACGGTGTCAGAATTTTAATTTACCTCCGAGTTTATTTACTTATGTGTTCGAAAGAACTTTTTGAAAGAAGAATCTCCATATATATATATATATATATATATATATATATACATATATATATAGAATGATTTTAAGCAACGTTACCGTCAACTAGCTTTGAAAACAATTCTTCAATTTTAAAATTGCCTATTTCAGCGTATTTATCAAACACTTTTCTGTAATACTAATTTTTCTTTTTTTGTATGCAATAGTTTTTTTTTAATAATTAGGGAAAAAAACTTCCGTTTACGAAAGTTCATGTACGCAGCAGCAATAACAGACCGCTACTTAAAAAGAAAAAAAAAAGATTTATTTATTTATTTATTTATTAGATACATTTTTAAAAAGGACATTTTTTATAATTTCGATTTTAGCTGATTATATATATATATATATATATATATATAGGAGAAAAATTTCACTTTCGTAACCTGTTTCGAAATTAAAAGTGATCTTATTAAAACAAAACTACAATCAAATTCGGAAAACCAAAAAATTGCCTATGTAAAGGTCATCTTATGCATTCGCGATAAGTAAATATATTATTTTCACTATTATTATTTTTGTATAACATTACAAGTATGGTTAGTTGTTATTTTGAGCATTACCAAAATTAATTTGCATGGGTTCGAATCAAAAATTGTTTTAGGAAATTCGTTTTAAAGACACAGACACTCGGTTAAATAAATAATTTAAACTGTTTTGAATAAAAATTCCGGTGTTAACTATTTTTAACAAACTTAAGTAAAATTTCCCGTAATTCTAATTTCGTACTGTTAAGATGACAATTCTGATGAAAACTATGAAAATTCTTGAATTATTTAACCAAAAACAGGGATGAGAATGCACTGACCCCACTAAATTTTAATAGTACTATTCTTTACTTTAGTAAAGCTAAGAAATTTTGTCATTAAATTAAGGCGAGAAAAAAATCTTAAAATTTCGTGGTTGTAAGCAGTCATTTGGATTAAAACTTCCTTAGCCCTGAAATCCCCCAGGGGGATACCTTCTTTAGGTATTCACGGGTTTCACAACCCCGGGGCACCTGAGTGATCTTTCTTTTTTCCTTTTCCTCTTACTCCTCTTATCTTCCTTTCATCTTTGTTTCACTCTCATTGTGGTTTCCTTTTCGGAGGTGAGGGCAATTCTTTATGAGCCGATGTCAACCTGTATATCGACTCATGGAGAATTGTAAACCACCCACGTGTTGGCCATGCGTGGCGACCTGTGTCCCTGGAAAGGGGGATCCTGGCAGTTGAGGGAAACCAACACACTGCTTTGGCCTCTGCTTCAGGTAGACGGGAGGTGTATATTGGTCCCGTATGCACCAATCGGCTGGTCAGCTGACTTTTGTCACTGGCTTTAGGGATCAAGAGAGCGAGCAATTACTAGTCATCTCGTTAAGGGTGGAGACTGACATAGGATTGTCTTGTGACCGTATAGGCCCTGGTTAGCACTGGTGCACGAATGTGCATCCCCTTGTTGGGCTCGGTAGTGGGTGGTGCGGCCGGGGTCCGAATTGTTCTTTTCTAACATGGATGGAAAAGCTTCACTTCCTCCTACTTCTCTCCTTCCCGGAGAGCAACAAATTGTGCAGAATTCTTCATTTACTCGTTTTTTTGTAATTAAACGAACCGATAGCCTCTCAGATAGTTCTTTCAAGAGAACCTCACCTTTTCTTATCGCAAAAACATTCCAGTCTGTTTTTGGCGACGGTCACACTCTTAAAAAACTGCAGTCTGGGGATTTATTGGTTGAGGTTTCTTCAGCCAGCCAATCACAGCTTCTGGACAATTGCACTACAATAGGTACTTTTGCTGTTTCTGTTAAAGCCCACCCAGCTCTTAATACTTGTTGCGGTGTAATATCTGAACCAGATCTTTTATATTCCTCAAAAGAAGAGCTTCTCTCAAATTTAAAAGAACAAGATGTAATAGATGCACGCCGCATTACTATCCGAAAGAATGGACAAGTTATTCGGACAAAACACATAATACTAACCTTCAATAGCCATAATTTACCAGGTAGAATTAAAGCTGGATACCTAAGCTGTCCAGTCCGGCCTTATATCCCTAACCCTTTGCGATGTTTCAAATGCCAGCGTTTTGGTCATACTAATACCAATGACCAATGTCGTGGCAATGTTACCTGTCCTCGTTGTGCAGAAGTCGGCCATGATGGTAAATTGTGTGAAAAACCAGAACGCTGTGCGAATTGCAAAGGTAGTCATACGTCATACTCTCGCTCCTGTCCAATTTGGAACCGTGAAAAAGAAATTCTTTCAGTAAAAACCAGTCAAAATCTTTCATACCCAGAAGCTCGAAAACTTGTTGAAACCAGAACCCCATCTATAGGTCTTTCTTATTCTACTTTACTCAAGCAGCAATCAAAATCTGTAAGACATATAAGCACCCAGACAGAATCACCTAATCCACCTAATACCCCAAAGAAACAAACACGAGATGTCAGTTGCTCTACTAAATGTTCTGCTAGCTCTAAATTAGAGCGTTGGTTACCATCTTCAGAGCCTGTTACAATAGTCCACCAACCTATTCAGCCACAAAAACCGAAAAAGTCCACTGAACCCCAGACAAGAACTAATACATTTGCATCTACATCTAAAAAAAATCCTAATCTCTCTGCATCAAATTGCCAGAAACCTAATGCTAGTCAAAAGCTTAAAGCAATTACACCCATTAAAAAAACCATTGATCATTCTGCTTCTAACCACCAAAAGACCGATTCTGCTCAAGCCATTAAACCAAACCAAAAGACAAAAGAAAATAATGTGCTTCGTAATTCTCACCAATGGCAAACTGTAACAAAAAAACAGCGAAAATCAAATCATGACCCATCTGTTGCATGTTTGAAAGATCCCAAAAAGCTAAACAACTACATGGAAGAGGCTATGGAAGAATCATATGAGTCAAGTGAAGACGAAGGGAACATTGTTTATGAGGACTATGTGCCTGACTGATCTTACCACTTATCATTTTTATTTCTGTGTTTTTAAATGTTGTCAACAAATGTCATTGTTTTTACTGTTTCACTATTTCTTGTCAAGTATCACTACTTTATCGTTCGTAGGATTGTAACTAATTTTTTATACCTTCTATTTTATTTTATCTTATTGACTGGTTGTAATTATATTACAGTTTCATATATCATCTTAAATTTATTTTTTATGACTTGTGTATCCTCTAATGCTTTGGTTTTTTTTTAAAACAATTACTGCATTATTTTTACTTTATTTAATTGCACCTCGTGTTTAACACTTGCCTTATTTATTCTTTCTCTTACCTTTTTAATTTTTGTGTTTATATATTTATTGTGGATTGTCTATATTTTAACAAATTTTATTGGTAATTTTATGCATTTTAACTGAGGACTTTAGACTTTGTGATTGGTTTTAACTATGCATTTTATCACTTTTTCTTAATTATTTTTCCTATTTTGACTTGGTCTTGGCGCAGCATGTCCCTAAAGGGATTTTGCGCCATTAAACCCCAACCAACCAATCAACCAACCAACTTTAGCCCTGAAAAAAAAGTAAATGGAAATTCCAGAAAAACAAAAATATACTTTTTATAAACTAAAGACATTTCTTTTTTAAACTGAAATGATTTCAAACGACAAGTCACTAATAATGTTTTTAAGCTTGTTCAGCGACATATAAAAAAGAACAAAATAATTTCACACATTATGAGAAACTCTACTTTCATCCAAAGAAAATCGATTAAACTCAGGCCTACAACAGTCCTTTTTTTATATTTTCTTCCCTTACGCCAGGATAATCCAAGTTATACATATATATGTATATAACAATACCCTACAATCATTTATATGTCTCCTGTCATCTTGAAAGAGATGATAGACAAGAAGCAAACAACATGAAAAGAGACTGATGGAGATGGGAAAATACCTCGTAGAAGATGGAAGATTCAATTGGATGTTTCCTCATTAATTATTTGGGAAAGATGTTCATCGACAAAAAATTTCTTCTCCTATACAAATGAAATATTTTCCGTTTTTGAAGAAGAGGCATTCTCTCATCAACCGTATACATTTTTTTTATTAATTAGCTGATTTTTTTTAATAATAACAATATAAAAAATACTAATAAAATACTAATTGTTACAATAATATTAACGTTAATGTTAAAGTTAATCATTGACAGCAACGGAAAAACCGTTATTTAAATCTGATAAACTGTTACAGTGTAAAAAGTACTAGAAATATTTTTGGAAAATAGTGTTAGCAAAGAGAAATTCTTTCTAAAAATCCTTATTTAAATCTCGAAATCCTATTGTTTTTTGAGCTGTCTGTAGATAAAGGAAACTTTACTGACCCTTGAGTAACACGACAGTGTTGACTGTACACTTGCATTCGAAGTTGTATTGCATTTTTCCAGTTTAAGAAATATTTGTCCTTGTTTTATTGTGATGTAAACGGAAAGCAAAAAGAGATAGATGCAATGTATCAGAACAAGCTATGAAACACATCATGATGCTTAATTAATTCATATTTTTTTTAAGTATTCAAGATAACCACAAAATTCTTAATTTATTTAAATAAATAGAAAAAAATAATAAATGAGAATTCTAAATGTAAGAGTATATTTATATAAACTAAAGAAATAAGCCATTTATTCAGCTCACAGGACACTAATACTGATTTACCTTCATTGAATGGCATGTCAATCAAAACTAAATTTTTTGCAAATTATGAGCAACTCTTTTTACATCCGAAGCCGACTGGTCAAACTTAGTTTTAATAACAGTCCTTTTTTTTATTTTCTTCCCTTATTTCAGGATAGTTTTATATTTTCAATTTAACAAATTTGATGTGTTAAATAATATTTGTTAAAAAAATAACAATTTAATTTGTTTTAGTTGGTAAAACATGTTTGCAGGACATGAAAATGTTTGATTAAAAATGGATACTATTAGAAAGTCTATAATACGGGTTAAAAACAGATTATTGTATTATAAAGTAACACTCGGAAAAGTTCCCGAAAAACAGTGATAGCGAAAAAACTTTGTTTATATAAATTCTTCTTTAAATACTGAAAGATGTTGCCACTTTTGAAGAAGTCAGTCATTGTAAGGAAGAGGATTTACAGAAGTCTCGTATTTTCAATTTGTGATTCACACAAAATTTTGTTGTTTTTGGAAAATTTATATTGGTGTACAGTAGTCACAATTCTCTCACGTAATTTTGTTAATTGATTTTTATGGCTATAAAAGATTAACATAATTTTACATAAAAATTACACCGTTTCACAACACAACCTCTAAAATATTAACAAATTTTACTTAAGAAAACTACCTTATTTTTCAGCAAAGCTATTTCTTTCTTTATTTTTTTTGTACTATTCATATATCTAAAATTAATCAATCAAATCAAGTGCTTCACTTCACCAATAACCACTCACCACTTTCCTTAATCTAGAATAATTCAACCATAAAAAAATTAACCAACCATCATTTATATTTGTCTTATACAGAAAGTGAAGATTAACAACGAGCAAACAAGATGAAAAGAGTCTACTTGCAGACGTGTGGTCATGCATTCTTGAATAGCTCGATCATTCATTATTTCTGAATGATGTACTCTAAGAAAAGGAGTCTCGTATGAAATAAATCGATTATTTTGGGTTGATTTATACTAGACATTATTACTTGCATCGAAAATGTAGTCAGTACAAATAATCAATATTATTCGATCAGCTAACTTTAAAGCAATCAAAAAATCCTCTTCCCATTATTTAAAAACTTAGTTACAATCGAAAATAGACTTTAGTTATAAAACATGCATATTATCTGACAGAAACATACATTTTTAGAAAACATTAAACAAAATTTCCAAACAAACTTGAAAAAGTGACTCGTGAGTGTGAAAATATTTTTCTGTCGAAAATTTTAGTCCAATTAAATTGAAATTTAGTATCTGGGAACAAAATTGAATTTAAAGAACTTTGTTTTACAAAAATATTGTTTTAATTGAAAACGGTAAGTTAATATGCATTTGAATGAACAGATCGCTGATAAAATATGTGCTGAACACAGATTATGAGACAGTTTTCGAAATCACTTATTATTTCGAATTTCAAATTCTTAGCTATAGCGAAAAGAAATTGCTAAATAATCATCAACTAGAAATAAACTCTTTACTTGGCTTTTAAATGTCTTTACTTGGCTTACTTATCTTTTAAACATGACACGTTGATCAAAACTTATAAATTTCTTGAAAATAAAGTATATACATTAATCAAAACATAAAAACTACAACGTTTAAAGCACTGTCTCTAGTTTGGTAAACTTTAACTTGGATTTTTTTTTCTACGGAAAATTAATTTTTATTTCATTATTCATTTATCTGAAATCCATCGATAAAATTCAACATGAATGGTATTACTTTAAAAATTGTTCTAGAATAGTCCAAGCATAAAATAAATATCTAACGATCATTTATATTTGTCTAACAGCAAGAGACGTTTAACAAGGAGCAAACAAGATAAAAAAGAGACTACTTGGAGACGTGAACTTGACAAAGGACATATATTGTTGAAATAGCTGGATGAAAAATATTGTTGGATGGAAGATTCTATATATAACATTTAATCATTAATTTTTTCTGAGTGATGTACTTCCAACATAAAGCGATTATTTTAAGTTGATTTACACAAGACATTGTTATTTTGATGGGGGGATATATGCAGTACAAATATTGATATTAATGGATCAGCTAAGTTTAAAGCAATCAAAACATTCTTATATCGCTTATGTTAAAATTTAGTTAATGTCGAAAATAAAATTATTTAATTCGTTTTAGTTAATACCGAAAATAAGTTGTAATTATTGTAAATTAACCCGATCGTAAATTAAATTGATTGTAATTATTCATTCGATGATAATAAAAATTAACTTACAATATTTGAAACAGGATCTATATTCGAGGGTGAAAGCTTTAAATATTTTTTTATCTAAAACTTTCAAGCCAGATGAGTTGAAATTGAGTAGCTTGGAATAAATTTGAATTTAAATACAAAATTTATGTTTTGAAATTATTTTTTTATAAAGGAAAACAAGTTACTACATATTTAAATATGCATCCTACAAATTGTAACTCACCTATACTATTTAATAGTAAACGTAGTATCTTGACGATTAGTACTGTCTTTTTTTTATTGCTTTATAAGGGTTTTATGCAGATAGCCCCTTTTAAAGGAAAATGTTTCCGAATAACCGTTATTTCACAAAAAATTTTGTGTAATTACCCCGTCCAGACTATGTGTGTTAGATGTCTAATATGAGAATCGAGTGAGAAAAATGTTTAAATAACGGTTTTTGTACTCGAAGTTAAGATCAAAACCTTAAAAAGACTCACTAACGATATAAATAAATAGATAAATATGCACATGATATGAAAATAAAGGAGTACTTTAACAATAGTTATAAAAACATTTCTCATTATATTTCCAAATACACATGTTGCATCCAAGTAATTATATATGTTACAGGCCAAACCCGATTTTAGGCCAAACTAGATTGGCCTAGGCCAAACTAGTCTATCCTAACTCCCATCGGATAAACTAGTTTTTCCTAGGCCAAACCGGTCTATCCTAACGCCCATAGGATAAACTAGTTTTTCCTAGGCCAAACCGGTTTATCCTAACGCCCATCGGATAGACTAGTTTTTCCTAGGCCAAACTAGTCTATCCTAAGGCCCATAGGACAAACCAGTTTCTCCTAGGCCAAACTAGTTTGGCCTAACTTTTATAGGACAAACTACTTTAGCCTGCTGTTTATTGGTCTGAACTACTTTATCCTAGGCCGATCTAATTTATCCTAGGCCACTTCAATTTGGCGTGATTTTATTGAATTCAATGACCGCCTCAGCGCCAACATTCTAGTTTCTCCTAAGCTGATATAGTTTATCCTAGGCCAATGTAATTGTGCGTGTTTTTAGCTCACGGGTGTCAAAGCCAGGGAAATAAATGGATCACAGGTTCTGTATGTATGTACGTACGCATGCATGTACGTGTGTACGTACGAATGTACATAACGCTATAACTCTTGATAGAAATATCCGATTAGCTTCAATTTTGGATGTAGGTTCCTTCTGATAAGACACTTTTCTGATTACTTTTGGACATTCACTGGATAAGAATAAAGGGAACGAACAGGAGGCTAATCCCCCACCGTTAATTTAGAGAAATGCATTTATCATGCAGAATTATCAGTTTTCATTTAAAATTTTAAATATAAGATTATTCTGACAAGGCGCTACCGGGATTAGTTGTGGATGTTTATAGTTTAAGTGTAAAAGAAAGGGCAATGTATGTAACCCCCCCCCCATAATTTAGATAAATGGTTTTTAACGCAGAATTTACGGATTTGCTTCAAATTTTGGTTATAGGTTCTTTTTTATAAGGCAATTCCCTGAATAGTTTTGGAGGGTTTAATGGTAAAGTATGAAGGGAAAATGAAGGATTACCCTCTTACCTAGTAAAAACTAGTTTTTAATACGGGCATTTAGATAAACACGTTTGGCGTAGGAAAAACTAGTTTATATAGTTGGCATTAGGATAAAATAGTTTTGCCTAGGCTAATCTAATGTGGCTAAAAATCGGGTTTGGCCGGTAAAAAACATGTCTTTCACTAGAATAAGTATAATTGCGTGTCAAGAGTAATTGCTTATAACATCAATACAGGAATTTCACATGTCCACCGTAAAGACATAATGCATTTTACATGATGTTTTTTTCTGCAGACTTGTGCCAACTGAGATCAGGCTTGCATTTATTATTATTATTATTATTGCATATTCAAGCCAAATATTGCATATTCAAGCCCAAGAGAAACATAATTTGGAATCAAACAGCGTTTTCCATTTTTTTAGAAAATTATTACTTGTCGACATATAAACTATTCTTGTCACGGCATCAAGTTTTTCTTTTCCGTGAAGTTGTAACCGAAAATTCGATTCAAAACGTAGCTTTAATAGTATTTTCTCAAAGGTACATCGCTTTTATGAAAAAATGGTTAACGCCATTCAATTACATATTTTCTGAGTGAGAATTCCTGTTAATCTTATGCACTTCCGAAAATGAATTAGTTCTTAAATGTGTTAGGATGTAGCTCTTTTGGATTTAAGAAAAGTCTTAAGGACTGACAGAGAAACATATTCACAAATTTGCTTTTTACTGAACAGATTAGTTATAATGTTTATAACTCTCTTTTTTTTCTTTTGTTCTAAACTACATTAATTATTTAATGAATCCCTGTTTCAATATTGAAAGGTCTAAGAATCTAAATAATCAATAATACATTGTGTATTTTCCAATCTGTGAACACCTCGTAATTTAAAAATACATTGTAAATTTATCCAATATATATGTATGCGGTATTTTTTAAAGGAATCCTAATTGTATGTTAAGTAAAATCTGATTTTTTTGCAGAAATTGAGTAGGGCCAGATTGAGCGGGACTGAGTCTTTTTTCATATACTTTTGTACAGGCAGGGCTCGGGTTGAACTTTTAATTTTTACACCAGGTCATGGAGAAATAACTTTCCTTCGGGAAAGGCGGGGCCCGGAACTCAAAATTTTGGCCCATGCAAACTTCTGACAGTATTCTAAAACCCTTCGAATAAAATACATTATATAGGGGTGATGACAAAACCACTTTTCACAAGGTTAGCAATGGAGCAGTAGTCGGGATCAATATTATAAAGAATATTGCCCAGTTAAACTGATGGCTTTGCATTCACAGGCTGCTTACATCATTGTGTATTACAGCCTTACTTTTTAAAAGTATAACACCCTCGAAAAATAAAGTAAGTTGGATTACTTTTTCCAATTTCCCCCACTTATAGTTAACGATTGAACCCCCAAAACTAATCACAGATACGCTTTATAAAATTAAACAATTATCCAAAATTTGAAGCAAATCAGATAATTCTGCTCAAAAAACCATTCATCTGATTTAGAGAGGGTAATCCCGCATTCCATTCTTTATACTTAATCATTAAACCCTCAAAACAATTTTAGAGATTCGCCTTTTAAAGAAAAAATTATAAACTATATTCAAAATTTACGACAAATCGGATAACACTGCATAAAAATCCATTTATCTAATTTAAGGAAGTCGATAAATCGCCCACCAACCCATTATACATAACCATAAGAAAAGACCCAAATTAATTAAAGAAGCACCTGATCAAATGAATAAATCAAATTGGATAATTCTGTATTATAACAAATTTATACATTTAAGGAAGGAAATAAATTGTACGTTTCCTCTTTATACTTAACCAAAGAACCACGAAAATTAATAAGTGAAACGCTTTATCAGAATGAACAATTCCAAAATTTGCAGCAAATCGGTTAATTCTGCATGAAAAACCCATTTAACAAAATTAGATGGGATTCCCCCACTCTTCCCTTTCTTCTTATTCAATTAATCCCCAAAACTAATTAGGGAAACGAGTTACCAGAATGAATCTATTTCTAAAATTTGAAGCAAATCAGTAAATTCTGCGTGAAAAAAGCATTTACATAAATTATGGGGCGTTACCCCTATTCTCCCCTCCCTTATACTTAAACAATTGTCACCCACAACTAATGGAGGCGCCTCAACGGAATACTCCTATATCTAAAATTTGAATAAAATATGCTAATAATCCATGGAAACCCATTTATTTGAATTAAGGTAGCGGGCGAATCAGAATCTCGTCCCCCCCCCCTTATTCTTCTCCAATGACCTCCCAAAATTAATCCGAAGAGCTCCTCATAAGAATAAACCTATATTGAAAGTTTGATGCAAATCGAGTATTTCTATCAAGAATTATTGCGCTACGTACTTACGTACATACATAGATACAGAATCCACCGGGCACATTAGTTCTCAGTCTTTGGTAACTGATGAGATAAAAACATGTCAAATTACATTATTTCTATCAAGAGTTATCGCGTTACGTACATCCATACATACATACATGCGTACATACATACATACAGAACCTTTGAGCCCATTATTTCTTTGGCTTTGACGCCCATGAGCTAAAAACACGCAAAATTACATTGGCCTAGGATAAACTAGATCAGCCTAGGACAAACTAGAATGTTGGCGCTGAGGCGGTGATTGGATTAAAAAAAATCACGCCAAATTGAATTGGCCTAGGATAAATTAGATTGGCCTAGGATAAACTAGTTCAGACCAATAAACAACAGGCTGAACTAATTTGTCCTATAAGAGTTAGGCGAAACTAGTTTGGCCTAGGAAGAACTAGTTTGTCCTATGGGCCTTAGGATAGACTAGTTTGGCCTAGGAAAAACTAGTTTATCCGATGGGCGTTAGGATAAACCGGTTTGGCCTAGGAAAAACTAGTTTATCCGATGGGCGTTAGGATGGACCGGTTTAGGCTAGGAAAAACTAGTTTATCCGATGGGCGTTAGGATAGACTAGTTTTGCCTAGGCCAATCTAGTTTGGCCTAAAATCGGGTTTGGCCTGTAACATATACAATAGATGATCGAATAGTTTAACTGTATCATAAATCGGAAACAAGTTTTTAATCAATTTATCTCATATACATTACTGCGCATCACGCTATATTTATGTAACTTTTTTGTGTCATTTTCTCGGTAATACGTGTATCACAGCACATGACATAATTCGTGTGAAATTTGTGTCGTGTTTACAGGAAATACACTCCGTGTAAGCGAATGATATGGAGAATTAAATGCCTTGAGCACTTCATCGATAAAATATGACAGGTGATCCGTTTTATGACCTGAGGCACACACACCTCTTGGATTATGAATTATTTCATAAATTCGTCATTTCGTGCTCCATACAGAGAAACAGGAAAATTAACGATATACTTCAGGATCGTAGTTACGTTACAAATGATATATTTTGTGTTTATACTTTACATTTTTGCTGAATTAATTACTAGCATCCGTTAGGCCGAAATTTCAGAGAATTGATTGTCATAAAACTTAATATTTCAAAATGAAAATTTCTTCTTTTACATGTACAGTACGACATTTTTCATTTTCGAGATTTAGTAACAGTGTAAGTGGTAAAAAATGTTTCAGTTAAAAATAGCCCATTGTAATCATTTGATTAAACCATTAGAGATATAACTGCCAATAGAGACAAAAGGTTTTTCACTCTTTCCATCTAATTTTTCTTTATTAAATTTTGAATTTAGGTCGAAAAACAAATTTTGACAGTTACCTGAATGTAAGTTTGAATTTATAACATATTATTAGGAATGATTCCTTACTAAAAGTTTTCTAGGAAACTGGAATTCTTAGAACATTTTTTTGTAACGGCAATAGCAAAAATTCATTTAACTGATCAGATTTGCACTAAAAATCAAAAAGTCTGTAAAGTTACTAAGAATTTTTTAGGAAACTGGGATTCCCAGAACTTTTCATGTAACTGCAACGCAGGTTAGAGATAAAATTTTAGTAAAATAATTGTAACTTTAGTTGACTCGTTTGTAAAGTTACAGGAATCTGTAACTTTGCAAATATTAATTTTGTAGAGTTACATTTTTTTCCATTACAGTGTACAGATAAAATGTTTATAACCATACAGATTTCGGAAACTTTACATCAGTAGGATTACAGTTTTTTTACAGTGTACATTAATAAAAACCCGTGAATCGAGTTACTGAAAAGGATTGCATTCACAGAGTTGCCAATTGTATTAGATGCGGGAATGGTCTTCCGTATTCAAAGGTGAAGTTACAAAAGCTACAGACACGGAACAATTCCACTTCTAAAGCCAAGCTATGCTGATTGCGAATCATTTTTGACAACACATATACTATGACATAAAACGTAATTCACCTGCAATTTGTGCCTCGCTAACTAAAAACGCAATATAGGCGAACGATGAGAAGAACTGTATGCCGTAAGCTCACCATCAATAAAATGTCCATTAAATCCCTTCTATGACCTCGGGTCCCGCACTTGAATTATCCGATCTGTTTTCATATTTTGTGGTGCCAATTTCGATTCCAACGAAACAAATGCTATGTTTCTGATTTTATTTGTTTTGATTCAAAGGAAAATGTATGTTTTCACATTGATTTTAAAGCAAATGTATTTTATTAATAATACCCATACGAAAAAATGTTGATATAATTTTTAAACAAAACATTCTGTCTACATATATTTAAAAAATTAGGTTATGGAAACTAAATTTTCTTTTTCCAACATTCATTATATCTCCTAAGTATTGGAGAATATTGACAATAATGGATCCGTAAACACGGGAATTTTTACGTTTAATTGATATTGAGAATGATAGGCTGATTTGAAGCTTATGAGGCTAAAATTGTGATAGTAGATGAGATATGGGTACATCACTATGATCCCGAGTCCAAACAACAGTACTTTTAACTCATCCACTATCACAAATCTAGCCCCATAAGCTAAAAGTCAGGCTTACAACTACCCCTTCCCCATTTTACTCGATATGAATATTGCAGCCACGGTTCTGAAAATAAGCACAAAATCAACGAAGACATTAGACTTCGATATCATATATCAACACATTGCAGTACAGATATTTTATATACATTAGACACTGTAGTTATCCCCATCACCCCCAACGAATATGCGTATTTTACATATTACGCAAAGAAGTGTGTAAATTACAGTAACACAATAATGTGTGTTTTTTGCATAATACACATTTATACATGTAATCAGAGAAGATTACCCAAATAAATGTGTAAGAATATTTCACAGATATATGTCTATTCTCGCGCACATTAATGTGGGTATTTCATGAGTGATTATTATAACTTTTACACACTTAGTGTTATCACTATTTTACATCACTAATTACACACTAAAATGTGCATTTTGAAATTTACACATTAGGCGTGTATTTTGGCAATTTACACACAAATTTACTCATATAAACAAATCGTTTTTGTATCATCGATATACACATTTTATTGTGTAAATTTACACTTTTATTTTTTAGAGTGCAATAATTTGATATAATTTTTAAACAAAACATTCTGTCTACATATATTTAAAAATTTAGGTTATGAAAAATAAACTTTATTTATCCAACATTCATTATATTTCCTATGTATTGGAGAATATGGACAATAATGGATTCATAAACATTGGAATTTTTACGTTTAATTGATACTACACCAGCTTTTGTAATAACCATACCCGTTTTATTATGGATATATTTAATATGCACGTAAATTGCATTTTTCTTCCATGTTAGCGTTTTACTGAATATATTTCAATTGTAAAATCGATATTTCTGTAAAAATGGCACACTTTATTTTAAATATTTATAGAGTGGACCACCTATATAACCTATCTTTTACATCGTTGAACGAATTTTCAATTAATAAAATGTTAGCAGAATTTTCCATTACGATCAATATGACCAATTCTTCAAATTCAATTAATCAAAATTTCAAAAACAGTCTAAAACAATAAATAAAAACCTTCTCATAAAACAGGATATTTTAATTCCGAGAAAAAATATTTTTCTAAAATTTTATAATATTTTCCAAAACTTCAATTTTGAATCGATCCATAGTTAAATAAACATATGACGACTAGTTTTAGTTGTTTATAAATTGAATGAGGAATATTGAGAAATGCTAACCCGTAAACATAATTATGTACTACATAAATTTGGAATGTTGGTTTCATCATATTCTCGACATCAGGTGTATCATACCGTATCACATAATCCACGTGAAATTTGTGCCTCAGTTTCTGAAAACGCAATATGTATTGATGGATGATTAGGAGAACTGCTTGCACGGATCTGTATGCTCTAAGCTGATCATCGATAAAATGGGACAGGAAATTCATTCTGTGACCTGAGGCATAGCATATGGATTATGAATTATTCGATCTTTTTCACATTTCGTGATGCCATTTTCAATTCTGGCGAAGTATATGAATGATTTTGCATTGTTTTTTATACAAATGATATATTTAAGTTTCTGCTTTAATTTTACTACAAATTTACTTAATTGATAATAAATTAAGCTATGTTATGTATCGCAACAAGGGGTAGCGATAATTTATTTTAAATAAATGATGTTTGAAAATTATTTTAAAGTGCATAAAAAATGAGTATATTAAACCGAATATTTAACATCCATTATCAGAAAATTTATATAAATCTGTATGCTCAGCAAAATTATATGCAATGATCCAACATGCTTTCATTTACTGGAAAAGCAGCACGAGATGCGATTTTGAAAAATCTACAGGATAAAATAATTCCCGACCAAAGCTGATAAATTTTTCTAAACCACCATCTTTTATTATTCATGTAATCTCACGATTCTTGTTAATAAAGTTTATTTTTATTACGACAACCGGCCTCACTACTAGAGATGTAAATTTTCCGGAAAAATATAAGTGGCGGAAAAAAACTGGTTTTTTACCGGCTTTTTTCGGAAAAAAACGGAAAAATTGGAAAAATTGATTTTTCATGAGTGTTTCTCCCAAATAAATTATATTTTCTTAGAGAATATTAAATAATAAACATTTTTTCCCATTTATAAGTATTAAATGAAAATTATTTTCACTTAATATTACAAAATAAAAAGAAAGTAGCAAAGCCTGCTTTTAAAAGTTTAGTTTTTTTTTTCCACAGCCTAAGAATTTTTATTAAACGCTATTGTTTGTTGTATCATATCTCTGTTGAAATGATTTTTCAGTAACATGTTTAACTACCAATTGACCTAGTGTAAAAACCTGAACCAATATGTCTGCAGTTTGGAATGAAATAAATTATGCATTCCATTTACATAAGTATAGTTTTTAAGTAAATGATACTAGTTTAAAGAAATTATTGCAGTTTTGTCATTATTATGAATATCAGTATTCAAAAATTCCAATGTTTGTTTAAAAAATGTACATATTTACATTATTACTTTTTTTCCTTAGAATTATAATTTTATTTCCTTTATAAAATATGTTTAGTTTTGGTGTAGCTTTACAATCTCAACTCAAAAAAGTTTTGATTTAGTTTTATAATTTAAATTCAAACAAGTTTTACTTTGGCTTACTCAGGTCTGCAACAAAAAAATAGCGTAGGACTTATTGACTGTTAGATTTTTAGTCACTGAAACCAGAAAAATATTTTAAGTTTAATTTAATGTAATTTTTTTCTTTTAACCCTGAAATCTGGTATTCTATTCTTGAGTAAGAAACCATATTCAATAGTGTTTCCACATGGTAATTTTATATTTCTAAGAGTGGAACTTAAAAGTTATGAAAACAGAACACTACAAATAGAAAATGTTCATGGTGTTTGAGGAATTAACAAAAGCAGTTACATACAGAGATAATCTTCTACTGTGCTTTAGAAAACTACAAAAAAGCAAAGTTTAATCAAGAGGGAAAGTATAATTTGGAACATAGTTACTTGTAATAAAATATGTTTTTTTTTATCGCAGTTGTACTTTTCTAATGCAAACTGCCCATGTTTTTGCAACATTACTGTACATTATGGAGGTAAAATGGAGGTCAATTTTAGATTCAATACTTTGAAGAAACATTCAATTAATCATCTATAACGGAATCTTGAAAAATGCACTATAGTAGTTCCACCTATAGGGCAATTTACACCAAAAACTAAACAACTTTAATATATATAATAAACTGTCTGAAGCTGTAGTTTGACTTTTTTTTTTTTTTAAATCATCCTTGAGGTAAAGCTATTGTGATAATCATGAATAATGCAGCATAGCAGCGTCATCTGTTGAGCAATTTATACCAAGCAGTAATGAGCACGAAGTTATGTCAAAGATTAGCTTAATCTGAAATTTTATAAAAATACATACATTAGTTTGAGAGAGAACTATTGTGGAAATTATGAATAATGCAGCATAAAAGCGCCATCGGTTTGGCGATATACACTAATAACTAAACATCTCGAGTTTATATTAAGGTCTAGCTGAATCTAAAGTTTTTTGAAATTATGTGCATCAGTTCTTGAGATAGAGTGCCCATAAAATTTGTCACATACAGACTCAGAGTGACAAATACTTTCTAAAAACTATCAAAACGTGTTCAGGACCTTCTAAAACGTTTAAATACACCGAAAACTGGAAGTCAAATTTTTCACGAATTCAATACTTACTTCTTGAAAAGGTAGATTAAAGTAATAAATGCATACTTCAAAATTTTATGTTGAATTTTTAATTTTATCATTTCCATTAATTGGCATATTATTGCAATAATTTTACACATGAATTAATTTTTAAAAAGAGAAGTTGCATTTCATTATATATCTAGATATTTTTCATGTAATCAAGTTTTTGTGAAATTGTGAACTTCTTGTATATACTTATACAAAATATATTCAGAATTTTTGAATAAGAAATTATTACTATATTTAGATTCCTATTTAGAAATTTTTAATAAGGTTATTTACATACATATACGCAACTTAATAAGATTCAGCTGCTGTATGGCATGAGATTTTTTTTCTTCAATCACTGCACTTGCGAAAGATTCAATTTTTGATTAAACTTTTTCTGAAATGTCTATTTTCAAGAGAAATTTTGCAAAGGGTCTTGTGTTTCAAACAAGAAAAAAATGTGAAGGATCTTTTCAAGTCTTCTCAAACAAATTTCTGCTCAGAGATCAGATTACCCACATTAAAATTTTCATGTGAGACACTCAACATAAAAATAAATAAAATAAAAAGTATGAGAATGTATCTATTAAAAAATTTTCACTATATTATTTCATAAATGAAATTTAAATTTTTCCAGTTCAGAAAAATTGAAAAATAAGCCTTCGGAAAAAAACCGGTTTTTTTCCCAATTTTTCCGGTTTTTTTCCGAGCATTCCCATCTCTGCTCACTACTATGGATTTCAGGTTCTGAGTATATCTAAAATCTAGGGTGTACATATGCAAAACAAAACTTTGCCGGATTTGCAAGATTCTATCAAACGTGAGATTGCAAACATCCCTTCATGCGATGTAACGTTCGGCTGTATTATCCACAGTCACTATCAAGAAATGTGTAATTGCCTGTGATGCCACCCATGTGGAAAATGTATAATCAAAATAAAATTTTTCTTTTCTCCGATCTGTGTTGTAATCTGAGATTAGTGTAAACCATAGGTTCCCAACCTTTTCTGGTCCCCCGCCCCCTTTACAAGAGAAAAAAGTGCGAACGACCCCCCCCCCTTTTATAATAGTTAATTATACAAAATTTAAAAATATTATTGTATATTATCTATATTTTATCTGTCTGTCAATCTACTAATCAAAGTAGAAGTTAATTAAAACGACCATCAAATGTAGAAAAAATAGTTTTAATAAAATTTGAAAAATAATCACAAAACCAATAAGAGTTTTTTAAAAAATAGTGAAGTAGTTGAGTCTATTGGAGTTTAACAATTTTTTCATGTCAAATTCCAATTTCTTCAACATCAGTCACAAATTGTCAGGTTCAAAGATGCACGTTCCTTTTTTACAACAGTAAATTAGCTTCTGCATGGAAGCCACTTTCAGCCAAATTTGATGAAAGGAAAGCAATTAAAATTTTATGTACTCTCCCTCACCCTCACAATCCAGATTAAAGAGCTGTAGGTTTTAATGTTAGAACTCTTGGTATATATTTCTGAATTTTACTTAAAGTTCTCATTTGCTGTGAGTTCCACGATTTTCTATACCAAATATTCTCCAGATACTGCTGTAGCTGCATTTGCAAAGGATTTTAAAACCAACTCGGTTTAATCATGTATAAATATCTTGGAATGACTCTGAGAAAACTTCATGAAGAACATCCAAGTGTTGACAGTAAGTAATTAGATATTCTTGTTTTCACAAACTGCGAATAATGTGGGAATTCGGCTGTATTATCTTCTACTTAGATTTCCTTTGAGCAATAGAAGTTAACATACAGAAGCAATTATGAGGGTTTTTCTGTTTTAATTAAATTCAACTCATCATTTTGCAATCACCTTAAGCCTTGTTATAAATATTTAAAATATTTAAATTTATTTAATTAAAGATTCTAAACAGATCTGTCAAATGACATAATAGATGTCATTTTTTAATGAAATAAGGTTTTACCGTATTTTTACACCTTTGTTTTTAGTTAACTGTAATACTAAATGAAATATATCGAAAAACATATCAGACAAATGCGTTTTCAGAGATAATTAACTTCTGTATGCAGCAGCAACCAATTGAATTCATTTACAAATCTCATGCAAAGTGATAGTGACAACTGCACTACAAAGTAAAACAATTGTTTCATTTTGTTGTGAAATGATTTTCACTATAAAGTTGGCAAACTGCCATTCAATGAATTGCTTCTATTCATATTGACTGCTCTAATAATGTAATGAAGCGATGCATAAAGATGTTCTTTCCAATTTTTTTAAAACCAAATGCTGATGATGTGTAACGGATTGTACAGAGAGTACATTTAGTACTTCTTGTTTAAAATGGGTTAATGAAACCCTTCTGATGTCCCGTTGTTGTTCGAGCAACATCAGTAGCAAGTGACAAAATATTACGATAAAGAACTTATTTCTATTAGACTAACTTCGTGGTATTAAATATCGATTATCTGCTTGTACGAGTTTCCAATTTTTTAGCAAATAATGTCTCTTGATTTTTTTTTCTTTTGTGAGATTTGTCATTTGGTAACGCTGATCCATGGAGTTGAATGGAAATTTTGCAGTAACAGCATAATGATATTTCAATGCTTTTAGCCATCTATTCCTCTTTGTACCGAATTATAACTCAGGATTTTTTCTGTTACTATCAGATGGTTTCTTATGATGAAGAACAGTTTTCATTATCTCTCTGACTTCAGGCAAGATTCATTTCTCGCCGACTGTGTGCAATTTTTATAATTTTGGTATTAAAATTATTATGATATATGAGGTTACTTAGCCTGTCTGTCATCTTCTTGTTTAGAAGATCACTAAATAAGATTTCTTATAGTTGAATATTTAAAATTTTTCTTTTCCAGTCTTTGAATAGGTCAGATGTGGCAATCCCAAAACTTTCTTCTACCTCATACATGTTAATATTTCAAAATTCGCTATCACAGTATCCAAATTAAATGCCTCAAAATAAAATCTATGTCCATCGTGAGGATTTTAATGATATGAAATTCCGTGCATTAGTTCTTGAAATAGGACTACTGCGACTATCGAGGAAAATGCAGAATAAAAGTGCCACGTATTATGCGATTTGCACCAAAATATAATCAGCAATAATATTTATCAAGGTAAGACTGAATCTAAAATTTGATGAAAATCCGTGATTTAATTTTTGAGATACAGCTGTTGCCAAAATCGTGAAAAAGACAGCCTAACAGCGCCACCTGTTGAGCGATTTTCAACAAAATGTAAACAAAATCTATTCATGTCAAGAAATAAACAGATCAAAAGTTTGGTGAAAATCTATGTTGTAGTTCTTGAGATAAAGCCGTTGTGGAAATCGTGAAAAAAGCAGCATAGCAGCGCCACCAATTGAGGGATTTACACCAAAAATTAATCAGTATCAATTTACAACAGAGAATACCTGAATATAGATTTTTTATAAGTTCCCATTAATTTTCGCTCTGTTGACATAGAGTGTCTATAAAATTTATGTCACATGCAGACAGATAGGCTAACAGACAGACATTTTGTAAAAACATGTTTAGTGAATCTCTGACCCATAAAACGTGTAAATCCCTCAAAATCCGGAATTCGAAAAATTTCTCGAATCTAATACTTTTTTCTTGTAAAGATAGAAGACTGTAAAAGCAAGACATATCTTTGTCTTTTCTATCAGTACGCATTTATTCAAATGCTTTTGTAGCCTTGGAGGCTTCATGGCTTCATTTGAAAAAACTTGTAAAATTAAGCACCTACATAACGATTGGTTTGTAAGAGAGTGTGTAGATCCATATTTCAAATACTCAATACTACTGGCATTTTTTCTTCGATTAAAATATTTTGAAACATAAAAATTTTACCTATATAAGTTTAAATAAATTTACTTTTGAACAAATTTATAGACATAACGATTTTTATCCCTTTCACTAAAGTTAAACAAATTTCTTGATCTGATTCAAATCATGGATTTGTTTAAAAATCTCTGTTCAGGCACGTGTCGTCATACTTCAGAATTTTTCGAAATACAGGTTAATAAAAAAATTATTATGTTTAAAACTTTTAGCCAGTCAATTATCGCGAATCTATTACTTCAAAATTTTTGAATTGATAATGCGTTCTAATTCGAGTTTAATTCAGTTCTTCATTAAATTTCAATGCTATTTTTTGATATTAGTAAAATAAATTCAATCCTTTCTCTTCATATTTAGGTTCGTCAGTATAGATTTTCATTTAAAGATGCAGTTCAGGTTTTTGTTTCGGACTGGGCAATGTATAGAGGAGATCAACTATTTTCATTATATTAGTTCGTAAATAAGTAGGTATGCCATGACCGCCCCCCTCGACTGTGCTAACGCCCCCCATTTTTTTCTAGACCCGCTTCCGCCCCCTGGAATGCTCCAGCGCCCACTGGGGGGCGATATCGCCCCCGTTGGGAACCTATGGTGTAAACTCTGTGTCATATGCAAATTTCCTCCTTGCGTCCGAGTCGTGTTTTTATGGGGGGGGATTCATAGAACAGTTTTTTGTACGATCATAACGTGTCCGTTTCTTTCGATACACATACGATTCAATGCTCTTTACGGTTTTTGTATGCGCTTAACATTTTGCGATGAAAAAAATGGATGTTGCCATTGGAAAATTTCGAGTTCCTGTAACTATAACCGTAACCGTGAGTGCCATTTTGTTGCCGTTCACAGAATCTTGAGCTCATACCTGTGAATAGCTATATCTGAAATTTCACCTCGATAGGTTGAACGGACTGGCCTCTAAAGCTCCATATACCGGCAAAGTTTTCTTATGACCACCCTGTACATTATGTTACATTAGTACAACTTCGTTGCGTCACCTTCATAGCAACGGGTGTACCATAAATTGTCACGCAATTCACATGAAATATGTGTCGCGTTCACTTTCATGAAATGTAATATGTAAAGTCAATAGATAAGGCGAATTGATTAGCGAGTTGGATGGCGAAAAATAAGTTGATTAATTGATTAATTCAATTAAAACTTTTTCATTTCCAACATTCAGTTTTTTAAAAATTTTACATAACTTTTAAAAATTTTTAATGTAAAAAAATGTTTTAAACATTTTTAAAGCTTAAAATTTATGTATTAATAATCTTATATGACGAACTAAATAAACGAATAAATAAAAAATAACACATTTTCATACTCAGGTAATAAGAAATAATCCATTTTAAGTAATCTTATAAACTTTTCTTTCTTATAAAATTTTAAATCCCCGCAAAGTTAGTATCTCAGTTTCTTTATAGAATAAATTGAAAATCAGTATTCAATAAATCTGGCGTGTAAACATTATATCACGATACATTAAAAAAAATTGTTGCGTCATTTTCTTGGCAGCAGGTGTACCATAGAATGCCACATAATTCACAAGAAATGTGTGTCGGGTTCAGGAAATGGAATATGTATGGGCGAAAGATGAGGTGAATTGGATACCCCTAAACACACCATCTATAAAACGTGTCAAGATCCATTATGTGACTCGTAGCACCGGTTTTGGATCATGAATTCTTTGAACACTTCGAAGTTTGATGTTGCTATTCCGTACGTCGGAAAAATAAATAAAATATTTTAGAATCATAGTTTTGTTGTAAATGATATATTTGTGTTACATTGTAAAAAATATAAAAGTATTTTAATATACGAAAATGTAATGTAACAATGGCCGAAAATATATAATAAACTCTTCTAAGTTAACCACAGTTCCGAACAGTGTTCTTTAGCTTTAGAAAAACACTGGAAATAGAAAGAAATAAATATGTGTGCCGGAATTTATTGGTCTTAGTACAAGGCCAAAACTATCAGCTATTTAGGAGTAAATTAGAAACTGAAAAAAATCAAATAATTTAGTTTATATCGCTGTCAGTTTAGAAGTATCACATTCGACACTTAAGAATTTAGGAAGTTATGGGTTCTTTTTTTTAATTCTTAATTATTTTAAAGGCTCTCCATCGTCTAATCTCTCTGTCTAACTAACAAATCTAAAAAATAATCATAAAAAATACACATAAACATACCTTTTTTCTAACTCATGTGTTGAACATTTGTTATTATTCTTTTAGTCTCTTATTGTCTTTCGCGTCTAGCAATATTAATTAACCTATTTTAATAGCTAATGTTTGCATATATTTATGTATATGTTAACTTATAGATGCATGCATATCTATATCACATATAAGGTGCCCTGGGGTAATAATGCCATGTTAAGGTTCTACCAATTTTCACAGCTGAGTTTTAGTTTGTATTTTTCAAACAAATATATGATTTGATACAGCAGCTCATTGACTATCTACAGGGTGATTCATAAAAGATGGGCAGAACTTTAAGGGGTTATAGTACACTTAAAGACAAATAATATTAAGTAGGAGACTAAGGGTCCCAGACGTATTCCCAAGGAGATAGGGGGCATTAAAGTTTAGGGTCCGAAATTTCAAATGATTATAAAAAATGGAAAAATTGGTCGATTCGTTTGCGGTTTTTGCAAAAAATTTTCTTTATGCCAGTATTTTCTTGAAATAAAATTTTAAAGTTTCAATTTCAAAAAATGCCGATAGGGGGCGCTTTAGACTTTGGAGTAACAAACAACTATTTTTTAACGTTATTTTTTGTATTTCTTTAAATGATTTCGAAAGCTTAGACTTAAACTTAAATTTTGATCTAAAAATCTGAGTCCTAACGAGTAGTTAAGTAGCGTAAACTGAAATTTGAAATTTGAAACCCTTTTCCCCCCAGAACAAAAATCAGTTATTCCCGATCTTTGTGTCGTAGATTAGGCTCTAACTACTGCCGCGTTTTGCAAAAATTATTCTTTATGTCAGTATTTTCTTGAAAATAAATTTTAAAGAAAATTTTCAAAAAATTCCAATAGAGGGCGCTTTAGACTTTGGAGTAACGAACAACTATTTTATACCGTTATTTTTTGTGTCTCATTAAATGCTTTCTAAATCTTAGACTTAAATTTTCAGCCCAAAATCTGAATCGTTAGACGTGGAGGTTTCTGGTGTTTAGTTTCTGGGGAGAGGGGTTTGAAATTTCTACTCCTGAGCACAGTTCAGTTTACCATGTCCACACATTGTGTGCTGTGATACGAGGTAAAAAGACACAAATTAGGATTATGTTACCAAAGCATATTTATTAACATGTAATTACAATAAATGTTCAAAATTGTGACCACCAGAGGTTATGCACGCAGAACAACGGCGAAGAATGGAACGGCGAACATTCGCGAAAACATCAGGCTTTTCGAGCACTTCCCCTACAGCGGCGGAAAGTCTGGCAACCAGTTCCTCGGGGGATTCAATAGGTGTCTCATGCATAAGAGCCTTCAATTGTCCCCAAAATAAGAAATCGAGGGGTGAAAGATCTGGCGAGCGAGCAGGCCAAGCAACAGGACCACCTCGACCAATCCATCTGTTCGAAAATGTGATGTCCAGATAGTTGCGGACGTCTCGTACGTAATGGGCTGGCGCTCCATCGTGCTGGAACCACATGACCCGCCGGATGCGTGGAGGAACAACGTTTAACAGGTCTGGCAGCACATGTTGCAGAAATGTGAGGTATGTTTTACCGTTGAGGCGTTCAGGAAGAAGGTACGGTCCGATTAGGTGGTCTCCGAGGATTCCTGCCCAAACATTGATGGAAAAGCATCTCTGATGAGCATGTGGATACGTAGCATGTGGATTGACATCCGCCCATACATGTGCATTGTGTGTGTTAAATGTACCTTCACGTGTGAAGGTACATTCATCGGTGAAAAGCACAGTTCGTCCAAAATGTGGATTTAGCGCGTTCTGCTGCAGAAACCAGCGGGCGAATTCAATACGATTTGGATAATCCCCTGGAGACAGTTTCTGGACTCGTTGCACATGAAACGGGAGCAAATGTTCATCCTTTAGTACCCTCCAAGTCATGGACTGTGAGGTATCCACCTGCCTAGCCACTGTTCGTGTACTTGTACTTGGCTGCGCCGCTACTACATCCAGAATGGCTTCTGCAACAACTACTGATTCGTCCTTTTTTGCACGACCTGCATTCGACCAGGAAGCGAGAAATGATCCCGCCTCACACAACTGTCTGTGCAAGCGCTCGAAAGTTTTGCGGTTAGGCAACCGCCTGTTGGGAAATCGCTCTCCGTACATTCGTTGTGCCTCTGCACCATTTCCATCTGCCGCTCCGTAAATTAAATGCATCTCAGCCTTTTCTTTATTCGTGAAGGGCACCATCTTCCGATTCATTACTACAGCGACTTACACTTGACTCACCGTTCAGTGGTTTTTATGCCTGAATCGTGTCGAAATTTTGCATACGTGTTCTTCTTCTTCCCCATTTGACATTTGCATACTTTCTGTCTCCCGGTGACTAGCGTCAGGAATGGAGCTTTAACGTTTGCATGAGCGACGTTTCCAACTGTGCCAGTGCCTTTATGAGTGAATTCCGACTATGCAGTCCTTGACGAAAGTTGTATTTTTGCCTCATATCACAGCACAGAATCGTTGGGCATGGTTAAGTAGTGCAAACTGAACTATGTTCAGAAGTTGAAATTTGAACCCCCTCCCCTCGCTACTGAACCACGCTCATCGATTCAGATTTTGAGCTGAAAATTTAAGTTTAAGTCTAAGCTTTAGAAAGCATTTAATGAGACACAAAAAATAACGGTATAAAATAGTTGTTCGTTACTCCAAAGTCTAAAGCGCCCTCTATCGGAATTTTTTGAAAATTTTCTTTAAAATTTATTTTCAAGAAAATACTGACATAAAGAATAATTTTAGGAAAACGCGGCAGTAGTTAGAGCCTAATCTACGACACAAAGATCGGGAATAACTGATTTTTGTTCTGGGGGGAGAAGGGTTTCAAATTTCAAATTTCAGTTTTCGTTACTTAAGTACTTGTTAGGACTCAGATTTTTAGATCAAAATTTAAGTTTAAGTCTAAGCTTTCGAAATCATTTAAAGAAATACAAAAAATAACGTTAAAAAATAGTTGTTTGTTACTCCAAAGTCTAAAGCGCCCCCTATCGGCATTTTTTGAAATTGAACTTTAAAATTTTATTTCAAGAAAATACTGGCATAAAGAAAATTTTTTGCAAAAACCGCAAACGAATCGACCAAATTTTCCATTTTTTATAATCATTTGAAATTTCGGACCCTAAACTTTAATGCCCCCTATCTCCTTGGGAATACGTCTGGGACCCTTAGTCTCCTATTTAATATTATTTGTCTTTAAGTGTACTATAACTCCTTAAAGTTCTGCCCATGTTTTATGAATCACCCTGTATATAAAAAAAATAATTTAACAGATATGTATTCATAAAATGTAATGGCGTGATTTCTTGACCAATGCTATTTGGCGTTATTACCCACTTATGTGGGTAATATACGACATGTAAACAAAACTATGAAATAAGATGGAATTATTGCATGTAGATTGTTGCCCAATTCTAAAAATAGAAACTCTACAAACTTAGAAATTGACAAATTGCATTCTAAGCTAATAAAAATGTTCAATTTTTTGTGAAAGTGTAAGAAAAATAAAGGTGTGGTGTTGGGGGGGCGGGGAGGATGAGGCAAAAGAATATCAGACCGTGAACTTCTTTTTGCTTAAATAGGACCGCTTAACTAGAATTATTAGAAACATTGCACAGTTTTAACTGTGTTTATTTGAATCAGTATTTAGGATGTAACTCGGTCACTGTAGGGAATCAACCGGGGTATCAATGCCAAGGATTGGCGTTATTATCCCATTATAGTGATTGCGCTGTACATTTTAAATTAGAAATTATCTCGAGAACATATCGAAAATCTTCAACAATATTTCGAAAGTCCATGAAATGTACTACAAATTTATGTAATTAACAAAGTATTTCCGGATAAAAAAATAGTCTTCACATCACAAAATGTATCTCGCAAATTTTAGATCAAGCGTTAATTTTAGTTGCTTGTAAAAACAATAAGACCTAAAAATGAGACAAATTAACTTGAAGCTGTTTTTTGCGATTTATATGACTCGAAACTCTTCTGCGCAGAGCACATGGGGATCATTTACCAGATTATTTCATAATTATGCAAAATATTAGCACTTGGCGTTATTACCCCGTCTGGCGTTTTTACACCAGACCACCTTATATACATTTTAATACATACGGATTTTAGTTGATGCAATATCGACTTATGTCTTAGTAAACCATAAATTACCCTGATTTTAAAAATAAGCCATCCCAACTAAAATATGGTACGTGTACAATAATTTTATCGCCATATTTTGATTTTAAGAACTGATACCTACGAGGATAGAACATTATTTTCATTGTATGGGCCGTCGTGTAAATCGAATCTTTGGAAATTTTTCTTTTAAATATTTGCATTTAAAATTTATTTTACCTGGGTGTACCTGGAGATAAAAAAACGTCCGCTTAACAACAATAATTACCTTTCATTTTTTCATTTCATTTCATTAGAGTTCGTTTTACAATAGTACTTTTTTTTATTAAGACCTCCAACGAAAGAAGCGACTACTAATTTAATCCTTCTTTTAGAAGCATGCCAAAAACAGTTTTTTTTTTTAAGTGTTAAATTTCTTTGTTGTTTTTGTTGCTGATGTGCTTCAAAAACTGCTTTAATGAGCTAGTTTGAGATAAAAAAAAATTAACACGTTTTATATTTGAATTCTTCATTTTTTAAAATGCATCCAAAGTTTTTGACTACAGTCGATTTGATCCAAATTCTTGAACATCCCTGGATTCTGTCTTGTCACAGTTCATTTTTGAGTCCAAAACTAATATATACATTAAAAATAAACAAAAATTAGCTTCATATTCATAAACGTATATCTGTATTTTAAACATGTCGAAAATCTTTTAAATTTCCCTCATCATTAAAGTTTCGTGTATTATAAATCGAAATCATTTTTTAATTGAATTAGATGTTGTGGGGACCTTGATTTCCGACGAGTGCCATGAAGTAAAGATACGGTGGCGGAAAATCCGGCATAAGAGAAAGCGGAAATTATTTTTTTTAATCGAAATTGGTTTTTGAAAAAAAAAAAAGACTTGGAAGTGACATATACCTATCCCCCTTCCCCCCCACATATCCTTGAGGAACTTTTATAGGTACCAATTGTTATAGCGGTTGGCTTTCCTGTCTAAGTCAACAATCAATGTAGCAACGGTTTTTCCAAGATCGGTATGGTTTTGTCATAAATATTAATTCCCTCTCTGTTTGCCAATTACCACGTTAAGGAACAAATTAAGAAATAATAAAAATTTCATTTTGTAAACAATTTTTCCTTTTTTGATAATTCATTAGAAGATTTACATAATCACTTAATAAATTTGAGGAAAGTATTACGAATTAAAATTAATCAGCACAATTTTTATTTACATGGATTTTTTAGAACATTTGTAACCGCACACATTTTTGTAAATTTTTTCTAAAAGTATTTTTTAAAGTTTTACAATGCAATACCCTTCCAATGTAATTCGCAAAAGTCTAAGGGACGAAATTTTTCTCTAACAATCTTCAAACATAAATAAACCTAAATAAATATAAATAAAAGAGAAAAAATTTCAAATTTATTAAAATTTATAAAACCTTTTAAAATCATTTTTGTTTTGTGGAATAAATGTAGCTTTTGGAACAAAATAAAGTTTCTACAACTCATTGTAATCAGTTAATTAATTTTAAAACTTTTTTTATGGGAACGTAGGAAAATAATGTATTTAAAAAATAAACACATCTGAGCGAAAAATCACAAAAGTTTCATAGAATTTGAACTTAGAATAAAAAAAAGAAATATTTAACTTCTAAAATATATATAACTATACATGGGAAGGATCCAAGTTAGTTTGATCTTCCAAAACACCACTTCGGCTTTCAGATTTCTAAATTTCCATTACGATTGAACTTCCGTGGTGTTAGAAATGGAAATGATTTTCAAATTCAATCAAATGTATCTAGCGTGGACTTACCTCCCTCCAAGTGCAGGAAAGTGGGGATGGGGCGGAGGAAAATCCGGTATCAGTGACGGCGAGTGCATTGGACCTGAAAATAGAAATGACACCAGATCGAATCAACACAGAGTGTGAATAAATAAATACATACAGATGGCGCTTTTGTTTCACCTGGTAACACCTGTTGACAACTAATTTTATATGGATAAAATTGGATTAGCTTTCGTAGGACTTTTCGAACAGTAGCATATGGAATATCCAAATTTCGGGCAACTCCACGTGGACTAGGACCGTTTTCCGGAGTCCCTGGTGGCTCTAAAGTCGCAGTAGCAATTTCTTCTTGAGTGCGAAGAAATAATGGTTTCCTTCCTCTTCTACATTTTACAGTAAACGATCCTGTCTTCTCGAATTTTTTACCATACTTCTCACTGAACACAATGTCAAAGGACCTTTTCCTTTACGCATTGCTTTCACACGCCTAAATTCACGTAAAGCAGCTGCACTATTTGAACTGTTAACGTAGAATAGTTTTAAAATTAAAGCGCGATCTGGTAAACTGAGAGCCATGTCGTACAACATTAATGGCAGAAATGACCATGTTTTGATTTTACTAATGATTACAACGGCGTTTGCACCGACAGGACCCGTGGCGCCATCTGTTGCCGATTATTGTAACTATCTTTTTTTATTGTTCCATCCTTCTTCTCCGTTCTTGAATAGTATGGTGTATGGTGTATTTTTGTCGGCCGATTATCTACACTAGGAATATAGGCCCAGGGGGGAGTGCCCTTCGTGGGGGGTCTTCCTAAGGGAACCTAACCCGTATTTACGCAAGGTTCGAAGAAAACCACGAAAACTCCGAACGGTTAGGCCGACAGCCGCGATTGGGCTCGAACCCAGCACCTGCCGTCTACCAGTTGAGAGGACAGAACCTCTCGGCCACTGGTGGGGCCCTTGGATAGTATGTGTTCCGATTTTGGTTTCATTCGGGTTATTCCTTCAAGCTGCAGACAGCTCCAAATAGGGATACTTATTTTATAACCACCCTGTACATAATCGCGAAAAACATTTTTATATGAAAAATGGCAATTATGTATTCAAAAAAAATCATATTAGCCACATGCCTTGAGTTCATAGCCGAAGATTTTATAATTTTAATAAATTTCCATTTTATCAAAAACTAGAAATAAGAAAACGTCTTTATAGTGCCAGCTAAATATGTTGCCAGATAAAGATAGTGCTAAATATTTAGATTCACAAAATTCAACACATTATAACTCAGAAAATTTTGACCAGACAACAATGCCCTTTTTTTGTTTTACTTGAGACAACAGGGATAGAAATTTTCAAAGTAAAACCGATTTATATTTGAATATTTAATGTTGAATGTAGGTGCATATTAACTCCATTAAATATTTTTCTAAATATAATTCTCGTGACACGTAAACTTTCACTTTTGTATTTTTTAATATTCTGACGTTTACTAGTTTCTATAAATGAAAAAAAAAACATATGAAACATCTCTGAAATTTTAATTGTTTATCTGTTTAGGAATTGACTATTTATCAAACACAGAAGAAGCCAGCAGGATGTGGCAATTCCAAAATTTCATTAATTCTTATGAATGTGAATATTTAAAAATTTGCTACCACAGTGACAAAACTAAATAACAATAAATGCCCATCGTGAGCATTCTAAAGATATACTAGGTACATTGAATTGTGTGCATTTTGAAATAAGATATGAGCATCGCTTTACTTCAATAAATAGTTGAATTTCGATATCCATCCTCTTAGATGTCTGTATGAAAAATTCCTAGCCCAAAGTGCATAAAAGCGACATCTGTCGCGCTGTACGCACCCAAACCTAATAAAGATCTATTTATGTGATAGTTTAACAGAATTATAAGTTTTATTAAATTCCGTGCTGCAATATTTGATATGGGCATTGCAAAAACCATTACAGTTTCAGCATAGGAGTGCCACCTTTTATATAATTTGCACGAAAACCTAATCAGTACTAGCTTACATCTAGATCCAACAGAATATGAAATTTGGTGAAATTCTGTGTATTAGTTCTTAAAATATGAGTATAATTAAAATCGAATAAATGTTAAAAAATACAACATAGCATCGCTACTTATTGCACTAGTTACACCATAAAAATAGTAGGCTTATTAATATCAGGATCTGAGTGAATCTGCTGTATTATTGAATTCTGAGATTTAGCAATTGCGAATATCGAGTCAAATAAGGCATATTAGTGCCACTACTTAAGTGATTTACACCAATAACTAATCATCACCAATATACACTACCTGGCCATTGATAATCGTCCACTTGCGATTTTAGACATTTTGTTAAATATCTAGAAAAATACATGAGGAATTATCCTGAAACTCTGAGTGTATAAACATAATAGTACAGGTCCCCTATAGAGTTTCAGGGAAAAAATCTTCACGGAAATGTATGCCCTGTACTATTATGTTTATACACTGAGAGTTTCAGGATAATTCCTCATGTATTTTTCTAGATATTTAACAAAATGTGTAAAATCGCAAGTGGACGGTCATCAATGGCCAGGTAGTGTACAGGGTGTCCGAGAAAGATCCGTACAACTTCAAAAAATTATTGAAAAAGAAACAATAGAGTTACAGCGCAACTAATTAGTACATTAGATAGAATAACTCAAAAAGTTTTTTTTTCCTATAACTTAAGTTATTACCTTAGGAAATTTCTACATGAGACCCTTTCGTAGCACGAACAATATCAAGACGATATTCCGATTCCATCCACGACCGTTTCAGCATGCTAAAATCAACAGTAGCTACAGCTGTTTGGATGTTTTGCTTTAATTCTTCGAGACTGTTAACTTGCGTTCGGTATACAGTATCTTTAACATAACCCCAAAAGAAAAAATCCAGTGGTGTTAGGTCAGGAGACCGTGGTGGCCATGCAATGGGACAATCCCTTATTTGCTTGACCGAGATGGTGGCGATTCCCCATACGTCGTTCGATATTTCCGTTGTGTTTGCGTATCGGATTTTGTTTCGATAAACCACGCAACACATTGAGCTTTCTTCACGCGATCCGCCATTGAAATAACTAAAATGCTTTAATATTCCTTTGCATGACATGTAGCGCCATCTATGGTCAGAAACATACTGCAGAAAAAAACTTTTTGAGTTACTCTATCTAATGTCCTAATTAGTTTCGCTGTTACCCTACTGTTTCTTTTTCAATAAATTTTTGAAGTTGTACGGATCTTTCTCGGACACCCTGTATATCAGAGGCTATCTAAAGTTTTATAAAATTCCAAGGGTTATATATTGAGATAGTGCGTCTACAAACTTTGTGTCACATATAGTAGACAGATTCTTAGATAGTTATTATATAAAAACATGATTTTACAAAAACGTATAAAACTGATGAAAACCAGAATTCGAAAATTTTCTCAAAGCCAACTCTTTCTTCTTGTCGAGATAGGACAAAATGAGAGTGGGACAAATTGTATATATTGTTGATTTGTATAACCTTTAATTTAATTCGTTAACTTTTCATTTAATTAGTTAAAAATTCTATATATGGTAATATAATGGCTTCATTGATTAAAGCAACGGAAGTTTCAGCCTTTATAGCATTACATATTCGAAAATAAAGTGATTCTTTTGCTATAAGTAACTCTTTTTCCCCCATGTTAGATAAATAAATCATAATTTCCGTCGGTTTTTAAAAGGAGTTGTCAGAAACATGTCAGAAAAGAAAATATTTGAATGATAAATTGCCTAACCGGATTCAGTTACATCATTAAATGCAAATATTCTCTTACCCTAATTATCTGTTCAATTAAACACAAACGATAGTAATTAAGTTTGTTCCTTCCAAAGAACTTTATGACAAAAATAATGAACTAAGCAGTATTAAAACCATAATAAGACAGTGCTAGAATGTTCAGTCATTGTAATTAAAGAAGGCGTGCAACAAATTAATCTTGACGGCGATTTTTTTTTTCTAATGTAGTATATATTTTTTATCGTGTGTCTATATCATGCAGTTTTGTGTCTACTCGTAAGAAGTGTTTTTTGATTTTTACTACTTCATTTGTAAGAAATAATTCTGAAAAAAAGGGCAGATCAGTATTTCGAATAGATTTTAGTCTCATAAAATCTAATATTGTTAACACTAAAATAGCACAATATTCATAATATAATGTTTATAGTTTTTAAAATTAAAAATTAAAAATTACGCAATATCCACAATGTATTGCCTTATAAATTCGTAAATGTATTTACAAAATTGCACAATAATAATCATAATGTATTGCTTCCCATTTTCGTGAATTTAAATACCAAAATTTTACAGTGTTCATAATGTATTGCTTTATAGTTTCCTAAATTTAAATCTAAAAATGCTGCTGAATGATTTTTGCTGAGGCTATTGAAATCTCCAAATCACATAAAACGCACGCTTTACCAGAAAATTAGCATTAGCAAATGGATTTTTTCGCTTCACTAAAGTAGCTTCTTCAGGTACTATTTTCCTGCAAGTTCACGAAAAGAACAGCCTTCATCGCTTGTCATTTCTCTTAATTACTTTCAACTTGTAACAACTAGGCAGAGATAGATATGGTAAAATCAGTAACTTTTTTTTGCTTCTTTTAATTCTACAATAAATAAGTTGGAAATTTCATAAAACGTTTCCAATTAAAAATAAAGTTTGAAATCTTAATCTATAATTTATAAATATAGTCTGTATTCAATACTAAACTATTATAAAGTTCTTTAACTGTTAAATCTATAATGTGTGATCTTCCCAAACATAAAATAATGAACAATTCGGTTGCAACTGTAATACTGTAACTTTAAGACTGTACTTCTGCAAGACTAAGGATGATGTTGTAACATTAACTACTGTATTGTAAACCTATCCCACTGTAATCTGAAACTAGTTCCATTAGATCTAAAGCAATTTCTATTAAAAGTTAAGAGTCTCTTTTACCAGTTCTAAAACAGTTTATTTTAGTGTTTAGTATACAAAGCACGCAAAGTTATTTGGTTATTAACGCCTTCGGGACGGGCGTTTTTTGCCGAATTTTTAATCATTTATCACTGGTTTTTAAAAACAGACATTTTTGCCAATTTAAATTGGGAAAATGCTCAGATTAAATAAGGCAAAACTATCAATAAAATTTTACTGGTCAGAAAAATCAAAGATTCTATGAGCCTTATGCGGCAGATATACCCGCGTATATCTCAGTTTTTTCTGGAGATAGAGCACTTACAGGCACACGAAAGACAGACGAAGAGACAAAAAGACGGACAGTATTTTTTTTAGAAATATGTTTTTCGGAATCTCCAGTATCTCAAACGTGTAAATCCGTCTTCTTTTTCTTTTCCTTTTTTATTTTATTTTATTTTATTTTATTTATTTAAACGATTACTAGATTTACCTTCTGCTACGCATGATAGTTAAGTAAAATACAGTAACAGTAAAATATGATTTTTTTTTAAATACAGATATGATATGGGTTTTAATTTATAACTCGACCAATTGAATTATTTATCAATTGGAATAATTGTATTAAAATTAATCTAGCATACAATAGATACTTAAAATCTCGATAATACATCGTTTTCGGACAATTCTAAAGAGAAAGAAGGCTTTTGTAAATCGCGAATAACTCAAAAGAATTTACTCCATAATTTAGTTGTTATCCATATTATAATTCCCAAGATTGCGAAAAATTTGTTTTTTGCTTGCAGCGCACTTCAATATGTTGGATTCATCAATTTTATGAACAATACGATCCTTCCCTAAAATTCAAGAACTTCTTTTACACTAGATTGTTTACTTTGTTGTACAAGTAGTTCATTTTATCTTAATTGCTCTCTAAAAATATTTTTATAAGCTTTCCACTTACCAGTTTATTGAAAAAAAATACCTGCATCGTTTGTTATCCCCTAATTGTTTTCGAATTGCAACAATTATTGCATTTATTTGACGGAGAAAATGATAAAATCAATAACTGCTTTCGTTTCGTTTCGCTTTTTGTAAAAATCAACTATTTAATAAATCAGCACAACGCTTTCTAATAAAAATATGTTTAAAGAGTGTTTTTTTATAATTCATATACATTATCTACATTCGATTCTAAACTATTAAAAAGATCATAAGCTATTAAAAGTGTGAACGATTCGGCACGCAATCACCATCACTAATCTGTTAGATATGTCGGCCTTATGAATTTTATAAACAACAATATCCTCTCCTAAAATATTTACAAGACCTTTCGGTTGTATTTGTTTTACTTTTGTAGTATATCCTAAATTCTCATTATTTATTTTTCTTTTAACTTTCTACCTGACAGTTTGTGGTAAAAGACACCTTCATCATCAATTATCCACTAATTGCTTTCATCTGTCAAAACTACATCTTTTGTTCGATGAAGATGGTTACAAAATCAATAACATATTTTGAGCATATTTTGCTGTGTTCGTTTTAGTAAAAGAAACAACTCTATAATGAATCTGAAGAATGTTTTAGAATAAAATGTGTTGCAATCAGAAATGAATTTACTGGCTCTGTGTCATATGCAAATTTACTCCTTGCGCATCAATCATGTTTTTTATGAGGGGGGGGGGATTCGCAGAATAGTTTTTTGTGCGCGCATAACGTGTCCGTTTCTTGCTATACATGTACGGTTCCAACGCTCTTTAGGGTTTTCGCATGCGCTGAGCATTTTGCGATGAAGAATATGGGTGTTGCCACTTGGAAATTTTGAGTTTCTGTAATTATAATGGTAACCATGAGCACCGTTTGCCGTTCAGAGAATCTCGAGCTCACACCTATGAATAGCTATATCTGAAATTTCACTTCGATCGGCGGAACGGACTGGCCGCTAGAGCTCCATATACCAAAGCAAAGTTTTTTTATGACGACTTTGTATGTTTCAAAAGCGCTTTCTGTTATATATAGATACTGTCTATATTCAATTTTAAACTATTAAAAGGATCCTTTAAACTAAAGCATAACGTTATTAAAGTATTAGCTATTAAAACAATGACAATTTTTTTAAATATTATGTAATGCACAATTCAGCATTCTACGAGGGTTGTACATTAAATAGTGGCAACTTAATCTTGAAACTCGCAGAAAGGCGGGCATACAAAAATAGGATATGGGAGCGGTGAGGTTGCTCTGTTGTCGATGTGTAGAGTGCAAAAAACAGTCGATCTGCTCAGAAGGGTAGTTGTGTGTGGTGTTAAAGTGAGGAGTTTCGTTTCCATCGCTCTAAAGCATGTTTTCAAAAGGTCATACTCAGACCAACCTCTAAGGATAATTCTCGAACATTTTATCGGCGCGGCGGTCTGTGGTAAGGGGACCGCTCTGGATGTCAATCTGCTCTTGAAAAATGAAGGGCTGACGTGTGAGTTTCAAATCCGCAATCTCATTTCGACCCGAACGAAGTTCTGGAACCCATATTGCTAATGTCCAATACGGTAAAGCATTTGTGGCACAGGCTTTCACTAATCTTCGATAGCATTCTGTTGCATTTTTGCTACTGGCAACCTCGATTTTAAATCACGACCGCTCATCAAATTTTGAAAACATGCTTTAGAGTGACAGAAACGAAACTCCTCACTTTAACACCACACAACAACTACCCTTCTAAGCAGATCGACTGTTTTTTGCACTCTACACGTCGATAACAGCGCCACCTTACCGCCCCCATATACTATTTGCGCATTTCCGCCCTTCTACAACTTTCAAGGTTAAGTTGCCACTATTTAACTTACAACCCTCGTATCATCATCATATTAATCTGTTTTGTTTGTTAGCCGTGCAAGTTTTATGAACAACATAATACTCACTTAAATTATTTACAAGCATTTTTGTTATACAGTTTTCTTTTGTTTTATAACTATTTTATTTTGTAGTAATTGCTCTCTAAAAATCTGTTTTTGTAGCAGTTCGTTGAATAAAACCCTTTCATCATATCACATCCGCAAATTGCGTTCAGCTTGTGACAACTACCCTTTTGCTCTAAAGAGAAGATGATAAAATCAATAATATCTTGTGTGCCGTCCATTTTAGTAAACAAACAAATATTTAATAAATCAGCAGAGTGCCTTCTAATAAAAATATGTTTGAAGAGCATTTTTATAATTTTTAAATATTGCCTGTATTCAATACTAAAATATTGAAAGAATCTTTAGCTATTAAAACTGCAACGTAATGGCCTTGCAAATTTAATGAACAACAAGATCCTCCCTTAAAATATCTACAAGATCTTGTCTTAAGTGTTGTTTTACTTTTATTGTATAAAAATCTCAATTTATCTTAATTTCTCCATAAATATATTTTTCTTTCATGCCTCCACCTGCCAGTTTGTGCAAAAAGTCTTCCTTCGTCATCTATTATCCACTAATTGTTTTCATCTTGTCACAACTACATCTTTTCTTCAACGCGGAAGATGATAAAATCAATAACATCTTTTGCTGATTCGTTTTAGTAAAAGAAACAACTATTCAATAAATCTGCAGAATGATTTCTAATAAAAATGGATTTCAACAGCTTAAAAAAATCTAATGTATGTGTATTCAATCTTAAGTTATTGAAAAGATCCTTAGTTAAAAAATTTCCGGCGCAGAGCAATTTTTATTGCTTTTACTATATAAATGATTATCACGGAAATTTACAGACAAATTTATTTAGTAATAAGAAAAAACTTTATTTTACAGACAAAATAAAAGGAAAATATCTCTAATAAAATTCTGGCGCAATTGTGGTATTTAGATATTATGTTAGAAATTTCATGTAATGGAATAGTACGTAGAAAGAGTTAAACGTGTAATATCGTGATTATCTGAAATATAATGCGTAGTGACCAACTCAGTATTCTAACATCATGTTGGATTCTTTGGCCTCAAAAACTTTATGAACGGCACATTTCTTGCCTAAAATATTTATAAGAATTATTGTTACATTTTGTTTTACTTTTATTGTATAAAAATCCCAATTTATCTTTATCACTAAAAACATTTTATTTAACTCTCGCCTGCTAAACTTGCCTTGCTTCATTAAAACCCCCAGTTTCATCATATGTTATCAAATAATTGTTAACAACTTTACACATCTTCGTCTTTTGTTCGACTGAGAAGAAGATAAAATCAATAACATCGTTTTCTATACTCAATTTAGTAAGAAATAACTATTTAATAAATAAACACAATGCTTTCTAATAAAAATGTATCTGAAGAGCGGTTTTAATAATTTTTAAATAGTGTCTGAATTCAATCCTAAATTTTTCAAACAATCCTTAGTTATTAAAAATATAGCATAGTAACCTTCGCAAATATTTCGTAATGAACAATTTGGTGTTCAATTATCACCACTTCAATCAGTTGGATTTGTTGGTCTCACAAGTTTTATTAACGAAAAAATCTTCGCTTGAAATATTTACAAGAATATTTGTTACTTTTGTTTTACTTTTGTCTTATAAAGATCCTGATTTATCTTATTTGCTCACTAAAAATCTTTTTCTTTAGCTCTTCGCTTGCCAGTTTGTAGAAAAACCCGAGCTTCATGATCTGTTAACTGATAATTGTTTACAGCTTGTGACAAATGCATCTTTTGCTCGAAGGAGCAAATGAGAAAATCGATAATATCTTCCGCTCCGTTCGTTTTAATAAAAAAACAACTATTTATTTAATCAGCAGAACGCTTTGTAATAAAAATATGTTTTGGGAGCAATTTTTATAATTTATAAATATACTCTATATCCAATCCTAAACTATAAAAAAGTTTCCTTAACAACTGAAACTACAACATAGTGAACTTTACAAACATTCAGTATGATGAAAAATTCGGTATTCAATCACCATCCTTTCAATCTGTTCGATTAGTCGTCCTTGCAAGTTTTACCAACAACACAATTCTCATCGGAAATATTTACAAGAACTTTGACTATAGTTTTCATTATTTTCGATGCATAAAAAACCTAATTTATCTTAGTTGCTCACTAAAAATCTTTTTATTTTTCTACTTGACTTTTAGCTCATGAATAAAAATCCACCTTCATCATTTGTCAACTGCCAATTGTTTTCAGCTTGTCACAACTACGTTTTTTTTCTTTCTTTTTTTTTTTTTTTTTTTTTTTTTTTTTGTTAAAGATGATAAAATCAATACCAACTTTTGCAATGTCATTTTAGTGGTAAACAATCATTTAATAAAGTTTAGAAAAAGTTTTCCAATAAAAATAATTTATAGGAAATCATTCTTTAATTTATAAATATTTTTGCATTCAGTGCTCAACTATTAAAAGGATCTCAGTAAACATTGATAAATTTTGAAAAAAGTTCAAATATGCTTCTTAATATTTGAAAATAATACCATGAGCGAAAATGCACATGTAGGTCTTAATTACCCTGAACGTATTCTTTATCATTATTAAGCTCATAAACTAAAACATTTTTTTTTTCAATGTAACAAAATATTTATAAAATATTTTTTTTTACTAATTCTGATTTTCCGAAACGTTTCCTAGTCGTTTTTACAGAAAATTAAAAATTTTACAGAAAACTTTGTGAGATCTTCCTATCCGGTTTCAGGATGCAAATCTTTCTCAATTATTCATTGATGGATGCATACTTGAATTTTTATTTAAAAAATAATAAAATGAGATTATATTTCATACTTTAGTTCATGTTGTAAGTTTTTGCACATTTCTCTGTAAAATATACTTGTTAAACATAATTGCATTTACTTGAGAGTTAATAAAAATTTTTGTTGAACAAAAATTTATTTTCTTGAGAGTTAATATAGGCATAAGTTTCCTTTATTTGTGTACAAAACATGCTTGTTAAATATGAAAATGCTTACTTGTGAGTTGATAGTATTCATAATTTTTTCATATTTGTCTCTAAAACATATATGTTGAATATAATTATTTTTTTTTAAGTGTTGATGACATCTATAATTTTTTATGATAAATGTATCATATAATCGTTTACAATAAAAAATGTTTACTTGTGAGTTGGGATCATTGATAATTTTTTGTCTGTAAAACATGTTTGTTAAACATAAAAATGTTTTGTTTTATTTTATTTTATTTTATTTTATTTTATTTTATTTTATTTTATTTTTTGTGATTTGATATCATCTACATTTTTTCTCATATTTATCAGTAAAAATGTATGTTGAACATAAACATGTTTAATTTTGAGTTTATAGCACTCATATTTCTTTCATACTTGTCTATAAAACATATATTTTGATTACATATATATTTTTCTTGAATGTTAATAACATACATATTTTTTCATAGTTGTCTGTAAAACATGATCGTTAAACATACAGATGCTTGTGATATGATAGTATTATTTTTTTTTCATATTTGTCTGTAAACTATAATTGTTGAATACATTATTTTTTCTCTTGATATTTAATAATATCCATAATTTTTCATAGTTGTCTGTAAAACATAATCGTTATGTGTAGAAATCTTTACTTGTGAGATGATATCTTTCATAATTGTTTTCATATTAGTTTATAAAACATATATATAGAATACATATTTTTTTGAGAGTTGATAACATCCATTTTTTTTTCGAAGTGGCCTGTAAATAATGATCGCTAAACATAGAAATGTTTACTTGTGATAGGATAACATTCATACTTATTTTCTTATTTGTCAATAAAACCTTTTTTTTTTTTTTTTTTCTTTCAGCATTTGAAAAAAAAATCATAAAACTCAGTCCGATAAAAAGTAATTCTTAAAGTGTTTTCAGTATTTAATTTAATTTAATTTTATTTATTATAAATTACCAACAACACGGAAAACTAAACTACTGAATTGACCTTTAAGATGGTATTCATTATTGATTATGATGTAAAATTAAATCATGTAATCTACTATTTTCAACACTTCTTAAAGTACATGGTCAATTTGCATGTTAAATGACTAAGGTATTAGAATACTGGACAAAAGGTGATTGGGTCGAATTCCATCTTACGCATGGACAGCGGAATTTAGTTGAGAATTTTGAATTGTAAGAATTAACTACCTACATGCCTTCGCGAGAATTTTTTTCAACTCTTGCAAATTTTAAATACAGAATTTCTAATTACTATTTAAAATATCCTAAAATAGTGACATAAACATATAAATTAATAATTTAATTTCTTTTAAATTTTTATTTAAAAAATAATTTAACCGAAAATTGCCATTTTTAAAAAATATATATTAATTTTAAATTTTATGAATTTATGAAAAATATAATAAAGTTAAACAGGAACTAGATTATTTTATTAACATTATTTTATTAGCATTAATATTTTAAAAGTTATATCTATAAATTACTGAAAATTGCAGCAAAAAAATAAAGTTTATAAATTCAGTCTGCGTTATTTTTCTAAAAATCAGCATTATAAAATTCTTATTAACTTGAATATATATTTAAAACATAATTAAAGATTTTCATTGTAATCGAATAATTATTTATTGAGTTACGGATATTTTTCCAATACAATTCACTGAAAAATCACTCATGTGTAAAATCACAAAAATAATTTCAACTTAATTTTTAAAGTTTAAAATACTCGAGAAACTAAAGAAAAAAATTTAAATTTCATAATTCTAAAAAATAAATAAATTTAAAAAAATGAAATTTTGATTGAAATCGACATTTTGAAGGCATAGATATGTTTCGAATGTTTATATTTAAACTAAGAAATTGCATCTATACAGTTTGGAAAGATTTTCATTATATTTTACTGTATTTTTTTCGGTTATGAATTATAATGTATAACATAAAGGTTGAGAATCATAAGTCTTTGACATTTTTTAAATCTCATTTAAAACTTGTCGTAATATCGAGTGAATCCGGCAAAAATGATAATCATGATTAAAAAAAAATAGAACTAAATGGAAAATTATTTCAAAAAACTGTCCTTAGAAAGTGCAACAAATACAAATAATTTATATACTATTATTATATATTTATATTACTATATATTACTATATATTACTACATATTACTATATATTTACCGGGTGTCCCAAAAATGACTGATGGATTTTAAAATTCAATAACTTGCAAACGGTGACAGCTATTTAAAAAAAATTTGCAGCAGGGTTATGTACAATGTCAGGAGTTTTTTTTACCGTAATTTTTTATTTTAGTTCGCATATCAAACAATAGGTGGCGCGGACGGCGATTGAAAGCCAGGTGATCAGTGCTGAGTGAAGCATCGACCTGGCCTTCAGCCGTCAGCGCCGTCAGCGCCACATATTGTTTGATATGCGAACTAAAATAAAAAATTACGGTAAAAAAACTCTTGACATTGTACATAACTCTGCTGCAAAAAATTTTTAAATAGCTGTCACCGTTTGCAAGTTATTGAATTTTAAAATCCATCAGTCATTTTTGGGATACCCGGTATATACTATATTTATGTACTATTTTGATTCTAATTGTTTAATTATTATACTACTTATAATACAATTTAACTAATTAAGTAAAAAATTATCTTCATCGTATAATTAATTCCTATTCATTGATACTTTGATTTATTTGCATCATGTAACTTCTCGTTTAAAATGTTGTTCCTTAAACTGTTATTACACGTGTCGTGCTGCAGGCGTCAAATTGCAGGCACCTCCATGTTATCCTATGGGACCAGGGGAGTCGCTTGGTTAGCGCGCGATTCTCTTGTGTCGGAGCGTCTTTGACGCCTAGGACGAAGCGAATCGCCAGTAAGAGCCAATCAAATCCTTGGAAATCCAAATGATGGTAAAGGCTCTTCTCGAACAGCCAATGAAATGCTAGGAAAACGAAAAAACGCAGGCGATTTTTGTCGTTTGCATTTTTTACGTGTAATAGCAATTTAAAAGTGCTATTATACATGTGGTGCTGGAGACCTCAAATTGCAGGCGTCTCCATATAATCCTATGGGACCAGGGGAGTCGCTTGAAGAGAGCGTGTTTCATTTATGTCGCAGCGTCTTTGACGTCTGAAACGAAGCGAGTTGCTAGTAAGAGCCAATCAAATGCTTAGAAATCCAAATTCTGGTAAAGCGTCTTCTCGAACAGCCAATGAAATGCTTAGAAAGAGAAAACGCTGGTGATTTTTGTCACTTGGAATTTTTACATGTAAAAGTGCTATTACACGTGTCGTGCTGCAGCCGTCAAATTGCAGGCGTCTCCATGTTATCCTATGGGGCCAGGGAAGTCGCTTGGCAGAGCGCGATTCTCTTTTGTCGGAGCGAGTTGCTAGTAAGAGCCAATCAAATGCTTGGAAATCCAAATGATGGTAAAGACTCTTCTCGAACAGCCAATGAAATGCTTAGAAAACGAAAAAACGCAAGCGATTTTTGTCGCTTGGAATTTTTACGTGCAATAGCACTTAAATATTACTTTAAGATTTTGAAGCGACGAAAATCGCCTGCGTTTTTTCATTTTCTAAGCACTTCATTGGCTGTTCGAGAAAAGGCTTTTCCATCAGCGGATTTCCAAGCATTCGATTGGCTGTTACTGGAGACTCGCTTCGTTTCAGGCGTAAAGACATTTCAACACAGGTGAATCGCCCGCTTTCCGAGCGAGTCCCTTGGAGCAATAGGATAATATATAGGCGCCTGGAATTCGAAGCATCGTTGACCCCTCATGTAATAGCACTTTTAATTTACTCTTTTCCCTAATAAAATATGATTAAAGAAAAGCGAAGAGCACAAATATCCAAAGAAAATTTTTTGAATGTGTGATTAACTGCAAAGATCAAAAATCAATTTCTTACTTAGCTTAAGGTATGATGTATCTTTCTGTAACTATATAAGTGTATAGTGCCATCTATAGGCAGCTATGGATCATTTTTCTTTACTAAAAGAAATTTTCAATAAAGAGAAGCATTTTGGGGCAAACTTTATAATTGCATTTAGACAATATGATTTTGTGCTGAAACACTTTTGATGTATGAACCTGTTATGGTCTTTAAATTTGTGTTGCAGAAAATCATGTTTTTTTTTTCTTTTTTATTTATTTATTTATTTATTTATTTATTTATTTGTTAAGTAAAAGCATGAATACGAAAGTTTGAAAGACAAAATTGTATCATGCTACGCATACAAATATTTTGAGTATAAATAAAAAGTATTTACAGTTGAAAAAATATTTTATGTACAAAATAGTAAAATATTAACGGCTGTTGAATGGGCTGTCCATCCTACTTATGTGATAGTTTTTAGTGGGACAAGGTCAGATACAAAAATATAGATATCGTTTTAGATACTGGCAATAAAATCAATCAAAAATATTATGAATATATAACTGAACATATTGTGAAATCAGGCATCTAAATGTACTTCAGTAAAATAAAATGAATTGTAAGATATGCAATGGCCCGTTTTTCTTTTAAATGAAATTTGAACCACTTCACATCTGCAATAGATATACATTTAACACATTTACATACATTTACATACATTTACATACATTTACATACAACTCCTGAATTTATAAAGCTATTAAAAGATTGAATAAAATAAAGTAAGACAGGCTTGAATACATTTATATAATTTTTTTAAATGCATTCAGATCTGTCTTAGTTTATTTTTTTCAATCTTTTAATCACTTTACATCTGTTTACAAAGCGTTTGTATGCATGCTAAGAAACAAGTGTGACCTTTGAGTTATAGATGCATATTTTTAAATACGGCATATACCCGTGTATAATGTCCGCTTTTTCCCCCCAAAATTAGGGCAAAAAGCCTAGATGCACGTTTTACACGGAATAATTTTTTACTGATGTATGTAAACACACGATATATATATGAATCATGAAATCCCGTAAAGCATGGTAACGTCACTGCAACGTCGTTGTGAAGTCACATTGTTACTGTGACTATCGATTGTCGATGTGAAGTCATAGTGACTAAAATGTGAAGTTGTTATGGCCGTTTTAGAGCTCTTTTGTGACGTTTCACAAAGTGGTCACAATGTGACAAATTTGTGAAAAATGTGTCATTTGTGACTAATTTGACATTAACACTGTGACGAAACTGTGACAAAAGCGACGATATTTAAATTGCCAGAAACATGTTTTTTTTAAAGTAAATAACATGTTTTGAAGAATGTTTAAAAATTTCTAAAGATTTTTAAGAAAGTCACATCTCAGTCACAATGTGACGTCACTGAGAGGTGGCATTTTGGTCACAGATGTGGTGTGACCAAAGTGACTCACAATGACGTCACTGTGACCATGCATGCTATTAGGGATGTATTTAAAGAAGACATAATCTCTAAGAAAACCTTACTTAATTGAAGTAATTCTGCATCTTTTTTGCAGTCCTTGCACTTTTTTATAAAACAGAGCTGGTAAAATTATTTAAACTCTAATTAGCAATTCTCACTGTCATCAGTCAGTCGCTACCTGAAGTCTAAAAATGTATTTTTGCTTCGTTTTCTGCCTGATGTAATGTTTTTTCGACTTTCTTTACTAAAATGTATTTAGTTATTTATTCATTTGCATATTAAATTTACGGTGTGCTTTATATATGAGATTTTAAAAATCGCCATTTTTTCTTGTAAAGTACGGGGTGAGCGTTATGCACGCGTGCGCGGTATACGAGAGTAAATACGGTATTTACCTAACATCAAAAAATTAAAGTAAATAAAAATCACTGGTTAGTAAAATGCCAAGTAAAGACAAATGGCATCATACTATATCAATATATTGTCAAAAAATATTTAAATAAAATAAAGGATTTTTTTGTAATGCTACAAAATATATATTTTATGCATCATTTATATTTAATTAATTATTAAAAGCACCAAAATATTGTGGTAATTTTCAGTTACAAAGGAATGAATAATTCGGTATTCAGTCATCATCACCTCAATTCGCTTTATAAGTTTTCTCAACAACATAATCCTTGCCTAAAATACATACAAACATCGCTCTTTTGTTGTATTAAGGACGCTATTTTATCTTAATTGCTGCTCGCATAAACTGTCAGTTCGAGAAAAGAACCACCTTCATCACCTGTTACATTCCCCTAATTGCTTTGAAGCTGTGACAACCTCGACTTTTTCTCGACGGAGAAAAATGATAAAATCAATAAATGTCCTTTGCAGCTTTTATCTCAAGCTCTTGTCTTATTTAATAAATGCGAGACTGAATTGTTGTTCTCTTTGTCTTAATCAATATATTTAGGATGAGCGAAGCGAATCCTCTACTAGTCCACTCAAATTACAATTTGTCGTACGCTTTACAAAAAAACTATTCAATATTTTAACTTCAAATTAAACACAAAAATAAATTATGATCTGTAGATTTGCAGAATATAATTTTTTTTACAGTAAAACGTTAAAAAAATTATTATTTTAATTAATTTATTTTACATGCATTTCCAATACGGACGCATTTTAGCAAATAAATAAAAAATGAAACGCGTATATTTTCAGAAAAAAAAAGTTTAAATCATGGAGTAAATAATTATAGATAGAATCATGATTAATTTATTAAATAAACCATGTTTTCATTATCCCGCAAAATCGTTTGCACAGATGACACTTAAACATTTTAAAAGAATTGTATTATGGATTTTTTATTTATTTATTTATTTTTTTTTTTTTTGTAAACTGGCAACAAAATAATTGTAAACAAATAAAATTAATTCTTAAATTTGTTATATAAATGAAAAATTAAAAGATCTGCGTGAAGTTGTTGGTTCAAGCTCTTTATAAATATTTTTGCGAAGGTCGTATTGTGGCTAAATAATATCGACTCATTAATAAGAAGGATTTTATAGAAAAATAAGACTTTAATAAGTTCGCAAACACAACAATAATTATTCGTGAAAACGTCACTGCGAGAATGAGAGAGCGCTTCGTTAAAAGGTAATTCCATTAATTGAGTTGTCATTCGCAGAAAGTAAAAAGTTCTCCCACGCGGAGAGAATTACAGCAATTCTCATACGCTAACATGTATAAAAACGAAGAAATTAAAATAAAATGTTTTACAGTTAAAAATTCATAGTATCAACGAAAGCAGATTTCAAATGTTTTTTCCAGAAAATAGGATTTTGAAGAAGTAACTTTCTTCAAGCTTTCTTCAAATATATTATTCTAAAATAGCTATCAAAGATTATCGGATGTTGATTACAAAGATTGGAAACATGCAGATTTCAAACAATTAAAAAACACCAGTGGCTACTTGAAATTGTAAAAACATCTTTAAAAGAGCTTTTAGTTGAAAATTAAAAAAAAAATTGTAAAAGTTTGCTTCGAAAATATCTTATTATGCCAGTTTTATATCATAAATAAAAAAATAAAATGCGCCGAAACATAAAATAACGTTTTTGTTTAATAAAAATGCAAAAATAATAATAAAAAAAAATATTGTTACTTTCAAATATCTGTTTTATAAAATAATGCTTCGCGAATCCAAACAAAGCATGGCTTTTGCTAGTTATATGAGATTATCACATATGACTGATTACGTCTTAAGTTTATCTCTAGGCATATATTTATTTGCTATTTTATCTATTAAAAAATAACACTAGCCTGAAATTATTGGTTTGTGTCATTTTTTTCGCTTTTCATGTTTGATTTTTATACAGTTTGTAGCGATTAAGTCGAAAATAACTTTCTCTTTTTAGCATCACGTAAACAGTTTTCGTAAATCTTGAATTTCAAAGTTAAAAAAAAAAAAAAAAAAAAAAAAAAAGTGAAAAAGACATAGCAAATATTTTTCATTCGCAACATCGATATTAATTAAATGTTTCTTACATATCATGCACAAATAAAATTATGTTAATGGTAGTTCGTGTGGAGATTTATTTTAGCAAAATCTCAAAATTCAATATAATTTTTCCCAATTGATCTATTACTAAATATATATTAACAATTCTATTTAAATTGACAAAATTTGAATAGCCACATTTTTAATAAATTATTTATCCTTGATTACAACATAATAATTAAATTTTAATATTAATTTTTATAAAACAAACTATATAAGAAAAAAAGTTTAATACTAATAATTATCACACGGCATTAATTTATGAATCTACACAATGTTTTTTTTTGTTAATAAATGAATGTTTCAATGACTTTAGTGATGAATGAGACTGTGCCATTCATCCGAGCTTCAAAATTTCCCAATCATCCCTATCATTTATAAATTCAATTATGCGTTATTTTGCCCACGAAATTATTTTCTCACAATGGCTTATATCCATTCATTTTAATTATCTATATTGAATCTTCAAATAAATAACTACAATAGATTTATTTATCTATATTCTGTAAAATATTTGGCTAAAAAATTATATTGTATTAAAAAATGTAATGTAAAAAAATAAATTTCAAAAAGACAAACCAAAAATAAAAGCAAGTATTTTTTTATTTGGGGAGGGGGGAGAGTTAAAGCACAGTTGTTATATAAGGATTATTATATTTAACATTTAACTTTCTCTAGTACTAACAGTCCAAAAGAAATAAAATTTCACTAGTACGTGTCCTTAAAATAAAAATTAAACTTTAAATCGAAGTTAAGCTTTGGAAATTGAAACGAAAAAGAAATCTGTGAGACTGTTAGAAACACTTAGGGGTTCGAATGTCAAAGACTTTATTCTAATTGGAAATAGTAATAATATTATTCGAATTATATTTTACTCTAATTAATAAAACAATTAATTATAATAATATTTTACAAAACTTGTTCTTCAATTTATAAAGCTAAAGGAGACACACAATATTTCCTAAACCATTAATACGATTCAACTACAGGGGCATTATCGAATATAATCCAGTAAATAATTCAGAAATCTATTATTAAGGCGTCTATTGTAAATTTGAGTGATCCATCGGCCTTACAAATTTTCTAAGCAACATAATCCTTGCCTAAAATATTTATAAATACCCATCGTTTGTTAGATAAAGACGCCGTTATATCTTAAATGCTGTTTGTCTAAACTGTCCGTCTGCCAACTTGTGAAAAGGACCATCTTTATCCCCTGCTATCTTCTCCCAATTGCTTTCAACTTGCGACAATGCGTCTTTTGCTGGATGGAAAAAGGTTATTAAATCAATAATATCTTTTAGTGCTTTCATCTCAAACTCTATCTTGAGTTCATATATAAGACTGAACTCCTATTGTTCCTATTACCAAAAATTGTCTAATTTTATCAAAAAAATTTCAAGTTGTCAAAACATTGCATTCATTTTACACACATGGACCACATAAAGTAAAACTTGAATTGAACTTTATTTGAATAATTCTTGCACTTTTGAAAATTAGTAATAATAATTTATAAACTCAGGTCGTAAAATTGATTAAAAAAATATTATGATGCTAATGTTAATTAAAATTAAGTGTGACATATTATATCACACCGCTCTTCAAGGAATTAAAAAGCTGCTGATCAGTGAGAAAAGGAAGTAAATACTACATACACAAAAAAATACGATGTTAGTAAAATTGAATAAAAAGAGGATATTTTAATGAAATTGACCATTTTAATATGAAGTTTATTTATCATTTTGCCAGGGACTAAAACAATTCATTATTTTTTTATTATATTAAAATAATATACATTTCTTGTGTATTACAAAAATTGAAACGGAAATATTTTGAAGATTTAAAGTAAATATTAGAAGCGTCTGTTGCTACTAAATAAAGTAAACCTGCTGTTTAACCATTCATGAAAAAATAGGGCCTACAGTGCCCAACCCTGTTTACTAGATACTGGATCCAAAGGTCTTTGCTGCATGTGTCCCATGTCATACAAGTGGTTCCATACAGGTGGTTAGCCCAATGCGAGAACTCTGGCGTTTAGTTCTCAAGTACGCTTTGTACTCATTTTATCGACTTCGAAGGGATGAAATTCTGAGTTTACCTTGCGCAGTCGGGAATCGAACTCACACTGAGCGTGGCAGAGAGGTGTATTGACCACTACGCCACTGGACATTTGTTCCTGTAAGTGCTTGATAGATTTTTAATCAGAAAATGGTAAGATCGTATCTAACAAATAAGATGAAAGAAAGAAATTTGAACATCTATAGCTATAGAGTGTATTTTCTGGTATTATTTGAAAGAATGAAAACGTAAGGAAAAGTAAAGAGAAAAAATATTGTCAATACTTTACGGGAAGCCGAGCTATATTTTCCTTTTGAGTATCTTTTGATTATTGTCTGTTGTTATTTAACTTTTATATTACTGATGATCCGTTACTCAAGAATATCACTTATTAAGAAAAATATCTTTGGATAAACAAAGACTGAAATCACATTCAATAAATATTAGAAATATTTTAAAATTTTGAAACTCATTAAATAGCTGTTGGATTCAAAACAATGTTTCTGTTAAATGTCTTCAGCACATAAAGTACAATTCTGAAAAGATAGAAGGAAATAAAGAATTTTAAAAATGCCTAATGCTTTACAAAACCTAAGATATGTATACATTCTGAGTTTTAATATATTTGGGTTTTACATCAATGTCACTGGTACCTGTCCAAAACACATAAGTGCATTGCTCAAAAATGAAACTGCGATAAAAAATTTGAAGGATATCTTATCTGTCATAAGAAATTTATTTTGAGTTTTGAATGAAAATGTTAGAAACATTCCTTGGTGCTAAAAATTTGTAGAAATATTACATTTGTCATATGAAAATGAAAAGATACTACCTACTGAGTAAGAGTGAAAAAATGAATATCAAAAGCTACAGCTACCGAATGCATTTTCTGGTAATATTTTAAGAAATATATGGTTAGATAAACACCTAATTAAATAACAAGTGATAAATATCACAAATCGTTTTCAAGTTAAAAACATAGAAACATATCCGCAAGATATATTCCGGTTTTAAAGCAAAGTTTCTAGTAATTGTTCAAAACATGTTACATGCATTGTTGAGAAATTAAACAGCAACATAGAATTTAAAAAATACCTTACCGTATGAACCGTAGACATATTGAGTTTTGGAAAAAAATGTTCGAAACTTGCTACTAATTGTTTGAAGAAAACTTACATTAGATGAAAAGTTTATATCTACCAAATAAGATTAAAGGAATAAACTTGAAGCGTTGCACTCACCGAATGAGTTTTCGGGTTATATTTTCAGAAATAAACAAAAGTTAAATAAAGGATATTGGATAAACAAAGATTAAAATAACATGCAATAAGTTTCAGATTTTTCTTACAGTTACAAACATAGAATCTTATTTGAAAAATATTTAACGCTATTCCGTTTAAAATCAGTAATTCTGGTAAATGCCGAAAACGTGTTTTTTTTCCGCAGAATTTACCGATTAGCTTCAAATTTTAGACATAGGTGTTAAAAATTATCTTTACTTGAGTTAGCATTTATGCCAAAACATTGCTAATATCTCAACTTCACAGTTATAAATTTGTAGTCGCCCTGATAGCAACTTCCCTCTCACTCTAATAAAACAAAATGTAAATGCTTTGTTTGACACTATATTTTTCTAAGTTCTGATTTTTCTTTTACCTTCCTAATTTTTCATATTATCTGTTATAAATGCTTTATTTCTAACACGTTATCAGCACGATGTTCTGAAGAAGTTTTTTAATATTTGGGTTAGCGTATGACAGATAATTCCGAAAAGTAAACGAAGTGAAGCCGGTCGCTGCGCCGTTAAGCCTAAAACGACATAATGGACAATTTAAAGATTCCGAAGCTAAATGGAGATAATTATTCAGCATGGAGTATCCGTATCCGTGCTGCGCTAGTGCAAATGAGTTGTCGGGAAGCCATGGATCCCGGCTACGGAGCAGAATTAAAAGAAGATGAAAAGAATATTAATGAAAAGGCACTTACTTTCTTCTTTCTTGTAGTTGAAGACAACTTTTTGGACGATATTGCCGATTCTACGCGAGCAAAAGATACATGGACTTCTCTGAAGGATATCCACACGATGTTTAGATTGTTACATACACTGCAGTTTTGAGAGAATTTTTCAACGCAAAAATGAATCCTAGAGAAAATGTAAATTCCTATTTAGGCAGATTAATGGAATTGCATTGCAAGGTGTCTTCCTGTGGACACGGATTGACGAACAGAGACGTTGCTCTCATCATGTTGATGGGCTTACCCAAATAATATGAAGGCTTAATATTACATTTGGAACATGATGAAGACACTTTGTCAACAAAAACTGTCAAATCGTGCCTAATAGTTGAAGAGATAAAATTGCTCCGCTACAATGCCGAAAGCTATCAAGAAATTAATGAAAATTATGAAAGAACACTAAAAACAAAGGATACGAAGCCATGAAGCATTCAAGAAGTATGTTAGAAAAAAATGAAAGAAGAATTCGGTGTTTTTCTTGTGGTCATTGGGGGCATATTGCCCTAAAATGTTCTGTTTTCAAGATTGTATCTCCTAAACAGAAAGTTTCAAATGATGTATATGAAAGACTATTTACTGATACTCCTGGAAACAAATCTGTTTGTAATTGGTACCTTGATAGCGGTACCACTGAGCATATGTGCTCGCAAAGAGAAAAATTTGTTGATATCAAAACAGTAAAATCAGAAGTTGAAATAGTAAACTCTGAAAATATTGAAGCTCTACGGACTGGCAATATCATTTTAAGGCCCTCGGAAGAATACGGAACAGAAACTCTTTTCTTAGCAAACGTGTTGTATGTGCCTAATCTTAACAGTAACCTCCTCTCATTTGGAAGAGTCGAAGACATGAGGATGACGATTTCCTTTCAGAATGGCAAGGCTATTATCAGATATCCCAAACAACAGTACAAAAGCATTCTTACTGCCCATAAATGTGGAAGATTGTATAAAGTTAATGAACAACAGATGCATTAACCGCACATCGCCAAAAACGAAGAACTCATGCATACGCGTTTTGGACACTTTCATAAAAAAGCAGTGAAGAAGCTTGTTGAAAGAGTCGGTTACAACGGCACTTCTAAAGGAATCTCAAAAGAAAGACAGTTTAGACATAAACAAGAAGAGAGAAAAGCACTAAAACATAAGATATTAGAACAACAGTAAAAACAAGAAGAAGAGAGACTGAGACAAGAGAAAGGTCTTATTATGAAGCGTCAAGAATTTGTAGAGCAAAGCAAAGCTAAATTGGAATTCAATGAGTCTCATGGGAAACATAGAAAGAAAGGAAGGAAAGCTGATAGTTATATACGTGGTTGTAGTGGGTCTGGTATTGCAGGTGAAGGAAGAGATGGGGAACTAATGAAGAGGAAATAGATGGAAGAAGGTGATAAAGATAAGACGAAAAAGATGAAATATTTCAGTTATCTGAGTCAGAATGGGGATAAAATGGAGTATGATTTACTTCAAGAATCTCTCAAAGCAAGGCAATGCCAGGATATTCTAAATCAAGCTCAATATCGCGTAACCAGAGCCATGAAGTTAAATGAAAGAGAAAACAATTTTTTTGTTAGTAAAACAGGGAAGTTTGATGGAACTATTTCTCCATTCAGTAGGAGCCAATCAGAAAATAAAGATTTATTAATCGGTATCTCCAATGATATAACAAGTGAAATCGAATGTGGTGAGCAAAACTTAGAAGATTCTGGTCCTGAGCAACCAATAGCAAGCATAGAAGAATTCCCTGAAGTCAGACAAAGAAACGGAGCAAGAAAACCTAAATCTTACTTTAGAGATCCAAAATTGTACAAAGTAGTCAGTGAAGAATGGTGATCCAATCACCTTGGAAGAAGCTATGAAGTCGACTCATGCAAAATTGTGGAAAGAGGCTACGAAGGAAGAATTTAACACTCTTCACAGAAACCAAACATGGGAATTGATTCCAAAATCAAAAAACACTAAAACTATAGAATGCAAGTGGGTATTCAAAAGAAAATTAAATGCAGAAGGAAAAATGACTAAATTTAAAGTTTGTTTGGTTACAAAAAGGATTTCCAAGAGACTTTCTCCGCCGTTATTTCCTTTGTGTATACAGATTCAACGAATAATGTTGCTGATCTCCTCACCTAAAATGTTTCAAGAAAAACCCTAGTTAACTGGAGAAAATATCTAGGCTTTAATTGTTGATACTTAAAATTGATGTAATTTGAATTGCATTTATTTTTTTATTTAGATAGCCAGGTCTTCATATAATGTTTTTTTTTTTTTTTTTTTGTAAAGTAACTGTGTTTTTGTATTTTCAAGTTAATGTACTTGTATTTATTAGCCATACTTTGGTAAAGAGGAGTGTTAAATTCCTCTTTACTTGAGATAGCATTTATGCCAAAACATTTCTAATATCTCAACTTCAGAGTTATAAGTTTGTAGTCGCCCTGATGGCAACTTCCCTCTCACTCTAATAAAACTAAATGCAAATGCTTTGTTGTGACACTATTTTTTTCTGAGTTCCGATTTTTTTTTTATCTTCCTAATTTTTCATATTATTTGTTATAAATACTTTATTTCTAACAATAGGATGATTCTGATGAGGGGCCTACATGATTAGTTTTGGGTGTTCATTGCTGTAAGTATATTGGGGAAGGGAGAAGGGGGTAAGCCCGCCCCCTTAATGTAGGCGAATGGGGTTTTTATGCAGAATTTACTGATAAGCTTCAAATTTTGGACATTGGTTAATTTTAATAAAGCGCTTCCCTGATTTGTTTTGGGGATTCATTGATTAAGTAAAAAGAGGGGACCTGGAGTCTACCACTCTTAATTTAGGTAAATAGGTTTTCCATGTAGAATCAACCGATTTGCTTCAATTTTTGGATACAAGTTTATATTCATTAGATGCGTTTATGATTAGTTTTGGGGTTCTTTTGTTACATATGAAGGAGGGAAGACGGCGAATACCCCCTCTCTAAATTAGATAAATGGGATTTTATTCAGAATTATTCTGTTTGCTTTAAATTTTGGAGATGTTCTTTCTCATATGTCGAATCCTTTAATAGATTTGAGGATGCAATTGTTAAGTATACCAGGGAGAACGGGAGATAGTCCCTCATAAATTAAATATATGGAGGTTTATGCAGAATTTTCCGATTTCTTTCGAAACTTAGATATTGGTTCATTAAATTAAGTCGTATCTCTGATTAGTTTTGGGAGTTCAGTCATTAAGTAAAAGCATGAAAATAGCGGTGCTAATCCCTCCTCCCTAATTTATTCTTCGAGGAACATTGTTCCTTTAAAAAATAAGTCTGTAATATGCAATTAGTGTGATTAATGATTGTGAGCTCAATGCCATCAGTTTAGTCGGACAGTATTTTTTTTTTATAATATTTCAATTACTTTTCTCAACTACGAATATAGGTTTATTGGATGCTACCCCTTAAGTACTTTTATTTTTTTTTATTGTTCAATAAACATATTTTACATAAAACGTGATAAATTAACAACGTTAAAACGATAAAACATTAACAATAACATTAACGATAAAATTAAAATAATTTTGGTAATCTTATAGGTATTGATTTATTTGCAAAGTTCACAATTTTCGATGACAATAAATAGACAAAACACATATTCTATTTTTTCAAATATTAATATACTATAAAAAAATACTGAAAAATGATTTCTTAAATAGGTGGCAAAAAACTTTTTTTTAAATGATTCTATTATTATTGAATATTTGTATATTAATTTCTTATGTGTCTGGCAATTAAGAAAGGTTTTTGGAATCATGGGTATATTGGGAGAGGTTATTCCATATAATTTCGCTATTGCTTCGATATTTTTTATGCAGATTAATCTCCGTATATTTGGTAGATTAATATACTTTTTTTTTCTTCAGTGCACCATATAATTATGTAAAACAGAAGAAACATATATATTTTAAATTTCATACAGGAATGGAAAATTTACTATCTGAGAGTGTGAAGGAAGTTTTCACCCTTTTTGGAGTAAAGTTTTTAAAAATACACTACTTAAAAAGGGGAAATATCCACTCTTTACATAGGAGCGAAATATTTCACTGCGTTGTTTAGAATAAAAATTTCAATACCTAGATGGAAGTGAAAGCCGGGCATTACGCACTTTTAAAATTTTCGTTCTACTTTGAATCAATACATGGAGGAAAAACACCAATATCTGGAGTAAAATAATGAAAAACACCAATATATGGCACTTTGGAAATTTCCAAAGATCCAATTAATATTTTAACCTTGGGATTTATACACACTCATTTGGCACTAAATTGCACTCTTTTTACAAGAGTATATAGTCAGTTTTCTGAAAGAGTGATTATTCACTCCTGTTTAGAGTGTAACCTCCCAGGAATGACTATTTACTCTTTCAGAAATTGAAAAATTCCAGTTTTGTTCAGAGTGAATATTCACTCTAAAGAGGTTAGACATCTTCTGACACTGCGATAGAGTAAATATTGATTCGGAATGAATAGGGATTCTTTCTTATTAAGAGTGAACAACATTTTTGTAATGTAGCTTTGATATTAAATGCATAAAGAAAAAAATCAATTTATCAGCGGAAAATGAAAAGATCATATCTATCAAATAAGATTAAAGGAATAAATTTGTAAAGCTACCTTCGAGAGAATTCAATTTTTAGTTTAATTTTAAACATTACAAAACTTCTGTAAAACAAAAAGACAAAAAATATTTTCATTACTTTCTCTGAAGACGAGCCAAGTATTCTTTTAAAGTTTTTTTTTAAGTATTTCTGATATTGTGTAACTTAATATGATACCAGTGCGTCTTTTCTGATGTAATAATATCAGCTATTAAGAAATATATTTTGGGATAAACAAAGATTAAAATTTCAGGCAATAAATATCAGAAACCTTTTTTAAAGTTTGAAACGTAGAAACATACCCATAAAATATTAAATATATTTCGGTTTTAAATCAACGTCTCTGGTAAGTTTCCAAAGCACGTAAAGTGCAATTGAGAAAAATTAAATGCGGATATAGGATTTGAAATGTACCTCATCATTGTCTAAAACATAAGAAACCTTTATATTCTGAGTTTAAAAAAAAATATTAGAAACGTGAGTTTATTATCAAATATTTGGAGAAAACTGATATTTCTTATCAAAACTATAAAAAGTAGACTACATCTAACAAATTGCAGTAACCTTGAAGAACTGTATTTGTCGAAAGTAGTATTTCGTTTTAATTCAGATATTGTAAAACTACTTAACGAATTATCTATGACGCAGAATATTTATTTATTCATTATTACATTTACAGATTTATAAATCTAATTTTTTTAAATAAATTATTTGAATATTCAATTTATTAATGAAGAACTTTGTTGGAGAACGGCGAAATTTGTTTGTTTGATAGCGTTTTTGACGAACCAGACTTTGCGTTATGAAATAATATGCCATTGTCGCGAAGTTAAAAATTATATTAAGGTGCTTCTGTACTTAAGAAAGGCAACATGCGCACAAAGCATGTGTTGTGTTCAAATTGATGTCCTTGTATAAACTCCCGCGTACTTACATTCCAGACCATGGTGATATTCGTCTGGTTGAGTTTAATTATACTAATGAAAGTTAACAAGAATTAGCCTGTCGATAATGGTTGGCTCACCAAGGTGTTTGGTGATTCGCTTTTCTTTAAAACTGTTTCAATCAATAAAATTTTATGCCTCACCTGTCACTACTCTCATACGGATTAAATTTCAAAAATTACTCCGTATAAGTATTACTCCGTAATCTCTTATGGACGAGTGACACGTATTCGCGCCGCATAAGATTATCAGAATTCTGTGTTATTCACACCAGTTATTTTTACTTTCTTTTATCTTTACAGGGAAAAAATGTACTGGCTTTATGAAAAACTTAGACTTTTGGTTTTAAACTCTTTTTTACGTTTTAAAAGGTGTTCAGCACGATTAGATGGTTTTTAGAAAACGTTTGTCTCAGAGTGTGTGAATCAGTTACTCTGTGAGTCGGTATGTGACAAAAAATTTGTGATCCCTCTATCTCATGAAAGAATGCAAAGAATTTCCCAAAACTTTATGTTTAGTTTGATATTGAAAAAAAAAAAAACTGGACCTGATTTTCTGGTGTATAACGCCTAACAGACGGCGCTGTTATGGTGCATTATTCACGATTACCACAGAAGAATCTCAAGAATTAATGCACGGATTTTCAAAAAACTTCAGATTCCGTTGATACTTAATAAACGTGGCACTGATTATTTGTTGACGTAAATCGCTTATCAGTTGGCACTCCTCTGCTACATTATTCATGATTATTGGAATAGCTCTCTCTCAAGACCAAATGGACGAATTTTCGCTAAACTTTATTTTAGCATAGTCTCTCACTATTTGTGCAGTTTAATATTTCGTGTATATCGAACAGTAAGCGGCACTGCCATGCTACATTTTTCACGGTCTTCTAATAGTTGTATCTCAAGAACTAATCCACAAATTTTATCTGATTCAACAAATCCTTAATAAAAATTTATCCTGGATAGTTTTTCGCGTGCATCGCTCAACAAGTGGCGCTGTTATGGAGAATTATTTAAGATTTTCGCAATAACTCTGTCTTAGAAAATAATGCACGGATTTTCAGTTTGAAAGATGTGAACTTGTGATAAAAGATTCAAAGATTTGTAAAAAGCGCTCTTTGCTAAGGGTTTAATATTGTTTTACTTGCGACTTTTACTTATCCAAACATATACAATCAAATTCTGGAATATTGGTTGCAACCACCTCTTGGTCTATTATAATACAAATTTAGAAAAGGTCAGATTTACATACCTGCTTTTACCATGAGAATACCCGTAGTTTCTACTCTGTGCTTCTCGTTGGTTGCTCGCATTTGTAGTAACCAGTGTCATGTATATCCATATGAACAATTTTCAACCAGAAACCAATTCGACCGTAACCGTTACTGTACTTCCGAACGTCCACTTTTCCGCGCTCGAGTTCGGGCGGTGCCTCGTTCTTGTACCACCGGATTTTCGGAACAGGGTGACCCCTCACTTCGCATCGCATCCGGACCATTTCACCATAATCATTCGTGATGTTCGTAAGGCTTTTTTCGATGAAAAGAAAACCTGAATAAAGATGGAGAACACTCAGTTATTTTGAAAGTTATTTATTAAGTGAATAAAAATAAATAAATAAACCTAGCTAATCCTATAACTGTACTAATATCAAAAAGTAATCCCGCTACATTGAATTATACGTATCAGCAATGAAATTTTGTAATAAAAAATTATATTTTTAATACTAGTGTATAAAACAATATTTCGAGCATCAATAATGAAATTTGTAGACATTTTATGTGAGGCCTTATTACAAGACCGAATGACTACGCTACGGTATTATGTTGATGATACGTACTGATGATACGAAGCCCACTGTTGATGATACGGGCACCCAATACGAATAAAATGTTTTAGAAACAAACTTTTTAATGTAGTTTTCTGCAATAAATTGCTCAAAAAACTACACAATTTTTGTTTTCAGTTTACTCAAAAAGTGACATATAATAATACCGATGTTAAAAGTATAAAATAGACTTCTTGTATAAATTTCTGAGTATTTTGAGTTTTTAACCGAAGGCTTCATCAGGGAATATTTTCATGAATTGTCGCCCCATTTATTTAAAAAAATAATTTCGTTTCAAGTGGGAGAGGCTAAAACTCTTATTTAAGGATAGCTGAAAATAGATGAAGTAATTGGATACGTAATTATACTATAACAAATTTTAATACAATTATCCTCAAAGGAGCATCTAGAGAACCTTATTGATTCTGATATCTGTTCTGATATGTAATTAATAAATCACAGTTAATGAGACTTCAAGAAACGTTACATACGTTAGTGTATCATTATTTTGCTTAAAATGAGAGTAGTGTATTTACCGGGTGTCCCAAAAATGACTGATGGATTTTAAAATTCAATAACTTGCAAACGGTGACAGCTATTTAAAAAAAAATTTTGCAGAAGGGGTTTGTATAATGTCAGGAGTTTTTTTTTTTTACCGTAATTTTTTATTTTAGTTCGCATCTCAAACAATAGGTGGCACTGACGGCGTCTGAAGGCCAGGTCGACGCTTCACTCAGCACTGATCACCTGGCCTTCAATCGCCGTCAGCGCCACTTATTGTTTGAGATGCGAACTAAAATAAAAAATTACTTTAAAAAAAAACTCCTGACATTATACAAACCCCTTCTGCAATTTTTTTTAATAACTGTCTCCGTTTGCAAGTTATGGAATTTTAAAATCCATCAGTCATTTTTGCGACACCTGGTGTATATCAATGTTTCTTGGAATTACGTTACTTGCGATTAATTAATATGTGCTAATTCATATATAAAACCAGATGTCATTATCTACAAGGTTCTCCGAGTGTGAAAGGTCTGCCTGATTTATCCTGCCTGGTTTGTCAGAATTTCTCTCTTTTAAGATGGTTACTTATGTTGCAATACTTAAAACTAATGCTCTGAAAAATACTTATATTATCATTTATTAAATTGTGACTTCACGTAGAATATATATTTTAAACGCCAGCTTTTGGATAATGATTATGTACTACTGTAAAAAACGGAGATTTTACTGGTTATCTTGACGCCAGTACAACTCATTATTTTTTAATGTAGACATTTTCGTAAATTCAAGAAAATATTCTACTTTTTTGGAACATTTTCTAGAATTTACGGAAATTTTTCTATACTGGCGTTTAGATTACGAATAAAATATCCGTAAAATTGTCCTTTTTTTTCTTCAGTGTACATAATTTTTTTTTCTTCACTATAAAAAAATTGTTTCACATTAATCCATAAAATTGGTAGAAGTCTAACTGTCTCATTTTTATTGAGTAATTTACCCGACATAACTGGCACTAATGTATAATATCACACCAGTTATATCAGTATATCATTATCTAAATTAAATAACTTCATGAAAGTAAATGCAACATGTTTCTACAAAATATATGGAGTGACATTAAATAAGTTTTTTATAGTGCTGTTTGAATTATGTATTTTTTTTAGGAGTGTTAATGTCTCAATTTATATTAAAAAAAATAGATATAGATGTTTTAGAAAAGAATCTGCATTTAATTAAAACTCTGAAAAAAATCATAGTCTTCTTTTTACTTTATTGAAGGAGAATATTTTGCAATCAAATGTTTTTTTGTATATTTTTTCAAATAATTTGAGTTTTGAATATCTTTTTAAAAAGTAAAATTTCAGCTTTCAATATGTATGAGAACCCCAGAAGCCAATGGGCATAAAAGACAAAATTGAAAAAAATTTAATGCATAGATGAGCTGGAAATATGCTTTTTTTTTCTTTTCTGTTCTATAGACGAACCACATTTGCCGAATGATAATCAATATTGATTAATTATAAATTTAAAGAAAATTGCACTCTACTTTTGTCATAGTTATTGAAATAAAAGTTCAAAAACCACAATGAAAGAAGCGACAGTTTCCTATTTTAAAACAGTCAATTATTATTGATGATCAAATTTAGCGTCAAATATCTTTAAACTCAATTTACACCAATCAAATTTTTGTCACGTTTACCTCTTGGCTTGTGAGATTATCACATGTTATGAAAATGAAATACTAGTACGCAGATAAAGTTTGATTGATATTATTGCTGTGGTTGGCATTAAAAATACTGTGCCCAATGAGATTATGCAGAAACAGAAATGCATGAAATTTTTTTGTTATAGAGATTGTAGTAATAATACCGAAATATAGACAATAAGATTTAAATTACTCTCGAGATGTTCCAAAATTCATTTTGAACTTAATTAAAATATATGAGAAAATACATTACTTCTTTTTACTCGATTCGTGAAGAAAATATTTGTTGAATGTAACATTTCCGAATAATTCAAATTGAAATATCATACAAATAAATAAAGTTCCAGCTACAAAACCATTTTATTTGTCATGGAAAAAAAATTGCATGTAATAACATGAAGATTTGATTTATGTTATAGATCTTGCCTGCCATAGAAGAAAGTTTTGAGCGTATTTTTTTCTCATCAAATGCAGTTTACTGTGAGAAAAACATCAGGGAATACATTCAAAAGTATTGCCCTGTAGCATAAAGAGAGTCATAAAAACTCATTCTGCTATTTTTCATTTTGAATACATCAAGAAATAACTATTTTTGTTATTAGTGAAAACGATTAGTTTTTAGGCAATTTATTTTAAATATTTTCAAGATTTATAACACGGAAATAAATAGTGGTAGTACTCAAATGTGAGAAAAACATTGGTCATATCGTTGCCATCGTTGAAAAAAGAATACTCATTATTTTGAATGGCACATCAAATATCAATGACGATGTTTTTTAACGATTGTAACATAAATTTTTCTAGTACAACAGATTTCTCGAAGGTATATCTAAAATGAAATTGCTTCATGTAATTTTTATAAAAATATTAGAAATAAATAACAAAAGTTGATTTAATAAAATGTAAGATTTAGGATAAATTGTGATAAATTGACAAATAGAGAAATAAAGAAATAGAAAATTGTTTACAATATCTTTGCCATCACTAAAGAAAAAGAATGCACATTTTTATGAATGGCACATGTAAATATTAATAGCAATGTTTCTCTACAGGTGTAAACTAACTTTTCCAAGTGTATAACAGATTTCTCAAAGGTATAAATGACAAAATGAAGTTGTTTGACAGTTAAATGCATGTAATTTTTAAAAAATTATTAGAAATAAAAGAAATAAATCACAAAAACAGATTTAATGAAATGTAAGTTTTATGACAGATTGCACTTGCAGTAATTAGGGAAGCAAAGAAGAAAACTCAAATGTGAGAAATGTGTTGCACATATGATAGCCATCATTAAAAATTATTAATTACTAATTTGAATGTTGTTATTCGAAAAAAAATCTGACTGATTTTCTTTTTTTACGTGCGTTTACGACAAAATTTTTTCTAGTACAACATATTTCTCGAAGGTATGTATGAAACGAAATATCTTTGTGGAATGTATGAAATTTTATAAAAGTATTAGAAATAAAAGAAATTAAAGTTATAAATTTTGTAAACTGAAAGTTTGCGACAGGTGTGAACATTACATCGAAAAATTACTATATCCGGATAAAGTATAGACGCCTTTTAGCCGTAATATGTATGTGTTAATCGATCCAAAATACGTATTTTAGACAAATCGGGATGAATTTGAGTAATCATTCATACATTGAAAAATTTTTAAGTAGCAAAAAAAATTAAATCTTCGTACTTTTTTTACAATCATGATAAAGAATGCTTAATAAAATTTTAAATTAATTCCTTTCCAGCGTTTATTTATAAAAGTTAGGTTATTCATAATACCATCGATATACATTCATTTATATTTATTTGCATAAAATGCCCATATTATATGAACCAAATTATATTTTACCAAAATTTTTAATTATTTTTTTAGAATGTGAACATTAATTATTTATCTTACTTGATTCTTCATCCTCTTCTCAGACTTTAGTAATTTCATCTCCCTTCTTTGTGTCATCTTTGTTCTGTCTTGACTTCTTCCTGAAATAAAAAGTTAAAGCATTATTTTTAAATTTTTACAAATTTCGATCAAATAAATTCAGACCATCGTGAAACTTTAATTTGTTCTCCCTTTCACAGAAAAAGATTTTATTATAATAGAATATCTTCTTAAATACTCCATAAATATTCAAAAACTAGTGAAAAATCACAGCACAAATACATAAAAAACGTCATAGGAGACACCCGATCCTAAGTTCACTTTTGAAGCACAGTTAAATAGATCAAAGGAATTAAATCACACAAGAAGGAAGAAACAAAATAGGAATAAACAAAGGTAAATAAAATTAAAATAAATTAGAAAAATGTAAAAACAAGCAAGGAAATGAATTAAACATAAGTAAGATTAAAGGGTGGATAGTGCAAAACTAAATCAAATTTGAAAACAATGAAATATGTTGAAAAGGTTATAAAAAATAAAATAACACTTATTAAAAATAAATTTTTAAAGCAGCAAGGAATGTAGCACTTACATAAATTATTCAATAATGATTGGACGATCGTAACATATTTCAAAAATTTAAATGTTAAAAGGTAGATTAATACCTTTTTTAAGGTATTCGCCGACGTTAAAATGAGTATTTCTACGAAAATTATCGATTTTGTTACCGTTATTCCATTTGAAAGTAAAACTGTTTACGAATCTAAAATTACTTTGTTTTTGACAGAATGTGTTTAAAACAGAATTCATTCCATTATGAAAGATATTAATTTAGTATTTATGTTAAATTGAATCATTTTTCTAAAAATTTATTTTTAGAAAAAAAAAACCTCCAAAAGTTACAAAAAGTATTATTATCATTCTTCATGAAAAATTTTACGAGTTTTGCCTGTATATTGTTGTTTAGCGCATCTACTAAAAGAATTTTAATTGTATGAATATTTTCAAATTTATAGCTTGTTCTAACAAAAACATGATAAAACTGGTGAAAATCTTATAAGTGATCGCATAATTGAAAAAGAAAAGAAAATTGGTATTGGGGGAAGGGGGATGTCAATCTAAAGCATCTCTCTGCAGTTCTCGTCATTTTATACATCATATAAAAAAACACTCTTAAATAATATAAAAATACGTTTTTAATCTAAAAAATGAAGAATTAATTAAAAAAATATCTCAGACTTATCACATTAAAAATCAAAATCCAATTAAGAAAGAAATAAAGGACGCAACCATTTAAAAATCCCTCTATCAATTTTAATGAGTCTATAACAGAAAGTTAATCATTGAAATGTAAACCCACTGCCCCTCCGTTCTGTAAAATATTATTAAAATTCCTTGATTTTTCCCAACAATGCCAGCACATATCAAAGACATTAGAGTCAAATATCATGAAAATTAATTTATCAGCAATGGAGGGTTTAAAATGTGGTCTATATGTCGAAATTAAATTTAATGATGTTTACTGCATCTAAACTTTCCATAAGAGCAATGAATTTTGGCTAGATAAAGGCCGGACGATGAAAATTTAGTAATCTTAATTTTATGTCATTATTCTGATGCGTAAAAATCGCTTTAATATGTTTTGTAAAATAATAAACTATTAGTAAAGACGTTAATAAGTAAATTTATCAAATGTTATTAGCCTTATCTTGAAAATAATTATTTCATTAGATTTCATAATTTCATGTACAATCTTCTTAGATTTTAAAAACAGCAATCTATTTGTATTATAAAAGGCTGACATCATTTCTGAGGTTAACAGTACATCACCAATAAATTTCCTTTGTGCTGCATCCCCCCCCCCCCACTTTAACTAATATGCATCACATATTTTGAATTTTTACACAACCGAATAGAAACAAACATGCAAACAGATGCACATAGAAATAAACATAAAAAATACTTCTAAACAAACGGACAAGCAAAAAAAACATATAAATATACAAAAATACACGGAACAACTTTGATAACGCCCATTTTTTTTAAAAAGAAGATGGGAGAGAAGAATTTCTGAGGCGCAGGGGGGAAGAGCGCGAAAACGTTTCGTAAAATTTATAGTTATTCTTTGTCTATCAAAATTAGTAATATTTAGCTATCAAATCGAGTAATGTTTAACTTAAATAGTTTAACATTTTCATTAATAAAAAAAATTATATCAAATAAACAATATGAATATACATCTTATAGTATAAATATTTAATAAAATAATGCAATATAATATAAATGTGCATTTTATAGGACATTTGATACATTAATATAATATAATACATAGTATCATACATAATATAATTAACATAGGTGACATAATGAAATTAAATAAAATAATAATATAAATAATAATACGAAGATTTAATGAGCATTTAATCTTTAATAACTTAATTTTTACAAAATTACAAAACATTTATATTGTTCAATAAATAAATAAGAAATTTAACCAACTAAACATTTATTTAATTTGCCGATTAGTTACAGTGAATTATAACATTAACATTTAATGAAAACAAAATCACTGAATTGTAAACTTTGACCTTTCAATCATTATAATATTACAATTTTCCATCCTTCCCAATAAGTTTTTACCTTTTACACATTGCTGTTACTGAAGCTACTTAGTACCAAAATCAATTTATCATCAATGAAGAGAAAACAAATTCTTATTCGTTGAAAAAATTAAATTTAACGAAGTTTATTGCAGCTAAACTTAATATAAGAGTAATCAATTTCGGTCGAATAAACATCACTCGATTAAATTTTAGTAGTCTTAATTTTGAGAATATTTGTGGCGCTGTTATGCAATATTTTTCACGATTTTTGAAATAGCTCTATCTCAAAAGCTAAGTCACAATTTTGTTTTCTACTTCAGATTCAGTTAGATTTTGATACGAGACATACCGATAGACTGTATTTAGCGATTAAAACATAATCGGTAATATAGTTTTTCAAAAATCAAAACAAATGTAAGAAATTTAAAAAGTAATTTTTAAACAAAAAAATCAGTCCGAATCTCCGTGTTTTTAATAAGCAACTTTTTTGAAACTGTAAAAAACCTTGCCTTTTTGTGCATTGAGTGCTAATAGAAGTATTTTAACAAAAGTGTTTTGATCGCATCCGACATATATTGTAACAACCACATTCATGTTAAGCTATGTTGTTGCTGTTTGAAAAAATGAATAAATAAAAGAATATTGACAAAGCACGATTGTCAGATTGGCAGTATTTGCAAAAGTTATTATAACCCACATTTTAGAATTAAGAGCAATGTTCGCTTGGTAATTTCTATCAAAGAAGTGAGACAAATTAATGTAATTTAGTTTAGCAATAGTAGTAGGCATGCCATGTTAGGGTTAAATTCTCTGGTCGTACCAAAAATCAAACGAATATATAGAAATATAACCCTTTTGAAATCTTTTAAATTTCTCAAAAAAATTTTAATGAGCAAATAATTAAACCTAATAATTGACACGTAAATTTATCCAGTCCATTTCTAAATTGTTATTAAAAGTCGTTGATCCTCTCCTTTAAGCTCTTACCGTCATATCTCCCTGACGCATGAAGTCATCATCAAAATTAATTTATCTGAAATGAAGGGTGAATAACGGGCTATTTGCAGGAGAATTTAAATCTAACTGAATTTATTGCCTCTAAACTTTACATAAATTAAATAATTTAAGTCGAATAAAAATATGATTATAATTTAACAAACTTAATTAAAAAAATTTTCCTCCGTCTAGGTAAGGTGTAGCTTTCTTACTAATTTATTGGATTTTTGAAAATTATTAACGGGATTAACATTTTTTTTAAGGCATTAACGTTAATGATTAAAAATGTGTTTTTATAAATGAATACATTAATTAACTTGGGATGCATAAAGGTGTTTTTATGCCATTATTTTCAAATAATAACCTTCTTCTTATTTAATTGTAGTATTCTGCGATTAAATAAAGCTAATGTTACTGTTCAGGAATAGGTTTCATAAAAATATTCAGCTCATAATTAAAAGCTGTTATTCCATTAATTTAATTGGATGTATATTTTTTTTCAATAGTTTGAAAACAGTCGGATACTGCTATGCCTGGTACAAGTGGTTGCACACCAAAAGTAAATTTGTTATACCATTTAGGAAAGCAAGACAAAGTTATGGACATGTGATTGTGCAATTAATGCTTGTAATATGAGCGTGAAGTTTGTCCGGGACTTGCTAAGCAAGACAAAATCGAAATTTTCATCTGCTCTTTTTGCATGGAATCCGATTACACACTCTAAAAAATAAAAGTGTAAATTAGACAAACTTACATAAATATGTATGTAAATTCATAAAATTACACACCTGACATGAAAATTACCCACTTTTTGGAAAGTTTTACCTGTTTTTATGTGCATTTTAGCTTAACAAACTAAGTGTGTATTTTGTTATCACTTGAAAAACATAAATAGATGTGTAAATTCTGAAAAATGTCTGAATTTACACAAATTGGTATGTTATTGTAATTTAGATATAATGATATAGACATAAGTAAGTATGTAAATTTCTAAAATCACCCACTTGTTATAAAAATACACTTTTTCTACAAAAAAATACCTATTTTAATGTGTGTTTAGTTTATAGCATTAAGTTTGTAAGTTGTTATCTGTTCATAAACTCAGAAAAATGTGTAAATGTAGATAACACTTGAAGTTTCGCTAATTGGTGTGTTACAAAAATTATAAATGCGTGAATTTTAAAGTTGACGTTACGAAAAGAATAAGCGGCTGACATATTATTCAGAGCTACACTTTTTATTTCAGTAATCCCATTCCATAAATAACATGGTTGTTGTAACAGTATTTTTAATTAATAAACTAATTTATTCATTTATTTTTATAAGATACTCTGACCACCTGTCTCACCCCCCCCCGTTTCAGCAGCACGTGAACATTTAAAAGAAGTTAAAAAATTTAATCTCGACACATGTAACAATATTTTTTTACATGTAACGTAAAATTTGATTCATTTAATTAGTTAATTTTAATTTCGTTTTCCGAATTACCTTTTCAAATTTGTACATCAAATATAAGAATGCTTGATTTTATAATTCTATGTTTGATTAAATAGCCATCTCACAGTCCGCTCTTTTTCACAATTTTACTTGTAATTTTCAGTAATAGTGTTAGATTTCATTCTTAAAGTGAAATTAATAAGACTTCATAAAGAGGCATTATAATAGAGATAGAATTCAGCTTTATGCTTATTCATAAATTTAAATTATATTTTTTGTACTGTTGGTAATATTTCTGCTGCCCCCACCCCCCTTAATAAAAAGGACAGTTGTTTAATCTTCAGTAGAATTTAAAAACTATTTCGAATTCATTTAATGTGTAACATAAAATATAATTCATGTAATTAAAATAATTCTAAATTCGTATCCTGAGTTATTTCTACATTTTGCACATCGAATATAAGTATGCTTGATTTTACCCTAAATTATTTTAGCCGTCTCATAGCTTGTAAGCTTTTATCCATTTCAAAGTTTAACTTGTAATTTTAGATTAACTTCAGTTCGCACTACATTTGATGTTCGAATTCAAGAACTACTTCGACCCCGAGTTAGACGCGAATCTAGCATAGAAAACTAAAATCGTAATCAACGTTGACTTGGCTTCATCAGGTTTAAGTTGGAAACTAATGGTGGGTCCAGCGTTGAGAAAAGAAGTTATTCTCTTATAAAATATAAGGTATGCAATCTCATGCGTTCGTGTTACCTCCAATTCTTTTTATCTGATTTGTTTATATTTATGTATAAATGTATAAGTTATTTCTTGGATTGCTTTTTTATATATAAGAATTTTTTACAATATATAATTTACTTGCCTTAAAAAATATCAACATTACCTAACTCCTGATAAACGTCTATTAAAATAACAACTGTTGTGTCTAAGGTGATTTATTTTTTGAAAAATTTTCATCTTAAAAAGAATTTATGAATGTACTTTAACAGTAGCAAAAAGAACGTTAACATAATTTTTTTTGAAGGGGAGGTGGGGTGCGGTGTTAAATTTTGGGTCTGTGAAAGATATTACACTTTATTTATAAACTATTATACAAACGTATATCATATCTTACAATTATATATTCTGATTTATAAGTTAAACAGTTCATCTGAGTTTTATTTATTTATTGAAAAATTTTTGAAGGTTTTTTTTTTAATTTATGAAATTTATAATGTTAACTAAGTTTATCATCGATTGAACTAAGTTTATCATCGATTAAACTAAGTTTATCATCGATTGATTTTCTACTTTACATTTTCCAATTTTGAGAAATTTGAAATATTTATTTATCTTAATTACATTTAATCTTCAGCTGTGTTTTAATTTGAAAATATTACATCAGAAGAACTATGTTCCACTAAAATAATCATATTAAAGAACACATAATTTTTGCTTGTTAATTATAGATTTAATAAAAATACACAGAAGTAAATTGCAAAAGGGCGCAAATACGTTGATTTAAAATAACTCCAGACTAAAAATTCCGAGGAAAGTTTATATTAAAGTAATGGCTTTTTTTTCAAATATGCATTTTTCCATCCCAATTTTGCCTATTATTACAGAATTTACATGACATAAAACAAATGATTGTATGTACATGAAAAAATTATAACAGTTGTATCGTAATGAATATTCAAAATCGAACTTATCAGTCCCCCCCCCTACATAAATATCCCCCACCGGGTGAGTTTTATACATTTAAGACTCAAATGTAACTGTAATAAATTCTACGAGCTTTAATTTCGAAAATTTATAAGAGTCAATTGATATTTGGATATAGACACAGTATTTCTCATTTTATTTTTTACTATAGCTGATAAATAAATATATTAATTAGTTTGATTTCTAAATGTTTACTTAGAATATTTGAAATTTTCATTTATGAAAATAGGATTCATTTCATTAATGTTAAAATATATTTGTATTTTTTAACACATTTTTCTAAATATAAACTTAAATGCAAAATATATTATTTTAATGATTCAACAGCCTTTTTGATAGTCTTGATAATATTTTATGGTAAATTCTTTGTAATGATGGATATTTATGAAAAGAAAACAATTCAACATATAATATAGGTGATTTATGTATATATAAACAAATCAGCTAAAATATTTGCAGGTAATATGTGTGTGTGCGTGTGAGAGAGATGAAGATTACATACCATTTTCTATTTTTTATAGTATTTTAAATATTACTTTTATAACTGTTCTATGTAACACAGTACCTTCTGTATAACTGATTTTGTATCTTGAGTCTGAAAAATAAAAAAAGAAAAATTGAGTCTGAACTGTAAAAATAAAAAGTGTGGTGATTGCATGTTTATCAACTATGATTATGCCATCTGACTTGTCTAAAATCTATCATTATTTAATTATTTCTTTTTCTTTATCTTAATTTTTAATTGCATGTACTGAATAATAACTAAATGAGGGGAAAATATAAAATTAAGAAGCAAAGAAGAATATAGAAAATAACACAGCGGTTTTTATGTGTATATTTAAAGGAGAGTGAGGAGGAATAAGACACTTTTTACAAAAATAATAAAATCAACTTTACTTGACACAAATACACAAATTTTGATTTATAGAATACACAATTAAACACTTTCTAATGTCTTTGAACAATATAGAAACATAATTTGAAGAATCAATTTTATAAATAAAGAGATTGTAAATTTCAAAATGCGTCCCATACACTCCCACTAACAGAGAAGTAATATTTATACTATGATGGTTGATGAGGAATATCAAAATCTTATGTCTTAAAGGGCTATATGCTGAATTTTAGATTCATAGCTGCTATAGTAGCATAGTTTTAAAGGGAGGGGTAAAGTTCTAAAAACCTATTTATAGGGAGTTTTTAAGAGGAGGGGGTGAGTGTGATAGGCTGATTTAGAGCTTATGAGGCTACACTTGTGATAGTGGATGAGAAGTGTGTACATCAATATGTTGCCGAGTCCAAACAGCAGTACTTTATCACATGCACTGTCACAAATCTAGCCCCATAAGCTAAAAATCAAGCTTTCAACTACACTCCCCCCCCATTTTACTCCTCCATACAAAACTTTAGGAATAATGCAGCTACAGTTCTGAAACTAAGCATGAAATCAACTAATCAACGATATTCTACTTCAACCCATTGCAGTGCAGATATTTCATATACACTAAACACAATAGTTATTGAACCTCCATCGAATATGTGTATTTCACATATTACGCAAAGAACTGTATAAATTACAATAATATAATAATGTGTGTTTTTTTTGAGTAATACACATTTATCACTGTAATCACAGAAGATTACACAGATACATGAGTGAGAATATTACTCGGATATATGTGCATTCTTGCGCAATTTACGCATTAATGTGGGTATTTCACGAGTGATCATTATCACTTTTACCCACTTAGTGTTATCATCAAATTACACACTGAAATGTGTATTTGGAAATTTACACATAAGGTGTGTATTATGACAATTTACACACAAATTTACACATATAAGCAAATCGTTTTTGTATCATCGATTTACACATTTTTGTGTGCAAATTTACACTTTTATTTTTTAGAGTGCAGAAGTATATTTAAAAATATTTAATGTTTTTTTTTCGTTGTAATTAAATTCTTGTTTTAAATTGAACATTTTAATATTCTTCTAAAAGTAAATTTAGCTTGCGGAGTACTTTCATTACATTTTCCAGAAATTTAAATATTATGGGTCAATATAGAAACACTAAACACAAAAGCTACAATTTTGTAATTGTATTATAAAACAGTTAGATTTAATTTTGAAAAAGAAAATCGCACTTGATATGCATTGAAGGTAAGTGTAAAATTTTCCAATAAAAAATTCAGTCACACACATAATAAGAAAGTAAAGTTTTAAAATTTCAAAGACTTAATTATGGCCACTTTTGCTACACTACTATGCACACCTAACTGATAATTTATCTGTTGATGGGATATAGTTATGATAAATTTCACTTATTTTTTGATGCAGTTGAGAATGGGTAACTTTTTGTCTTAATAATAAAAGTTGAATAAATAAATTTTAAGAAATAAAAAGAAAAATCCAGTTTAAGAAGTTTTAAGTCTTAAGAAAAATTAAGTTTAAACTCAACGCAGACGGTATAAACCACTGATTTAAGACATGCAGTTGGTATTTTTAAAGCATCAAAATATATTTCTTTTAAATTTATGCACCATTTATTCTCGAATATATTCAAAATGAATAACAAAAACAAATCACAAATTTTTCATGACTGTTGCCATTAAATATTCCGTAAACTATAACAAAAAATAACTCCGCTTTACAAAAGAAAATTGAAAATAAAGAAAATCACTGTAGATCAAGTAAAAATAATGAAAGAGGATTAGGGATATCGTTACTTAACAAACTATCAAAAAGAAAATTGTGAATCATCAAAGCAAAGATCACAGAAACGAGCTTAAAAATGTATTGCGATTATAATCTCGAACACAGTACGCTTAAGAAATCATTGTAATATACAAGGACGAATAAAACAATGTAATGAGAGCTCTGTGAGATATTAGTGATGTGAATTTGGATCGTGAAATCGTAGATTTTCACTGAGTCTATTCCCTTAATGGCATACAAGTTTCAAGATATTTTCGAAAAATTATGGGTTTTTGGCCTGGGTGTTGCAATTGATAATGAAAAAATAAATGTGAAATGTAACGTTTTTAATAAACCACCAAAGTTTTTCGTTGTTTAACTTAATACTGTTATATGCTTATATTTTATATCAAACCGTACTAAAAATGATGGAAAATTCATGTTTGTTTTTATTTTGCTTTGTTTAATTTCTTTTAAAATATGTAGTAAGAACTTTAAAGTAATTAGTAAAGGTGTAAATATTTAATAATAAAACCTTAAAAGTACCAGTTTATATTGCAAAAATTTTGCAGATTTTTTTTTCTTTATAATTTACGAAATCTTTAATGATCAAAATTATAAAAAATTTAAAATTTCTTTCTGTTATTCATTTAGAGAAATTGAAGAATAAATGTTGCATTAAATTAAAATAAATTTATTTTCATGTTTTAAAAATACTTGCTGCAGCTATGCCTTAATTCAGTGACTAATACAGTCTAAGTTCATTTTATATTTATTCGTTTTCTATCTTAAATTTTATTTATTTAACTTATACACTGCTCAAAACAATTAAAGAATATTTGAAGTTTTATATAAAATAAAGATATAAACGAATTTTTTTTTTGCCGAAAATAGAAGAAGAGAATCACAAATGCAAATTTTTCTGGTTTTCAAACTGTGGAGTATGCAAATTTTAAAGTTCGACGTCAAAAACGTCGCTTCAGCGGCAGCGAATTAAATTTGACTTTCAACTGGATAAAAGAGAATGAAGACGAGGATGATCGGCATTCAGTGATTGCTTTGTTTCGATGAGTACGATGTCTCAGCGAAGTCATTTGACAGATTCAGAAGCTTGGAGAATTGTTGGTAGGTTAGAAGGGGGCCAAACTCAGGCCGAAGTAGCGCAAACCATTGGAGTGTCACAAAGTGTTATTTCCAGGATCTGGAACCGTTTTTTGGAGAGTGGATGTGCAGGCCGAAGACCAGGGCAAGGTCGTAGACGGGCAACAACGCCCAATGAAGATCGGTATTTAGCGTTAACAGCTCGGAGACACCGAAACATGAACGCTACTCTTCTCCAACAACACCTTCGCTCGGCTACAGGCACCACGATTTCAACTCAGACTGTCCGAAACCGGCTCCATGCTGTAGGTCTGTATGCTCGCCGACCGATGGTATATGTTAGATTAACATCAAGGCATCGTTGCGACCGCAGGGAGTGGGCAACCGAGCATGTCAACTGGAGGTGAAATGAATGGAGCAATATTCTGTTTTCTGACGAGTCCCACTTTTCTGTGCATCCGGATAATAGGCGTATTTTCATCTGGAGGGACCGTGGCAGTAGGAATAATCCTGCGTTCGTGCACGAAAGTGTCAGATTTGGCGGTGGAGGAGTGTTGGTGTATGGTGGCATCTCCATTGACGGGCGCAATGACCTCTACACCATTCGAGATTGAGCTCCGACTGGTCGCCGATATAGGGATGAGATCCTCAGACCTATTGTAGCCCCTTACGCTGCAGCAATCGGAGATAACTTCATTTTAATGGACGATAACTGCAGGCCACATCGTGCAAACCTGGTGGAGGATTTCCTTTTCGAGGAAGGAATCGTTCGAATGGAATGACCAGCGTGTTCTCCAGACATGAATCCAATCGAGCACGTTTGGGATGCTCTAGGAGGACGAGTTTCTGGCCGCCAACAACCCCCACAAACTTTCCAAGAACTGGAAAGAGCTCTTCTGGAAGAGTGGGGAGAATACCCCAACTCGTCATTAATAGCCTCATTGAGTCCATGCCTCAAAGGTGTTCAACGTTGCTGGCTGCCCGTGGAAACCATACCCCCTACTGAAAGTGGGTTTTTTTGAAGGAAACACCATTTCTTATTCTTTTTTTCTCAAATGCACAAATTGTGTTTTTTTCCTTTTGTACACAAATGCGCAATAAAATGCATTTTTTTTCTGCCAAACATGTGTAATTTATTCTCATATAACCTACTATGTCTGTCGACCATGTATCAATCAGCTAAAAAGTTTCCGAGATACAAAATCCACCTAAAACTGCAATATCTTTTAATTGTTTTGAGCAGTGTATTTGAAGTTCATTCATGGAAAAAAGTTTCCGGATTGCTTTCAGCTGCCGGAAAAAAAGCATCATTTATCATAAAAAACAGTTACCAAAACAAAATTTAATGAGCAATGGAATTCTTATGGGTTTTTTTTACATCATTTTATTTTGTAAATGAAAAATACCAATTAATGAGAGCATGTTTTTGTTTCATAGCATTTCAACTGAAGCAGATATTTTTTAAAATATAAAATAAGTACATTCTTTCAACTTTATGGAGTTTGTTTATACTCGTTTAAATTCTACTTGTTCATATCGTCTAGTTAGATAGGTTATAGATGAAAGGTTCCATTTTCAAAATATGTTTAAGAGAAGTTAGCCTAACTATAATATAAAATAAAGCATGGGTTATGTATCATTCTAAAATTTCGACTAACAAAAGAGTATCAAACTAATTTGTTATTTTAAAAAGAACTAGAAAGTTTTTTCCTTAGAGATATAGTCTTTGCTTTTGATCAAGATTATACCTGACTGTAATTCCAAAAATTTCATTTATATTTCATTTATCAACATTAATCACAATTATTTTATATTAATTTTCGTACACCCCCACTGAAATAGCACGCTAAAAAAGAAAAACTATTGGATTCCTATTTAATAAAATTAAATATTTAAGCTATTTTACATTCAATTAAATAATATATTTAACTTACGTATATTCATTAGTTTTGTGAAGATTGTTTAATTAGTATGAATAAATGAAAGCGGCAATTTGCTATTATTATGGTACAATAGAAATAGTAATAAATATTTTACTATCCACTAAAGTTTATTCGAAATAATCAACGAAATTTTTACGTTGTTAAACTATAAAAAAATATACAAATTAAGGAAAATATGGTTTTTTCATAATAGAACCATCTTATTCTAAGGATAACATGACGTTTGAGAATAATATAGTTTTATCAAATTTTTTAAATGTAAAAAAACCCATAAAAATATTATTTCAGAACTTTGATTTTGTAGAATTGCTGTCTATACCTACATATAAACCTATTAATGCCAAAAGTTTTTTGCAAACTTTAATAGCTGCACTTACACAGCATGCTGATTTTCAAAATCTTCTAACTCGAAATTGATTTTTGGCCACATAGAACCATCTTATTCTCAGGTGACGAAATGTAGTTATCTTTAAATCCCAAGAAGTGACAAAAATATAAACATTTGTTTATATTAATGTTTAATTAAAAGATTCTATATTATAGTATATTTTTAAATGATAAAAAAATGTTTACACTAATCATTACAGATCAAAGTTTTGTTGTATTTCATCAATCATTTTTGTCTAAAAATATGATCATTTTATTTTTTTCCTTTTAATTCTAGGCATATTATTATTATTATTATTTGTCAGTTTTACAAGATGAGTTGGAAGTATTAGATTTGCTATATATTATATATAATTCAATATAATTTTCAATGTAGCTTTAATTAATTTAATATTTTTTAAATAATTTTAATATTTTTATGAATTTCTATTCTTAAATTTCTTTCAATTTTTTTAATTAGATCTAATTAGATTTTAATTAGATTTAATTATGTCTCTTAAATTAACTTTGCTTAACGCAGTTTTTTTTTTAAAGTGATATGATAATTTAAGTCACGTACAACAGAAATTTTTAATTTAAATTTTTTCTAGAAAGCATTATTATAAAAAATGTTTATTTTTAAGTAGCTACTTTATCCCAGAAAATGAATTTAACTAAGAATAAAAAATTTCATTTCGTCTAAACAGCTTGCATTAAAGCAAGTTCCGTATACAAATAGGTTGTATCTTTTTTAGGTGCGCTCATAATTATTTAAATACTTTTCACCTTTAGCCGTAATCTTCAAGCTGTTGTTATTCAGAAACTGTGTAGTCGAAACATGTTATCCTTTTTTGAAAAACACGAAACATTGTTTAGAAAACACTGTAAAATTTGCCATTTTGAGTAAAAATTGACAGACAACAATAGGAGGGGAAAACTGGTTATCTTTTCACAAAAAACTGCTTGAAACTCTATATGTAATTTATTTATTTAAAAAATATGGAAAACACGTTTTAATTCCAAATTGTTCAATAGTAAGCCAGTCAATTTTTTTACGGTTAATAGTTCAGTAATTAGCCATGTCAAGTATATTCCTTTTAATCTAAAATAAGTGAAAAGTTTCGTGTTTGTTGAGTAAGAAACTAGAAAACCGCTTGACATTAAGCCGATATTAATATTTATTTTTCGATTTAAGTAAAAAATTCTTAAATTATTTTAGATATATAAAACATAAAATACTAGTACAAATCAATAAAAAGATGCATGCAAGACCAATATTAATTTAAATTATAATATTATTTGTATTAAAATATTATAAAATAATTGTAAGGAGTTAAGTATTTCAAAAAAAAAAATCTGTTATTTAGTTGAAGAAATAAGAGAAATCGTTCTTTATATTTGCATTAATCTGCGAATATATTGAAAAATAATCGTCTATTTACTTTGCTAAAACAATAATTTTCACGAATCAAATAATAATGTAAAATTGTAGTTTAAATGAACATTGAAACGACAAATGAGCAGGAGAAAACTATCTTATCTATATATTTATAACTGTTACGTATATTTTAAAAAAATAGCTTTTCAAATTTAAAAAGTAATAAAATAATGAGTCGAATTAAAATGATAATTTATTAACTAATGATCGAACAATTAAAAAAAAATGAGTAACATTCAGCATTAAATTATTCTTTTAAAAAATTATTCTTTAAAAAATAATACTAGTAAATCAAATATTAATAATGATAAAAAACTTGAAATAAAATGAATATTAAATCTATGAAGTTTTAGGAAAAGAACTACCTTAACTAATTATATATTTTTTAAATGATAACAAAAATAATAATAACAAATGAGTCAAATTCAAATAATAAATTGACAATTAACAGTCGAACCATTTAAGGAAAACTCGTGTTAAATTTAGCATTAAATTATTCTTACGACTAAAAAAATGTCAAACAAGCATACATCAAAATACAATACATTTATGACTGTTTAACTTCTCTTCAAGCAAAAGCATAATTTTCACATTTAAGTCACACACAAAATACTGTTTTAATTTAAATTTGTCTGGAAGACATTATTCGAGACACAACTAATGCTTATTTTAAGTTATTTCTTTGACGAAGATAAAAATAAAAATAGCAAATAACAAATATCATAAAAAAAGCAATCTTCAAAACGGAAAAAATATGATTCACGACACTTAGTGTATTTTTTCGAAGAGGATGAAGAGGTGAAATAAAAACAAATGTTATCTCTTATGAAGGTTTGACTGTTTTTTTTTTCTTTTTAAAAATAAATAAATGCTAGGCAACTAGCGATATATTATTTTCCTTTAAGGCGATTATCAAATAAATATTTTTTTCAATTTCAATAACGAGAAATTATCTAACACACTTTACACCTCATTTTAAAGTACAAAATCATGATACTTTCAGGCACGAATATTCAAATAATTTATAATTGAACATTTTTTCTTTTTTTATGGCAAAGGAATTATAGTTTCAGTTATAAATAATTGATGTCTCAGTACAGCGCTTTTATTTTAGTCTCTCGTAGTGTTGGGTCCAGTAGTTCAGTTCAGTGATAAATTCAACAACATTTTCTGAAACCTGCCCTTACGAAAAACAAAAACGAAAAAAAACCTTCACTTTTATTGTTTTTTTATGATAGCCATTTTATTAATTTTGCAAAAAAAAAAAAAAAAAAAAAAAAAAAAAAAAAAATATATATATATATATATATATATATATATATATATATATATATATATATATATATATATATACCAGGTGTCCAGTAAATGACTGACCCATTTTAAAATTAAATAACAAAGAAACGGTTTGAGATAAAAATGCGCGGTTTGCAGTATTGTTATTAGAATATCAACAAATTTTAAAGTACGCACTTCCTTAAAATAGCTCGAATTTCCGCCAAAAGATGGCGCTGGCGGCATCAGGCTGCAGAAATAGAGTCTCTTTTCTTCTTTTCAAGCTCATGATCTTTCCGGCTCATTTTCCAGAGTCGAATCTGAGTCGAAGTGTTGAATCGACTCTCCACTCAACTGCAGAAATAGGGTTTCTTGGTTGGAACGAGATTTAAAATAACATTTAAGATTGAACTATGATCAATTTAATGTTTCAATGTTTAACATCAATTGCTTTTTTTGCTTGCTTTCAATTGCTGTTTATTGCTTTTTTTTAACGTATATTCGGTATTACACTACACAAATATAACTTCAAAAATTGTAATCTACACGTAAAAAAATTGAATCTTTTGCTGCATGTCACTCCCCCGCTTTTATAGACTATATTTCTTTTGACCCATGAGAATGCTCCATAATTGGGTGAAGTAATCGTTTTCTATAAAAGCAATGGAGTGATGATGCTGTAAAAGCCTCAATTTTTTTACAGCGTAGGCTTTTAAAGCAGATTCATATTTCAGCTCATCGAATCCAAAAGGAAAAATAATGTAGAATTAGGAGATAGTAATTGAAAGAAAGGATCGGGACAGTGGATACTGCGTTGGCTTCTGAAACGTTTTCAACAGCTTTTGTCTCATGTAATTTTAATAAAACTAGAAGTAAAATAAACGAAACTTTATTTGAGTAAAAAGTTTCCATAAAAATGTTTTTCCATGAAATTGTCTATAGATGTTTTAGTTTGTTTTGGGCTATTTTATGTTGGCTGATTATCTACACGCGGAATATAGACTGGAAAAGGGTGGGATACCCTCCGTGGGGTCTTTCTAAGGGAACCTAACCCGTATTTACACAAGGAAATCCAATGTTCGAAAAAAAAAAACGACAAACTCCGAACGGTTAGGCCGACGGATGCGATTGGGTTCGAACCCAGCACCTGCCGTCTACCAGTTGACACGTCAGAACTTATCGCCTACTGGTGGGGCCATAGATATTTTAGATATAAATGAATTTCTACTTATTTTTGTTCAATTTTATAAATGAAAATATTACAAGATAAATTGAACATTTGCATTTTTCATACATATTTTTAAAAAAGATAACAAATCATATTTTTAATAATATTCCTTATTTCAAATCAGATACAGGAGATATTTTCAGAATGTTTTTTTTCTCGTTCTTTTCTCTACAGAATAATTTAAATAGGGGGGGGGGTGAGGACGAAAATATATTTCAGGATCTATGATGCTTTTTGTAATGAAGTTTTGAAAAGGAGTGACTATAAGGATATAAAAACAGGTACTTTTTTTCTTTTTAAACATCCTTCCATTTCATCATAAATACGTTTGCTATCCTGGGTGGGGGAGGGATGTGTTTGCAAAAGACACCTTATAATCTCTCATAGCTTTCGTAATAAAATTTTTAGATATTTAAATGACAAAATATGAATATAAAGTAGGGCTGAATTCGATTTTCGGAAAAAATAATAATATTTTATTTTAGGCAGGTTTTTGTCTTAGCAGGTAATTTTGCATGTTTCTTTCTACTTCAGGATCAATAATTTTTTATGTTTAAATTATTATTTTTTGTCGATGGATTCTTTTATTGTAAGATTTTAAAAAATCAATGTGCCGATTTATAAGTAATTGACCCGTTTTTTCATAGACAGGGGACTTTTAAACGCTATTTGCATACCATTGTTTTAAACATTTAACTGATTTGCCCCTACAACGTACCAGCAATAATAGTTTTCTTCTTCCATCACTTAAAGCTTTCTGACACTACACTGATAAAAATTTGCTGCATTTTGCTGCAACGCACTCCCCTGTTTGTATAGAAAACGGTTACTTGGCCGTGAAATGGAGCTTTCTCATTGATTGGAATAGATATATTATATACAAGCGGTGGAGTGCGTTGCAGCAAAATGCAGCAAATTTTTATCAGTGTACAAAAAATTTTAAATGCGATTTCATACTATTTTGTAAAGAAATATTTAAATTAAATGTGACGATTATTTTAGCTTAAGAAAACTGGCGTTTATCCCATATTTTCAATTTACTGTACATAAAAAAGAGAATCAGTTAAGCGACTAAAATAACGTATTCCGAAGACAATTTTGAAACATTAAAGAACATCCTTTAAATTAATTCAAATGTTTCTAGAATTGTTAAAACTATTTATAGGTTTTTCAATAAATGTTGTCATGTCATAAGTATTTATTTATAGATTGATACACCTTTGGTGAAGTTTTACAGTGATTTTAAACTAGTTTCTGTAGTTCCCCGTGATATTTGTCTGAGGAGGTTAATACAATAGACATATTTCACTCTTAAATGTTATTTTAAATCTCGTTCCAACCAAGAAACCCTATTTCTGCAGTTGAGTGGAGAATTGATTCAACACTTCGACTCAGATTCGACTCTGGAAAATGAGCCGGAACGATCATGAGCTTGAAAAGAAGAAAAGAGACTCTATTTCTGCAGCCTGATGCCGCCAGCGCCATCTTTTGGCGGAAATTCGAACTATTTTAAGGAAGTGCGTACTTTAAAATTTGTTGATATTCTAATAACAATACTGCAAACCGCGCATTTTTATCTCAAACCGTTTCTTTGTTATTTAATTTTAAAATGGGTCAGTCATTTACTGGACACCCGGTATATATATATATATATATATATATATATATATATATATATATATATTATATATATATATGAATATATATATATTTTTTTTAGCTGATATTTTTTATAGCTGAAACTAAAAACTTTACATCTTGCTTAAGTTCAGAATTCTAGCATTAAAAAAATGTAACATATTTTTTCAGTAGAAATTAGACTAGCCAGTAATTAGGCCCCGAACATAAAGCAATTTTAAGGAACTTGACTGGAAGACAATATTAGAAGGAGTTTGCTCTTTAAGAAATCATTAATATTCCTTTTTCGAAGGTGAATTTAATTAAGGCAGGACAGACCTCGGTTAAAGAAACGATTCTTCAAATTGTAGTTAAGGGAAAAAATGCCAGACATTTTAGGTCTTTTGTTTTCAGAAAGTAACTATACGTACAATTATGACATTATTTCTCATTATGATAATGCACTTTCGAAGATTTTTTTAATTTAAAAATTGAATTTTTGTAAATGCCAATTACTTATACTTATTAAAACTTATACTTTTTGATTGTATGGCCTTCAAGCAAATAGTAAAAAAAACCTGACCTTTAATTTTATTTCTTTTAATAAAGTAATAATAAAAAATAACTGCAACCAACTTAGTATTTAGTCTTTTTTCTTTGTACTTTCAGTTATAGAATTATTAACAAAAAATAAATATTTCGTTTAGATACCGTTTATGTCACACTGTAAAAAAACTGCAAATTTCTTAATTAAAAAAACAACAACAATATAACCACAAACTTCCTTCCAGTTACCAGCATATAAAGATGGTCTTTGTTTTTCAAAACCAATATTTTCCTGATTGAAAGAATCATTTAAACAAAAACTCACTTGGTGTCATTTATTTTTAAAAATAATTTATTTACAGTGCTAAATAATTTTTAGAGGGTATTAATTGTTTTCCTCAAAAATCAGTTTTAGGATACTATCATTTCTCAAGTAAACGTTTTCAGACATACATGCTAAATTGTCAAGTTAACAGTAACAATAAAATTAATAATATTTCTTTTTGAAAAGCAGTGACCGCAAAAGAAACTTTGAGGTTAATTTATAACACGGTAAATGATTTATAAGATATGTAAATTTTCCAGGTGGGTGAAAAATTTTACCCAAAGCTCCTCCAACTGAGTCATCCCGGGCGAATACTGGATGACTAATTCACCCAAGTAACTGAGATGATTACAAAATCTAGTCTCATATTTTGGAGCAGCTGAACCGAGTAAATTTGTGCCCCACCAGTGGCCGAGAGGTTCTGACCTCTCAACTGGTGGACGGCAGGTGCTGGGTTCGAACCCAATCGTGGCCGTCGGCCTAACCGTTCGGAGTTTTCGTGGTTTTTTTCGAACCTTGCGTAAATACGGGTTAGGTTCCCTTAGAAAGACCCCCCACGAAGGGCACTTCCCCCCTGGGCCTATATCCCTAGCGTAGATAATCGGCCGACAAAAATAAACCAAACCAAACCGAATGCATGAGATTGCAGAAATGCTGCATACGAAACCCCAGAAATTAATTTTCACCCACTTTGAAAATTTGCATCTCTTGTTAACCATTTACCGATTGAATAATCATGTTACTAATTAATCTAATGTAATTTCGTATGCAGCGTTTTCATATATTAACCTTTGATTTATTCTGTTGAGCTCATCCAAAGTATCAGACCAGATTGTGTGATCGTTGAGGTTAGTTGGGTAAATTAGTCCTCCAGTATTCGTCCGGGATGTCTCAATTGTAAGAGCATTGGCGGCTTCAGCCAATGCATCCCTAGTTCGAATCTTGCCCGAACTTTTTCATCCATTTGGAAAAAAAAATTCTATTTCTGAGGTTTCAAAAATTGAAGAACGCTTTTCGGAATCATAGTTTATTCTGAAAAAAATAATGTATATATTTCTACGTTGCTTTATATATTCGTGTATTTCTTTTTTCTAGTTATATTTACAAAATTAAATAAATAAATAGTACAAAATTTTACACAATACGTTAGAAAAAAACAACTTTGTACTTTAAACGCAGTAACTTAACGGCTTTAACCTTATTGTATTAAATTGTATTTAACAGCAAATTTTAACCTTAATGTAAAACATAATATTTAAATTAAAATGGATCATGGAACACGTTTTTATGTAACTACGTTCTCACAAAAACTATGTGTTTATACCTTAACTATATTACTTTATTATTAACTATAGATAACTCATAAACACTACTTTAAATTTCATAAACAGTATTATTTCTGAGATTTTTAAAGATAAGGAACTATTTTTGATATCATGGATAATACATAAGAGATTATTGTGCATTTTCGTTTGTGGCAATAAATTAATTAATAATAAACTTCGTATATACGACAAAATGTATGACATTTGCATATAATTCATAACTTTTTCTTAGAAATGGGAATTTCTAATGAAAATTTAATTATTATATTTCTATAATTTTATTTTTATGAAGCTATATTTACAAAATTAAATAATGCAAATCTTCACACATTAACATAAAAAATTGCAATTTACTACTTTAATACTAAAGTAATAATTACAAATTATTACTTTATGCAATTTGCCAGCTTTATTTATTTAAACTTGAAAGTGAAACATAATATTTAAAATAAATTCGTTTTAAAAAGGTATTTTTTTCTTTGAAGGAAACGTAGAAAATAGAATTTGGGATTTTAAAATCTATAATGTTTGAAGAGAATAGGTTTAATTAAACAAGCTGAAAATTTAATGATTTTTTTCAAATTCATGACATTTTCTGTTTGTTTTTTGAGGTAAATGTGGAAATGGGAGTAATTTAATTTTGTCTTTTTACCGATTTTTTTTTTTTTTTTTTTTTTTTTTTTTTTTTTTTTTTTTTGAATGTGTCAAAAATTTTCTATAAGAAGCATTCAAAAAATGTATTATAAATATTTTTTTTTTTTTACTTTTTTTTAATGAAACTTTTTTTTTAACTTTTTTAAAAACTTTTTTTAATGAAATAATAGGAGAGAAAAAAGAACAAACAATTATCCATTATTTTTTTCAACAAAAAATATTTTTTCAGAAAGTAGTTCACAACTGTTAGCTTTTATCAATTAGCTTTTATCAATATGAGTACATGTATACTTAATACTATATATATAAAGTATAAAACGTTGAATGCATGAAATTTAAATTATAAAAATAATTACATTAAAAAAACCTATTTTTTGATAAGTGGAATATGTTTCACGTATATGAAGTTTTAAATTTTTTAACACACATTTTTTAGCTATGTTATTTATTAAAATACTTACTGGTGCCACAAGAAATGTAAGTAATTATTGATAATCCATTTTTAAGAAAGGCGGTACTGTTTTCAAAAAAATTGTTTCTGAAAGTAGAATTGTTTTGTATTCAAATTTGTAAAAAGTGAAAATCTGTGCAGATTAGAAATAAAACTGCAATAAAACAGCAACTCAATCGCTTGATGCCATAGATTTCATGAACGATGACAATCGTCAACATGACGTAGCGTTACGCACAAATACGCTTGTACTTTATGATATAGGTACAGACGCCACATTAACACAATATGTTCCAATGTGTAAGTTACGGCATTCAAATCGTAATAATGAAGTCGTAAGCATAAGTGACTAACAAGGAAGGTCTCCATACTGGGCATACTCAGATTTTTTTGAAAAAAAAAAAAAAAAAAAATACTAACTAAACTACTCATGTATCTATCTAATAAAGGATCAGTGAAAACTAGCGGCGGAATTACATTAGAAAACATGTAAAAAAATAAAATACTTTCGAATATTTGGCGTGAAAAGACGAAAGTGTCACACGATTTGGCGAGGAGCACATTTTTCCACCAAAAGCAAACGATTTTAATGCAACTGAAACCTTTTGGATTTTTAGAATCCGTGTAAATGAATTTAAACATAAACAATGAGCAAGTTTAATATATTATTTACATATATATATATATATATATATATATATATATATTAAATTGCATGTATATATATTATTTTTTGCTGTAGTTATTTAATTTACCTCTGAAAAAAAATATTTTCATACATAAAAATTTCTTATTCAATAAAATAACTTTCATACATTTAAGCGTATTGAAAAATAAAAGCCAGGTTCCCATAGCAATAAAATCGAATTGACAATGCTCAACTGGACTTTGAACTTGAAGCAATTTTTATTAATTTAAATTTGAATTTCGTTTTAAATCTCAAATTTTGATAGTTAAATTTGAATATAAATACAGTCGAACCTCTATATAACGAAACTCCATACATCGAATTTCTCCATATAACGAATTTTTAGTAAGAACGGTCCCCTTTTCGCATGATTACATTAAAAACAGACTCTATATAGCGAAATATCTATCTCCATATAACGAATTTTTTCATAAATTGATCTTAATTTATTCAGTTTTAAAAAAGCTTCGAAATCATATGGAATCAATTTTCCATCACTTATTTTTGATTTGTCGTTCAATGGAGAGGTTTTTTTTTTTTTTTTTTTTTTTTTTTTTTTTTTTTTTTTTATAAATATTACTTCTCTCCTTATTCTTTATATCTAACAAGTTCATCCCACCTCCCACACACCTTTCAACATCCTTCTCAAAACACAGTCAATTGAATTGTTACACATATAAGAGAGGAATCAATGAGAGCACATAAGAGAGACCTTCAAATGGAGGAAAATATCAACTACACTTTTTCATTCCTTGCTAAAATTTGAGAATTTTTTTGGGGAGCGTAACAATTGTAATTTTAAAATCAAAACAACAAAAAATTACAGATTTCTTCCTCTGAAATTTATGTAAGTCTTCCTTATTTGATTTTCATTAAGCTTTCAAATAAATGCCTTTTCTCTTTTTTGAAACTGCTTAAATAAGTAAGAAATAAAATGTTAGGTTAATATATACTTTTAAACATTTCAAATTCTTAATTAAAAAGATCAAAAATAATATTTGTTCAAAATTTACACATTAAATACTATTTTTAACATCATACTCTATACATCAAATTTCTCTATATAACGAATTTTTTACTGGAACGGTGGATTTCGTTATATAGAGGCCCGACTGTACATATAAATATTAATATAACGAAATTATACTTAAAACAAACTAAAGCTGACAAAAGAAAATATATTTAACTTATCTAAACACGCTGAACATGAAACTTTTTTCCTTTGAAATGCATTTGACATGAAAACATTTTTTGAATTTGCTTTTCATCGCCAATCGATGATAAATCGCCAAATAACGAAATTTTCATTATTTTTTTACGGACAGGGTCCAGAGGTTCCGCCGAAATTTTTTTAATAAACGTATATATCCTCATGAGAAGAACATTCTGTAATTTTTTCAGATTTTTCGGAGTATGCCCGTGTGGAGACCTTCCTTGTGAGATGAATTATGTTATTGTTGATGTGTAATAATGTAATTGTTTAAAAATACACTGTTTTGGTTTATACACTGCATCACATATTTAGGATAAATTTTATTTCAAAGCAATTTTTAAATATCGAAATGATGAATTCGCAAATTATTTAAAACTAAATTTTATTCGTAATCTTTTCATAACTTTGGTTGAAATATTAGATTTATATGATAATACAAATTTTTTTCATCCTGATTACGTTACAACATGTATTCCACAACATTTAAAAATCTTACTCATAGATAAACAAAAATTATTCCGTACCTGCAATTTAAAGAATCATCTTTGACTTAAATACTGCCTTATATTAAGTTTGAGTCTTATTCATAGATGAATGAAAGTTATTTCCTATTTGTGGTTGAAAGAATCATCTTTGATCAAAGGCTTCCTTAAATATTTAGTTTAATGTTTCTTTTCCAGGCTATCTTTTGAAATCGAATTGAAGCGAATTAACATTAAGATTTGTTTGTGGTCCTTTTATAACTCTTCTCGAAATGATTTGCCTTTTAGAATAATGTAAAATGTTATTCAACATATTTTTAATTTAGTATCTATTCTATATTATTTAAAAATACACATGAATTAAATAAAGATTTTTTAAATGCCGATAAAAGATGTTTTGATTTGATTTAAAGACAGAATTAAATATTTAATTTAAGATTTACTGGAAAAAGGACTTTTAAAAATGAAAAGATGTATTAAAATGAAACAGAAGCTAAGATCTAGTTGAGATCTTCTATACTTTTATTTCTAAAGAGAGATAATACGAATTATGAACCAGTGTACTAGACATTAATTTAAATATATGTCTCACAAAATTGGAAATTCTGATGCACAGATGAGGGAAAGCTACTTCGTGTTTTTGATTGAAGGAATTTTCTTTTAATATAAAAACAGCTTTAAATTTTACTTTTCTGCTGAAAGCGATTTTTAAATATCAAATGATGACTGTGTGATGAACGAAAATTATTGTTCATTTCTAATATTTTCATGATTGTTGATCAATTTGTTTAGTTTTTAAAATAATATAAACTACACCTCACAGTAATTATAGATTTGCTTGAAATATCGATTTCCGCGTCCGTGAGTTTAAAAGCGAAAACTGGTATCAAATTTATCAAGAAATGAGAGCATAAAGAAAGTTGACTTATATCTTAGTATATTTGAAAATATTTACAATCAATTATTTTCAAGAATGCATTTTATCGATCCGAAATCCAATAACATAAGTAACCTTTGACAAGCTTTCACTTAAGGGATTTCTAAAGATTTGGATTTTTAAAGATTGCGTTTAAACAGTTTTGATAAAATTTTATTCGTAAGTCAAGAGCTTAACATCGGATGCTGGCACGATATTCTTCCTTTTGAAGTACGCTAAATATGTCAAGAGTTTTCTATATGCGATTATTTAAGCAGAAATATTTCAAACACATTTTAAAAGTACATTTAACATTCTTTTGTTGAAGTTAATCAGTGAAAGCACACACACGAAACGAAATTCATTTTAGAAAAGATCGGAAATAAACATCCTTTGTCATTATTATTTCAGTAAAATAATCAATAATTCTAAAATATTTGATCTGCTTTTCAGCGTCTGACACTTTCAAGCTGATTTCTGGAAAATAAATTTACTATACAAAGTTTTCTACTATATTAAGGTCTATTACAACGCTTTAAATGCCTTTTTTATTAAAAAAAAGTACAAAATTGAATAAATACATACATTTTTAATTTAATCGCAATACAGAATGGTGAAAAAACATATAATGTTAGCAATATTTTCATAATCCTGTAAAATACTGGTATATTTTATCTTTTTTTTTCCCCTAACGTTTCATATTTATGTTGGACAGAGAGCGTACTCTCAATTCAACTACATGTATTCAAATTTCATTCGTAGAAAGTAACACTATTACACTTATCTGTGCACTAATTTAAGAGTTTTACAATATCTTCAACAATAATTAACATATTTTAAAATATATCGAAAAATACAAATTTTTAATTATAAATTATCATTTTTTGTATTAGAGTACTTATAAAAAAGTTACATTATTAGCTAGAGTGTATATATTCTAGTTCAGATCATAATGAATACCATAGAAAGCATTTTGACAAAACTTCACTGAAATACGTATATTTAAAATATTTTATATAATGAAGTGTATCGTACATGGACAATTCGGAAAAAAATTGATATTCCAAAAATTACATTTAACAATTTCCTTTATGTATCTCAAATGCATACAAAATTAATCTAAAAGTGTTAGTTAAGGTTTATTAATGTTTTTATATCAAAAACTAAGAAAATCATGCATTTAAACATTGTTTACATATGTCCTGGTCGTCTTATGATTAGTTAGATAGGTTCGATCTAGTCGTCTTATGATTAGTTAGCATTATCTTGTTGAAACATCCATTTTGCACCTCCTAAAAGTCATCTGAAGGGTATTAGGCTTCCAAATAGCATCCGTTGGTAACTCTCCAAGTTCATTTTCCTTTCAACTCTTTAAATATCCAATTTTCTGCATATGAAAATGAGCCCCAAACCATAACGGAGCCGCCTCCCATCTTCCTGTTGAAGAACTCGCCGTATTTTTTCCTTAAATCATGTCATTAGTAATTATTGCAGTCAGGCTCATCAAGATTGAATTTTTTCTCGTCTGAAAACAATATATTTCTCTATGCAGAGTTCTAAGACCTGTTAAGACGAGTTTTTTGGGGTGGTTTTAGTAGTAGTAGTTTACTGTGTAATTTGCGACAAATAACACTAGCATTATATTTCAATATTTGCCAAACAATTGCTTTTAATACTTTTTTAGTTATCAGTTGTGCTATTTTACGAGTTGACTGATATTTTTTCGTTGCAGTTTGACAATTCGCCTATTATCACAATCTGATAACATCTTTTTACAACTAGATCGTTTATGCGTTCCATATAATTTTATTTTAATTAAAACATTATGAATAGCAGATTTAAAACGATTAAGTATGTTACTTAGTTCCTGTTCAGACTTTCCTTTTCTTCTGTAGAACCATACTCTTCTCATTTCGGTTTCAGACTAGTCACTTCGACGAGGAATTTTAATAATAAATTCAAAGAATCCGATACAATTCATGTTTTTTGCATTTAATTCTACTTTTTAAACTTTGCAGTGTGTTTAGATTACAGATAAACTGCGAGTTAAAAAGAAAATCGTCTGCTTTATTAATAATATGAGAATGGTCTTGTCAAAATGTCTTGCAAATCAATGTCTTGCAATTCTTGTCAAATGTCAAAAGGTCTTGCCAAAAGTTGTTTGGCATAAAAAAAATATATATATTCAAACTTTTTTATCCTGGGCTAAATAAACATTCTAGAGTTATTTCTTTTCATACAACTACTCTTAAATTCAAACTAATAATTTCTTTGCTGAAGAAAAGGTGAAATTCTGAGTAGTCTTATAATTTTGTAACAGACTTTATTTAAAAGTTTTTTTTTGCAGTAAAACAAGAATATTTAGAATCATATGGGAAAAATTTCAAAAATGAACAGTTTTCAGGATAAAAAGATTAAATTACAAAAAATTACAGAATACAAGTGTTAAATATAGGAAAATTAAAATCATTTTTACATTTATTTTAATACATAACAAATTCAAAAGCCTCCTTTGATTTTATACAGTTTTGATAATCATAATAGAGGGGTGGGATATAATAGTACATACAAGAATATAGGAGAATTAAGGGGAAATAAATCAAAAATGTAACTTTTTGAAAGAATTCAATTGATAAATTTAATTACAATAATTTTAATCGCACTTTAATGATATATTTTTTTAATACAGATTTCTTTACATTGGATATTAATGTAAACATATTTTTTATCGTTTTGTAAATGCCAGGGATCTTAAGATAACGGTTTTTGTTTTAAATAAGGGAAAAAATTCGACTTAAAGGATTTGTGGAAACTAACATTACCTTTTTACCGTTTTAAGAAATAAAATCATAAAAGTTTCTTACGTTATTTGCGATTATTCATCTTTTAATTTGCTTCGAAAAAAAACCAGTAAATGTCAAAAATTTAAATTAATACCACGCTTTTATTAGCTTCACCTGTATGTTTGTGAGTTTGTGAATTTGTAACTCTCCTTATTTTATGTATGTTCACCGATTACTCCGAAACCATGCAACCGATTAATTTGGTTTTGGTGTTAAATGAAAGACGATGCTCTCGAATTGGTACCACTTCAGTTTCATCGAAATTGGTTCAGTATTTTTTTAGTAATTAGGCAAAAACTAATAAAATTAGTGATTTTTCGCTAATTAAAAGCGTTGAATACGTTCACAGAATGGAGTGTAGACAGCATAGCCGAGCGGTCTAAGGCGCCGGATTGAAGCTCTGTTTTTCGAAAGAGATTGTGGGTTCAAACCCCACTCCTGACATTATTTACATCTATGTAAAATTAAAAAAAAAATTCCGTATTACAATTTTTATTTTTAACCGGCTTCAGAAAAAGGAAGAGGAAGTTATCAATTCGACGCGTATGTATTTTTTTTTCTATGTATGTTCACCAATTACTCTGAAACTATCCAACCGATTAATTTGGTTTTTGTATTAAATATAAATATAGTTTAAAAAAACTAAAACCCACGCCTTTAAAGTAATCAAACTAAAAAGTGAAAAATAAATGTAGTTTAAAAAAAACTAAAAACCACGCTTTTTAAGTATATCAAAGTAAAAAAAGTGAAAAATAATTCGTACTATAAGTTGAAAACGAAAATAGATGAAAAATACTATATTACTATAAAATCATTGTTATTATAGAAATCAATTAGTAAGCAATAAATAAAATTATCGTGGAAAAAAAGCGTGGGGTGCTTCTTAAGAATTGATAGATGGAGCATGGTAGATGGAGCACCCCACGCTTTTTTTCCACGATAATTTTATTTATTGCTTACTAATTGATTTCTATAATAACAATGATTTTATAGTAATATAGTTTTTTCATCTATTTTCGTTTCAGCTTATAGTACGAATTATTTTTCATTTTTTTAATTCGATATACTTAAAAAGCGTGGTTTTTAGTTTTTTTAAACTATATTTATTTTCCCTTGCATCTTGAGAATAATGAATTTTACAAGAAACAATATTTTTCTCATTTCGTTTCCTTTCTGGAACAATGTAATTATTTAACATCAAAATTTTACAAAAAATAAATAAAATAAAAATAAAAGGGTGTTAAAGAATTCAAACTCAAAGATCCAGTTGTGCATGACTTAATTTAAAATATAATACTGTTATAAAGATGAAACACTTAGGAACACTTAATATATCTTTCTTTTATTAAACTAATTAAAAACATTTTATTTAAATACTGTAAGTAGTTAAATCAATCTGAGATTTGGTAATCGAATCAAATTTACAAATTCCGAATTTTATGAAGAAAAAAATGAGTTAAAGAGTTTTCAAGGTTTAAATTGGAGTGCAATTTACAGTAGAAATCCATGGAATGTTAAAGATGTAAAACCCACATTTATTTAAAATAATAAACCAAAATATATTTTACTTGACCTAACTAAAATTTAAAATAGGGATACTATTTTTTTTATTCTATTGTTAAAATTTAAAACGTTTTCATATAAAGTTCAGTCATATTTAAAAACCTTTTTTATAGTCGAACATGAATGTTTAGAATTACATTAGAAAAAAGATAAAAATGAATAATTTTTAAGATAAAGAGATTAAATTTGAAATGAATTTGAGAATACAGTTGCACAGAATATATAAAAAAATGCTATCAAAATTTAAATTAACTTTTATTGTAATTGTTAACAAAATTCCTTTAAATGGGGAAAAATGAATTTGAAATGAATTTGAGAATACAGTTGCATAGAATATGTAAAAAAAATGCTATCAAATTTAAATTAACTTTTATTGTAATGGATAACAAAATTCCTTCAAATGGGGATTTTTTGAAAAACATTTAATTAACAAAAGAGATTCACAATCACGCAAACTGTAACAAGTGATGTCACATTTTTTTTTTCTTATAGGCTCAAAGTACTTTCAAACAGCAATGTGAATACATTTTTATGGTTTTATAATTTCCTCCGATCTTAAGTTAACGGTTTACATAAAACAAAGGAAAATAAGGAACTACAAAAATTTGTGTGAATTACCATTATTTATTTATAGTTTCCAGAAAAAGTCATTAAAGTATCTTATACTATTTTATCATATCCACTTTTTCTTTATTTCGAAAAACAAAATAAATGCCACGAATTTAAATTATTTCCTTTTACATTTTAAGAATAATGTATTTTAGAGAAATAATATTTTTTTTCTAATTACGTTCACCATCTGGAATAATATAACAACTTAAATGATACCTTTACTTTTTTTGTAAACAATAATGCCTTTCGAAGAAATTTAAACTGAGAGAGTCTATTGCACGGGACTTACTTTAAATGAAAATACTGTTTAAAAAAATCAATTTATTAGGAACTATTTAATATATTTTTCTTTATTCAACTAATTAACATAACTTTATTCGAAGGATTCATATAGTTAAAATAATTTCAATAATAAATAAAATATAATAAAATCAAATTTACATATTCCCAATCTCATGGCAAAAATAAAAAATAATAAAAGAGTATCCAAAATAACAAGCTTTAAATTGAACTGCCTATTAGAATTAGAATACATAGAATACTAAAGATTTAAAACACACACTTTTTTCAAGTTGTAAATCAAAACAGCTTTTATTCAAGTTAACTGAAACTTAAAATATGGATATTTAATTTTTATTTCCTTTTAAAAAGTTTGCACATATAATTAATTTAAATAACTTTTTTTTTACATTCTATTTTAAATAATTAGAATGACTTTTGGAGAAAAAAGTAGTTTTCAAGATTAATACGATTAAATTTCAAATAAAATGGACAGAAATGCATAAATTGTTAAAAATATGAAACAATTTTTTATAAAAAGAAATTCATTTAATTGATATTAACAGCTGTATTAATGAATAAAACATTTGATAAATTTCTGTAATTAAAAAAAAATTTGCAAAAAAGTAATATCTAATAGTTACACCAGAATAAAAGGACAATAAATAAAACGAATTATAATTTTAAAGGGATGCAATCAAGGAATTAGATTCACAAACTTCTGTTCCGCAATTTATGATGCAAATATATTTTTTATTTTAAAATGTATTATAAATAATCTACTTTCAAATAAAACTTAATAAATACTTACTTTTTATTGTTTTGTAATTTCTTGGGATCTTGTGCGGGTCTGGCGCACTATTATTAGTACATGTCTTTTCATTGAGTATTATTTTGTTTTAGAAAATATTTTTGTTACTATCTACAAATGAAGTGGTAGTGTATGTCTATGCATTTTTCATTATGAAAAAATTCATTTTTGACATTTAGTAATAATAAAATCGTAACCAATTATCTTTGCACAGTTGGCGATTATATTATTTCAACACAAGTTTCACCCATTTAATTTAAAATATAAGTTTTCTAAGTGAATCATGTGTGATAATAAGGGAAAAAAAGTCAGAAAATTGTAATACTTGTCAAATCCTGTTGTAATACTATATTTTTCAAGATATCTTCAAGCATTCTTCCTTAATCTGATGTCATATTAATATTTATTGAATAACACGAAAAATAACTACATTTTTTAAATTTTACATAACAGGAAATTTCTAGAACTTATGAAATCATGAAACACTTGAAATCCGTTTGTATAGCTACTAATTACTACTAAAATTATTACCGTAAATGTATTTTTTTACTCAAAATAAAAAAAAAACGGATCCGAAAGGATTAAGATAACAGTTTTTTGCATTAAAAAAGTAAAAATCAAACTTCAAAGATTTGTGCAAACTATGATTATTTATTAATAATAAAAAAATATCATAAAAAATTCCAATATTTTTCCTTATTCTTTATATCTTTCGTTTCCTACGGGGAAAAATATCACGAATTTTAATTTCTTCTTCTCGATTTTGACGATAATGTATGTATTTCAGAAAATATAACATTTGTTTTTCCCTAATTAAGTTTGTCCTCTGATATTAAGTAACTATTTAACATCAAACGGTTACATTTTTTTTTCTTACGAAATTTTCTGAAGGAATTTAAATCAAAAGTGTCTTTTGTACGTGACTTAAATTGAAATGCGATATTATTTTAAAAAATATGTTACTTGCGAATAATTTAACAATGTTTTTTAATCGACTAATTAACAATACTTTACTTTGAGGCATTAAATAGTTAAAGCCATTTAAGAATGTGTAATAGAGAAGAATTTAAATGAATCGAATCTTGTGGGAATATAAAAAAAGGAGTTAGAGTGTTTTCGATAATAATAAAGTTTAAATTGAAGTAAATGCGCATTTTTGTAATAAAATGCGTGGAATGTTAAAGCAATTGAACAAACACTCAATTAGATATGTAAATCAGAACATATTTTATTTAAATTAACTGGAATTTAAAGTGGTGAATTAATTTTTATAAAATTTCATTATTAGATTTTTAAAAAAGATTTGACATTACGTTAACTTATACTTAAAGGTCTTTAATAGTCAAACATCAATAGTAGAATCATGTAAGAAAAAAGGATAAAATTAATAGTTTTGAAGATAATAAGATTAAATTTGAAATAAAATTGAGGATATTAAAGATCTGAAACAAATTGGCATAAATATTATAACTATATTAGTTTCTGTTCTAATAATTACCAAATTTAATAGCACTCAATAATTTGATAGTAACAAATTTTTGAAAAAATTCCCACAAATTTTTGCCCAAACCTAGTATTATAAAAAACTTTACCATACAAAATTTACAAAATCGGCCAACAGGTGGTGGTGTCATGCTGCATGTTTTACATGTTCCGGAATAGCTATATCTCAAAGCATAATGCACGGAATTTAATCAAATTTCATGTAATGTTACACTATCGCATATACAGATCTTTTATAATCCTCGTGATGACATAAATTGTCATTTAATTTTACAATTGTAAAGCCATTTTTGAAGTATTAACATGCATCATATTTTTCGACATTGTCACATCCCACTACTTTTTTTCCTGCTGCTTTATATTAAAGAAGAATCGTAGCAAAAAATTATATATTTTTAATAAATTCACTTGCTTGCATTTTCTACCAAGCAAAACAGAAATAATGAATTTTTAATAATCGAATTTACTGTGAAATTAAAGCATTGTAACGGGGATTGTGGGGAATATTTTGAGGGAAAAACGTAAGTTTCAAGCGAAAAGGTATGTGTGAGTTACTAGATGAACTTTGAGCATGTTTATAAAAAAGTGTTTTTAAAAAGTATTTATTAATTAAATATAGTACTTGAGATTTCTCTATCAAACATAACAGTGTAACATTCACTAAAACATAGTACAATCACCAAAAACATCAATAAAATCATCCTCCACTTTTACCGATTTTGAGCAAAATAACCTATTAAAAGTCAGTATTTCCGGATAATATTTGTATTTCTTTATCGTTAATTAAAAAAAGAATAATAATGAAGGCGATACTCAGGAATGATAACAGTTATTTCTATTTTTAAACTAATAAATTTCTAAAAAATCTATTATTATAATTAAACGGACTCATACCCCCCCCCCAAAAAAAAAAATAAATAAATAAATAAATAAATAAAAAATAAAATAAATGTTTTTTTTTTATGTTTCTGTTCAAATGTCCTTTTTTTCATTTTTTTTTTTTTTTACTTAATATCTTCTTATGAATTTTAAAGACGATCTCTAGTCCAGGCATTTGGTAAAAAATAAATGCAAGTTTTGGTGTAGTTTTGATTTTTGGTTCCCTTTATGTTTTTGGCGTCGCTGAACACGAATCTGGCATTATCCAACAAAATTTCTCCCCGGAAACACGTTTTTGGGGCAAAAAACGTGGCTTTTTTTTTTGTTTTTTCTAAATAACTTCAAAATTATATATTTTACAGAAAAGTCATCAATACATAAATTAAAGAACATAAAATTTCCTACATTTTATGTATTTAAAGTTTTTTTCTCTGATCAATGGTTTAGCCGTGAGAGAGCCGCAAAAATAGGTGTGAAAAGCAAAAAATTCTGAAAAACGTGAATTACAGCACCGTACATCGATGGAACTTGAAAAACAACCATTTTACGCAAATTTTCCCCACTTAATAATACTAAATATATTACTATTGACTATATTTTATTAATCTGATGTTCATTGTTTCTTTCATAACTAAAAAATAAATACAAATCTTCATTTGTTATTACAAAATAATAATAGTAATAATTTCTTAATTTAACTTTTAAATAATGTAAATAAAATAACTAAAACAGGCTTTTACTGATCCCATCTGCACTTTCCCCCTTGATTGAAGGGCTGCAAGTAGGAAATAACGTTGGTCAAACGCCCACCTCCGCATCCCATGTCCACGTTCAGTGGAATACTAATCCCCCCCCCCCCTTTCCACCAGTCTCGCCTCTGTTAGAAATATGCGTCGCACAGATCACTAGCTTATCAGGAGGACATATTCCTCTCAGTTTCTATATGCAACTGCTTACTTTTAATTTAGTAATTCACTGTTTGAGTCTTAGTCTTCGTGAATATAGTGAACATCTAAAATGATTTTGCGCGATATCGCTGAGTTTTATTTGTGACTTTCCATTAGAAGAGGGGTCAGTGAAAGTTAGTCGAGGTATTGCAGCATTAATCAAGGAAAGTACAGAAAGAAAGGATGGAAAGGCAGTTTTCCTAAAGGGGAAAATCTCAGTAGATGTGCATGTTAAGTGTAGAAAAGCATACATAAATGAACGGATGATTACTGCCTATCTGAAGAAGATTGAGGAACAAAGTGCTAGCACTTCTCAAATTTTAAGGTCATCAACTCCTCAGTTTAATTTTCGAACTAATTGTTTTATATGCGGACTGTGCATTTTGGAAGAGTTCATCGCAACACAAGCGAAGAATCCACCAAGCAAATGCAATATTGTATACAGTGTGCAGCACATGGGATTCAAAAGTATATCGCAATATCATATAAATTTCGTTTAATGTGTTATTCACAAGATTTATAATTCATTACGGACTGTAGAGAAGAAATTGTTTTCAAAGTATTTTAGTGATGTTGCGCTATTTCAAAGATATATAAGTTCATAAACATCACTACGGTTGACTACATGCTTAATTCATAATTGTTTGAGAATTTGTCATTTGTCCTTCATTTACAGAGATACACTAGGGCACCAGGTTATAATATGGTCGATGAGAGTTATTTATTGGAAGTACATATATTTGTTGAGTGTAAATTATCTGGATCAAATGCAGAACTTTTCAAAAAGATTCGCCCATATTTCCATTAAGCGACAGACATTGCTTTAGTGAAAATTTCAATTGTACTGCACATTTTCAAACTGAATTACATTTTTGCATACTATGTATTTGCATGTTGTTATAAGTCGTGTACAATGCAATTCAAAGGATATTTTCGCGACTATAGATGGAAATTATTCACATTAGATTCTCAAATGCGTAATGCGTTTCCTAAATTTTTGATTAATACTTCATCTTTCTCCTTAAAAAACGGCGAAGTTTCGTTACAGTTTGGTAAGATTTTCAAAAGTCATGCGTTACGAATGCTTTTTTCATTCTCGCTTTATTTGTTGTACTTATTACTATATCTGCTTGATAATGTATTTTTTTTTCACTAAGATTCTATAAAAAGGTAAAACGCAAGTAAACAGTTCTCAAAAACCTTTTAGGATATAAAAAATTACTTTTTGTAACTTCACAATAATATTTGTCTTTCTTCGTCACGTTAATTTCTTAATAAACTTAAAGAAAAATAAAAGAAAAAGGATTTAAGACAAAACTTGATTATACTGTACTAAAAAGAAGAAAAAAAGAAAGCATGGTAATTAATCAGTTTAAATCATTTTTTTTAATTCATTTAACTGAGAATGACTTTTCATCAATTTGCTTAAAAAATAGATACATAATTACAAACCAAGCTTCCTGGCAAGCGAAGAATCGATCAACTTCCTCGTGAGGATTGAACCTATATCCATTCTTATCCATTTCGGAACTGCCAAGATGGAGCATTTACCATTCGTGCCACGGTCCAATCGAAAGACATTAGCGTATTTATGAAACAATCAATGATATTTCAGTGATGACATGCTTGTGACATTTACGTATGGCTTTTTCGGAAAATGGTTTTGCCCGCTGAAGGCAGTAGATATGGGTAGAAAAATCACTACTAACCCTTTCAGGGGCAAAATACTTATGTTTATAAAATTTTGAAATAACTCAATTACTGTAGTATTTATAGGAAAATTTATTTGTAAACAAGTAAAAGTACATTTTCGTGTACTTAATAAAAGTGAAATTTTAATTGAAAAATTCTGGAACCAGTGTGACAATTAGGGATTAAAATTAGGAGATGCCATAACTACTTCATTACCTTCATGGGGTTAAATTATTTTGGACTGGACACTGCGTACATTCTCTTAATCGCTGTTCGCAATTCATCGATTATTTCCAGGTTTACATAGTAAACATATGCTAGACTTCCCATCCACCATATATGTTTGGTTTGATTTGATATCCATGAAGGAACTGTTTAGAGCAAGACTTAGTCTGTTGAGCATAGTATCCCTTTCGGTAAAATTTTTAAATTTTGAAAAAAAAATATCGACATCCCTTTTTTTATGCATTAACAAAACGTAAAACGATGAATGAGGTATCATTCAAAACGTTTTTCAAGCGGCTTCTAAAATATGTCACGAATATTTCGTTACAATAAGACATGTATTGATTAAAAATTTAATCTAAAAATTAAATCAACATTGTATTCCTAAAGTAAAAGATTTTTTTTCTAATCAACGTTGTCTCCAATATATAATGTCGCATTATATCATATTCAGCAATGATTATAAAAATTGAAATTGTAGGAAAAAAATAAAGTGTAACGCATCCTCACAGATGTATCTTATATAAAAGATTAAAAATTTAAATTAAAATGATTAGAAGAATAAATACCACAAATTGACCGAAGAAGTGGTATTTTGCATATTACATTTAAAACTATGGTTTGTTACATTAAATTACATTGTATTTTATATGAACGCAAACATCAAATATTTATTTTTATACAGAACATTGTATTATATCCAGAAATCCGCCATCTTAGCAAAATTTAGTTCAACTGTAGTGCAGTAAATATGTTCAATTGCGATTGCATTATTTAAGCAGAACGTATAGACAAGGCAAGTTAAATAAAAGCTTGCAATAAAGAAAAATGTACTTATATGTTAAAATCTGTTTTATTTGGAGAATAATTTATTAAAAAAGAAATTATGTCTAGTCTTCTTTAAATAAACTTGGTCATTCTAATAAAGTAATTTCGAAACACGAGTATTTTTTTATGTTTGTTGTATATCGTCTTCTTATAAACTTCAAAGGAAAGCTAATTTAGTTTATAGCATGAACATAAAATGTATTCTCTTAACTGATGGAATTTGTACTAACTTAAGTAATTTGTTCAAAATAATTATTTTTATTCAAATTATTTACATAATAATTTTTTCGAATGAAAATTACACTGTGTTCATTTTTAAGTAATGTTAGTTTTTTAAGTTATTGTTAATTAATAGTACCGTATGTAGGTAACTCAAATTTGTTCAGGCAATTTTTTTGCAAATTTTGAGATTGGTGATATTTTACTTATAACAGTTCTGTTTTTAATTAATTTAATATATATATATGTGACATTTTAAAGTTAGGAGCCAGAAACATCATCGCCAGGGTCCCTGTTCTTTGCACAGAAGTCATGGCCAGCGAGGGAAAAAATAAAAAATAAATAAATGTAGAATATCCAATAAATCACTCATTGGTGGCTGTAAGTTTATTTATTCAACTGTAGTCATTATAGAGGGAGAAACTCCTTTTTGCAAACGATCTTTTACCGAAATGTCCAAAAAATATTCCATCATTTACTTCAACCAGCCGTACTCATCGACGAAAGAACTCCAGAATCTCTCCCCTTCTCATCTCGAGACTTCCACCTTTTAAAACTAAAAAGAAAATTCTAGAACTTTCTGTAATCTCAAACCATCATCCTTTTATGTAAACAGAATTCTTGTCCAGATACGAGACTATTTTACACAGACGATAAATTCATTTTAAAAAAAAATATATTATTTAACCAATTTATAATCGACTCATAATTTCTTAGGCAGACGTTTTTTATAAATGATTAATTTTAAGAGAAAAAGAAAAGAAATGAATTTATTAATGCACACATCAAAGGTTGACGGCGGAAAAATAAATAAATAGATAAAATAAAATAATGATATTTTTTGAAAGGTATGGTTTTGGAATAAATTTAATAAGATTTTCTTAAAAAGGGTTGATAAAAACATAGAAGAAATCAGTTTTATTTGGGAATTTTAAGAAATAAAGTTTTAATTAAGAATATTTTTAATTTAGAGCCATCTTTTTTAAATTTACGCATACTGGAATAATGTTTTTTAAGGCAAATTAAGAATTTATATCGTCTGCATACAGATTAACAGATTAGATCTAGAAATAAGATTTTAATTTAATAATTTGAAGTAAGTACGGAACATTATTATAAGAAAATTAAAGTAGTATAAAGGTTAGTTTTGGCGAAAAAATTTTAAATTTGTAATATATATATATATACATTTACACATTTTTCGATTTGGTTTAGTTTTCATTGTATGTATTTCAACGTCTTCAAGGGATGCTTCATTTTTTTTTATAAATTTTATACAAACTTATAAAATTATCGTTCAAAACTATAATTATTGAGACGTCATGTGACCTTGAAATGAGATATTAAAATATTAATTTAAAATTGATTATATTAATTGTTTTAATATAATCATCTATAATAAACAAGAATTTTTTTAAAACACGCTATTTTTATTTATATTTATATTTTAAACATCAATACACTACGTAACTATTAACATTTCATTCAATTTAAATCTTAAGATTAAGCTTCAAATAATTTAAAAAATGTCTGATTTTAAAAATGCTAAACTTACTTTCTAATTCAACAAACACAATTTAGAGGACAAATTCTTTTAAAACATCAATAGAAATTTTATTTTAAAAAACCAAATAAAAAAATACTAACTTTACAATTTATTAATTTAATGATTAATATAAAAAGACCATTCAGAAATATCCATTTATAAAGAATTATTTTCATAATTAAATTAATTTAAAAAAGGATAAAATAATTCTTTTGAAGAATTTCTTAGCTATTTAAATCCCCCCCCCCCCCCTCAAAAAATATCTTTACTTAAACAATGCAAAATAATCTGCTAAGTAAAGATTGACAAGCGAAAAAAAATTAAATAAATTGTTTGCATTAGTACAGCATTTTTAAGCTTCGTTTTGAGTTGAAACACAAATTTTTAATGTAATTAACGGACTATTTTTTCTTTTTCAATGAAGTTAGAATAAAAGATATTATTATAAAAGTTTTGATATTTAAGAAAACATTATTATATTTCTTTTAAAGACAAGTTTAATTAAAATCGAACACACGACAGCTCTAAAATGAAATACACTTTAAATTTCAGTAATTTTTAAAAGTCTTGGTATTGATCTTTAGGAAATAATAAGATTATTAAAAGTAAATATTTTTTTTCAAAATATACAATAATTAAAATATAATAATATCTTGAACTAAGAAGAAACGGGGGAAAACTAGCAAAATATTTAAGCGCGGTAAAGAATTTGCTTTGGTATAAAGATATTTTATTATTTTTATTATCGTTAGAGAATTTAATTTAATCAGATAAAAATATTATTATATTTCAAAATAATATAAAAACCACAATAATAAAAACCATAATATAAAAACCATAATAATAAAACCACATAAAAGGAAATATAATATAACTGAAATAGAAAGTTAAAAACGCAAATGTATATTTATGTTAATATACTATGCTCTGTAAAACAGTTGAGTAACGTTACACCATAAAATGGGTGGCGGCTTTGCTGCCTCCAATTTTATGGAGTATTGTAACCGATATAACCAGTGTAACACTGTAATGTGACACCAGTAATATATGTCTACATTACAACATTATATAGGTGAAAAAAAATCCCTCCATAAAATTGGAGGCAGCAAAGCTGCCACCCACTTCATTATGTAACGTTACTCAACTGTTTTACAGTGTGTAATTATTCCAGTTTCAGTAAATTTAACTATTAAAAGTTGCTATAAATTTCTAAATATATATTATATATATATATTTATACAAAAAGAAAAATAAATTTTTGATTTAACAAAAATAAATTAAATGAAAAATTTGAATTCCAATCCTTATTTTATATTAATAACACAAACTGAACAGTTATTAAAAAAGACAAACTGTACCTATAAATAAATTATACTAGTACTTATGCATCTTAGCGGCTCTCACAGTTATGATTGAACCATAATTGCAGTTAAGATGTTGTCAAGATCATCGCAACGCTTATACATGCGTAATATATAAACACATATGTACTCTACTCGCTTGTATGTCTTGTGCCTTATACGTCATTATATACATACATTACATACATTATATAAATTACAACTTATATACCCATGATATCCCATACATGTCTTACACATGTCATACATATACATAATATATGCGTCACGAAATCATAATTTTGCGATAAATCTTGGTTGCTTGGTAATTCATCCTCAGAGGCCACTATAACGAAAAAATACCTAAAATGTTTCTTCTAATTCACAAATAATAATATATAAATAGTAAGTACGATTTATTTTACTGTTTTCATTGCCTTTCACATTATTAATTTGCTTAAATCATTAACAATTATAAAGTTAAAGTTTAACACTGACATATATTGTATAGTAACTAACGTTTTGAGAAGACAACAAACACTAACAATAGTGTTTGTTAATTACTTAGTAATCGTTAATTAATAATGTTCTCTTTTACACATATTAAGAACAAAAGTATCCCTACAGCTGTGTTTATTCGTCTGTTTTTATTTTATTGAAACTTCAATGTATTTTCTTCATCTCTATTAGAATAAATGACTGACACTTGAATTCACTTATTGGGATATTTTTGTTAAAGCTTGTAGGAGCACTGTTCCTTTCATCTTCGTTATAAATGAATTTAACTTTACAAACATTTATTTTTTTTAAAGCTGAAATCAATTAAAGTAGAATAGAATTCATTTAACTTCAACTAAATTTAAATACCGGTAAACTCAAAAATTTTCAATATTGTTTTAAGAAAAAAAACCCCAGAAAATCTAAGATAAACATTATTTTTTAAAATTATAATAATAAAGTAAATACCAAAGAAAAAATTAAGAATAATTGAAAGAATGTTTTTATTAAACAACTTTATTTATTTATTAAATTTGCTTTATTACACAACGATGAAGTTTCGTTAAAGTAAAAAATACATATCCAATAACATAAGAAAGTAGGAAAATTAAAATTAATTCAAAATGTAGTTTTTTAAAAACTTGATAGTATTTAAATTTGAATAAATGTAACCACTGAAAATGAGCTGAAGTTATAAAAAAGTATCTGTTTAGAAATATGCAAAATTACAGGGTGGTGTAATAAAGAAAAACTCGCCGGAATATTCTTTTTCCAATTTAAATTTCAATAATTTATTTTAAATTTTCACTATAAAGAAGCATTAATATTCGAAAATTCGTAATGGGGAAAGATTATAATCAAAGAAAGTAAAATATATGCACATTTTTGCGATAGACTTAACTATTTAAATATTTTAAATGATGTATCTTTATTTAATTGAATAAATAAAAAAAACCCCAGAAAATTAAGAAAGTTAATACAAAAAAAAATTAAATAAACATTTTGCAACCGAACAGATATTTTGTAAACTTCATTATCATGTTTCACTTTGAGTTTGAACATAATTTTTCAGCGTAAATCACTGAGTAAAACTTTTGAAGTGAAATTAATGTCGAAGAAATTATAAAAAAATGTTTGACATTTCAAAAGTCATTCTTATTTGACTTTGAAGATAATTTTAATTAAATAAAAGGAATCGCCAATTCTTTTGAAGTAAATTTCCTTTTTCACGGCAATAAAGTTTGAAAATCCTTCTCGTTTCATAATTTTATTCTAAAATCATAACGAAACAATAATCAATGTGACTTATATTTACCAATATGCATTATAATAATATTAAAATAACTTAAATTCAACTTTTCTTTTTAATGTGTGATAATAGTATTAAAAAATGTAATTTAACAAATTACAACGATTACTTGGAGAAATATTTTTTTCAAGGACTAAAATTTAAGATATTAATAAATTCTATATTTAAAAAAGAAAAAGAAAAAATCGTTTTTATGAGAATTAAAATTTTATTATGAACTTTTAAATTTTACCTTAAAACTTCTAAATTTCCACAATTTCCAATCTTTACAAAAGTAATAAAAGTCATCTAAACAGTTTTGCATTACTGAATTACAACATTTTCATATATTAAAGTAGAGAAATATTTTCAAATAATACTACATTTAATTATTTTTCTTCATAGAAAAAATCTATTCAAATAATCATAAATTGGATATTCTGTTTCTTTTTCTTTTTTCTTGCTTTCTTTTTTTCTTTTTTTTTTTTTTTTATTAAATCTTAATTTTCATTCATACCCTAAACACTAAAATATTTTCATAAATCATTGAAAAGTAGGATTAACTAGTTTAAAATGACGCTTTGAAAATTCTGTTGTTTTCTGTTAACTTTATAAGTTATAAATTTAACAGAAAAATAGCAAAAGGTCGTTTAATTTATCACTATATAAGAATTTACAGAGGTGGAAAAAATTATAAAGCCACCTGAAAATAGGATATAATTAAAAAACAAAAGATAGAACCTTTATCTATATACTATATGCTACAAGAAAGTAAATAAAAAAAATAAATTCATTAATAACTATAATAATAAAAGATTAATAGAGTTAAGAAAATTTTCTATACAAAGAAATTTGGAAACATTTATAAAGTCGATTTATATATTTCATCAATAATAGATGTGAGATACTTTTTTTTTCGATGACTTAGACTAGTTACTTGTTCATTGAATTCATCAGACAGCAAAAAGTACTTGCATCAATATTGTTTTCCAGCAGTTTTTAATAAAATTCATCAAATCTAACCTTGAATTGAATTGTCGTACATTTTTGTAAGCATTTCGGGCTGAAATTTCCCAAAGATTTCTTATTACATTCAGATCTGGGCTACGAGCTACCCATTGAAAGCATGATAACCTAAAAAGCTTCAAACCAATATATAGTTGATTTCGCAAAATGAACGAAAGTGTTGTCCTTTTGACGTGTCCAGTCTCCTGAAGGATTTGTCTTGATTGCTTTACAGTCACAGATTTCGGTGTTTCTGTGCGTTCTGCTGCTCTAAAATCCAGAATTTCTATGAAAACTGTTTACTGCAGCTTTGGACCTTCCTATTTTTCTTGCATTATTAGAACTAGACATTCCAACTTCATTTAAAGTTAATATTCTAATTTGTTCACCATCAGATATACATTTTTTTACTCTTGCTATTGTGTTAAACACATCAGATACAAAATGAATGCACGTAACACGTTTACATTTACCTAAATTTTTCTTCCGACCTGCTTCCTCAAGTTCAGTGTTATATATATTATGAGAGTAGAACCATCGGCTTTATAATTTCTTCCAAGTTGTTTTTCATTAGATATAACCCATTAGCATAATTTTTGTTGCCTCATAGGTTTTTCTAAACGAAATTTATGTGTGTTATTGCGATGTTGATCGTGCAAATAAAAATAGAATTTGCGTTATCAACGATTCCATTGCTTTTTGACATTCGTAAATTTTTCTATCGGTTTTGTAATTTTCTCCAGCATTGTACTCATATAAAATTAAATTGTACATTATTATTTGTTTTTCATGTAATGTTCATATCTTAAGTAGTACAACGTACTTATGAAATTTATAGTTAACTAAATTTAAATTATGTTTTCAGTCTTTTAAAAACTGTTACAAATTCTAGAAAATACGACAACTTTTAAAAAACTAGCAAGAAATCTCTTCTCAGTAATACTGAATTGATTTTTTTTTTTTTTAAGTAGAAAAGTCTATTCTAATAATAATAAACTGAAAATTCTTAAAATCGTTCAAGTAATGTAAAACATACTTGTTCTACCGAAACTAGAAGATCCCCAAAATAGTTTACATCTTCTTAATCATAAAAGTTATATGAAAGAAATAACTTACTTTGGGTAGAAGATATTTTTGGTGCTAAATTTATGTGATAAAAATTTGAACGAAAAGTTTTCTTGGCCTTTCCTTTCCAAAAGTTAAATAAAGGAGTTGCTTCCTTAATTTTTATTTTATACCTCCTCTAATTGGACTTTTATTACTTTTTCCTAGCGGAAAACAAAATCCATTCGTTTCAGCAAAATTAAATATTGTTATTCATAACATGTTAAACATATGAAAGAACTGAAAAATTCTATTGTAATATAAAAGAAAAAGCCAAGTGTTTCAAGAATATAATTATTTTATTTATTTATTTTTGCTTTGAGCGACGAAGTTTCTCGTTGTTTCAGTTGTCTGAATCATTTCTTATTGTTTAATTTAGAAGAATTTGAAAATTGAAAAAGGATCCATCGAACTTATAACTAACTAAAAATACTGTACTATTCATCTACGCGGAATTATGAGAATATGAAAGAAGTTAAGATTTGTATTGTAATATAAAAGAATACCATGTGGCTCAACAATATAATTTATCTACTTATTTACTCATTTTAAGCTATAAAGTTTCTTTTTGCTTTCAATCGTCTGAAACATTTCTTTTTATTTATGTTAAAAACATCTGAAAATTGGTAAACAACTATCGTCATAGCGTAATGGGGTAAATCATTCACTAAAATTTTTGTTTTATTCATCAACACGGTAATAGAAGTATATGAAAAAAAATTTAATTGCATTGTAACATTAAAAAAATAAAGTGTTTCAAGAATAAAATAATTTATTTATTTGGTATTAAAATATACAGTTTCTTGTTGCTTTCAGTCGTATGAAGTATTTATTTTTATTTGTGTTAAAGCTATCTCGAAACTGGAGTATAATAACTGCCGTACCATAATCGTATTATTCAGAAGAAGTTATTACTGAAAAATATCAGTGTCTTTTTCATATATACATATAGTAATATATCACATTTAAGCACTTATCAATAATTTTAAGAAAAACACTGATTCTAATTTCAATATTAAATACCGGAATAGCCAGTTCTAGCCAGCCTAGTTCCAGTACTAATTTGAGAGCTGTGGTACGGTGAAAAGAGTCAAAAACTCAACTTTCAAATTATGCAATGAGAAGGGGAGAAAATTAGGTAGGGCAAAAATACATGCCACGCAAAAACTTAAAAAATAACTGTATAGGGCCATACGGGATCTTAGGGAGCCCTAGGATTTTAACTGGAATCTAGAAACGGGGCAATATTTAAAAGCAAAAAACATCCGCAAAAGAAGATTTGATTAAAATGTAGGAATTTATTAAAATTTTACTGTGCAAAAATTTCAAGGGGCCCAAAGGAGCAAGAACTTAATTGGCATGTAGATGACTATAAAAATTTTTTAGTAGTTCTTAGAATAATCACAGGAGGCCTAAAGTAAATTGCAAGCAATTTCGATAATTTTTCAAAAAGTTGCACCAAAGAAGGTAATTAATATTCAAAATTCGTAGTAGCTGAAGTAGCTGTGAATATTTTTTGTCGTTCATGTAGTAGCTGGAGTGCCTAACAGATTGTCAGGGGGATAAAATAAAGCTAGTTAATCGGAACATTTTTAACACCGCCACAACAAGGTTCCCAAAAAGGGCCAATTAATAGTTAAAAGCAGAAGCTTAACATGAAAATATCTTAAAATGTCTTAGTTAGTCTTTATGTAATGTCTTTAGCACTTTAGATGTTGAATTAGTCAAAAGTAAGCGAAAAGCCTGAATTATTCGTTAGAAAAATTTAATAAATGTGCAAATAGGGTAAATATGTACAAAAAGGCTCTAGGGCTCCAATAAAAATATTAGGTATTGGTTAAGGAAGAATTAGCTAAGATTCATCTTTAAAATGATGCACTGATAAAGTAAGAAAAGTAAGAGGTAAAAAATGCATGACGCAAAAATGTTCCGGGCCCTCCAGGGCTCTTTATCACTCATGTATAATAAAATTGATACGAGTGATAATAAGGTATAACCTCTATTTCACTATAATAATAAGCTTACTTTATATGAATACTTTTCATTTATTAAAGTAAGAAAATCTATACCAAATATATTAAATTGGATAAATTAAAATTTGTTTCTGCAAGTTCAAACTTTCATGTTTAGCGAAGTATAGATAGCTCCTAGCTTACATCACCCTAATTGCAAAAGTTAGAAGAAAGAAAAATATACTTTGCGTGGAAGATATTTTCGGTAATAAATTTCTGCGATAAAAGTTTGAAAAAGTTAGCGTTCCATTTCTGAAAATGAACGAAAAATAAAATGTAACCACTTTAAGAGAGATTAATATTACAAAAGATAAAAATTCAATATATTTTCCATTTGTGTGAGATTAAAATATCTTTAAAATTAATTTGCAAGATAATAATAATAAAAAAGGACGACTTGATTTTATTTTTTTCCTTTCTTGTTTTTCTTTAAAATAAATAATGGCTAAATTATAAATGAAACGCAAAAAAAAAAAAAAAAAAAACTATTTCACGTTTAAATATCAACAAGCAAGTGAGTTTTTTAAAATATGCAACATAAAAATATTTTTTCAAGATCAGTCCTTTTCACTCATTCATACGTCATCATCTTTCTTTCCAAAATTTGTTTTTAGCACTTGTAGTAAAATAAAACAAAATATGCCTTTTTTAACTGGAGCATTTTTAATATTATGTACTTAAAATTTACTTCGTTTGTAAAACTTGTTTCGTCCGAATAAAATTTGTATAAGAGACGCAGGAGTCGAAAGGGTTCAATAATGCAATTTTTTTTTTCTAATGAGGTATCCGTTAAAAAATATTTAATAACAATAAATTTGGCATTAAAGAGTTGTTTCTTATATTATTCCATTTATTACTTACCCATCATACGTAGTATAGGGTAAGTCTTGCAATCGTTTTGAAAATCGAAATTTTTTTTGACGGATTTACACGTTTTAGATAGTGGAGATTCCAAAAAACATATTTTTAGAAAAAAAAATTTTGCCGTCCGTCTGTCTGTCTGTCTGTCTGTCAGTCTGTCTGTCTGTAAACGCTCTATCTCCCGAACAAATTGAGATAGAGACTTGAAATTTTGTATGTAATTAGTATGTAAGAATGGAACGAAGCCTATTTAATATCAGCAACCTCGATTATCCGGAACTATTTTTTTCGGACTCTCGAAAAATTCGTTCTGATGAAAGGTATATAAAAATTTTCGAATTTTTTTGTTCTAAGGAATGGACGTAAAAGGCAATAAAATAACACACATTTTGCATATAAAACGAAATCGATCGGATTATTAGTTGCCGAGATATTTGTAATCCTGTTTTTCACATTCTTCGATTTTTCATGACCCTGTATTTCATTAAAATTTCAATTCAGAGGTATATTTTAATTGGAAATGAGACGCTTAATCAGACGCATCTAATTGTTAGTTAATAGAATTATTATTTTTGGAGTTATAAGGATGTTTCTTTTACGCAGTTTGGTACTACTTGAGCAGTTTGGCGTTTTATATAATTTGTCGAAGTTGGTACATCAGCAGTTCTTTAATATAGCATTACTATGTATATTAACAATATTTAAATTTTGTTTATGAATTGCAATGCATTGTATAAATAGTTTTCACATGTTTTATTTTCATATACATATCCATGATGGGTAAGTATTACGGTGGCCCCCAACGACTAGTTTATTTATTGCATTCAACCTAATCACCGTTTAGATACCATAGACCCTAAAACACGCAAACAAATTTAATTGGATTAAAAAAGATTACGAAACAGTGAATTTTAATTACAAACCAGTGGCGATGTACTTGTAAACGGATTTACATTCATTTTTTTTTTTTACTGAGGGATTTTAAATGGAAATCATCTGCTGTTAGACAATCTAACGGCTCTTTTCGTGTTTGATTAAATACTATTACTTAAATATTGGGATGTCGGCTAATATAAAATGAAATAAGAAAACACAGTTTAAGAAAATGCTTTAAACAATATATTTTAAATGTATAGTTTTAAACCAAATATAATTTTCACTGAAATTGTCTTATGTATCGCTCATTTTGGTCAAACTTTTTTTTCTGTCTCTGTAATAAATGCACGCAAAAGTATTTTTTTCATTTGAAAGGAAATATGTTTATTTACACTGTCAATGATTGGCAGCAAATGTTAAGACGATCATCTCGAAATATGAAATAAATATCTTTTATAAATAGTTTTATAATTTAAGCAGTTTGACAATGTTATTACTTGCCCATTCTAAATAGGACGCAATTTCCCTCATTTGCTGCTATTAACACATATTAAAGGATTCGTTATTTTAAAGTTAATTTTCTATTTCAGCATTCATGTTTAAATACAATTTTTATAACGTAGTTTTTTTCCTTTCTTTTTAACACATAATTATTTATTTCTAATTTGAAATTTATTTGTCGATTTGTAAATAAATTTTAATCGAAAGGAAATATTATTCTTAGAGCAGTTTTTTTTCAACCGGCAACCGTTCAAAATAATACCATTTTCTAAAATATGAAAGAAATCCCTCTAAAATTGCTGAAAATTTGAGTAAACAATTGAATAAAACCCTGAAAAGAATCAGTCAAATAAAAAAAAAACAATTGCAATCTACAAACTGGGACCTTTTAAAGTACATCCTTAAATAAGAATGATTGAATTCCTTTGTATTGTATTTACTTCCGTAATTATTTTTTTATTAAACAATTTCGATCAACTTAATAATACAATGCTACAGTTTAAAATATATGACAAATGGCCAAAAAATAAACCAATAATACAAAACTTTTTGTTGCATTTTGCCATCATTTCAGTTTTAGTGAAGGTTTAGAATACTAGGTAAGAAATCACATTTCCTTAACACTAGAACCGCCGTGGTGGGTCATTTTGATCCATATGAAATTAAAACAAGATATTTCGAACCAGAAAACTCTTTATAAAATAAGATAAGTATAAGCACCACAAAAATAATTCAAACAAAGAAGTTAAGTAGTACTATATAATAATTCTGAAGCGAAATATTTTGATAAAGTTTGAGTAAAATTTCCGGCGGTTCCAGTGTTAAGACTACATTAAACCGAGAGGCCTAAAGGTGCATGAAAAACTACAATGAAAAAAAAAAGAAAAAAAGAATATAATCGTGTACTCACTCATCGTCTGGCACAGCTTTGCGAGTTACTTCTTCAGTATCCACCATTTTTTGTAACATTGGAACAGTCTTCTCATTATACAGGTCCTGTCCTAAAACAGTAAAATAAAAGTGTCAGTATTGAACACTTTATATAATGTCTCTAATTTTTTTTCATACAAACAGAACAATTTCATAAAATTAAGTTTCAAATCCTTTTAAAATTACAATAAATAAATGAAAAAAAATATTTTGTTAAAATTTGCAAAAATGTAAAATATGTAATTTTTTGAGGATAATTTCGCCAAATTGGTTTGGTATATAGAAACTTATTTTTATCGTCAAATTTCGAGACATTTTGCCAAGTTAGCCAAAGTTTGGCATTATTGTGGTAACCTTGCTATTATCATTGTACTTAGGTGACCTTGATTTGGATACTGAACAGTAAAGTTTCCATGATAAGAAATTTGATAACATATAATATGTAACCAAAATTTCACAAAATGTAACTAAGAAAATATTACAAGCATTAATTACATAATTCTTAGCTAGAATTGTTATTTCCATGCCATTTCACTAAATTTACAACGACACAGTGTTTCATCTTCGAAGTCATGGAAATATTGAAATCATATGAAGCCATATATTACACCTGAGATTCCCTAATATAGTCTGAGATTCATTGCTGCGACACAAACCCTCACGAGTGTCATTCTCTACATGATGATAAAAATGTGATATTTTTATGCATTACATCAGGGCTGTCCAACCTTTCAGTAATCGCGGGCGCACTTCATTTAGTGTCAAACAGCTAAGGGCGCCATTATTCACATGTTTCTAGATATTGAACAATATACAACCCACTGAACAATAGCAACCCACTATAAGGAAGGGTTGCTATTATGGATTCACTGGAAATTCTGATATTTTTTTTTGTATTTATTTATTTATTTATTTATTTATTTATTTTACTTTAAGAAATTCTAAAATGTTTATCATTATAAACAGAGAGGCGACTGCATAGATCGATCACCTCATCAAGATGACGGCTGAAATTGCAGATTAAGACAGAACATTATTAGCATACCAAAATGCAACTGGTCTGCAAGGCATACCTTGGTACTAACCTCCTCTGACCCGTTATAAGTGGTTGATCAGTGGTTTTAAAATTGTTTTCCTCAACCCAAAGATATTAAATTAAGAAGCACTGAGGCCAGAAAAACACAATGATAAGCTTACCTGTCAGTCACTAAAATTGGGTTTATAGGGGTTTTCTATCAAGATATGGCATGATAGTCCGGTTGTATATTAATATACGAATAGTTTTAACTATACTAGAATTATTAGTAATTATATAATTTCAGCCATCGACTCGATGAAGTGAAGGTTTGTGTAGCCGCCTCCCAGTATATTAAATAAATTACAAATTATTATTCATAATTTCTTGTATGAGTTCCATAGAGGCAAGTATGGTAGAAAGTAACGATATACAGACTTCTAAAAAGATGCACAGACACTGAACAATTTGAGCCATAAGGCCCCCTATTATCCAGAACTCAGTGTGAAAAATAATTGCAGAAAAAAGCATAAATCATAGAAATTTTAAAGTTACATTTTGCTGACAGAGAGGCTTATTAAAATACTTTGTAGGGGAAGGAGCCAAAAATTTCATTCGACCTATGATAAAAAAGTTTGGAATACTAAGAATTAAAAAAAAAACTTCTTTTAAAATTAATTTTGCATTTAAAAAACTCCTAGAAATAGGAATCAATGGAAAGGGCGCCATGAAAATCGTCAAAGGGCGCCATTATGCGTTGGACAGCCCTGCATTACATGATTGCTCTAAGGTTAATTATCACTTCATAACTGCTCCGCTAAATGACTGCGGGCAATATTTTTAATCGCTTATAGTGAAATAGGGATATTTTCGTACGTTAATAACGATAATAACAATTGCGTAAAATTATAATGATATTTTTCTTCGTCATATGATGGCTCTAAGGTTAATTATTACTTCATAACTGCTCAGATAAATGACTGTGAGCAGTATTTTAAATCATTTACAGAGAAATGGGGCTACCTACGTTAATAACGATATCAACAATTGCATTTAGCTCCCAACATGCAATAAGTAATACCTCACTATTTGCCTGTGGTTAGATTTGCAAAAATCTCCGCGAATGTCAAAATCGCGAGGTTTGAATCAATCTTCCCGTGTATAAGTATGGGTAACGTTTTATGATTTTTTTATATTGAAAAAAGCAATTTAAACATAAAAATATATTTATTAAGCATTAAAAAGTACTTGCTGTAAATAAATTTGAATTGTACAAAGTTTAGCTGCTATTTTGGTAGATGACTGACTAAAAATATCAATATACAATTATTCGTAAGAACAGAATTTTCGTTTATGAAATTCCATAAAAAGAAATATTGCGTCCTTGATTTTGCTTCTAAATTTAAGTCTTCACCATTGAAGGTTTTAGTTCTGTTGCTTTCTCAACAAGTTATAGTTGAAGTTTTAAAATGGTCAAAGATATTTTGCAGAAATTTTTTTACTTGCACTAAAAATTTTGAATTTTAGAAAACAATTTTTTTTTTCATTTATAGCGTCAATTTATGTTTCGGATTTCTAAGAATTGATGATTTATATTTTGGTTCAATACAAGAGCTGAATTTAGTGAAATTTAGGCAATAGAGTCAGCTGTTCAGTGCCAAATAGTTTGCGGATATAGAAACACAAATCGAGATTTCTTTGTAAAAAAATATTCCTTACAAACAAAATTCGCGAGTAACCAAATTAAGGATTCGCGAATGTTGACATGTTCTTCATTTTTTATTTTTCGAATAATTAAAACTCGTGAAGGTTAAATTTACGAATCTTAAGTGATTAATGTACTTTTACTTCCCTTACATCTCGTTACAGTGTTGCAAAAAGTGTAGCCAATATACATATATATATAAACAAAAATTTAGATAGTTTTTAGCCATTTTTGTTTTCTCGGAAAGAAAAAAAAAGATGCAATTTTATTTGCTAAAATAAAATAAAAATTTCTATTTCTATATAACAAGCAATTTAACATTGTGCAGTTCTCATTATTTATCCCTCCTCGCGGCGAGAACCCTTTACTTAATTTTTAATCTTTTATCACCGTATTTTTTTCAAAACAGAAAATTTGTTGTAATTGGATCTGGAAATTGTTTTGATTAAATAAGGTATATTTTGCAATTAAAAATAACTGGTGAATATAATGAAGGATTCTAAGCAAATTAAGTAGCACTCATCCGCGGTCACTCATCCCCACGGGGTTAATCTCTAAGGCAGGCATGTCCAACCTTTTAGTAAGCAGGGGCGCATCTCAGCTGGTGACAAGCAATGAAGGGCGCTAGTATTCACATGAGTGGACAGTTGTATATTTATTTATTATCTCACTATAGTAGCGATACACTCTCGTTTATACATGCATACATATGTTTTATAGCATTATGGTAACCATAAATCCCGTACATTGCAGGAGCGTTATGGTTATCGTTTAATATACATTATATACTCTGAGAACGCCTATATATTAAAAAAAATAATCAGGGAAAAGGACAAAAACATTTCATGCTTAAAATAGAATAAAGAACATGAAAACATTAATTGTAAAATAATTAAAAAGAAAATAATTTTTATCAAGTCTTTATTCTTACCTATTAGTGAGAAATTTGACACTGGCTTTCTTGTGCCAAAGCAGAAAAATCTGGAATGTAACTCGAACATGCTGCACGTAAAATGTTTTCTTGTTGCGTATCACTCAGCGATGAACGGTTCTTGGATTTTACAATTTTCATTGTAGAGAAAAGCGATTCACATAGGTAACTCGAGCCAAAGCACGAGTGAAGTTTCAGGGCAGCGTTACAAAGTGAAGGGTACTTTTCTTTATCTACCAAATTCCAAAATTCTTGATCTTTAAAATGCGATTTCAAAATTAAGTCATTTTGAAGATTTATAATTTCTAATTCAAGATCTTCCACTTGGTCAATTTTGAAGTTAGAGGCAATTGATGCCGCAATTTCGGTTACGTCGATTTTAGCAAAAGGCTTTGCTAAAAACAGTGCATCAGCTTCAATCGCATAAAATTGTACAAATCGTCTGTTAAAATCTTCAAGAAGTTTCTCGAGGTTATCTAAATAATGTCCAAAATTTATTCCTTCAGAATTGTGTTTAACAGCCATTGACATTAAATTTGAAAAATGAGAAAGCGATCCTTCTCTTATTTTTGAGATCCACAATTCAAGCTTTTTTTGAAAACTTTTTACTGAACCAATCACGTTTAAAATTTCACGATCTTTTCCCTGTAGCTCCAAATTTAAATCATTCAATTTAAGTGTTATATCTGTTAAAAATGTGAGATCGAGTAGCCAGCAAGCGTCATCCAACTCCTTATGAAAAACATTTCTTGATTCAAGAAAAGTTTTGACGTCAGGTAACAGCATACAAAATCTTTCTAATATTTACCCTCTACTTAACCATCTTACTTCTGTGTATAATAATACATCTTGTTGGTCAGAGTCTGCTTCTTGCAATATGGCCTTAAACAAGCGATGTCGAGTAGAAGAACTTTTGATGAAATTTATGATTTTACGACAATATTCCTAATATGTTCCAATTTGAGTATTTTTCTACACAAAGCTTCTTGATGGATAATGCAATGATATGCTAGAAAATTGGGGAATGCTTCATCTTTTTCGCAGAGCGCGAGAAACCCGTTATTTTTTCCGACCATCGATCTAGCTCCATCCGTTGTGATAGATGCTAGTTTATCCTGAGGCATGCCTATTTCTTTTACAAAATTTTTAAAAACTTCAAAAATATCTTCTCCCGTTGTACGCCCGTGAAGCTGGAGTATTCACATGAACTCTTCTTTTACACTGAAATCAGAAAATACCATTCGGACAAAGATAGCTAGCTGCGCAGTGTCAGATAAATCTGTGCTTTCGTCTAACTGCAATGAAAATTGTTCACATTTTTGCAGGTCAGATTGTGCTTGAGATTCCAAATCAAGGGAAATCTTTTCAACTCTTTTACCTACCGTTTGATGTGAAAGTTGAAGTTTTTCGATGGATGAGATTATTTCAGATTTATTTTTCATTTCATCAAAGAGAGATTCAGCTGCATAAAGCATTGCCTCTTTAACAATTTCCCCATCACTAAAAACTTTTTTCTTCTTAGCTAGTAAATGGGCGATTTTAAATGATGCGACAGTGACATTTGTGGATTGAATCATAGGTTTGTAGAAACATTTTTGCTGACCAGCCAAAAGAGATTTTAATTCTTGCAATTTTTTTCCTCTTATTTCTGAATCCAAAGGAAAATCTAAATCAAAACTTGAATGCATTGTTCTGTAATGATGTTCAATATTACTTTTTTTAGGAATAGAAATACTGTTGTTGCAAATTAAACACACGGGATTACCTTTACATTCGACAAAAAATATTTGCTCTCCCAGTCATTATTAAAAACATACGTCCTTTGTCTTTTAGCCATGATTTAAAACTAATTCACTTAAGGAAATCAATTGCAGCCTCTTTCACAAAACGTATCAAATACAAAAATGTCAGCTAATTTAAGTTACGGACTGAACAAAAAACGAATCAGAAAATTTTCATTTTCGACAAAAAAGATCGTTCTGTTGAAAACAAATATGGAACTTAGCTGCATAGAATAATCTTCCATTTGATGAATATTTTTTTTTTTTTTTCTAACAATAGTAATTTATAATGTAACAATAATAATTTATTTTTCTAATTCGATTTTGAACTATGTGACCACCTATTTACATCATTTTCACTTTTAAAATTAATATCCTCGGCGCCAGTGAAGGCGGGCGCCAGTAATAGATTAAATGTCTTTCAATCTTTCGAAATCTTATTACAATTACTGACTGATTGTCGCATTTTTAAGAATTATTACTGGTTACAATTTGCTTATTTTTTTATTTCGATTTTTTTCCCCTTTTATCAGAACTTTGAAAGAGAACGGATACCCTTTGTATGTTAGTAAAAAATAAACAAAAAAGTAACAATCACGAAAAAAACAAAATAAAAGGAAACATTTGAAAGGGCGCCAGGAAAGCCCCCAAAGGGCGCCATGGCGCCCGCGGGCGCCGCGTTGGACAGCCCTGCTCTAAGGTAATCCCTGGAAAGCCGGCGGGTCGTCTAGGTTCAAGTAAAAAATGTTTTTAAATAACAAATCTTTTAAATTTTTTTCGTTTAGTAGCATCATTCAAGAGAGATGATTCTATAAAAACAAACACGCGTTAGTGAAATATAATATCTTTGCATCCTGATAAAATATGCTTCAGTTTTTTTTCTTTTATTTTTTTTCATCGTTTGGCTGGCTTGAAAAATCTTTTCTTAATGGGTTGTTAATCCTCTTTAAACCTTACGCTCGAGTTACATATTTAACACCATTATGAAAACACGTCTTACTTTAATTCGAATAGTGTCGATTTGAATAAGTAGACTGTTTGCCGCCTATACAAGGACTTCTTTGAAGGTAACAAGGTTAAATAAACTCAGCAGACTTACAAACAAACGAATACAGTTTGGAAACATATGCATGAATTAATTAGTTTGAAATCAGTGTTTTACCGACATGAAAAAGGACAAAACATAAGACTAAAAATAAAATATTTCAATAAGTAATTTGCGTTTACGTAAAATTTATAGCAATATAAAGTACAGAAAACAATGATTTTATTTAGATGATTGTAATACATTTTCTCATTTTGTGATGTAATGGATCTATTAGTATTCATCAACTATAAACGTTCATCTTAGATAATCAGCTCATGGCATGCCTCGCAGTGCATATGAAAACTTTTTACTGCACTTACGGTTATTTTGAAATAATTATTTTTGTGATATATTTCTATTGCGTGCGTTAAAGAAATTTATTGTGAAGATTAGGGATTTTTTATATTACTAGAAACAACAACTTATGTTTTATATGTTGATCTCTCTCACACAAGCACACGAGTTTTAATGTGTTTTTCTGTGCTAATTTAAGATCGTACTCCTGTCATACACGTGTATTTAAGTAAAAAAAATGAGTACCTTAATATTATAGGTTCATGCATAATTTATTTTTACCCATCGATATATCTCTCAAACATCAGACATTGAAGGTTAATTTAATATCTTATTCATCTTTTATATCCACCAAGCTTTCACGGGTACAGCGGATATAAGAGATTGAAATGTTTATTCAGGTTAATTTAAGAACTTATTTCTAACATATACGCAATATTACACAAAAGCGTAAGAACTTAACATAATAATTTTGGGCTTTTTTTTTAACCCATCATTCTCTTACGAATCCAAAAGTATTTTTCTCTAGGTTAATTTAACATCTTACTTATCTTTTATGCTCATCAATCTTTCACAAATCTAAGAGTTTGAATATGTTGCTCTAGGCTAATTTAAGATCTTACTCATTAACTCATTTACTTATATTTATTACATAAGAGATTGAATATATTCCTCTCTGGTAATTTTAGACCTCACTCATTTTTTATGAACATCAATCTTTCATGAGTATAAGACACTGAATATTTTCATCTAGACTAATTTAAGATCTTTTACAACTTTTATGCCTATGAATCTTTCTCGGATCTAAGAGATTGAATATATTCCTCTAATTTAAGATCTGATCCTTAATGCGCATCAATCATCCACGGGTATAAAATATTGAATGTATTTATGCAAGTTAACTTAAGAATTTATACCGGCCGTATACGCAGATTTAATCAAAAGCATGAACAGCAACTTAACATTATAATTTTGAAATTTTCTTTAAATAAATTTTTAAGAGAAGAAATATATTTATTAATAATGAATAGGAAAAAATGGATCTAACAAAATCCATTAGCCATAAATGCTCATAGAAGCAACTCTAACACCAAAGGTATAAGATTTAAATGTGTTTATCATAAGTAATTTAATATCTTACTCCTGCAATATGCATCAGAATAGCTAACAATGTGAGAATCTTCGGTTGCTAACATTTTGTAATTATTGAATGACACCAAGATTTACGAAAACATTTGTTTTAAAATGAGTAAAAGCCTTTTTCTTCGAATATATATATTATAAATTCAAAATTTTCTTTGAAAATTATGGTACCATTGTGGAATTTGGTAAATAAAATTAAGTGGAAAGTACACTTCCTACCGTTTTATAATTAGTTAACATAATAGTTTTACGCATACATTTTTCTTATATGTATCACAAGTGTGAAAGACTGGACTATTTTCCATTTTAAAGATTTTACACATCTTATATATTATACCAATAAGTAATTCAAGGATACGAGATAAATATGGTTAATTAAGAACTTATTTATTCCCTATATGAGTGGTTAAACAAAAACTTTAGTACCTTAACACTATAATTTAAACCATAAAAATTTATTATTATTTTCTTTTCATTTAAAAATTTTAAGAAAAAGATTTAGTATTTATTTGAAAGTAAAGTAAAAATTATTTTAGCGATAAAAATTAATTTAGCAAAAACTCTGCCATAAACTTTCATAAACAAGAAACAGCTATCAGTAACTTCACGGGTATAAGCGAGTTAATATGTTTTGCTAGACTATTTTCAGATCTGACATCTGCTATATACGTGTAGTTAGCCAAGAACGTGACAGTCTAAAAAATTCAAGAAACCTTCTATTTAGTTCAGAATAAAACCATTTCATATTAATCAACGAAACCTGAAGCATTATTCTAAATTACAAGTTACTCTTTTTCAAAGAAAAAAATCCTGTTAAATAACGAAAAAACACCTTTTTTAAGCATCATATTATGCAAATGCTTACCTATTAGAAATAACTATAATCTCAAAGAGTTAAAAGATACAAGCATGTTTCCCTAAGGTAATTGTACATGATCTTTTAGAAGAAAAATGTGTGGTTCCATGTAAACGTGACCCGCTTAAAAATTTAAGAGCACTTCTAGCTTTCCTCCAAGTAATAGATCTTGGTGTAAATGAATGAAGCCCAGTACATTAGTCTTCGATACCTTTTCGGTGTAAATTTAGTCTGTTCTACGTGAAATACGCGGTTCCTTACTTTTTTTTTAATAGTGATAAACTTTTACTAAAATCAATAAAAGCGTAAAATGTATATATATATATATATATATATATATATATTAATTTTGGTAAGATATTTTCAGATTTCAGCGATAAAAATTTCTTATTATAAGAATATCACGTATTTGTATTATCAACAAACTGTATGTTGCAAGAAACAGATAAAATATTCTTATGGGATTTTATAAATTAATAAAAACATGACTTCGTACTATTTTCACGTTTAACTAATTTGAAAATACTTACATAATGTAAGACATTTAATGTTACAAAAGCAGATAATCATTAAAAAAAGTAAAATTACTAAATAAAACTACTAAAAATGAATAAAAAACAAAATTAGAATAAGAGATAGAATGCCATATAAATCATTTCTGCAAAAAAGAATAAAAATAAGTAAGGCTACATGAGTTTGACTGATTAAACATGTTTTTCTTAGGTAATTTATCCTATTATTTCAGTCAGGTGGTAAGCCTAACGCGAGACCCCATGTATTTAATTCACGATAAAGCTTATTACTCATTTTATCGAACATGAAGCATAAATCTTACCCAGTCCAGAGTCCAATGGGGATCTGTTGTGCGAAAATCAGACGCGCTGACCATTACGCCACTAAAATTCCATTACACTATACCAATCTGAATACCCAAGAAATACATTATATAAAGTAATCGTAAAAAAAGGGAAAATGATTTTATTTAGGCGATATTATTTTATTACCGAAAAATTACAATGTCCCAATTTTCGAACAGTGGGGTAAACTGGCTAAAAAGTACAATAAAACTATAAAAATCAAATATAGATTTCTCATTTGAATTTCTATATGTAACTGTGTAATTCTTATGACGACAAACATACGGTGCGTTTCTTTTCCATCACTAAAAGTTGAGTATTTTTCTTATTATTTTTTTTATTGACTGAAACATACATTCTCTTTTCAGATAATTAAAAAATATAGGACCTTTCACTTACTTTTTTTAAAACTTAAATTACACGATTCAGATACTTATAACATTTTTCAAAGAGACTTTTTGTAAAGAAATAGTTGTGTACAATGCTTTTCTAAAAGGTTTTTGAATTCATTTATTATGTACTTTGCTATAGCAAGTCTAATAAGGTACTCTGGGGTAATAACGCCACGTTAAGGTTCTACCAATTTTCACGACTCAGTTTTAGATTGTATTTTTCAAACAAATATATGATTTGATACAGCAACTCATTGACTATCTATATAAAAAAAAGTAATTTAACAGATATGTATTCATAAAATATAATGGCGTGATTTCTTGACCAATGCTATTTGACGTTATTACCCACCTACATGGGTAATAACGCCATGCAAACAAAACTATGAAATAAGATGGGAAAATTGCATGTAGATTGCCTAATTCTAAAAATACAAAGTCTACAAACTTAAATAATTGACAAATTGCATTATAAGCTATTGAAAATCTTCAATTTTTTGTGAAAGTGTAAGAAAAATAAATGTGTGGTGTGTGTGTGTGGGGGGGGGGGGGTGATGAGGCAAAATAATATAAGACCGTGAGCTTCTTTTTGCATAAAAAGGACCGCTTAAATAGAATTATTAGAAACATTGCATAGTTTTAACTGTGTTTATTTGAATCAGTATTTAGGATGTAGCTCGGCCACTGTAGGGAATCAACCGCAGTATTAATGCCAAGGATTGGCGATATTACCCCGTTATAGTTATTGCGCTGTACATTTTAAATTAAAAATTATCTCGAGAAGATATCCAAAATCTTCAACAACATTTTGAAAGTCCATGAAATATACTACAAATTTATGTAATTAACAAAGTACTTCCGGATAAAAAAAAAATAGTCTTCACATCAAAAAACGTATCTCGCACATTTTAGATCAAGCGTTAATTTTAGTTGCTTGTAAAAACAATAAGACTTAAAAATGAAACAAATTAACTTGAAGCTGTTTTCTGCGATTTATATGACTCAAAACCCTTCTGCGCAAAGCACATGGGTGCCATTTACCAGATTATTTCATAATTATGCATAATATTAGCACTTGGCGTTACTACCCCGCCTAGCGTTATTACACCAGACCATCTTATATTCACATTTTTTAATATTAAATATTTAATCGAATGCATTTAACCGTGAGCTAATGTTAATAAACACACATGTCGATTTTTCCTTTTCCATCTTTTTTCTGTGTTTTTAGAGAAATTTTCAACATTGCACTCAGATAAGCTATTTTTTTAAACCAGACATCATGAAAATCACAATAGAATCATTTATTTACATATTGATAAAAATATTCTTACGATTTAAATTTTAAAAGATTATTAAACATTTGCGGAGAAAAAACAAATGTTCATAAATCCTGCCTTTCTCAAAAAAAAAAAAAAAAAAAAAAAAAAAAAAATAGGATGAAATAAATAAAAATATAATTTGATTTATTTTTCATACAGAATTATAAGTAAATGTGCCTTGAGAAATTTTGGAAGAATAAATGAGTTATTCGATATACTCATATACACTGTATCTGACTCAATTTCGAAAATCGTTATATAACATAAAGTAACATAAAAATTTTCAGACATAGATTAAAAAATAAATAAAAGTAAAAAGAAATAGAAACATAGATTAAAAAATAAATAAAAGTAAAAAGAAATAGAAGTATAAATAGAAATCACAAATAAATATTTATCTAAGAAGAATAAGTATAACATCTTTGATTTGACGGATAATACCTCTTGGGGAATTCAAGATGTTATTTTTACCGAACATTTATATAATGGTGGTCATCTTAAAAGTTCAAGAATACTTGTATTTCTGAATAGCCCAATATATAAGTCAACTTTTGCATAGTGCAATAATTTTTATTAAGCGCTTTTCTATTTAAATAATTGCTTTTAGAAAACTTGAGTAAAAATTAAAAATTAAAGTTGAAATGTGCCATTTCAAGCATATTGTAAAAACATTTCTTTAAGAAAAATAATACAACTTCATGGATGTAAGAGATGAAACATATTTCTATTACATAATTTAAAATGTATCATCTTTTCAAAATATGTGGCTAATAAACGTGATTTTCTTAAATATTCAAGAATACTTTTTCTTTATCACAGAATTTATACAGGCGCATAGACTAGACATACACACAGAACTAATTACAAATAGTCTAGAAATATTGCAGATGCTTTCTATTATTTTACAAAAACTTTTTAGTAGATTGATTTACATATATAATTTTAAGTAAAGTTCATATATATATAGGTTGTTCTTATTTTTTTCTGCCTATGAAAAATTGAACTGGTGAAGAAAGCGAAAATTTTAATTTAAATACCTTCATTGGTTTTCTTGAATTTTGCATCGGAGTTTAAATTTCACTTATAAATGTGAGTTTGGGACTCAAATTGAAGAATTTCTTCTATAACTTCTTCTATTTTTAGATTTATATTTCCTTCCATGCTTGTTTCCTTCAGAATGTAATATTTTTACGCTGCGATGCTTTATAAAAACCGCATTAAATAACGGTTTACATTAATTGATAGCAATACACGTTGATATAGAAAACACCTTTAAAAAAAGCATCTTAATACACTAAGCATAGAAATAAATTTGCAGTATAAAGTAAAATTTTAAAACGACCACGTTCCATTCCAAACTATAAGAGGAGGTCTTTTAATGGAGGTTATGTTTAATGGTTTAATAAGCTAGCAATTTTTTGTTACTGAAATTTATTTTTTATTCAATGAAAAAGTATTAGAAAAAGAATCAAAATATAAGTGAATTATTGCAGAGTTTAAAAAATTAATACATTGACGTTTGATTTGATTTTACGGTTTTATCTTTTATAACTTTTATTTCCAAGTCCTTTCGAAGTTCAGTAAATAAATTCATTTTTTTAGACAAAAACTAATAATAAGTATTTCATTTTTTTTACCTATTTATTTGAGTGTTTCCTGATAGAATAGAGCAGGGGAATTTATCGGCTGTCATTCTTAATTCGTTATAAGGTTTAAATTAATTATCTAAAATGGCACAAAGAGGTTTAAACACTTCAAAGTTACTGAAAATAAAAAAATCTAAACTTAGTTTATTATATATTAAAAGTTATATTAGAAATTTCATGAATAATGCGCTCCCCGAAATTATTTTCTTATAAATCCTTTTTTGAGAAAACAGAAAAAAACTGATTTTGATCATTTTGTTAAATGAAATTGAAATATTTTATGAATCAATCAGATATACGTACTATAATTACACATAAGAAAGGAAATAAACAGTTACGTTGGTATATATATATATATATATATATATATATACATATATACACAATTTTATTAAAACCATTCAATTAATTTTTAAAAAATGAAGAAACAAATAAACACTTTAAACAAATAAACTTTTTTATTTGTGTAATTTTTGGTCTTGTCCTTTGGTATTTTTAAAAAATTTGTATATATTTATAATATATTTGAAGGTTTGAGTTTGATTTCTGAAATCTGAGAAGTTGGGGGCTAAGGATGTAATTTAGCTTATGAGCCTACATCCTTTCAGAAACTTCTCTTTATTTACCCCTACATGGAAGGGCCTCCCTGATGAAGACTTCCATGTATTTTGGGGATTTGGAATTTCTTTTGGTTTTGTTATATACATATATATATATATATATATATATATATATGAACATAATTTAAAGGCAGTGGTATTTAGCGCTTACTGCCCTAAGTTCTTGCCCTTATCAGAATATTGTTTCGAAGCTATTAATAAAGCTGTAGTTATGAGTTGAAAACTTTTTCTTTACTTTTTTTTCAAATAAAGGGGTATTTAAACTAAGAGAGATTTAAAATCTGCAAATATGTATATGTGTTTGTTTGTTAACTTCTATTTTTGATCAAAGCAGCTCCGAATACATATTGTTATTAATGGAATAAGAAAAAACAAAGAGAAAATATGAAATTAAAGATATTCATTATAACTATACGTAAGTATTTATGTAAGTGGAAATAGTAGAAATTCACGCGTTAAAACAATTTAAACATGTTCCCCCTTAGGTGATTTAAGATGCTTCTTCTACAAAAAACGTGTGGTTAATCGTACACGTGACCCTCTTAAAAATTCAAGAACACCAGTAGTTTTCCCCAGAATAATAAAACTGTACAAATCAGCGAAGCAGAATGCATTAATCTACAATACGTAGCCTTCTTGAGGCCAAATGTAATCCTTTCTACATAAGACATATGGTTGCCCGCTACTTTATACTCATGGTTAAAAATATAGTAAATGCATTCTTATGATTTTTTTATCTTCTGAAGTATGCATTTTGCTTCCAGTAAAGAAAATTTACTTTTATAGGATTTTGCGCATAATGGCATTATTATTCAGTTCATATTCTTTGAATCCTATAAACTTCATTTTAAAATTTTGTTAAATATTTATGAAAAGCTCCATTACAAATTATTTTTACATTTAACTAGCTGTGAATGTTTGTTCTACAATATGAATTGTAGAAGATATTTATTTTAAGAAACATGAATTAATCAATCCTTGATAAACCGCTTTTAAAATTTTTGCTAAATAGTTAAGATAATTTTCATAAAAATCTTTTTTCGTATTGACTAGTTGTGAATATTTGATATATAATTTAAGTTATAAAAAAATTACAAAAAAGAATTATTAGCTATAGTTTTCAACCTTTCGATTTTCTCCTGGAATCTGATCCAAACATAATGACCAAAAATGAAAATTTATTTAAGGAAAAGTATCTTATTTTTATATGATACAGAGTAAATTTTATTTTAAAATTTCTTTTCGTAAAAGTTTATACTTCCACATATGTTTGGCTTGTATTTGATAACAGCAGAATACCAAAATGTGGAAATCTATTTACGAACCAAATAACGTTAGTCGAATTATGTCAACTTCATTTTAAAATTTTGCTAAAAAATTACAAAAATTTCAATTACAAATTACTTTTGTATTTAATAAGTTATGAGTATTCGTTATATAATTTAAATTATTGAAAATATTTATTTTTAGAAAAAGAATTATTAACGACGTGTTATTAATGTTATTAATGTCAGCATTTCGCTATTTTGACGTTAACCAAAAAAGATATATTTTAATAGAGAAAACGTATTTTCAGAAAAGTAGAACAATTAATTTTCGAAATTATTTTTCTAACGAAATGTTAATTTTTAATGTTTTAACCACCAAACAATCGTTACTTTTTATATCACCCTCCTTTAATCGGTCATAAAATGGTCGGAAAGTGTTTAAAAGCGATTTTGAAGAATGAATCTTTGGTATCTTTAGAATACCGGTGATCGGATGTATTTCTTTCAAAGTGGATTCAAACACTGGATTTCCCATGTTGAAACTAGAATCATTTCCAGTGATCCATTATTGTCTGCTTACATTTTCTCAATATTTACAAACTACACTGTATTACATAACATTGGCAATTTTCATTATACAATCCAGAGAATGATGATTTGAAAAATATTTAAATGCCTAATCCGTCATAAGATTCGTACAAAAATAGATATATAATGGCTTATATATCCAGCAAATGGGACTTCAATAAGATGTACCATTTGGATGCTATCATGTTCACACACATACACATATGTTTATAATTGTGTGTAAAACCATTATATACCAAAACAATTTATCATGTACAACTGCGAACAGACCAAATTTAAATTAAGTTTTTATAAATTAAAAACGATGTTTTATCTTTTATGCTTTTTTTAACAACATATTATTATATGGAGGGATCAAGGAATTTAAAATTAAGTAATTGCAAAAGTATTTGCGGAATTAAACCAGATTCTTCAGCGCCAAATTATCTTGATAACCTATATATCATAGTTACAATGTTTCCTTACATTACGTCTTCGGAAAGTAAAAATTATTTATAAATAACTTAAGAAAAATACATTTAAAATAAAAATTTGCCCTCTATATAAAAGTTATTAACGAGAAATAAGTACAACCTCCTGGATTAAGAAAAATACTCACATGTTTCTCTTGATTAATTTAAGTTCCTTATAGAAAATACGTGTGGTTAAGCACAAACGTGACGCCTTTAAAAATTCAAGAACATCTGAATCTTTCCTCAGAAGCTGAATTCTTGATAAAAATCAACCTAAATTTAATCCTTGCTACTTGAAAGTTATAGTAAATTGCTTTAGAGTACTTTACTCATCGCTAAAAGTGCATTAAATATTTTCCTATAACTTTTTATCAACTATAATATACCTTTTATTTAAGTTGAAACAAATCGTATTTCATATGAATTCTTTTATATTTTTCTATTTAACTAAATTAGATATTTTTCTTTAAGATTTCATTCATTATTTTCCTAAGGTTTTCTTCTGCATTAGTATGCTCTTTAACAGATTAACTTACTTGCAATGTTTAAAAGATAAACGAAAGCTGAACATATTAACTATCCAAATAAAAAGAAATTCTTTATAGCTAAATTATTCATAAAGAGATACTCTAAAATAATTTCAAATCCACTTATATCAAATCTTTAAAATGTTTGTTTTCTATTTAACGCTTTTAAATCGATGATATTTAAGACAATGATCGTATAGGTTCAAATTAATTGAATTTTACGACATTTGTCATTCAGCTTTAAAAGATTGAGATATTTTAAAAGAGGAAGCCGTAAAAATGCATATTTAATCTTTAAAAATTCCTCATTTTTAATAATACAGTACTATGAAATAAATATTGGATTCTTCTGGAATATTTTTTGTTGGAGGCTGCCATCTACAGGCAATTTCTTGAGATAATTTACTTCTTATGTACAATTTTTGTAAAGTTATCTATAAGTATTTTTGTGGAATTAAAAGGTGTTTTTCTTAATTCGAATTTGAATGTAAGTTAACATTCTTTTTAGCGCCATCTAGTAAGTTTTTGAAAAAATATAAGAATTGATATGGATTTTCTTGAGTTATTTCAGCTTTTTAAATATATTTTAAACCATTTTTTAATATTTTAAATGTTTTTTTATGTGTACCTCCGATAAAATTGATGAATTTAAAAAATTCGGATCGCTTAACTTTTTCAAAACAAATTCAATTGCGTATTTATAATTTGATTGAAAAATATTTTTTTTTAATTATTTTAAATTAAGTGTAACAGTGCTGTCATTTATATACATATTTGATAATCAACAATTTTTATTTAATATTTTCAATATAAATTGCTTTAAAAGGCATGCTAAACGAAATCCTCTGTGTGATTTGCGATCAGAGTTATTTTCTTGTTTCGTATGAGGACACTGTGTTTGAAAGTGTTTGAAAAAGTTATGAAAGATAAACTATCTTCATAAAATCAAATGGCCAAGAATGAATATAGACCTCAGTTATATTATGCAAAAATAAATAAACAATGAAATAAAATGAAAAAAATGAAAATGCGAGTGAGATATCTGTAAAAATTTTTCTTGTGGACCTAACATTAGCATCCGACTTATTTAGTGTCACTAGCATTGGCTGTTTTAACACAGTGATTTTGCAATATTCTGATTGTGATGGAATGTTTTTAATAATTTTTTGTTTAGCACATGATTTTTTTTCATTTTAAAGATAGAATAAAAATTAATAAACTCAGTGTCATGAATTTATACGTTATGTAATCAGACATTTCTAAAAATGTTCAACTTACACTCATTTAAATGATGAACTACGCATCTGAAAGCTCAACATACTAAACCGCGAAACCAAACAAATTACTACCAATTAAATTATGGTTATAACATTATAAATTAAGAAACTTTGTTTACCTCTACATTTATCAAAATTTCTGGCTATAAATGAATAATTTCCATTCGATTAAAAACGTAACGGAATAAATATGTTATAATTTATTAACGAAATAAACAGCTGCTAACTAATTCATCAGCGCCGAATGAAGTGTAACACTAAATTTAAATAAGCTGAAAATACTAAAGCTGTTTTATTTACTTATGGAGGTTAAAATTGCTTTTCCCGTCTTCATGCATTAAGCAGTTTATTTCTCATATGCAAAATATTACAAATAAGCATATTAACAATTAATGCGTGCAACTAAGTTTCATATTTTCCGAAATACTCAAATATAAGTTATACTGGTAAAATTGTGTTTACAAAAGCCGATGCTAATGATGCGGAGAAATCCAGAAAGTAAACCGATGACACATAGTAGGCGAGTTTTCTTTAACGTGATTATAGAGTTTGTAAAAGGGGTCAAAATAATATTTAATAACTTTATCTCAAGTCCGAATAGGGAAATGTCTGCGATAAAACGAAGAAAGTTTTCATTTTCAGAAAAAAATACCTTTTTTTAATAAGGTTAACCGTAGCTACCCAAATAGACGTATTGATGTTTAAATATTATCTCCTACTCTGAAATCTAAGGGGAGTATTTATTTTATGTAGTGTTCAGTTCATATTTATATGATAATAGGCTAAGGGAGTGTTTTTCAAAACGTTTGGGAAACAACGTATTACAACAGAATTTGAGTAGGCATTACAACTTTGTAACTATTTTTTATATTTTATCATACATGACTGGTTCAGAAAAGCAAATTATGTTTTTAATTTAAAGAGTGAAATATGCACACAAAATAATGGCGTCGCCAATGATGCAAACAGAATTAAGCAAAATTTTATTATTATTATTATTATTACTATAAGTCAAATCATAAATGAAATCATAAAATGAAAGTCATAGCCTTATACTATCATTTCTATATTTATAAAGAGACTTAGTAATCGTTAAGGCAAAATAATATTCGATAAAAAGACATGTTCTTTTAATAGTACACCAGACCCGGAAGTGTTAAATGACGAACTAGCGTTTTTGAAAGCTAACCATATTAAATCTCCACGACGGACCAAATTGATACCAAATAAATTATGGATTGGGACATTATAAATTAAGGAACATGTTTTACCTCGGAAGTTTTCAAAAAATTTTTAATTGTAAAGGAATAATTTATGTTTTATTAAAAATGAAATCAAATAAATTTGTCGAAAATAATTTATTAACGAAATAAATAGCATCCAGATAATTCATGAGCGCCGAATGAAGTGTAAAAGTGAATTTTAATAGGCTGAGAATGTGAAAGCTGGTTTAATATTTTATTGAGGTTTAAATTGCTTTCCACAATTACATGTATTAGGCTGTTTATTTCTCATATGTAATACATTAAAAATAAACATAGAATTTCCAAATACGTTTATGTAGCCCTCACACTTTCGAAAAATATTAAAATGTAAGTAAAATTATGCTTACATGTGTCGAATTAACATCAAGTAATGAGAAGAAACTCATGTAAAACTGATGGCAAACTTTCGGCGTGTTTACATGGACATGGTTATACAGATGGTAAAAAACATCGAAATGACTTGATATTTAATAAATTTGTGTTGTTAAAGCTGAGCGGTGCGAATTTGAAGTGAGAATTGCGAAATGTTTATGTTAAAACGTAAAAAAAATCAAGAATATAATGCTTTAGCCAGATATTTTACAATTTTTACTAAAAAGTTATTATAAACGCGTTAATTTTTTATATATAATTACTTTTTTAAATTTTAGTTGGTGTTTAAATAATTATTAGATCATATAAACGGGTGCAATGAAGTATTGGAGTATTTTCCCTTTCATTACTGGTAATTTCTGAAGGGGAATTTTCAACAGCCGTATGTGAATTTAACTGAACTAAATTTTGAATGCTAAATACTATACACACAAATCTTTACATTATACACAAGGCTACGTGAAATAATTCAGATATTTTTCTTACTATAGATGATAATTGTATTAATTGGGTTTTTTAATGTGTTGTTGTTTCAAATATCTTAATTATTGATTTTACCAAATTGTTTATTTAGAATATCACATTTTTCCAATTGTGTACATAAATATCAACATTCCCTTTTTTAAATGGTAAAGATTTTTTAATACTATTTTGAATGCGTTTTATAAACTATGCTCTACGCATGAGTTTTCTTTACTTTACGTATTTTATTTTAATTATGGAAAAGAAATTAATAAATCCTAAACTGTGTATTTATATGTTACACAATCAGGCATTTTTGAAAATACAGATCCTGCACGCTAAACGGCGAACAAACACATTTGTAAGCTATACATATTAAATATCCGAACCAGAACAAATTAATATCAATTAAATTTTGCTTTATGACAATATAAATTAAGAAATTTGTTTTGCCTCTGCAATATTGAAAGCTTTTGGTTGCAAATGAATAAATTGCATCCGATTAAATATACAACCAAATAAACATGTCATACTTTGTTGACGAAATAAATAGCAGCTAACTAATTCATGAGTGCCGATTGAAGTATAACACTGAATTTTAATCAGCTGGCGATGTTAAAGCTGTTTCAGTATTTATTGAGGTTAAATTTGCGTTCCCCTTCTTGATGCATTAGAGTGTTTATTTCTAATAAGCAAAATATTACACATAAACATATAAATAATTTATGCGTTCAAGTTAGCTTCACGTTTTCGAAAACACTAAATTGTACATTATATTGGTAAAATGTTGTTTACAAGTTTCGAATTTACAGCATATACAAACAACTTGCAGAAATTCAGGCAGTAATGTTAAACCGTGAGCGTGTTTTCTTGGCCATTGTTTTAGGGATTGTAAAAGACGTCAAAATGATTTTATATTTAATAACTTTATGTTGTTAAATCTAACTGTAGTCAATTTAAGGGAATGTCTATGACAAAACGGAGAAAATCAAGAATCTAATGCTTAAATCTGGTATTCGGTAATTCGATAATAAAATTAATTTTGAGCGAGTAAGGAGATTTCATATTTAATTAATTTAATTAAGTAATACATTTAACTAATAAATTTTTAAAAACCTATTTTTCGTTTTTGACAGAAATGAAATCTTTATAGGGTTAATTATATGGGAAAAAAGATTTAAAATGACATTCAGAAAGATATAAACGAAAATATTACAGCACGCACAATAAAAATATATTTAGATCTTGAAATTTAAAACATAATTTTTCGGAAACTACATGGACAGCATTGGTATGATCCAAAGATTTGAAAACATGAATGTGTTGTGGGAGCACTACAACACAATAGTAAATCTGAGACAACTGCTAAAATCGGGTTTTCAGTTGTTTCTCACCAAGATATGAGTTGGCAGACCGATTGGGATTTAATATGCGAATCGAATTTTAAGTGATTCTGGAATTTCAGCTGTTAACTTGATGAAGCGATTACCTCTTCTGCCGCCACGTAGTCTATATGTGATTATTATCAATTTGTCTCACCGATTGCCGAAGAAAAATGAGAATAAAGGCCGTTATTCCGAACAATTCAAAATTCATTTTGAATACCTGTGTTTTAAAAAATTACTTATAAAAACACGATTGTTTTTATAAATGTAAGATAAAAAAATGGTAAAAAATACGTTTTAGAACTAAACTGTATTTGACCGAATAACGTCGAAAATCCATAAAAAAAATAATTTTTATGAGACTATTCCTGTTTCACGGACATCAGAGATGTAAACGGCTGAAGATTTGAGTGTTATATTACTCTAGCTTCCACTATATTGGTAAAGGTCTTTTGTCAAGAATTTCTACCATCTAGTTTATGCAATTGCTGTAAGTTTCGGAGTAGAAGCTCGTTCGTATAGAGAATACGTATTAAATGTTGTCGTTCTCTTCTTAATTTTTCCCAAGGGAGGTTTTATGCTGGCTTAGGAAATAATATGATTTTGCTATTTCTCCGCACACTGTAAAAAAAAATTCAAGAGGTTACTAAAAATTTCTTAGTAAATTTGTATTCCACGGAATTTTTTAGTAACCATTACAAACTTTTTTTTTTGCAAGTGAAACAAGCATTTATTTTGTAAACTGAACAAAAGAATTTTTCGTATAACTAACTTAAAAATTTTTAGTATGAGCCACCAAGCAAATTTTAGTAATAGCTCCAAAATTATTTTTAATAACCATTACGTGCGCCCGAAAGGGAGGAGCTTCTTTCGAGCTGCAACCAGACTTCTGAAGCGGAAGATTTTCGGCAAAACCGCAATAGATGGCAGCACCAAACATTCCTACCCGCTCCGACAGGATTTTCATAATCCCTTTATTAAGGAGACACTACATACATTCGGGGCGTATTTGGCGGTGGCAAGTTTCGAACCCGGGACCTTTTAGCCCGGAGGTCGTTACTATAACCACTATGCTATCAAGGCTACACCGACTGAGTTTTAGTAAGAGCTATTAAAAATATAAAACTATTAACTCTATTCGTTGCTAACTTTTTTCTAGTAATTCTTACAGATTTTTTTGTAACCGACTAAGATTGCTAAAAATTTTTTAGTAATTTCAAGGATCACTAAAGTTTTTTTAGTAGATCGACCCTTTTTTTTACAGTGCAGTAATCAGAAATTGTTGCCAAGTGACCCAAATAATCCGAACCATATTCAGACAACATGATGTTATTTGTTTTGTCACAGCTTCTCCCGCATTCTATTTCCTCTTTCTTCCTTATGATGACGGATTGTGTTTTCATTGATTTTTGCAGCACATTCTCCTCTTCTTCCAGAATTGTTGTTTCAACATGTTATTTTCCGTTATCTAAATATCTGATTCCAAACACATCGAAGAAGAGAAAGATAATAGAGTAACACAATAAAGACAAAAGAGAGAAACAGACGAACGAACCAAACAATACTCACGTATACGCGAAAAGACAATAAAAATTGCCTAATTCCAAATACATATAACTATTAAATAATTCATAATCAGAGCTTATATAAACATTTCGTACATTAAACATAACATTTCAATCAAATTCAGCTAAAATAAATTTAATTTAACAGTTTGAAATTCTTGTTAAAAAAGCTCAAAAATCAGCATTTGAACAAAACATCAAGCCATTTCCGGCAAAATAAAGAATTGTCCAAAAAATCTCAATTTTTATTTATAAATTGAATGCTATCAGCGGCAACTTTCAAGCACAACACATAATCGAAAATCGAATAAAAGTTGTTTTCGTATCACCCTAGTCTGCAATAGTTAAAAAATTTCTAGTGTTGATAACTTCTTTTATCTCAAAATAAGTATGTATATTTTTTAATTTCCATGCACGTAAATATTTACTATTTTTGCATATGAATCTGTATAACAAAATCGTGTTTAAAAGAAGGGAGACGAGGTACTGAATTTAATTTATTCAGCATTGAAAGAATTTTACAAACATTTATTGATTAATTTATTAGAAATTTTGACGCATAATTATAAAATATGTCACTAAGTTTGCCCTTTTAAAATCGTGTTTATTCATTATAATAGTTTTTGAATTAATAAGATTGAAATCGCAGTGATACGTTTATTTTCATTAACCAGACTTTCCTGTAAACATTCAATCCACGCGCATTTGCACTGTGAAGTATTTCTCAAAAATTAACGTATTAATTTTCCAACCGTATCTAACATGTGCCTATTAAATTATGCGTCATTAACTGGAACATAAATTTTATCCCGACTGTCTTCAAAATTTCTGATGATAAATGGATAATTTATACTCCATTAAAAATGCAAATGAATACATTTGACATTACTTATTAACGAAATAAATAGCAGCCAAATCATTTTTAATTGCTGAATAAGCATAGAAGAAATTTTAATTATATGAGAATGTAAGGATTGTTTTCGTATGCATGGAGGTTAAAATTCTTTTCCCTGTCTTGATACATTATGGTGATAATTTTATATGTTAAATATTACCAATACAAGTACATATATGAAATATTTAATGTAATTATCGAATGCAATTGCATCGAAATATTTTCAATAATTAACAAATAGCTTTCGAGTTTGCCACAAAATAAAAACGTTAGTGTTACTTCAAGTGAATTTCAAAATCCTAAAACTTACTAAAACAAAATTCCATTATTTCGAAGACAAATTCATTACAAATTTTAAAACTTCCCACTCTTATAAATAGCAATTAAATATATCTTTGAACACACGGGTACAAATAGTTACCGTTATACAGCATGTTAAACATGTAACAAAATATAAAACATATAAGAAATATTATTTTTTTAATAGTGTTATTTATTTGTTCGAAATTAAAAAAAATTCCCACTTTAAACGCATACCTTATATTTTTTGATAAAAAGCAACAGAATACATCTCACATTGCTCATTAATGATATAAATATCAGTCAAATATTTTTTTATTGCCGAATTAAGCATAACATGGTATTTTAATCTGTGCAGACTGTAAGGATTCTTTAAATATTTTTGCAGTTTAAATTATTATCCCTGTGTTGAAGAATTTTGCTAATTACTTCTTGTGTTAATTACTATTATTAAAAGTAGAAATATTTATCGCATTTACGTCGAAAGATACTTAGAGACTGTATAATTTTACCATTATGCTAAATTGTCGTTGTTAGTTAAAATTAATATCAGAGCAAAACTTTTGAAACAACGTAGGGTAACATCCCCCGTAATTGGCACTTTAAGAATTTGTCTTTAAACTTACTTCAATTTTCATTACAAAGAAATAAGATATTTACTTGGAAATATTTTTAAATCAAAGAATGCATATCTGTGCATCTATTTTGCCCACTAAGAGCAAAAAAAAATTGAAAAAGTATTTTTATAAAAATATATTTATAAAAAGTTGCTGAAATCACCAGTAATTGGCACCTAGAGCACCAATGTATGACACCTTGTGATCCAGTAATTGGCACAAGTTTATATATATATATATATATATATATATATATATATATATATATATATAACTTTACATTTTGCATTGGGTTTAATCGCTTTAAATGAATTTACTGTAGATGAAAATGCCATATTTCAAGATTTTGAGAGTAAGAAATCAGCATATTAGTCTGAAATGTGAACACTTTAAAACAATACAATATACTTATATCAATACCCAGTAATTGTCATGCTGTCCCCAGTAATTGTCATGTGAAGCTTTAATGGTTTCCAATTACTGATAATATTTCATATTTTCAAATAAAAACAAATGATAAACAAAATTAGTCTATAACTTTAAAAGTACTTTCAAAATAAGCGGTTTAATATAAAATTTCTTGCGAATTCCTTGTAATTGGAATAGGTGCCAATTACTTGGAACTAGCAAAATCGAAGCACCATTAATTGGCATTTATCATTAATTTAGAAATCCAAATATTTGTGTCGAAAATACTTTTACACAATTAAAGTAACCCTTTTTAACTAAACAAAATTGTTGTCAATTAAAATTTTACATACTTTATAAATCATATAATAATGAATTGAAAAGCATGCCTTCCTTACCAAAGAAGAAGCATTTTCAACAAAAATGGCTATTTCATACAAGACATAATTGTTTCTCTTTCCTAGGCACTATTGTTATCTAGTAGCATAAATCAAAGTTATAATCTTTAACGTAAATGAGCATATAACTGGTATATGGTCTTGCATGTTTAAAAGACTGGATATAAATCTTATTTTAGGACATGTTTGTAGGATGTGCCAATCACTGGTGCATGCCAATTACTGGGGATGTTACCCTATCTATTATTAAAAGACAATACTATATAAAATTTAAATCTTTTTAAACAATAAATAAATGGTTTTTTAACCTTTAAAAGAATTATTTTCATATAGTATGAATTTACAACTAAAGATACAGAATACTGTTACGAATTTTGTAAATAGTTAGTGTTTGTACTGTAAAATAATGTAAATAATCTTATTAAGCTCCATTTCTTTACTAATATTAGTTTTTGTTACATTGTCTCTGTTATCAAGCAAACTTGTCTATTATTTTCAGTGAATGTCTATGGCAGCTTTGCGAAATATTAGAGATATCGCCAAGTTGGCGTCACTTTTGGCGACTAATTTTGGTCGCCAAATTTGGCGATATATCACCAAGTTGGCGACAAACTTGGCGATTGTTGGCGATGGTAACCTTTCCCTACTCTATGGTAACCCCCCTATTGGTCTACTGATACATTGAATGTTGTTCCGTGGTTTTCCAGTTTTTTCGAGATGGTTCTAGAAATTTCCAGGACCTGCTGCGAGCCTATATAAGGAGAGCGATGCGAGCTGTTGTGGTTATTATTTACCAGTCAGTCATTGAGTGTACAACGCGTTTGTTAAGCAAGTTTGCTTGAGTCTTATTTACGTTATTTTGAATGTTATTTAGTGTTGAGACGTTGTATAAAGAGTCTCTGGAACCTATATCTGCACTTATACGATAGATTTGAACAATTATTTTTGAATATCTAGAAATATTTGTGAGTTTCGAAGACTCTGTTGTTCTGAAGTTCTGTAAATAAATTATTTTCTACTTTTCTATAAGCAAGCGTTGTCTAACCATAAGATCAAAAGAACCCTATAAACGCTGCAACATTTGGTGTCAGAATTTGGGATCTTATGGCGAAAACGAGAGCAACGGAAGAGCAACTGAATGAGTTGTTGAAAGCTATTAATGGATTATCAAATAAAATGGATAAAGGCCAAGAGGAGTTGGCGGAAAAGATGAATAAAGGCCATGAAGAGTTGGCGGAAAAAATGAATAAAAACGAAGAAAGAATGGAAGAGTTGACAAATAAAATTGACAAATGCCAAGAAGATGTGACTGAAAAGATTAATAAAGGCCAAGAAGAGTTGGCGGAAAAAATGAATAAAAACGAAGAAAGAATGGAACAGTTGACAAATAAAATTGACAAATGCCAAGAAGATGTGACTGAAAAGATTAATAAAGGCCAAGAAGAAATGAAGAAAACTAGAAGAAAAGTTCTCGTCGGTAGAGAGAAGAATAGGCTCGGTAGAAGAGAAAATAGAGGAAGTAGAAGAGAAAATTCAGAATGAAGTTAGTAATGTTGAACAGAAAATGGAAAGGAAAATGGCGGATGTAGAAGAGAAAATACTAGGTGAAGTAGATGAAAAGCTAAATAAAAAGTACAAGATCTTGAGAAGAAACTTTCAGCGTCCAGTGGTAATTATGAAGAATTTAGGAATGCGCCTGCTTCTCCTGTGCAAGTTAAGCTGTCGACATACGACGGAAAAAGTTCCTGGCAAGTTTACAAAACCCAATTCACCATTGTAGCCGAGGCGAACAAATGGAGTGCGAGGTGAAAGCTTGTCAACTGGCAGCGTCTTTGAGAGGAGAAGCCGCCGACGTGCTGCAAACATTGCCCGATAAGACGCAACTCAATTTTAACACTCTAAGTTGTGCACTTGAAATGAGATTCGGAGAAAAATTCTTCAAGAATTATACGAGAATACAAATGAAGAACCGCCATCAAAAATCGAGTGAAACCCTTCAAGAGTTTGCCTCGGAAATTGAACGGCTTGCAAATTTAGCATTCATTGACTATCCAACAAATATACGGGAAATGCTCTCACTGCAATATTTTGTTGACGGAATAAAAGATCCCGAAGTGCAGAGAGCGGTACGAATGGCAGATGTGCAGGATTTAAAGGCTGCATTACTATATGCCTTAAAGTTGGAAGCAGCTACACAAGCCAGTCGAAGGGATCGTCATTCAGTCCGAGGGGCAACGGTGAACAAAAGCTCAGACACTAAGATCGACGTCTTGAAATAAATTAGGAAAATTAATCAAGAGCTTGAAGCTTTAAAATATGGAAGAACAAGCTCAAGAAGACATAATCTCACGTGCTGGTTGTGCGGTGATACAAAACATCTCCGAAGAAATTGCCCCAAAATCCACGAACGTGAGATGAATTCAAGACCAGAGAATAAAACGCCCCACCTGAAGATCCTTCAAATATCGAAAATGAGTGGCGGCGATAATGAATTATATGTGATAGGCTTTATTAACGGAATTCAGTGCCGTATGATTGTCGATACAGGAGCCAATGTGACAATAATAAGAGAAGATTTGGCTCGAAAATTGAAATCTAAACTCATCTGGACTGCACCATGCGTTACCCTGCAAACTGTGACGGGCGACAAGATAGGCATATATGGAAAGGCAAATTTAACCATCGACTTTGGTGGAACGAAATATTACCATACAGCATATGTGGCTGACATAACAGATCCTTGCTTAATCGGACTAGATTTTCTGAAGAAGTTTGGCTTCAAACTTGATTTCAAAAATAACAAAATGCTCTCAAAATTTGAAGAAATAAGTCTTTTTGGATTAAATAACGAAATTGAATGTAAACAAGCAGTAATAGCCAAAGAAGACATCAATCTAGATCCAAGAACAGAATTTTTAGTTCCAGCTGTAATTAAAAATGAAACTAATTACTGATTTGGCCATATAGATTATCCCGAATACAATAGTAAACAAGCAGGAGTACTGGTGGCTTCATCTGTAGTGGACCTCTCGAAGAAGACCATTCCAGTCAGAATTGCTAACATCAGTGATAAGACGAGGACTATCAAGAAAGGAGAGGTGATAGCATCATGTGCTCCTGTGACGTGCATAAGTCAAAATTCCAATCACTTTCAAAAATCTTCAGATAATTTAGTCAAGGATTTGTTACAAGATACAGACTTAGATCCAAATCAAAGGGATGCTGCGGAAAATTTAATTAGAGAATTCCAAAGTTTATTTTCCCAAACATCTGAAGACTTTGGACGAACTAAAATGGCACAACACCGAATTGACACGGGAGATCACTCTCCTATTAAACAGCACCCTAGACGATTACCTTTTGCCAAGCAAGAACAGGTGCACAATTTAATTAAGGATATAGAAGAAAATGACGTCATCGAACCATCGACAAGTCCATGGGCGTCTCCCATTGTATTAGTAAGAAAGAAGGATGGTTCTACAAGATTTTGTGTAGACTACCGCCGACTGAATGACGTCACTAAAAAGGATAGTTACCCTCTGCCAAGGATCGACGACACTCTCGACACACTTGCGGGCAACACTTGGTTCTCGACTCTGGATCTGAAGAGTGGTTACTGGCAGGTAGAGATCCATCCGGACGACCGCGAGAAGACTGCCTTTACAACGGGACAAGGATTATTGCAGTTCAAGGTAATGCCTTTTGGTCTATGTAACGCACCTGCAACTTTCGAACGGCTTATGGAAACGGTTCTCCGGGGACTGTCATATGAAGCATGTCTTGTTTATTTAGGCGATATCATAATCATAGGAAAATCTTTTGATGAACATCTGAACAACCTCAGGCGGGTGCTATAAAAATTGAAGGAAGCTAATTTGAAGTTAAGCCCTTCGAAGTGCAGCTTATTTCGCAATGAAATCGCATACCTTGGACACATCATTTCGGCGGAAGGAGTTAGGACTGATCCGGAGAAGATAGCGGCTGTGAAAAATTGGAGTCGTCCAGCAGATATTCACCAGCTTCGGAGTTTTCTAGGATTATGCACCTATTACAGGAAATTCGTCAAAGGCTTCTCGATGATTGCAAGACCACTTCATAAATTAACAGAAGCCAATCAAAAATTTATGTGGACACAGGAATGTGACGCTGCTTTCGAAAAGCTTAAGGAGGCCTTGACATCCACTCCAATTCTGTCGTATCCTCAAATCGATAAACAGTTTATACTTGATACGGATGCAAGCAACGAAAGCATTGGCGCTGTACTGTCCCAGGAAATCGACGGCCAAGAGCGCGTTATCGCCTATTTCAGCAAGTGCTTGTCAAAGGTCGAGCGAAACTACTGCGTAACAAGAAAAGAGATTCTTGCTGTAGTGAAAGCCGTAGACCACTTTCATCACTATCTTTATGGTCAAAAATTCCTGATCCGAACTGATCATGCTTCTCTAACTTGGCTATTGAATTTTAAGAACCCTGAAGGCCAGATAGCCAGGTGGATACAAAAGCTTCAAGAGTACGATATGGAGATACGCCATCGAAAAGGCTCATTATATGGAAATACAGATGCTCTCTCAAGAAGACCCTGCTCAGAGAATTGTAGATACTGCGACCGGGTTCAGAAGAAATTTAATGTCAAAGGTCCTATAGTAAGACAAGTTACAACTGGGTCTACATCATCGCAAGATCCGTGGAGTGACGAGAGCCTGCGTAAAGATCAACTTGCTGATCCTGAAATTAAGCCAATTCTAGAGCTGAAAGAGGAGTCCAACAGGAAGCCCAGCTGGCAAGACATGGCCCATTACCATCCTACGACTAAACGTTATTGGGCTCTCTGGGATTCCCTACATTTGAAGAACGGTATCTTGTACCGAAAATGGGAGTCTGACGATGGAAAGACATGTAGATTGCAACTGCTACTCCCTAAGTCGAGAATTTCTATGGTCCTTCAAGAACTGCATGGAAGTTCCACAGGAGGTCATTTTGGTGTAATGAAGACCCTGCAAAAGGTTCGAGAGCGTTTCTACTGGAATAATGTTCGCAGTGATGTGGAGAAGTGGTGTCGAACTTGTGACACCTGTGTAGCACGTAAAGGTCCAAAGAGGCGTACCCGGGGACGATTTCAGCGTTATAATGTAGGAGCTCCTTTCGAACGAATTGCTCTAGATATCCTGGGTCCTCTTCCTAGAACATCTGATGGCAACAAGTACATCCTCGTTGTCATGGATTACTTCACCAAGTGGCCTGAAGCCTACGCCATTCCTAATCAAGAGGCGGTAACCGTAGCAGACATACTGGTTCAACACTGGGTTTCCAGATACGGAGTTCCTCTTCAAATCCATTCCGATCAAGGAAGAAACTTCGATTCGACTGTGTTTAAGGAAATGTGTGGACTACTCGGCATGGACAAAACTCGAACTACACCCCTACATCCTCAATCGGACGGCATGGTGGAGCGTTTCAATCGTACCATCCTAAATAGCCTCTCTCTCCTGGTGTCTAGAGACCAACAGGACTGGGACGAGAAATTGCCTCTTTTCCTGCTTGCCTACAGGAGTGCCACTCATGAGGCCACTGGTTACTCCCCTTCTCAAATGCTCTTTGGTCGTGATCTTCGTCTGCCTGCGGATCTTTTGTTTGGCCGTCCTCCTGACGCTCCTTTGTCGCCTGAAGAGTACGTGGATGAACTCCAGGCACGGATTGAGGAGATTCATCGTCTAGCGAGGAACCGAATCGGACTGGCATAGGAAAAGATGAAGACACGGTACGACATAAAGGCAACTGGACATGAATTCAACGAAGGTGACAAAGTTTGGTTGTGGAATCCCATACGTCGTAAGGGACTGTCGCCAAAATTACAAAGAAACTGGGACGGTCCTTACACAGTCGTCAACAGGCTGAATGACGTCGTCGTACGCATGCAAAAATCGCCACACGCCAAACCCAAGGTCGTACACTATAAAGGGCTAGCCCCTTATTTTGGCCAAAGTGATTAGAAATTCGAAAATTGAATTTCAGACCATGGTCATGAAAGTCACTTTTTGTAAATATGTAAATAGTAATTAGTTCTTATTTATGTAAATTTTATTATTATTGTTATTATTATTTATTTATTTATTTATTTGTTTATTTATTTTAAGTGTTTTCTTCTAACTCAGAGATTGCACTGCCCGCTACGTGCAGTCTTTGAGGAGGGGGTAGTCTTACGAATTTTGTAAATAGTTAGTGTTTGTACTGTAAAATAATGTAAATAATCTTATTAAGCTCCATTTCTTTACTAATATTAGTTTTTGTTACATTGTCTCTGTTATCAAGCAAACTTGTCTATTATTTTCAGTGAATGTCTATGGCAGCTTTGCGAAATATTAGAGATATCGCCAAGTTGGCGTCACTTTTGGCGACTAATTTTGGTCGTCAAATTTGGCGATATATCGCCAAGTTGGCGATTGTTGGCGATGGTAACTCCCCTATTGGTCTACTGATACATTGAATGTTGTTCCGTGGTTTTCCAGTTTTTTCCACTTTTTTTTCCACTTTTGCCATAATGCTAAAAAGTCATTGTTACTTTAAATAATTTTAAATCCAAAATTTTCAAACATATGTATGTATTATTTCAAAGATATTTATGATTAAATATTATACATTTTTACTCATTTTAATTGTTTATTTAAAAAATATTTCATCATAAAAAAAAATCAATCCTCATATCGAATGATAAACATGTATCAAAGGTGAAACAATGTTATAAAAACATACAATAAATGTTCTCTGCATGTGTATTATTTGTATTTCATCATTAATTGAATATCCATAAAACTTTATTTTCACATTTCAACTAGTTTTATATTAACACTTCAATAATATATTTTACTTCTTAACATTTCTGAACAAAGTTGAATAGTGGTTGTGAATTCGGCTTGTCTATGTGTCGTTTGTGTTTCTACCATACTCTAACTCTCCTAAATATTCTCAAATTGTCATGCAATTGATATATCCTAGTGATGTTTACTATGCCATATTCGCTAAATTGATATATATATAGCATTGATAGCATTGATAGCAATGATAGCATTTATAATTTCGCTTACATTATAAAGATTTCCGCTATGTATTAGCATGCAGAGAAAAATCCTTCGAAGTATATTTTAATGAAATTATATGATTACAAAATTATTGAAATTGAAAGGTATTTCTGAGAAGGACCAAAAATTCTTTCTGTAGAATATCGACTGCATCAATTTTATCATTAATTTACAGAAACACGAATGGAACTCGGTTACATAACGGTCGTCAGGGAAAAACTATTTGCTTTATATTTTAACTATAACATTCTGACATAATTATTTTTATATATCTTATTGATGTTCAATATTAGATGTAGAATATAACGAGCTTTCCGTTTATTGTCCAGTTGCAGAGATACCGGAAAGATTTCAGTTATCGTAACAACTTATTAGCGATTAAATGCTGAAGATTTTAAAGTATTTTGTTAGTCGTAAAAAACTTTCATAATTTATGTTTGATATGGGATTTTTCTTCATTAATTAATTTATAATGCTTGAAAAATAAAATAAATATATAAGTAAAAACTATAAGATACATTTATACTTCCACTATCAAACCATTTCTTGAAGCAGCCGACGCATGTATATAAGGGCATGTGGGGTTTAAACGCATTAATTTTTTTAAACAAAACTAATATTTGCATATTTGCATTCAGTGCTCGAAATTTGGTCATAAATTTTACTCCAAAAATCTTAAAAATTCTGTTGTTACGTAGATTACTTATAAATTCGGTTAAAATTGCATCCGATTACCTTTTGCCTCTGCTTATTATTAACGAAATAAATAACAATCAAATAAGCTTTAAGTATCGAATTAAGTATAGCATAGGATTCTATTCAGTTGGAATTGAAAGGACTGTTTCAATTTTTATTGCGGTTAAAATTACTATTCCTGTCTTCCATACGTTAGGCTTATTATTTATCTTGTAAAATATTATTAATAAACGTAGTGATACTTAATACAATTATAATTAAAAGACTCTTATTTTCAAAACTATTAAAACACAAGTTTGGATGCTTAAAAATTTCACTTTTTAGAAAATAATGAAACATTCTACAGTTCAACTTAAATGCTACTAGACTATTTAAAAAAGCAGCAACAATTAAAATATATAAATATTTTTTTTTTTCAATTGATATTGATTTTTTTCTCCCGGAGATTTTCTAAAGTAATTGGATTCGCTTTTATTACACATATTACTTAAAATTGGAATTATATGGTTTATCTAACAGAATTGTCTCTTCAGCTGCCAACTGTAAAAATCACCCAGGAAATTACAAAAAAAGTATTTTAACTTTTTGTGATTGGTAAATATATCTTACTAAATAAAATATACAATACTTTTTTTTTTTAATTTCTATTATGAGCATAAAATTTCACATTAAAGTACAAAGGAAGACCAACGTAGCAATCCTGTTTCCCATCGCTTTTTCAACACATGATATATATGGGATATATTTTTTTAAATATGTGCATATGAGTTATTTATTTTAACCTATCTCTATTTTATAGATTAATAATTCCCTATTTTTACTTTTAATATTAATAATTTAAATTTTATTTTGTAAATTTCAATTATTTTTAGTTTTTAATTTCATTACTTCACTATAATATCTTTTATTACTTTTAATTATATTATATTTAGTTACAATAAAATTTAATTTTTTAAAAATTCTATTAGTTTCGCTTTTATATTTATTTTAATTTGTAATAATTATTTATTAGTAGTTAATTTTTTTTTGTTAAGTTCATTTAATATTAGATTGCAAACTTTTATTATATTTTCTATTTTTTTTTATCTATACATTTAAATTTTTTTGAGAGACATTTATCTAAATATGCAATTTACGCATACTTGCAAAATGAATTGATTGCATCTGAGAACTAAACATCGCGATTTTCCCAGCCGGTACTAATTATTGCTTATTATTTAAATGAAACATGACATAAATTTTACTCAGAGGGTCTTTAAAAATTCTGACATTCAATGCATAATGCATAAGTGCGATATTAATGCAAACAGATATTCTAGCCATTGTTTATTAACGAAATTAATAGCAGCCACATGATTCTTCCTAATTCAACTGGGAATATCGGAGTAGTTTCAAAATTTATTGAGGTTAATATATTTTCTCTGCCTTGATACATTAGGATAATTACTTCTTACTTTAAGTATTACTAATACATACAGAAATGTTTAATGTAATTACATCGAAAGATACCGTATTTTTTTACCATAATATTAAGAATGTTGCTTAAATTAAGTTCAATTACATTTTTTAAGCGATCATTTTAAAGACAACTTTGTATTTTTCCTTTTGTTAAATAGTAAAAAAAATGCTTGTTTAAACATTTAAAAAACTGATTTTTATACAATACTTAATCGCATCAAAAATACTGAATAGTTTTACCTAATATTAAAAAGCACATTCTTACTTATAATCAATTTGATTATCAACATTTATAAATAATTGATTTATTTCAAAGACATTCTGTATCAAATTTAAATATATTTATTATTTTCAAATAATATTAAAAATTTATTTTAACATTTAAAAAATTCGATTATTATATGTATGATAAGAATGTAATAGAAGAATAAACAATCTTATAAAAGTATATAACAAATTCATTTTGTGTCCGATTAAGTAACTCAGCAATATATTTATTTGCAGTTGATTATCAGTTAAATATCCATATTAAGTTGCAATAACCGTTTAATTGGTTTTATATTAATGTATTAAAATAAAATTGCTATTTTTTATGTATAAATTACAAATTAAAACTGTGAATAAATTAATATCTAATAGTAGAAAAATAGAATCAGAAAGTAGAAATACAGTTATAATCCATCTAACTAGATTTTAATTAAAGCATACAGCATATACTGTAAAAAAAAAAAAATCTGCAAAGGTACTGAACATTTTCTAGGAAACTGGGATTTCAAGAACTTTTCATGTAACGATAACAGGAAAAATCCATGTAACCAAATCTAAAACTTGCGTTTTTGTTGTTACCGTTACAGGAAAAGTTCTTGGAATCCCAGTTTTCTAGATAAAATGTAGTACCTTTACAAATATTTTTTTACAGTTTACGACTGTATGCACCATGATTCATTATTGAATTGTAAATTATAAATTAGTTTGTATGCATAAAATTTAAATTTATTTTTTATTTATTACATTTTAATTTCTTGTTAAAAGGCGTTTATCAAAACACAATCCACGCACATTTGTAAAATAAAATAATCGCATCTGAAAGCTAAACATCCTACATTTTCAAACCCGAATTAATTATTGCTTTTTAAATGTCGCGTTATGAATCAAGACATAAATTTTATCTCCATAGTCTTGAAAAATTCTGACATTGAATGGAAAATTAATTGATTCTGTTAGGAATGTAACTGGATATCCGTCATTGCTTTTTAACGAAATAAATAACAGCCACATATTTATTCGAAGATATTTAGTACCGCGAGAATTTTAATCAGCCGAAAATTTCAAGGCAGTTTGAAAATTTACTGAGGTTAAAATAACTTTCCTAGTCTTGATATATTAAGCAGAGTACTTCATATGTTCAATATTTCTCATACATTTAGAAATATTCAATCTAATTCTTTAAAAGATACTGAAAAATTTTAGCACAAAACTAAGAATTTATTTTGGTAGTTAAAACTAACTTCAATTCCAAAATTTATTATTAAAAAATAGTCATTATTTCCAAGACAATTTTGTATAAAATTAAAAAAATTTCAGTCTTTTTATGCAGTAATTTCTTACATTTTTTAACATTTAAAAAACTTAAAATATGCTTTACGAATTTCACATCGTATGAACATAGTATGAGACATTGTGCTTTTGATAATTTATTAATTTTCTGGAAGATGGTGGGACATGTTTCAAGATGACATAAGATGATTTTAGAATATATTTATTTTTACGAATATGTTTTAGAATATATGTAAGTTACTTTTAGCTTAGTTATAATTCGGAGTTACTTTTAAATTTCATTTAATGTGGAAATATTGTATGAATTAGGAGAGATCCACCGAAATCATTTGAAAGTTTTAATCGTTCTCTTTTAAATTATTACATAGGGTTCACTTAACTTGACTACTTATGGATTAAACTGAATAAAATCAACGCAAGTTTTTTACAAAACCATGCATTTTACTATATATTATTTTTTAATATGTATTGTTTATTATTTTTTAAAATTAATTCAGTATAAAGTTTTAAATTTTATTTACGTGATTACGTAACAAAAATCTAAACTAGATACTTTTCAAAAGCTTAAAGAAAGTTTTAGAAAATCAATATAACAAATTTTCTGTTGTTTATTTATACATAGGGTTTGATTTAATTGATTATTTGTTATTATTAATAATCATTCAATTTATTACCAGAAATTGTTAAAAGTGTATAATTAAACTTTTTCGTTTCTGAAGTTAAGATAATTATAAGCAAGATTTAAGAGCTTGTTTTAATGAATCATTGCATACATATTACTTAATATGCCCCAACTCGTAAAGATATTCTGTGATACATATTATCATTTTGTAAATATTATTTTTCAATACACACATTAATTACATTTAACTACCAACATATTATAACTTTTCCTTTTCAATTTCCATTTATGTCAATCAGTTATATATTTTCATACCTTAGTCTAATTGTTTAGTTTAATTAGACCTCTCTTTAAAGTGATTATTAAAGAGAGGGAAAATTTTTCAAAATATAAAAATTTAAGAACATTGAAAAACATTTTATTTGAAAAATCAGATTCTCGATAACCTGCCAAAAATCTGGATAATACTCTATGATTGAACATTTTTAAATTATAAAAGCATTTTCTAAGTTTTGTAAAGCAAAAAGAAAAATATAATAGAATCTTTTTAAGTAAAAATGATAATAAATTTAATAATTTAAAATTTTTTATTGTAATTTTTTTCTTTGAAAGCATAATATAAAATAATAAAAGTGTTGTATAAAACAAATTTGTTTAGAATCATTGCATTTTTCTGCTGAAAATGATATGGAAAAATGTATTTAGAAAAATCCCCTCCCCTTAGTTTTTGAGAATGAATCGTTACTCTTTGAAGTATGTTTTTATATGTTTATTTTATAATGCTTTTATGACATTTGAGCAGTTTTAAAAAGGCAAATGAAAGAAATCTTCATCCCCATTTTAATATTTTGAACATTTATTTTTCTTTTAAAATATTCAAATTTTAAAATAAAATTTCTTTTGCAATTTTGAAATTTTTTGCAATAGATATTTTCATCCTTGTCATAAAGAGATCCGGAAATTTTGAAATAAAGAAAACCGTCTGCATGCCATTGGGCTAGGCCACATGTTCTACGAAATTCGATAGTGCTTCATTTTGGGGTCTCTGCTGCCAATGCATATCAATGGGCCAAGTTATTAAAGTATATTGAAGTGTAGAAATGTGTTTTATATACTATGCTAAAAAGATGATTTGTTTTTCTCATTTTTTATTTCCAGAGTAAGAAATGTTGTTTTAAATTACATAAAATCATTAAGTTTGTTCATTTTTGTCGCCGATTTATTTTTTTCATTTATTAAATGTATTTTAATTTTTAAAGAAAAATAAAACATGCTTTGTGTTTTTAATTTTAGTATATTTTCTTCATCAATCGATAATTCCTCATTTCTGTTTAAGTTATTTTGAGAGAGAAAAAAAAAAAAAAAACGTTCGTCGCATTGTTTTTTTAATACAACTGATCCAGTAATAAGCTTCACGTCAGCAAAAATCAAGTTCATTCTCGGTTAATTTTTAAAACTCTAAAAACTTTTTTGCAAAAATCAATTTGCTCAAATGAATTGAAATATTTGGTCCGGACCAGATTTCTCAATTTAGCAAAGTACTTTGAAAAATGTTATTGGCATTGTAGATTTGTTTTCCAATTCTTTTTCACAAGTATAGGAAACAAAATTTAATTTTCAAAGAGTTTCACCTAGAATTTTTTTTTTTTTATTAAATGCGTTTGAAAATTTGATTCTCACAAATCACACAAATTGAATGAAATGTTGTAGGAATGAGGAAAGGACAATTTACAATTAATTTGGAACAATATCAGATTATCTCGTTGCAAATATTTTTTTAATATTCAAATTATCATTATATGTATAATGTATATAATAAAGAAATATTTATTTAGGGATATTTATGATATTGTTCAAATTAGCGTCCCACTATTGGGTCATAATGACATGCAATAATTACATATTTTAAATTTCAAACGATTCGGTTGTGTAGATTTTACGTTGGACGGACAGACAAACGGATGGACGGACTGAATGACGACTATAAGTGATACGTATTTGCATTATTACGAACGCGCTTAAAAAGTAAATCGGTGATGCAGGAATATGGGTCTTGCTGCTAAAAGATGACGATTCCCGTTCACTAGCAGAAAAATCATTAAAATTTAATAGGATTGAGTTCCATATGGGAGCATTTTGAGTTGCTCAAAGGAGATGTAGTATTTTGGTGTCTACTTCGATGAGAGGTTGTGCTAAAAGAGGCACATGGATTATTGCATCAATAAGGCCAAAAATATTTTCTTGTCATACAGAATCATTTATTTTTTTATCATATGAACTATAAATAGAAAGTTTTACATGTAAATTAAATAAGTTGTAAGGTTTTAAAAAATTGGAAGATTTCTGTTCAAACGTACCCCATGTAGGGGTATCTTTGAATTAGAAAGGGGCGCCTTTAAACAAATGTGCAAAATATGAAAATATTCATAGTTTTGATTTAAAAAAACTGCATATGTTTCAGAAATATAAAGTAATATGAATAAAATTAAATAACTACATTTTATTTAAAATTCTATTTTTTCTTTTATTTAACCAAACTTAATTCTATTAAAGTTAATGTCAAAACTCACTTTGAAACAACACGGAGTATCTCTCCAGTTATGTTTGGTCGTGAAAACTTTTTTACAAAATCCTTGAAGTACACCAATTTGACATCTGATACGTCTAAAAAATTAAAATTTTCACTTATTCTTTTATTGAGAAACTTGACATAAAATTTCGTTTTATAAATTATGAAAACCAGAAATAATGTTTAGGAAAGAGAAAATAATACAGTCTTTGCTAGACTAAGCTGTTAAATCATGAATCAATATTGTGTATCCGGAATTTTCAATTATGCAATAGATGAATGCCATCATCAATTTAAATTTGAAATTTCTCTTCATTAATATATCCAAACGTTATAAACTATGTGTGCAATAAAGGGGGATTGTTAACATTATAACATAAGAAAATGGATTTATACAAGGCCATTTTCTTCGACATTCTAATTTAACCTCATTTCATACACACACAAAAAAAATCCAAAAATAATAATATTTAGATGCATCCACAACTCTTAACTTAATAGTTTTAAATGTTCAGTGGTACCCCAACTTCTCTGTCCAATGATGCCCCATCACATGGAATTCACCAGTTCGACTGTTTACTCAATTCGTCTGAATAATTTGAATAAAACAATGCTGATAAACTAAAGCTGACATCTTTATTTTAGTAATGAAAAATAAATTAAAATTTTAGGGATATACAATTTTCAATAAAAATCTTAGCTCTATATTTTTGTTAAGTTTAGATTCAACAGGGGAAAAAATACATACCTTGCTTACACATTATTGTTCATGCAAAATAGTGCAGCTTTGTATACTTATTGCATTAAAGCAGTAGTAATATACAGCCATACCCATTTTGCAAAAATAATTTTTTTTACGGAAAATATTTAGAGTGTTCAAAGGTGCCCCTAGTTCAAACGTTCCTCCCTCTCCCCTACACTGTACAAAAGAATAAAAAATCTGCAAAACTAATTTTTGTAAAACTACAGATTTCTGTAGCTTTACAAAAGAATGTCCTAAAATTACGATAATCATACTAAAATTTTATCTATAATCCGAGTTATACTTAGGCATCGCAGTTTTCAAAAAATAATCTTAGTGACCTTAAAACATTTTTGATTTACAATGCAAATATGTACCTGCTCTATGAATTTTCGTTCTTACCGTTACATAAAATGTTTTAGGAAACAGTTTGCTGGAAAAAATTTAGTAATTATATATAGATATATATTTACAGTGTAGTGAGTATATAAATATGCTACTTACAGTATAAAAAATACAAGATAATATTGATAATAAAGGTATACTTTTTTATCATAATTGTTTTAAAATATGGTTTTTCTTCATTTCAGTGCTGTTTTTGGCTCGGGGTTAAATATTTTATGATCGGGTATACTTTTTCGGTTACAAATCAGGTTTTCGGTTGACTCTAATAAGAATTTAACAGAGCGTAAATAATAAAATGATTAATCAAAGAATAACAAGAACAAGCTAGTACCATTTTTCTTTAGAAAAACCAACTTTTTAAACATCTTACCTACATAATAAAATGTTTCGTACAACTTCTTTTGTACAATTTGCATTTGTTACTTTGTTCAATTTGTATTTTTAATAAAGAAATTTTTCGAGGTAAAAGCACTTTTCGCTACATTCATTTTGAGGATATAGTCAATAAATTACTTCGAAAGCAAAAAATCAAATTCTTTCGCAGTTAATTTTCGACGCTCAGAAACATTTTGTGCAAAAATCAATATAAGAAAGAAGATCCAAACATTGGGTCCGGCAATACGTTTCTGTTTAACAAACAATTTCCAATAAAGCTATTGACTTTTTTTCTCTCTCTCTTTATATTAGTGTACACAGATGAAAAGTAGAATATGAAATTTTATTCTATTTTAGGATGAAGTAAAATGTTTGCTCATATAAGTGCTTATGCGAATTCAACATAAGAAATGAACATATTTTCTACCGTTATTTTAAAATGGTTATTTTAATTAGAAATTAATTGAATAATATTGGGAATTTTTATATCCACCGAACAAAATTGTCTTTACAAAGTATTTATTTTACAAAATGTCTGAAAAAAATTAAAATGTTTATTATTTTTTTTATCTGCTGGTTATACGCAGGTTTTAGGCAAAAAAAAAAAAAAAAAAAAAAAAAAAAAAAAATTCTAAAGTATTCAAAATAATGTCGTGTTTAAGATTAGGTAATTCCATAAATACGAGCATTGCCGCACAACAAATGAATGGACGATATTTTTAGTGTAGAAAATTTCCAAAATTTAATAAATTTAAGTACGATTCCTTAGTTGTATAAGAATAAAATTTTGCTTTACTTTTCAGAACGAATTTTGTTTCTAAACATCTTTTGTAGATCCATGTAACGCATAAAAAACCGGAACATTTTCAAAAATAATAGCAGGATTATCTCAGCCACATAATCTTAATTAATGTCTTAATTTCAACACTTTTCCAATTTATATTATCTATGTGTATCTCCACCAGTTAAATAACTTAAGGGCGTTTAAATTTTTTGAGACACTCGGCATATTTCAAAAAGTAACATATTTAAATAAACTGAAAAAAAATTACGGTATGTTAAGCTATGCTTATGAAAAAGAAAACAAAATTAAACTAAAACATCAGAGTTGCGTTTGTTATAGATGTTACCTTATTTTCCTCCTCTTGACGAAAATAATTATTATAGTTATTTTCCAAACCTATAAGCATCTAGTGTCGATTTCGCACATAATTATGAATGTACATCTACTTCTGATACATTTATAATTTCACTTTTAATATTTATGTACATTTATGAAATACTATTTCTTATTTTAATTGGTATTCTATATATGATACAATTTGTAGTTTATGAAAACAAGGTAGAAGCCGTCAAATTTTGGCGAAAGAAAATGTTTAAGAAGGAACCATTTCATTAACTTATAATGAACCTACAAAATTAGTTATAGTAAAAAATGCATGTTATATTAGTACGTATAACACTTTAACAAACGATATTTATCGTCAAATTAACAAAATACTATTTGTATAAAACGCAGTTGTAGAAATTGTTAAAATTAAACTTTAATCATATATGTAAGCAGTAAAAAGTAATAAAGATATGTTATTATGATAAAGTTATCAATTAAAGTTCTTATGTTAGTATTCCAAAATGATAAAAAGCAAAATTTATTCAACTTTAAATCAATCATAGAATTTTTTTCCCCATGAAATCTAAATCTGGCATCATTTTCACCACATCAAAATTTACAAATGTACATTTTACCTCTGTATTCGCGTTTCAAAAAAATTCGCATTTTAATTTGATAATTTTGATTCAAAACTTGAAGCCTCAATGGGCTATTATTTGAAATAGATATTAAACTGTTGATATTCTTTTACGTGTAAATCAAATTTTGTAAATGAAGTCAAAATTCACCAAAAAATCATTCGTCAAAAAAAGTTTAAAAACTTTTAATAGCAAAAATTGCAACACCGTAGTTTCATTTAAAATTTGAAAGTGCTGCCATTCGCAAAATGATGTATGCGTTACGCAAAGATACGTTTGGCCTTTATAATATAGATATCATAATTATGATACGTTATGTTAATTTCTGAATTTGCATATTTTCATATCATATTATTTCTATGATTTCTACTCTTTGAAATTTTTTGATGTCTGCTTCTGGAGGTTTTACCGTTTGAAAGTGCAATTTTCATCATCTCATTGGATCATTTTCTACATCATTAATTATTTACTTATTTTAAATGATTTTATTAAACAATATTTCTTGCCTAACAGTTTTAAGTTTCATCTTTCATTTTTAAAATTTTTATTTTTCTTCATTTGAATGCGCCGATTTCTGTGTAGCTTTTCAGATATTTTTTGTATACCTATAAGCATGTTTTCTCAATTTGAAAAAGGCCATCTTAGAATTCCTATGCTCTTTTACACACATAAATTTTCAAAGTGAATAAAGAACTTAATAAAACTTTAAAAAATCGTTAATTTATATTTTCTTTCAAATCATAAAGTTCTTTATTTAAAATGTTTTGCAACTTTTAAGTAATGAAATAATTGTAGATATAACTCATTTATACGCTCTTTATACCATTATCCATAGATTCGGTAATTAACATTTTGTGTTGTGTCTCTCTAAAAATTACACGATATGGCTGCTATTTTTTAATCCTAATTCAATACATTGCACCTTAGCAATGTACTGAAATATTGTGAAAACTTTAAAAAAAATTTAAAGTTGTGGTCTCCACTTGATTTAATGGGGAACTTTCCAAAGAATTCATTAATTGTCTTACCACTGTTTGCATTTTTATTCCTAATTAGAAATTCTACGATTGAATTTCTGGCTAAAAATGGTAAATCAAATGTTAGTCACCATATATTGCTTTGGTATAGAGGAGTATTATGCATATATACATATATTAAAACATATATTTAATCATGTTTTTAAAGTTTTAAAACCGTTGTCTTAAAATTGGTTTGCATTCTGCTTTGTGTCATCAGAATTTTACAGCGTAAACCCAGTATTAATACTTAATAAAATCTCTAATTTCACATTTATTTTTCTAATTTCGAAAGACGTTTTTTAAAATGCGATGCAACGTTTAAGGAATGACGAAATATAACGAAAACTTCCTTTGTCAATCAATAACTGTATATTATTAATAAAGACATTTACGAGGCAAAAATTCACTTTCATCTTATCTGCTTGAGTCAATAAATCGTTTTGACGGCAAAAAAACGTCATTCGCTTTTAATTTTCTACGCTCACGAACAGTTCGTGGGAAAGAAATTTGCTTTGGAGTGTCAAAACATTTCAGAACTGAATAAAATTATGTTTTTGTTCGACAAATAACTCCCAACTGTGTTATTGACTTTTAACGTGTTTTAACATTTTTAGTTTGCATTAATGAGATTTTTAATACCAAGTTTTATTTTTGGAGGATTTGAAGCAGAGAGGTTATTAAAATTAAACGACATTCAATATTTAAATAAGTATTCTTTTTATTGTTGAGTAATTTTGTAAACAAAAACAAGTAATTTTGATGAAAAGGGAAACGGAATTTTAAAGAGTTACTTCTTAAAAAATTATTTCAATAATATTTAGTAATTGCATGAAAGTTGGCGTGTTTTAATAACAATATTAGCGCCCTTCGGTTTAGATGAGCAGACGGGCATTAAACAGTTTAATAGTTTATTAATTACGATCATTAAATAGTTTAATTGGTAGTATTAAATAGTTTAATACTATTAAAATGCCTACCAAACAATGTCTCAATATAAAAGTTCGCAATGGAATCCTTTTGTCTGGCCCTGTAAGTTAATAACAATTATTCTTTGCCCCATACAATGTAGTGAATGTATATTATAGCATATACTTCATAGATAAATATCAATTTTATTATGTTCAAATCTGTGCAAAACCATTAAGATGCATTTGAAACTTTTTCCCCACTGACCGTAATGCAACGGAATACTTTCTATTGTCCCTGTAATTCATCTAAGCATCCGATTTTCATAAAATTTAAAATGACTCGACAAAATTATCTAATAATTATATATTTTAAGTTTCAAACGATTCGGTTGGATAGTTTTTGAGTTATTATATGCGGACAGATAGACGGACGGACAGACAGACGAATGGGTCACTCGGGATCGCGGAATTTTTTCACTCCAGTTCAAAACAAACGCGACGCTTCTCCGTTTACGGGATCGGAGGAGATAGCGTCACATACATATATACATATGGTCGGATTTTAATAGTGTAGATTTTGTGTCGACCCTTTAATGTCAAACGCATTCATTTTAATGCCTTTGTTTTAAATATCGCTCATTTGTTCGCTCCTTACTGCCATTAAGGATAAATTTCACATTTAAAGTATGTGCATATCCTCATTCAATTTATTTTTTGTTATTTTAAGTTAAATTTCAAACATTTATGATTTCAAAAATGCTTTTCTTTTCGCTCAGTGATAATAAGAAGAAAAGTATAGAAACGAAAGATAGAAAGCTATCTTGAAATTTCGTTAAGTGCTATTCATTATAAAGATTTATTATTTATTTATTTTTTATTTTCATTAAATAAGGGAAATATTTCTTTGCAATTGAGGAGAATTCTTTGAGCAGATTGAAAGCCCTTGAAACATAAGATCCCTGTATGACTTACATTATTAACTTCTAAAAAATAAATTACACAGAAATATCTTCAATATACAATTTTTGACATTAAAATACATCCAGTTAAAAATTGTCTTTGTTGTTATTATTATTTTTAATATTTTGAGTGCAATTAAATGTTGATAAACAGCTTATTCTTATATACCATTTAATGCTACGTAAATGGTATATTATGTTACACAAATTGTTGTCGCGAAGTTTTATGTGATTAAAATCCTTCAAGGAAGAGAGGGGAGAGGGGCATCTGCTATCAGGTCTTCAAATGGTAAAAAGTTCTGATCATGCAGGAAACCTACAGGCCGACGCAGGATCTATGATTGCTCATCCTCTTCGACCAGTTCTCAAATTGAATAGTGGTAAAATCGTAATTAAAATTAAATGTCATTTTATAAACACCAGATAAACGCTTTATCAACATCCACATACTTTACAGAAAAAAGATTTTTTCATATTTAACAAACTATACCTTATTGAGTCATACTCTCTTTCCATTTTCCTTTTTATTTTAGTTTTTTTTCCTGCATTTAACTTACAGTTCAGAAAGACTTCATCTGCACGCAGTTCAATAGAAATCAAAAAGTTCTCTTTAGAAAACCTGTCATTGAATAGTTTATCTCCCCTCCTCCCTCTTAGCTTAATGAAATTGCTGGTTCCTCCCCCTTATCTACATTATTCAACAAATTTGATCTCCGCCTGCTGTTTTGGAAATACTATTCCCTCGCACGACACTTTTTCTCTTCATTGTAGAATTTGGTTGTGGTTTCGATATGAAAGTTTTCATAACGAGACGGATGTTGATTTGTTGCATGACACATCATGTCGAGTTTTTTAAACCAATGACGAAGAGAAATGGATATTGGTTCTCCATTTTGTATCCCCCTGAATGCTGATGTTATCACTTACATTGTTATGACTTCCAGCTGTGATGAGAATTTTGCATAACACTACACGATTTTCCCATTTTGATTTTATACTTGAGTTATGCTTAAAACTGCAAAGATTTTTGTAGATAGAAAAATTTTAGTATGGTAAATTTTAAGTAATAAAATTAATAACATTACAAATTATAAAATAGTAATTCCTTGTTATATCGACTTCCGTAATTACGCAAAAAATTGCGGTTATTACCATTTCGTCTAAATTGTCACTAAAATGTTATATATGTCATCACTAAATGTCAATATATGTCATATGTATCATACATATATGTCAAATATTTTACATCTTATAAATATATCGTTTGTATGCCTCATACATGACCATATATTATATCTCCATATATTATAAATTAATATATACTATAATAATTATAAAATTATATGTATAATTGTGTTATAAATTAATATATGTTATTGTCATGAATTATAAATTATATGACTATAACAGCATACGTGTTACGTAACTTAGCGATACATCTCCATCGTTTGGCGTTTGATTCTCTATACATCATAAAAAAAGTCACATAAAAATATATTAATTTAATACTTCTAATTACATCTGACATCTTCGAAACTCTATTTCCTTCCGCTACATATTTTTCTTCATTGTAGAATTCGGTTGTGGTTTTGATGTGAAAGTTTTTATAACGAGGGCAATGTTGATTTGTTACATGCCACATCATGTCGAGTATTTTAAACCAATGACAAAGATAAATTGGTTCTCCATTATAGCATATAGCTTACCGTCTTCAGTGAGCAATGAGGACCTGAAGCTATATGCTACCGAAACCGGTATGCTTCTAATTTAGAATTATTGGTGCTTTTAACGTTACTACTTTTATATTTCTAAAATATATAGTAATAATTTATGCACGGACATATATATACATACAGTGGCGCCAACTTATGAAAAACATTCGGTTGGCTCAAAAATATTTTCGTAAAATGGTACTATCAGTTTGTTTTTCTTTGAAAGGTGAAAAGATGGCAAAAGATCAGAATTTTAAGCCATGCAATCATGTATTAATAAAGTTGAAATTTTATTTTATATTCTCTTCCGTTTTTTCTTATAAAGACACTAATATTTATTGTAATATCATCATGTCATGTATATGACTACAAATTAAATTAGCAGAAAGCTAAACATGGACGTTACCAGTCATTTCGGATTTATGTGAGTCAGCTGGAGTTTAAAACACATGGTCATCGACAGAATAAATTTTGTTCTAAAGAAATGAAAGAAAAATAAATAATGAAGTAAGTAACTAAATAGAACTGTGGAAATTTGGCATGCTAAGATTCAAAATCCAACTTATATGGGGCCCATGGGCCCATATAAGTTGGCGCCACGGTATACATGAGTAATAAATATGTATAAATTTATAAATATGTACGTATGCCTGTATATGTAACTTCATACGCCAATCAAGTAGTTTTGTGAAAATGTGAATCTAATATAATTTAAAATTATAGCAAATATACGCTAAGTTTCAATATACTAGAATTGCTGAAATATTCTAGCAAAATTTTGTATAAAAAGATATAGAGGAAAGGGGGGTTAGTGTGGACAATTTTTATAATTTTATGATATAGAAGTCTAAAAGCATTTTAAGAATTTCAAAATACTACTAAACTAAAGAATGACAATATCAACTTATTATCTAAAAAAAGGATGATGATAAATGCAATTAATTAAACAATGAGAAAAATGTCAGTTTTTAACAGTCATCCAGTCATCCATGAGGTTAGAGTGGACAAAACCAAAACATGATGGGGGTTAGTGTGGACAGCTAATTTAAAAAAATCTTTATAAACAGTTGCAATTATTATTCAATTTTGTATTTGTTTAGGTCAATATTAAAGTCTAAGAGGTTTATGGAGCAAACTGTACCACGAACAATCGCAGATTGTGGTAGTTTAGCCGTTAACTCCTGATGTTCTATTTGACAAATATCTTTACCGTCAAGAAAAATGAAATGAGATGTTTGATCTTTTTTCCACAATAATTGAACTTTAAAGTCGCTAAATCCATATACATTTTCAACTCTGCCCACAAAATACTGAAATTTTTCTTCTTTTTCCAACACAAATTCATTGGCATTCTCTCAATCTTCCCTAAAATATTTGAAACTTCTTTAGGCTTGTTTTTTTCCCATCTTCTTTAATGCTGCTAAATTTATGATCCAAATTTTTATATTCTTCTTGGGTGCTTTCTATTTCAGAAGGAAATTTGAGTTTCTTTTTTGAATCTTCTTTATAATTTTTTATAGTCTAATTCTCTATTCTTCGCTTCTGTTTCTTTTTTCAATTTTTTTTTTTTTTTTTTTTTTTTTTTTTTTTTTTTTTTTGTGCCAATGCCAAATTTTTAATGCATGAAATTTTTAATGCATGAGTAATGGTAAATTGATTTAATGAAAATGCAAAACTACTGAATTCAAACAGAAAATGAAAATTAGCAGCAAAAATTTCAAGTCTTTACTTGAAATGATTTTCATGTACAGATCCTCATTTACATTAAACTCAATCTTAATATTTGTTTAATATTATAATTATATTTGTAATTTTACATATTTTTGTATACATTTTTATACTACAATAAATTTAACAATTAAAGTAAAAAATATGAAAAACAAGGGGTCTACACTAACCCCCAGTAGTCTTTCTACTCTAACCCCTTGCTAACATTCTATAGTTAAATTTAAGTTTTACTCATTTAAATAATTTTAATACTTGAAAGGAGGTTATAGAAGTAAAGAAGACAAATCACAATTACTTTTTATCAACTTCTTTAATTGAATTAAAATTAAAACTCTTTATGCTGCTAAAATGAGAAAGAATCATTATTTTTACTTTTCATGCATGAAATTCAACTTTTAGCCACAACAAAAATAATTTTTAATATATTGCTGTAGAATTTTTATCAATTATAGAGTACACTAATGCTAATCTGGGGAAATATTTAAAATAATTTTCCTTTCATTATTTAAGCTGCAATTGTAAGTGTCTACTCTAACCCCTATTCCACACTACCCCCCCTCTCCCCTATATATTGATATTTTTTAAGTTACTTTCAGACTTTTGTAAAGATTTGACGTTTAAAAAGTACTTGGCTCTTTATGCATTTCATCTATTTTACTGTGTTTTATTATTAATTTCTTTTATGATACATTTCGAATAACATCAGTCATCTTCTCATGATATTTCCTTCAACAAATCAACTTTTATTTAGCTAATTGCAAAATGCCGTGATGTTAAATAATTCTTAATGCATTAAAATGCATTCTTGCTGTGCGTTATATTTCGCTTCTTTTCAAGTAAACTAATTTTGCAATAATTTTAAGAAAGACATATTTTTAATCAACTAGTTCTAACTTGACCCATTATTAAATATTTTAGACTAGTTTTAACCTATAAAAATTGAGTAAATACAATTATTTTTTCCACGGATTTATATTTACGAAATCAAATTTTTTCAATTAATTTCGAAAATGTCAAAGTCAAAATGTTAAATAACTGTTAATGTGTTAATGTCTTGATTATCAGTATGTTTTCTTTCTTTTTTTCAGCAATAATCTTTAATAAAATCTTATTTAAATCAAACCAAATCTTAAGTTAAGCCATTATTAAATTATTTAGAATGATTCGCGACCATAAAGATTATTATTTTTTTTTTACCTGGACTTTCTTTCTTAAACTTAAATATTCTCCAATTAAATGTAAAAGTGTCATAATTCAGAGTGATAAATTGTCCACAATGTACAAAATTTTACTTTAGCGAACATTTTATTTCTTTTAAGACTAATTAAATATCCAATGAACTTCAGCAAAGTCACAGTTAAGCTCAACTTAATCCTGTCTCAAACCATTATTAAATATTTAACGGACATTCTAGAGTATGAAAGTAAAATATATTCTTACACAAAATACTCTTAATGTGTTAAAAACGTTGTTTTACAGTATACTTTATTTTTGCTATGAAAAATTAATCATGTAATGATTTTTTATCAAACCATATTTCAATTAAACTAAATCTCAAGTTAATCCATTATTAAATATTTTGGTGTGATTCTAGCATACATATATATATAAATCCAATATATATTTTGTTTTTGTAAACTCGAATGTTCGGCTGCTTTTGTCTAATAAAACCCATCGCTGACGAGGCTTGTAGCCTATTGTTTTTGTGTCTTATTGTTTTGTGATGAGTTTTTAATTTTAAGGGAGTTTTGTTTTGTGAGGGGTGTGTGCTGGTTCTTGCTAAATTGATAAATTTGAAATTATATATATATATATATATGGAAATTCTTCTTACAAAAGTTCTTTCGAATACATAAATAAATAAACTCGGAGGTAAATTAAAATTCTGACACCGTTTAACTTTAAAATGACTTATATTAAACGTTAATATTTACAAAAAAGATATTTACATATTAATATTTACAATTCGAACCTTCAAAAGGAAACTTTAATTAAAACATCTTAATCGCGTCATCTTAATCAACATTCTTCTAAAGTCCACTCAAAACTCTCCGAAAACATTCCATCCAACCATCTCTTCCGTTCATTTCATTTTCTTCGGCTTTTCGTCTGAATGGAGTTTTTTCAGAAAATCGCCTGCTTCACTGAGAGCCTTTTCATCAGAGTTACGATGAGTAGAAAATAATATGCAGATCTAATAGTGGAGAAGATTTCCCATATTTCGGCCATACTGATGAGGCATTCGTCCTCGAATGTATTTTTGTTGGCTGGAAACAGCAGCTGGATCATCTGGAAAGATAAAGAAAAAAAACAGCAGCATCCAAAGTCTAAATTGAAAAAAAGAAGTCATCATGATGAAAATTTAAATAATTTCTTTCAAAATAAATTCGTATTCTTTTTTTTTTTTCTTCACGTCTTTTCATCTTCTTTTTTTTTCTTACGTCCTTTCGTCTTCTTTTACCTTACATCTTTTCGTCTTCTTTTTCTTACGTCTTTTCGTCTTCTTTTATCTTACGTCTTTTCGTCTTCTTCTTTCTTACGTCTTTTCATCTTCTTTTATCTTACGTCTTCTCGTCTTCTTCTTTCTTACGTCTTTTCATCTTCTTTTACCTTACGTCTTCTTCTTTCTTACGTCTTTTGATCTTCTTTTACGTTACGTCTTTTCATCTTCTTTTACCTTACGTCTTTTCATCTTCTTTTACCTTACGTCTTTTCGAGAATAAAGTTAAAATTCTTTTAGTTGTCAGTCTAGTGGTTTGTCATGGTCAGTATAGTGTCAAAATCGGTGAAATTCTTTTTTTTTTCTTTGTCAAGCTTCGTCCGTCCACGGCTTCATGTACTCTGCACATGTACTGGTGACCATGGGTCCTTCGTTGAATCCAAGTTTCTTTACATCGTAGGTGTCATTATTTTTTACTTTTATTACTTTGTACGGACCTAAATATTTTGGTTTTAACTTCAAACCTGGACCTTGTTGTGTGCGTTTTATAGCAACCACATCATTAATCTTAAATTTGTTAGCTTTCTTTCGTCTGAGGTTGTAAGTTTTACGGTTCTCTTCTTGGACTTTTAAAATCTGTTTTTTAGCATTTTTTCTCATATCTTCGCGATTATTTGTAAAATCAGATTGTATTTCAGCATTCAGAAGACTAGTAATTTCAATGTTATTTTTTAGTTTCATTTTAGTACCAAACATCAATTCAAAAGGAGTTGTGTTTATACTTCTCTGAAAAGTCGAATTTATCACCTGTTGGACGTTGCTTACATGTGTATACCATTTTTTAGGATTATCGACAGACAATTTAGACAGAACAGATATTATGACAGAATTTAGACGCTCAACTTGGCCGTTAGACCTGGGTAATCCAGTGGTAATCGGGATATGTTTAATATTTTCATTGATGCAATAATCTTCAAAAGCTTTAGAGGTAAATGCAGGACCTTTATCTGATATAATTCGAACTGGATTTCCAAAGATAGATTTTTGGATTTCTAATTTAGAAATTACTTCGGCAGCATCGGTAGATTTTCTGGGATACAACCAAACAAATTTTGTGAATGCGTCAATGACCGAAAGGATATGTTTGTAATTTTTATTAGTGCTTTCTAATGGACCTAAGTGATCAACATGGTACGTATGTAATGGAGTTTCTTCTTTTTCTATTGGGTGAAGTAAGCCTTCTTGTTTACCACATTTTCTATTAACTAAAATACAGGGAACACAATTTGCTATACATTTCTCAATTTTTTGTTTAACTTTAGGGATGTAAAAATCATTTTCTAAACTTTTCTCTGTTCTTGCAACTGCGTAATGACCTTTTTCGTGAGCGGCCTTGATTATATTCATTTGCATGTCTTCCGGTACAACTAATAAATCATTACCATTAACACATTTATAAAGAACATCATTTTTAACTAGATAATCATCATAAGATTTCACCTTTAGGATTTCTTTTATTGTTTTAATATGGTCATCGGTTTCTTGAGCTTGGATAATTTTTAAAGTTAAGCTATCTTGGATTACCATACAAATAGGATACCTACTTAATGCATCGACATGTCTCATACTGCTACCCTGTCTATGTTCAATAACATAATCAAAATCGGATAACATTATTGCCCATCTAGCTATTTTTGTACTCATTTCTTTTTTATCCATAGTCATTTTAAATGCATTACAATCGGTTACAATTTTAAATGGGATACCTAGCACATATACTCTAAACTTTTTCAGGGCTTCAATTACAGCTAAAACTTCTAATTCGTAACTAGTGTACTTCCGTTCAGCTTCGGTGGTTTTTTTACTTGCGAAATAAACTGGATGAAATTGATTATCTACTGGAGATTGTTGCATTAAAACAGCTCCATAGCCATCAATACTGGATTCACAATGGATTTCGGTTGCACTTTTGGGATTGTAAATTAAAAGTACTGGTTCTGACGACAAAATACGTTTGAGTTCATTAAAAGCTCTTTGTTCTTCTATATCGAATTTAAATTTTGAATCTTTTCTTAGCAGGTCACTTAACGGTTTAGCTATAACCGAATAATTTCTTATAAATTTTCGAAAGTATCCTGTCAATCCTAAATAACTTTGAACATCTTTGGTACACTTTGGTTCGGGAAAATTTATTACTGCTTTAGTCTTCAGTGGAGAGGGATACAATTTACCATTTATGATTCTATACCCCAAGAAATCAATTTCACGCTTCAAAAAATTGCATTTTTTAAGATTTAATTCTAATCCATATTCCGATGCAGTTTCGAGTACAAGTTTTAATTTTTCTAGACCTTCAGCTTCGTTTTTAGCAGGTATTATTAAATCATCCATATAAATGACAACAATGTGATCTTTTAATAGGTTTCGAAATACATTATAAATATACTTTTGAAAAACACTAGGGCTATTGGTCAACCCGAATGGACATTTCAAAAATTCGTATTGTCCTTCATGAGTAACAAACGAGGTGTATTTCCGCGAGTCTTCTTCAACATCTACATGAAAGAAACCGTTTTTCAAATCTATGGTGGTAAATACTTCGGCAGAATGTAATTGGTCTATTACATCATCAATAACTGGCAAGGGAAAATGCTCACGTACTGTCTTTTTGTTAAGACATCTGTAATCAACACAAAGTCTCATTGTGTTATTTTTTTTTTTGACTAACACAACCGGCGAAGAAAAATTAGAAGAACTTTCTCGAATTATTCCCTGAGCTAGCCACTCCTCAATTTGGTTTTCGACTATTTTTTTCTCGCATGGCGGTAATCTTCGAGGAGAAGAACAAACTGGGATTTCGTCAGTTAAATTAATTTTCATTTTAACATCTACTGTTTTAGTTTTAATTGGTACATAATTTTCAATTAAAGAGTATAACTCTGAACGTAATTTTTTGTCAGCAATGTGAGTTAAATCAATTTTAGGCTTATCCAAAACATTTACAATATTAACTAAAAAGTCATTAGACTGAACTTCAGCTTTAAACAGTTTCACTTTATTCTCAGAAATAGTTAATGTACCTTGATGAATAACATCAGTGCCAATAATTAAATCGAAATTAACGCAACTGTCCTTAACGACAAAAATAGTAACTTTAAATTTTGAACCATCTACTTCGATTTCTGAATTGAAACAACCTTCTGGTTTAATTGAGGCTTTTCCTAGACCGGTCAAAGAGATACTCGTAATTTTTAATTCTACAAAGTTCTTCAAATTATCATAAATACTTTTCTTTAACAAAGTCTTTTGGCTACCAGTATCTATTAAAGAGATTAAACGCAAAGAATAAAGCTTTATCTCTTTCAGAATTAAATCTTGGGATGTAATAATGTTTACTTGTGACTGAGCATTTTTAACACTTGTATCTTTAGATTTATTACATTGAAATGATTTATGACCATAAGCGTTACAAGCAAAACAAAGCGGCCCTTTATCCTTATTTACACAGTTAATACTCTTATGATTATTCCCGCCACAATTAAAACAACGCATATTTGGCTTTATAGGCTTAAATTTGTTCTTAACTTCAACTTCGGATTTAATTTTAGGCTTAGCTCCTTCATATTTATGAAATTTTGCATTTTCATACTCCGATCTGATTTTTTCATAAATCTTTAATTTTTGTTTAAATTCAGCAATATTGGGACAACCATACAAAAAAGATTTTTTAGAAATGGGGTCATTAATTCCATTTATTACATACTGAATAAGGGCAGAATCTTCAATATTGCCTTTTGAGCATAATTGTTTCATATTTAAAAAATATTCATCTAACGATTCATGTGGTCTAATTTTTCTTTTGGACAGCAATTCGTGTAATTCAGCTGAATTGCACGTTTGACCAAATTCAGATATGAGTAGGGCTTTTAATTTAGACCACGAATTAATATTTGTTTCACTTTCAAGAAATAATTTTGCTTTGCCTGTCATACGGCGTTTAGCCAAAATCAATTTGTGCAAATCACTAACGTTAAATAATGAAACAATATCTTCAAAATCGGCAATCCATTTATTAATATTTTGTACTTGAGTACCTTCAAACGTTGTAATCATACTTTCAATATCATTAATAGAAATGCTTGGTTTAATAACATAATCAGGAATTAGAATTTTCTGATTTTCATTACTTTCACAATTAGAACTACCAGAATCATTTCTCATATTATTCTCAAAAACAGTTGAAATATTTTTAGTTTTATCATGTAAATCATCATTAAATTCATCGGCACTCTTGTCATCACTAAAAGTACCTTCATCGGGTATCATATTAATTTTCAAAATACTAAAATCACATAAACTAGAAATTATTCTGGCAGCAATTTCATCAAAAGTTCCGGAATTATTTATACACAAAACATTGCAAATGGTTATCAAATCGTTAACAGAAAAATTATCTTTGATTTCTTTCAATTTTGTTTGATATTCATTGGAATCTACTTCAAACGAAAACCCAGTAAAACTCCGAATTCTACGTCTATTATTTCTGTCACCGATTTCTCCAAAAATTAATTTATGCAATGTCTTAATACTAGATGATTTTTCAGTTTTCAAAGAAAACTCTAATTCCTTTAAATCAACTAATTTTTCCATTATTGAAAAGAAAAATGAAATAATAAACTCACTTCATAATCAGATGCTCAGCTTCACACTGTGACTGCACATTCGTCGAAAAATTTTACCTCTTCTGAATTAGCTGTGTAAGCTTGACATTCCATCACAGTTCTAAAAAATATCGGCATCCAGAATATAAAAAAAATATTTCCATCTCTGTGGGCGTGCGTCTGTATCTCACTTACTGAGACCAAAATTTATGGAAATTCTTCTTACAAAAGTTCTTTCGAATACATAAATAAATAAACTCGGAGGTAAATTAAAATTCTGACACCGTTTAACTTTAAAATGACTTATATTAAACGTTAATATTTACAAAAAAGATATTTACATATTAATATTTACAATTCGAACCTTCAAAAGGAAACTTTAATTAAAACATCTTAATCGCGTCATCTTAATCAACATTCTTCTAAAGTCCACTCAAAACTCTCCGAAAACATTCCATCCAACCATCTCTTCCGTTCATTTCATTTTCTTCGGCTTTTCGTCTGAATGGAGTTTTTTCAGAAAATCGCCTGCTTCACTGAGAGCCTTTTCATCAGAGTTACGATGAGTAGAAAATAATATGCAGATCTAATAGTGGAGAAGATTTCCCATATATATATATATATATATATATATATATATATATATATATATATATATATATATATAATGAACTGCTATTATCGAAATTAAATTTTCTTTAATTAATAGTAAAAGCGCCAAAACTTATTATGATAAATAGGCCAAAATGTGTTGAAAATTCGTTTTTAAGGACATTTTATTTGTTTTAATACAAATTAAGTATTTCAGAAAAGTCACATTTAAAATCAGCTAAATATTCCTTTAAACCGTTATTAAATAATTTATAATCATTCCAACGTGTGAAAATTGCATTTAATTATTCTGACTTGTATTTAGAATTCTGCTTTCAAGATTAAAAATTTCATCAAAATATTTCAAAAGTGTCAAAACTTATGATGATAATTAATTCTCGTTGAGTAAAATCTTGTTTTAAAGAAAAATTAAGTTGCGTTAAGGAAAATTTTGTAAACAATGGTTTTTAGCAGTTATATTTTTATTTAGTTACTTCTTATCAAAGCCATTATGAAATATTTTATATTCACTCAAATATAAAATCTTAATAAACAGAATTCATTTTATATGTAATTAAACTACCATTAACGAAATTAAATTTTCATTAATAACTATAAACTTGACAGATTTCATGTTGAAAAATTGCTTTCGGAGTATTTAAAGATCTTGTTTAAAGGAGATTTTATCATAGAAGGCGGCAGCCTTCAAGTGACGCAGCTTTAAACCTACCATCGTCAAAACCTACCATCGTCATAAGGGTAGATGCGGAACTTCATATGTACAGCTAACTCAACTTCAAAGGTAATCGGAAAAGCCGCCTTCTAATAACTCAGCAAATATTGGTCAGAATGGTCCAATTTTTTTAATATAGTCTTATATTCCCAGTCTAATCCTATCCTATAATTTTTACATTTCTACGTGCCGTATATTTTTAGATCTCGATAACCATTTTTAAACTGAAAACGATGGTGTTTGTTCCTGATAATGAGATCTAGAAAACGGGCTGGGAGATTTTATTAAAACTTATATATAATATGAATCTCTTTAAGATAGAGGGAATAAGACTTGCCTTGTTTCTAGGAAAACTCTTGTTTGTTATATATTGATCTTGGAAAATTGGACTATATTAGCTCGCGGATTACATGTTATTCTATGGGTTAGCAGACGGAGACACTGCAAAAAGGCAAATGTAGTAATGGTCACAGTTAAAACACCCGCATCGAAGCAATAAATGTTTTTGAAACTACAAAAACATCTTATCATGCGCTTTAAAACATTCAATAAATATATACTAAATCAAATTTCTATTTATTTTGCCTTTATTTTTCGTAAGAAGAAAATATTACGTTTCTTACATTGGATATTTTTGCATTTTGTGGAAAAAATATTTTGAATCCTTTTTTAAAATAGGAAAATATTTTTTAATTATACATATTCAATATACTTTTCACTTATGATTTTCTTTTAAAGTTTACAAACAAAAATTATTTTTAATAAATTTGCTTTAGAATTCCATGTATTCATACGCCGTTTAGATAGTTTTGTTTTGAATCGTAATCGAATTCGCTGGCGGTAAGCTTTCTACTTGGCACTTGTTGTTTTTAGCATGTATGTTGTGTAATTTGCGAAATAATGGTTATTATGGTAATATAGGTATTGTGTTATTTGGAGAAACTGAAAGGCCCCCTTTTTTGGATAAAATAATATGGTGAATCCAAGTACACGAATCAAAACAAATTGATTCGTGCTGTATGTTGGCATGAAATATTCAATTTCAGGAGACGAACGTGAAGCTAAACCATCTATAATGAAAAAGAAAGGTAAATAAATATTTTTTGGCACTCATTATTAAAGTATTATTTAAAAAGTATAAGTGATGTATACATTAGTTAGCATGTTGATTTGATTTCAAACCAACATAAACTATCACAGAATGTGCAAACTATTGCTAAATTTTGGTAAACAAACAATATTTATAATTGACCAACAGTTTAACCAAGTGCTTGTGAATTCTAAAATTCTCAAAATAGGTTGTTTTTAAGTTTATAGAAGTCCTTATTATATGAATTAATTAACAATAATTATATGAATTAATTAACAATACTAAGTTTTAAAGTGTTGTAAAAATTGTGCTTTTTTATTTCATTTATTAATTTCTGTGATTAATAACCCAGGATGTTAATTTTTAGATTAAAATTGCTTGAATATGTTATTCAAAATGCATTTATTATTTTTTCTTATGCATTTTTGTCGCTATTAATTTTCATTTTGAAACTGTGCCTTTTTAGCTTAGCTTAATGGCCAGTAAATCCAGGTTTTAAACAATTTTTAAAATAAGTAAGTGCACTTATTATTGGAAATTGTGAACAAACTAGTATTTATCAACAAATTACAGCAGTATTTTGATAATTCAAAAGAAAGTAATGAAGTTAATTTATTCTTACATGCATTAGTGACTGTGGCTATAAAGATTTCAGAGATTTAAAAACAAATTAGTTGCACTCATTGTTTTTTTTCTTCATGTACACACAGTGCTTGTACAACATGCATTAGTGATTGCATTTTTAATTAATTTTGTGCATTTTACGGATTGTTGCACAGCAATTTTGCTGCAGCCTGAGTGTTTTGTTTTTGTTTTGTTTTCATGTGCTCTAAGTGCTATACATGCAGTAGTTGGACTGCTTTAACGAGTTTTATTTTAGCGAGTGAGAGTTTTAGGCCCTTTTTTTTCTAATATAAACGTTATTGTTTTAATGTATTTGTTTCACAATATTGTCACTGGATTTTTTTAGTTCAGGTATCACTCATTTCTTCCAGATATTGGGAATCTGCATGTTACCGCATAGTTTGCTGCATCTGTTAATTTTTGTTGTTTGTTTTCATATGAGCATAGTGCTCATACATTTGTTATTGACTGCGGCTTTGAGAAATTTCATGTGTTTTAGAGACCATTGCATAAGTTTGCTGCATCCAGTAATTTGACATGCACCCAGCTCTCATTATCCATTAGTGACTGTAGCTTTAACATGTTTCATGCATTCTATTATTTCATTAATAATTTCGAAATTCCATGTTTATATTTTAAAATGTTATTTAGCAGTTGCCACGGAGGTACTACAGCGCATCATTGTAGTCTGCATTAGATGCTGTTCAAAATAGAATTTTTTTTACTTTTTTTCTTCCTAAGAGTCTGATGATTTAAATCCAAGCGTGAAAATTTTTGTCTCAGATCACAAACCGAATACAAAAGTATTGTAATAGTTAATATTACGTTATAGAAATCAATAATCAAAATATAAAAGCATTAGCTTTACAGCTTAGAACATAGCGTTATTAATAAACTGCATTTATAAATTGGACATCTAAAATGGAAAATCTTAATATATTTTTATAATGTTAGAATTTACAAGCATTAAAAGTTGAGTAAGCAAATAATTCTTAACCAAATATTAATGATAACATTGGTTTAAAAAGAAATAACTTATACTTCTATGCTTTAATAATGAGTTTCATAAAATATAAATTTACCCCCTTTTTTTCTATAGGTGTTTTAATTTCATATTCATTGTCTCGAAATTGAAGTATTTCTTTCTAACATTCTTTTACAAAAATGTTTGATAATTAACGCTTTTTTTATTTAAAAAAAAAAGGGCCTTGTTTCTACTAATGAACATAAAATCCTCAAATAACTTTGAATCCATTATTTAAATAAATTGCATAACATACCTAAGAAGAAAACATGTTTAAGATTAAATTTAATACAAGAAATTAAAAATTTTTAATTCAAATAATGTAAAGTTACTAACACACTAACAAATAAATATTTTAAAATACTAACAGCTAATAATGGGCGATAAATAATTACATTTTTTAGTTTTGTCATTTCTAAAATGTAATTGTTTAAATTCTATTTGAGTTGAACCTCATCCAAACCCTAAGAAATATTCTATCGAACCTTAATTCAATCTGAAAAAAAAAAAAAAAAAAAAAAAAAAAAAAAAAAAAAAAAATCTGACAATACGCACTGACAAGCATAGTTGTATAATATAGACGCACACCATGTGCAGAAAATTTTATGAAGAAACAATTTTTGTTTATTTATTTCGACAAAGAATTGCATTAAAAAAAAAGTGTATCTCAACAAAGAATCATGTAAAAAAACCCAACATTTCGAGAAAATACCACACGAAAAACATGAATTTCGTCCAAAGACCGCAAAACAAAAAAAACAAAAAAAAAACAAAAAAAAAAAACGTTAATTCAATCCATGAATCGCATAAAAAATACAAATTCCATGAATCGCTAAAAAAAGAAAGCAAATTGCATAAAAAATGGGAATTATGTCCGCAAATTGCTTAAAATGTGAATTACGTCCATGAATCATGTAAAAAAGCGAGAATTATATTAATAAATTGTATGAAAAATGCAAATTACGTCTATGAATCGTGTAGTAAAACATGAATTATGTTCATAAATCGCTCAAAAAACACGAATTTTGGTGGCAGAAATCTGAAACGGAAATTACCTTTATAAAACGCATAAAAATAGCGACTTGCATTCTTGAATTGCATAAAAAATGCAAATTACATCCATGAATTGCATAAAAACGTGAATTACATTCATAAATCACTCAAAAAATGCGAATCACTTCCATGAATTGTGCAAAAAAACACGAATAACGTTCAGAAATTGCAAAAAATGCGAATTACGTCCAAGAATTGGTAAAAAAAAGCGAATTACATTCATAAATCCTATAAAAACACAAATAACGTCAATAAATTGATCAAAAAACACAAATTTTGTCGATTGAAAGCTCAAAAGATGCAAATTATGCCTATGAATCGCATAAGTATAGCAAATTACGTCCATAAATCATGTAAAATGTAAATTACATTCATTAATCGCATAAAAATTGCAAATTATGTCCATGAATCGCTCAAAAAAAGCGAATTGCATAAAAAACATGAATTGGGTTCACAAATCGCTCAAAACGTGAATTACTTCCATGAATTGTTTAAAAAAGTGAGAATTACGTTCAGAAATTGTATGAAAAACACAAATTATGTCTATGAATCGTGTAGTAAAACGGCAATTATGTTCATAAATCGCTCAAAAAACACAAATTTTGGCAGCAGAAAGCTGAAACACAAATTACGTTCATAAATCACTCAAAAAATGCAACTCGCTTCCATGAATCGTGCAAAAAAATACTAATAACATTCATAAATTACAAAAAATGCGAATTAGGACCAGCAATTGGTAAAAAAAGCGAATTACATTCATAAATCCTATAAAAACACAAATAACGTCAATAAATCGATCAAAAAACGCAAATTTCGTCGAGAGAAAGCTTAAATGAAAATTATGTCTACAAATCGCATAAATATAGCAAATTACACCCATAAATCATGTAAAATGTAAATTACATTCATTAATCGCATAAAAATCGCAAATTATGTCCATGAATCTCATAAAAAACGCGAATTGGGTCCACAAATCGCTCAAAACGTGAATTACGTCCATGAATTGTTTAAAAAACTGAGAATTACATTCAGAAATTGTATGAAAAACACAAATTATGCCTATGAATTGTGTAGTAAAATGGGAATTGTGTTCATAAATCACTCAAAAAACACGAATTTTGAGAGCAGAAAGCTGAAACCCAAATTACGTCTATAAATCGCATAAAAATAGCGAAGAGTGTTTTGCATTCATGAATCGCTCAAAAAACACAAATTACGTCCATGAAACGCATAAAAACGTGAATTACATTCATAAATCACTCAAAAAATGCTAATCACTTCCATGAATCGTGCAAAAAAAACACTAAGAACGTTCATAAATTACAAAAAATGCGAATTACGTCCAAGAATTGGTAAAAAAAGCAAATTACATTCATAAAGCCTATAAAAACACAAATAACGTCAATAAATCGATCAAAAAACGCAAATTTCGTCGATAGAAAGCTCAAAAGATGCAAATTATGTCTATGAATCGCATAAGTATAGCAAATTATGTCCATAAATCATGTAAATTGTAAATTACATTCATTAATGGCATAAAAATCACGAAATATGTCCATGAATCGCTCAAAAAAAGCGAATTGCATAAAAACATGAATTGGGTCCACAAATCGCTCAAAACGTGAATTACGTCCATGAATTGTTTAAAAAAGTGAGAATTACGTTCAGAAATTTTATGAAAAACACAAATTATGTCTATGAATCGTGTAGTAAAACGGGAATTATGTTCATAAATCGCTCAAAAAACACGAATTTTAGCAGCAGAAAGCTAAAACGCAAATTACATTCATAAATCACTCAAAAAAAGCAAATCATTCCATGAATCGTGCAAAAAAAACTAATAACATTCACAAATTACAAAAAATGCAAATTAGGTCCAACAATTGGTAAAAAAAGCGAATTACATTCATAAATCCTATAAAAACACAAATAATGTCAATAAATCGATCAAAAAACGCAAATTTCGTCGACAGAAAGCTCAAAAATGCTAATTATGTCTACGAATCTCATAAATATAGCAAATTACATCCATAAATCATGTAAAATGTAAATTACATTCATTAATCGCATAAAAATCGCGAATTATGTCCATGAATCGCTCAAAAAAAGCGAATTGCATAAAAAATGTGAATTATATCCACAAAACGTGAATTACATCCATGAATTGTCTAAAAAAGTGAGAATTATGTTCATAAATTGTATGAAAAATGCAAATTACGTGTATTATTTGTGTAGTAAAATGGGAATTATGTTCATAAATCGCTCAAAAAATACGAATTTAAGCAGCAGAAAGCTAAAATGCAAATCACGTCTATAAATCGCATAAAAATAGGGAATAGCATTTTGCATTCATGATTTGCATAAAAAACGCGAATTACATCCATGAATCGCTCAAAAAAAAGCAAATTACATCCATGAATTGCATAAAAATGTGAATTATGTTCATAAATCACTCAAAAAATGTGAATCACTTCCATGCATCGTGCAAAAAAACACGAATAACATTCATAAATTGCAAAAAGTTGTGTAAAAGTGTTACGTCCAAGAGTTGTGTGAAAAAAGCGAATTACATTCATAAATCCTATAAAAACACAAATAACGTCAATAAATTGATCAAAAAACACAAATTTTGTCGATTGAAAGCTCAAAAGATGCAAATTATGCCTATGAATCGCATAAGTATAGCAAATTACGTCCATAAATCATGTAAAATGTAAATTACATTCATTAATCGCATAAAAATTGCAAATTATGTCCATGAATCGCTCAAAAAAAGCGAATTGCATAAAAAACATGAATTGGGTTCACAAATCGCTCAAAACGTGAATTACTTCCATGAATTGTTTAAAAAAGTGAGAATTACGTTCAGAAATTGTATGAAAAACACAAATTATGTCTATGAATCGTGTAGTAAAACGGCAATTATGTTCATAAATCGCTCAAAAAACACAAATTTTGGCAGCAGAAAGCTGAAACACAAATTACGTTCATAAATCACTCAAAAAATGCAACTCGCTTCCATGAATCGTGCAAAAAAATACTAATAACATTCATAAATTACAAAAAATGCGAATTAGGACCAGCAATTGGTAAAAAAAGCGAATTACATTCATAAATCCTATAAAAACACAAATAACGTCAATAAATCGATCAAAAAACGCAAATTTCGTCGAGAGAAAGCTTAAATGAAAATTATGTCTACAAATCGCATAAATATAGCAAATTACACCCATAAATCATGTAAAATGTAAATTACATTCATTAATCGCATAAAAATCGCAAATTATGTCCATGAATCTCATAAAAAACGCGAATTGGGTCCACAAATCGCTCAAAACGTGAATTACGTCCATGAATTGTTTAAAAAACTGAGAATTACATTCAGAAATTGTATGAAAAACACAAATTATGCCTATGAATTGTGTAGTAAAATGGGAATTGTGTTCATAAATCACTCAAAAAACACGAATTTTGAGAGCAGAAAGCTGAAACCCAAATTACGTCTATAAATCGCATAAAAATAGCGAAGAGTGTTTTGCATTCATGAATCGCTCAAAAAACACAAATTACGTCCATGAAACGCATAAAAACGTGAATTACATTCATAAATCACTCAAAAAATGCTAATCACTTCCATGAATCGTGCAAAAAAACACTAAGAACGTTCATAAATTACAAAAAATGCGAATTACGTCCAAGAATTGGTAAAAAAAGCAAATTACATTCATAAAGCCTATAAAAACACAAATAACGTCAATAAATCGATCAAAAAACGCAAATTTCGTCGATAGAAAGCTCAAAAGATGCAAATTATGTCTATGAATCGCATAAGTATAGCAAATTATGTCCATAAATCATGTAAATTGTAAATTACATTCATTAATGGCATAAAAATCACGAAATATGTCCATGAATCGCTCAAAAAAAGCGAATTGCATAAAAACATGAATTGGGTCCACAAATCGCTCAAAACGTGAATTACGTCCATGAATTGTTTAAAAAAGTGAGAATTACGTTCAGAAATTTTATGAAAAACACAAATTATGTCTATGAATCGTGTAGTAAAACGGGAATTATGTTCATAAATCGCTCAAAAAACACGAATTTTAGCAGCAGAAAGCTAAAACGCAAATTACATTCATAAATCACTCAAAAAAAGCAAATCATTCCATGAATCGTGCAAAAAAAACTAATAACATTCACAAATTACAAAAAATGCAAATTAGGTCCAACAATTGGTAAAAAAAGCGAATTACATTCATAAATCCTATAAAAACACAAATAATGTCAATAAATCGATCAAAAAACGCAAATTTCGTCGACAGAAAGCTCAAAAATGCTAATTATGTCTACGAATCTCATAAATATAGCAAATTACATCCATAAATCATGTAAAATGTAAATTACATTCATTAATCGCATAAAAATCGCGAATTATGTCCATGAATCGCTCAAAAAAAGCGAATTGCATAAAAAATGTGAATTATATCCACAAAACGTGAATTACATCCATGAATTGTCTAAAAAAGTGAGAATTATGTTCATAAATTGTATGAAAAATGCAAATTACGTCTATTATTTGTGTAGTAAAATGGGAATTATGTTCATAAATCGCTCAAAAAATACGAATTTAAGCAGCAGAAAGCTAAAATGCAAATCACGTCTATAAATCGCATAAAAATAGGGAATAGCATTTTGCATTCATGATTTGCATAAAAAACGCGAATTACATCCATGAATCGCTCAAAAAAAAGCAAATTACATCCATGAATTGCATAAAAATGTGAATTATGTTCATAAATCACTCAAAAAATGTGAATCACTTCCATGCATCGTGCAAAAAAACACGAATAACATTCATAAATTGCAAAAAGTTGTGTAAAAGTGTTACGTCCAAGAGTTGTGTGAAAAAAGCGAATTACATTCATAAATCCTATAAAAACACAAATAACGTCAATAAATTGATCAAAAAACACAAATTTCGTCGACAGAAAGCTGAAAAAACATAAATTATGTCTATGAATTGCATAAAAATAGCAAATTACGTCCATAAATCATGTAAAATGTAAATTACATTCATTAATCACATAAAAAACACTAATGATGACCATGAATTGCGCAAAAAATGCGAATTACACCCAACATTAAATTAATTTGCGGAAAGTTTTTGGTTTTATACAAGTCTGCCAACAAGAACCTACAAGTTATCCTGAAACCCATTCTAAACCAACAAAAATTTAATGGAAAGATAAATTTGTCCAAGATAGACAAAATAATTTCGATTGACATACATTGACCAGAATCGAAAAATTCCTATTGAAATCTATCCTATACACTCCAAAACCAGAAAGAAAAAAATCCCTCCAAGAGTAACTCAATCTATCTGCTGCAAAATAAAATACATTGAAATGCAACTGAACAAGAACCTGAAAATTACATTTGAAATCAAACCGAAACCAGATTCAACCCCCCCCCCCCAAAAAAAAAAAATATCCAACCATATCTCGATTTGGGAAAGAAAACTTAATTTCCATACATACGCGTGGTCAGAAATCTGGAAATTCCAATTAGTCTTTGGGTTAGCAAACATTAATTCAATCTGAAAAAAAAAAAAAAAAAAAAAAAAAAAAAAAAAAAAAAAAAAAAAATCTGACAAGCAAGAGTTGTATAATATAGACGCACGCCATGTGCAGAAAATTTTATGAAGAAACAATTTTTATTTATTTATTTCGACAAATTGCGTAAAAAAAAGTATCTCAACAAAGAATCATGTAAAAAAACCCAACATTTCGACAAAATACCACGTGAAAAACGTGAATTTCGTCCGAAGACCACAATAAAAACATTAATTAAATCCATGAATCGCATAAAAAATACGAATTCCATGCATGAATCGCATAAAAAATGTGAATTAAATGCATGAATCGCATAAAAAATGTGAACTACATCCATGAATCGCTAAAAAAAAAGCAAATTGCATAAAAAATGGGAATTACGTCCACAAATTGTTTAAAATGTAAATTACGTCCATGAATCATGTAAAAAAGCAAGCATTATATTCATAAATTGTATGAAAAACGCAAATTACGTCTATGAATCGTGTAGTAAAACATGAATTATGTTCATAAATTTGCTCAAAAAACACGAATTTTGGCAGCAGAAATCTGAAACGGTAATTACCTCTATAAAACGCATAAAAATACCGAATTGCATAAAAAATGTGAATTACGTTCATGAATCGCTCAAAAAACGCAAATTACATCCATGAATTGCATAAAAACGTGAATTACGTTCATAAATCACTCAAAAAATGTGAATCACTTCCATGAATTGTGCAAAAAACACGAATAATGTTCATAAATTGCAAAAAATGCAAATTACGTCCCAGAATTGGTAAAAAAAAGCGAATTACATTCATAAATCCTATAAAAACACAAATAACGTCAATAAATTGATCAAAAAACACAAATAGAAAGCTCTAAAGATGCAAATTAGGTCTATGAATCGCATAAGTATAGCAAATTACGTCCATAAATCATGTAAAATGTAAATTACATTCATTAATTGCATAAAAATCTCGAATTATGTCCATGAATCACTCAAAAAAGGCGAATTGCATAAAAAACGTAAATTGGGTCCACAAATTGCTGAAAACGGGAATTACGTCCTCGAATTGTTTAAAAAAGTGAGAATTACGTTCAGAAATTGTATGAAAAACACAAATTATGTCTATGAATCGTGTAGTAAATCGGGAATTATGTTCATAAATCGCTCAAAAAACACGAATTTTGGCAGCAGAAAGCTGAAACGCAAATTACGTTCATAAATCACTTATAAAATGCAAATCACTTCCATGAATCATGCAAAAAAATACTAATAACATTCATAAATTACAAAAAATGCGAATTAAGTCCAACAATTGGTAAAAAAAGCGAATTACATTCATAAATCCTATAAAAACACAAATAACATCAATAAATCGATCAAAAACACAAATTTCGTTGACAGAAAGCTCAAAAAATGCAAATTATGTCTACGAATTGCATAAATATAGCAAATTACATCCATGAATCATGTAAAATGTAAATTACATTCATTAATCGCATAAAAATCGTGAATTATGTCCATGAATCGCATAGAAAACGCGAATTGGGTCCACAAATCGTCAAAACGTGAATTACGTCCATGAATTGTTTTAAAAAGTGAGAATTACGTTCAGAAATTGTATGAGAAACATTATGTCTATGAATCGTGTAGTAAAACGGAAATTATGTTCATAAATCGCTCAAAAAACACTAATTTTGGCAGCAGAAAGCTGAAACGCAAATTACGTCTATAAATCGCATAAAAATAGCAAATAGTGTTTTGCATTCATGAATTGCATAAAAAACGCAAATTACATTCATGAATCGCTCAAAAAACACAAATTACGTCCATGAAACGCATAAAAACGTGAATTACATTCATAAATCACTCAAAAAATGCAAATCACTTCCATGAATCATGCAAAAAAACACTAATAACGTTCATAAATTACAAAAAATGCAAATTACGTCCAAGAATTGGTAAAAAAAGCAAATTACATTCATAAATCCTATAAAAACATAAATAACGTCAATAAATCGATTAAAAAAACACAAATTTCATCAACAGAAAGCTGAAAAAACGCAAATTATGTCTATGAATTGCATAAAAATAGCAAATTACGTCCATAAATCATGTAAAATGTAAATTACATTCATTAATCGCATAAAAAACACGAATGATGACCATGAATTGCGCAAAAAATGCGAATTACACCCAACATTAAATTAATTTGCAGAAAGTTTTTGGTTTTATACAAGTGTGCCAACAAGAACCTACAAGTTATCCTGAAACCCATTCTAAACCAACAAAAATTTAATGGAAAGATAAATTTGTCCAAGAAAGACAAAATAATTTCTATTGACATACACTGACCAGAATCGAAAAATTCCTATTGAAATCTATCCTATACAATCCAAAACCAGAAAGAAAAAAATCCCTCCAAGAGTAACTCAATCTATCTGCTGCAAAATAAAATACATTGAAATGCGACTGAACAAGAACCTGAAAATTACATTTGAAGTCAAACCGAAACCAGATTCAACCCCCCCCCCCCCAAAAAAAAGAAAATTATCCGACCATATCTCGATTTGGGAAAGAAAACTTAATTTCCATAGATATGCGTGATCAGAAATCTGGAAATTCCAATTAGTCTATCTTAAACCTAATCTGAACCTGAAAAAGGAAATTCCATATAACCGCAGCCCAGTATCTATACAGGACAAAATATTTTCCATTAAAGCGCAACCTGACCAGAACTTGAAAATTCCATTTGAATTGAACCTGATTGAAACCTGAAAAAAATGTCCATCGAACCTTAACCTAATCCGAAAAAGAGAAAATTATTTCTGCCGATACACATTGACAAGAGTCTGAAAGTTAACATGAAACCTAATCCAAACCCGAAAAGGAAAAAACAATGGAAACACAAGTCTGTCCAAGAAAGATCAAATAATTTCTGTCCACATACACCGACAAGAATTTCAATTGAAATCTATCCTAAACCCAGTTCAAACACTACCCCCCCCCAAAAAAAAAAATCCAATTGTAACCCAATTTATCTGCGACAAAATAATATACTTGAAATGCAACTCAACAAGAACCTGAAAATTCCACTTGAAGTCAATCTGAAACCAGATTCAATCCCCCCCCCCCCAAAAAAAAAAAAAATTTAATCAAATCAAGATTTTAGGAAAAAAAAGGAACAATTTATGTCGATATGTATTGACCATATCATGGAAATTCCAATAGAAGTCTATCTCAAACCCGATCCGAATAACCTGAAACTCAATCCAATCCCCCCCCCAAAAAAAAAGTAAAATAAAAAAATTAGGAAATAAAAATCTGTTCAAGAAAGACAAAATAATTTCCGTCCCCATCCACTGACCAGAATTGAAAACTAGTACTTGAAATGCAACTCGGCAAGAACCTGAAAATTCCAATTCAAGTCAAACTGAATCGAGATTCAAACCCGAAAAGAAAAAAAAAATCTAACCAAATCAAGATTTTTAGAAAAAAAAAATTATGTAAATAGGTACAGACTAGAGCATGGAAATTTTAATAAAATCTTAAACCCGATACAAACTCCCCCCCCCCTTACATAACTAACAAGAAGCCTTGATGACCCCACAAAACATAACTAAGAGGAACGAAGAGTCATGCATACTGCATCGATTATGATGCATTTTCTGACTCATTCTGAATATTGTAAACTTATTGTCATTCATGTACAATAATTTTACCATTTTGTGCAAAAAAACAAAGCATAATTAACGAGAGTAAAAAATTTTCCATTAAACATGTTTATATACTTTCCATTTTATTCTGAATGCTTTAAACCTATCAGTTTCATCTTTGTACAGTAATCTTCCCATCCAAATCTCCCCCCCCCTGTTAGTTTATATATGTTTTGTGCAAACAGCAAAACATAAATAAACTAACAAGAATGAAAAGTTACACATACAGTATAGATTATGAAACACTTTCCAACACATTTTCATTATTGTAAGCCTATCATTTTAATCCATTTGCAGTAATTTTACCACTCTATATAAAGAACAAATCATAATTAACAAGAAAGAAAAACCTGTGTGCAACATAGATTATGAAACACTTTCCAGCATATTCTGAATATTGTAACGGATATAGTCTTAATCAATCTGCAATATTACCAACCTATACAAAGGTTGAAACATAATTAACAAGAATCATGCACGCAGCATAGATTATGAAATACTTTCCAGCACATTCTGAATATTGTATTCCTGATCATTTTAATCCATCTGCAGTATATGTATCATCATGTGTAAAGAACAAACATAGTTAACTAGAATGAGAAATGATACATACAGCATAGATTATGAAATCCTTTCTTAGAAATACAGTGCTGAATGTATATTACTTTCTTATCTTATACTAACGTACTTTACTACAGAGTTGTTTTTAACGAAATCAAGTAGCACAGCACATATTAATAATAAAATATGAAATATCTTTTTTTAAGTGGGTGGGGGAGGGGTAATTAAAGGTGATCAGAAATCATGAATATGAATTCTTTGCATTAGTCTTTAATTTTTTGTTTTTATCTTTTTATTATTAACCTAAAAAAAGCACTGATATCAGTACAGAAAACCCTGAACGGGTTAAAAGCTTGTGACGCAGCACTTTATCTTATATATCTAAGAATTTTAAATTTGGGACTTAAAACTAATGATATCAAAATTTATGTGACGCTATGCTATTAATTAATATATACATATATTAAAATTTAATTCATTAAGGTTTTATCAATTACATCTTTCATAAATTCAAAATATGAATCTTAAAAGATATGATATCAAAATTTAAGTGACGCCTTGACGAGGCTTTAAACAATGTTTTAAAATTCCATTTATTTATTTATTGTCTAAATACATTTTCATATCTAAACAATACTTTTCATTTTTAAATACACTGTTAAATACATCACTTTCACTGAATATATATAATGCACTGAAATGTATTTATTTGAATAAATAGATTTATCTTTTGGGCTACGCTATCCAAAATCAAAAATAACGTTTGAATAAATATTTTTTGCGTCATTGTATCCAAAGTAAGTTAAATAGATGCAAATAGATACAATGACGCAAAAAATATGTATTCAAATGTTATTTTTGATTTTGGATAGCGTAGCCCAAAAGATAAATATTTAACTATTATGATAACTATAAAAGGAAATGTATACTCTATAAAAATTATGAAACTATAAAAGGAAAAATATTTAACTATTATGACTGCAATATATTTTCATATTTTTTTTCTATAAAGTTATGATTTTTTATAATATGCTAAAGTTAGGTATAGGATAGAGCTTGGTACCATATGTACATCGCAGTCATATGGAAAGGTGCAAAATATAATTAACTAGTACAAAATTAACATTTTTTTTGTATATATATATATATATATATATATATATATATATATGTAGTTTGCAGTTTCCAAAAACTATCTAAAAGATTTATTCACCCTGTCAGGAAATTTATTAAATAGTGGTGAGCAAAATGATGCATTTTTCCATGCCTGAGTATGTTTAATTGTCATATAAATTTTTTTTTTTTTTTTTTTTTTTTTTTTTTTTATACAGCGTCATTGCTCATACAAATTTGCAAAAATAGAAAATTACTGTATGGAAGTTTTGTGTGAAAACGGACCATAAACAATAATTTTCATGCCAATTTAGTTTTCCTTAATTCACGGATACACTACAGGAGTTCCGCATACAGCAGATATCCAATGTAGTTAAAAAAAAAAAAAAAAAAAAAAAACTACATCTTCCTCAAGACTACATAACAAAGAAACTTCGCAGATAAATTTTTAAAGTAGTAGAATAATTTATTCATCAATATTTTATTTAACATCCATTATTCAAGAATTAAAAAATATCTTTTGTATGCAGTGAGAATACAGAAAATGACTTTCTGTGGAACTTTTAAAATTTCGAAAGATATGCTCTGCAGAGTAATGAAAAAAAATTAATATGAATTAATTCACGTTCAGAAGTATCCATTTTACTTACTCATCATGCATAGTATAGGGCAAGTCTTGCAATCGTTTTGAAAATCGAAAAAAAAAATTGATGGATTTACACGTTTCAGATACTGGAGATTCCGAAAAACATATTTTTAGGGGAAGGGGGGTATCGCCCGTCAGTTTGTGTGTCTGTCTGCAAACGCTGTATCTATCGAACAAATTGAGATATATTTAAAAATTAGTGTGTATGTAATAATGGAAAGAAGCCAAAAACATCGATTATCCGGAACTATTTCTTTCGTATTCTCAAAATACTCGTTCTGACGAAAGGTGCATAAAAAAATTAGATTTTTTTTAAGAAGTGGCTGTAATAAAAAATAAAAATATATATAAATTTTGCATAAAGAATGAAATTGATTGGATAATTATTTGTGGAGTTATTTATAATCATACGATCCAAACTCTTCCATTTTTAATGACCCTGTATTTTAATTCAAGTATATATTTTAATTAGAAATGAAATACTTCATCCGATTTAGTAAACTGTTAGTTAATAGGTTTATCCTTTTTTTAGTTATAACGATGTTTCTTTAACTACTTGATTACTATGTCGACTAAAAAACAATCGCTAAACTATAAGGTTAAATGCCAATAATGGCTTATCATAAATGTCATAGGCACTTGACATTAAATACGTTAAATGTGTTTGTAGATCATAACTAATATTTATTTTGATGTTTTATTAATCTGTTAACTGATATTTAATTTGATGTTTTATTAATCTTTTACTAATTAATTTGTTTGATCTTCCGTTTTTTAAAATAAAAATATGCGAATTTGTGGAATTTACGAATAGTTGGGCAATTTATATAATTTTTCGAAATAGTTCAACGGGATAATCAAGTAGCAACCGAAATTCCATAATACAGAATATTAAAATATTTTAAACATATTTCACGTTTAAATTTTATTTTGGAATTCAATGCAATTCATAAATAGTTTACGCGTGTTTTATTTTCATATTTTAGAGCATGCATATCCATGATGGATAAGCATTACGATGGCCCCCAACGACTAGTTTAATGTTGCAAATAATTTCAGGATGTGTGAGGTCACGTGATTTTTACTTACTAGTTTTTAAAGGTTTTTTTTTTTAATTAACAATACTTTTTGGACCCAGAAATATTATTTGGTGATTGAAGACAAATATTTACGGCGATCAGAGAAGTTACATTTTTTTCTAAAAAATTCTGGGTCTAAAATAATTGTTTGAACCGCGAATTATACGCAATAAATTATGGTAAGTTAGTTTTTTTTCGTATAATTCTCTATAAACACTGCCTTCACCACATCAGTTTAGCATTCATTAATTTCGGCTTCGAATTAATTTTTGAAATGTAGTTGTATATCCCTCAAACACATGTTTTCATGAGCTGTTTCAGAAACTTTCCATCAACTTCTAAATAAATAAGAAAAAAAAATAAAGAAGTGTGTCGAGAAAACTCTTAATGCTTTTCGTGAGAACATGTTGCACAAAAAACTATCATTCATCATAAATGTCATTTTTCATCCAAAGGAAACAGAAAAATCCCCAATTTACCCCAACCACAGAAAATCCTCTCAGAAAAAAATTCATAAAGTATGTTTTGCAGAAGGATATGATCTTTTACTGAAATAAATAGTGAAACGGGTGAACTGAGTTAAAAAGAAAAGATAAAAGTGGTTCAAAAAATGATGTATGAAATTGAATATATTCTCGCATTTACGTGCACGTTTTTTTAGTGGAGATCAACGGAAAATTCGGTTTCGATTTTTTTTTTCTTAAAATCTCAATTTTGTCAATTTTTTTAAGGAAAATACTGCCGGAAATTCTGTCGGGTCGAAACTGGTTGACCGAACTGGGTGACCGGGCCGGGTGATCGAATCCATCTCTGTTCCAAGTTTCTCATTTCTTCTTTTGGAATTTTTCAAAATCATTTATTAATATGAATTATATCGCCTCATATATGAAACTCTATAGGTATTGCTATGAAATTCGTTGCTTATAAATAACAGTCATGATTGACTCAAGACGTAGGTTGCATATTATTAAAAAAATGCATACATGCTAAAATAAATGCAAACATGCTAAACTATGAAGACGCTTTTTACGTCTTCATTAAAAGCTGCAGACTTAACAGTAGCTGAACCTTTTACTTTGAAATCGTATAATTGTTTCGAATACTCTTTGAAAAAGTTCTAGCATAACAGAGGATCACTTACAAAAATCATTATAAAAAATAAATCGAGGTATGTAAAAAAAAAAAAAAAAAATTTCGTGGATAAATTAATTAACTTCATTTAAAATTAAAACTAAAAGTTTTGGTGAGAAATACAAAGAGCAAACATGAAATAAGCATACAACTGATTAATAATTATACATATTTATGTATGTATTAATTTCTATACATTTCTTCAGAGCTTTCGTTTTTGTTTTCCGCTGAAAGTAAGAAAATTACCGAAATTCGGTTTCGGTCTATTCTTATTCATTAGCCTTCTATGTATTAAATTTAGTAACATGAAAATAATAGGACTTCATCTTAAGTGGGTGGTCATCACCATATTAACGACCTATTATGAAATATCATTGAATTATTTACAAATGATTTATTCATATGTAATTATGAGGATTACAAGGATTTAATAAAATAATCACCATGGCAACCTAGAATTATTACCTGTCATGGAATATTTTGAATTAAATGAGTATGATTAGATTCAATAATTTCAAGAAAAGCTTTATTAATTAAAAATTAAAAGTTATTATCTTTTTTAAGTTAAATTAATAACTTTTTGAAGTTTTCATGGCTGCCAACTACTACGCCTATTTACAGTCAAATAAATATATTAGAAACAGAAATTTTTGTAAATAATTAAGAATATGTATTGTAATGCACAGCATTGGATATATTTGCTATACATTTTACTAAAACATTTTTGCGGTTCGAAACATGTTTATAAGATTTAAATAGGCTTAGAAGTTGGCAGCTCTGAGTTTTGATTCAATTTTCATAAAATTTGAAATGATTCAACGACATTCAGCAAGTTTTCTACATTATAAATTTCAAATTATTCAGTTGGGTAGTTTTTGCATCCAGGCAGGCAGACATGCAGACGAACGTACTGGACGACTATTACAGGCGGTACGTAATTGTAAAATACGAATGCACCTTAAAAATGTTTTTTCCGCATTATGTGTAACTCAGGAAACCCGAGTTACATCCTCTAGTAATTACAGGAGAATTTTTTTTTTCGGGTTTTCCACAAATAACTCTATGTAGATTATTTAAAAATAGCCCAAGGTTTGGAAGAAAATATTCAAATAAATCTCATTCTTAAAATGGCTGTTGTCGCGTGCCAGTCTTTCTTCCGCCCATACACTTATTGTCCTGTAAGCTATGATATCTTCTTCTAAAAACATAATAGTGAGATTTCTTAAACGTTTTTCTACTGTCATTGTAAAATTAAATGACATTCTAAGTATTTTTCAAGCACGTAGTGTCAAGAAAAATAAAAATGCGTCGCAAAGATCATTATTACATAATCACTAATGACAGTTAGTTTTCAGCATTACCAAATATTTCATACCTCATAAAAAAAACTGACTAATTTCAGTAAAGTGAAAGTTATAAAATTGCACTTATCTGAAATGAGTTAGTTTCCCAAATGTGCCTCAGTTTTATTAGTTTCCCCCAATTTATAATTCCGTTGAAAAAAAAGTAATTGAATAATTGATTAAAACTTGTCGCTTTTTTCACCAGGAAAATAGACTTCAAAAATGTGACCTAAAGCTTTCTGCAAAAACACAGAACAATTCCCTGCTTTAAATGATTCAAATCTAAAATTAGTAAAGCAATTCTAAGCTAATTAAAAAAATATATCAAGCAGTTCTCAATTCTAAATTATAAACATGTGATATTTAATTCAACAAATTATAAACATTAATGTTTATAATTTGGTCTTGTTTCAATTGAAACAAGACCTCTAAATTGTAAACAGTGAAACTATGAATATAAATATATAAAACCTAGTATCAAACAATCTCTCGTAATAGATATCCAAAAATATTTACTATTTTATAAATATGAAAATGGAAACTGTAATATTAAATAACATATCTAAATAAATAATATTCATTCGAAATACATTTAAAAAACATATCATCTAAATTCTCTCAACTTCTATAGCACTGAAAAAAAGAATTTTGAGTTATGAGACTGCTTGAACTTCACGTATTCAGTAACATATGGGAAAAAATATTAAATCATACAAAAAGTATTTATAGAATTTCTTTCTCTTTTAGGTAGCTTTCATTACAAAAAGTAAAAAGCTACCTATTGCAGACGTCCGGAGGAAAGCACTTCCGGAAAATTTTGGTATATTTTCACCGATCATGACCCCCAGACCCCAAAACCACCCTCCGTTCAAATGTTGACATATATATATATATATATATATATCTGATTTTTGTCATGTGATAACTAACGTATTTATGAACCGATTTGAATGAAACTTGGTATGTACATAGTACATACAAATGTCTCGACCGAGTTCGTTGGCCAGCACCATCCGCCATTTTGTTTCAAAATGGCGGTCATTTTAAATTCTTTAAAAAATTTAAAATTTAAAATTCAATGCGAAAAAATTAAAAGTTGAAAAATATTTTTCTTTTACGTGTTAGAACTTTAAATAACGATTCCAGAACACTTTTTATTTTGTCTATATCTTAAAAAATGATTGAACTATAGCACTTTGAATTTTTCTTATGGCTGACATTTTGAAACGATCTGATTTTTGTCACGTGATAACGCGCGTATTTATGAACGGACTTGAATGAAAATTGGTATGTACATAGTACATACAGATGTCTCAACCGAGCTTGTTGGCCAGCATCATCCGCCATTTTGTTTCAAAATTGGCGGCCATTTTAAATTTTTTTAAAAATTTAAAATTTAAAATTAAATGCGAAAAAAATAAAAGTTGAAAAATATTTTTCTTTTACGTGTTAGAACCTAAAACATTGATTCCAGAACACTTTTTATTTTGTCTATATCTTAAAAAATGATTGAGTTATAGCACTTCGAATTTTTCTTATGGCTGACATTTTGAAACGATCTGATTTTTGTCACGTGATAACACGCGTATTTTTTAATCTATTTGAATGTAACTTGGTGTGTACATAGTATATACTGAGGCCTGAATCGAGTTCGATACTCAGTTCCATCCGCCGTATTATTTCAAAATGATGGCCATTTAAATTTTTTTATAAATTTTAAAATTTAAAATTAGATACAAGAAAGTGAGAAATTGAAAAAGATTTTTCTTTTATGCATTTGACCTTGATACAAAGATAGATTCCAGAGCATTTTTTGTTTCGTCTGTATCTTAAAAAATGGCTGAGTTATCGCATACATATATTAATCGATTTCAATATGAGTGTGCATGTGCACTTGAAATAAGATTTCGACCAAGCTCATAATCAGGTTCTACTAATTTGAGCTTAGTATTTTTAAATAATATAACTTAATTTAAAATAAATAAATATATATAAAGGTATATGAAAGCTACCTCTTCCTCCCGGCACTGCCGGAAGGACTATTTTAAAGATGAGATTTTTGCCGCTTGCTTTTGATGCTACTTAGCTTCTAAAAAAATATATCCGCTTTGAAATTATGTCTTTCTTGTCCTGCATAATATCGCAAGTCCAAACTATTTTCAATCTTGGAAAAATAATCTTTAAAGTTGTCTGGATTTTCAGAACGAAATTCATAAAAGATTTTTTTCACAGTATAAAGAAATACATTACAAAATATTTTGAAACGCAGTTTGTGTTATTTTCAAGTTACATTTATTGTTTCAGTAAAAACAGAACTGACTTTTTTTACTTTGGCATAAAATAATATCAATTTCGATAAATTCCCTTGCTTGCGCTCTTTTTATCATGTTTAAAAAAAGCAGTGAATTTTTCATATTCGAATTCTGAGCCCGAGCCAATTTACATTGGTTCGAGTAGATACATATATACATATGTACATATATATATATATATATATATATATATATATATATATATATATATATATATATATATATATGTATATCTATATATATGTATATCTATATCTATATCTATCTATATACATATATATATATATATATAGTCAGATTATACAAAAAAAAAATATCTAAAAATCAGCTTGATTTTCAAAATAATGATTAAAAGGCTATAAAAGATATTTTATTTTTTTATTTACTTGTTTATTTGTTTATTTCATTATCTTTTTACATTATTATTTATTCAAAACATTTTTTTGTATAAAAATATCCTCATAAATGACAAGGAATATGTTAGTTACAGTTACGGAGTTTCTTTTTTCATTCTAGTCAATTTTTAACCCCAATTTTCGCATTCGGATTCATAGCATCATATACATCTTGTGTATTTCCTTTTAAAAGTTTTGAATATTAGACGTGATGTATTTGAATGAACAAAATGATCAAAGTTAAAATTATTAATTAGCTGTTAATTATTAGCAAAAGATTATTAATTTAAATTATTAAAAAGTTAAAATTATAATATCAAATGTTATAAACACTAATATCAGATAATATGTCAAAATGTATAGCCACAATGAATAATTACAAACCCACACAACCCTCTAACCTGAGGTTTCTAAACATTTTGTTCTTTTTTTATTTCTGAAGTTATAAGGCTGAAAAAGACCATTGTAACACATAAATTTCTAAAACTTTGTGCTTTGAAATTCATAAAAAAATACACAAAATAAAACAGAATAAAATAAAAAAATATCATCTAAATTTCATTTAATCTATAAATTTTTTCTGAGCTAAGACGCCATATAGACGCCGCTTTCCCCGTATTCGGTAATAAATTGAAAAATTTAGAGTTATAGAAAATATTCATAGATCTATCAAGTTCCTGGATTACATTTTCCCGCTAACTTTTGATGCAACTCTGCGCGTGAAAAAGAAATATCCATTTTGAATTTTTTTCTCCCTTTCACTGCATATCATTGACAGTTCATCCTATTTTAAGCATTGAAGAAAACAATTTCAAATATTTTCGGCATTGTAAGAAAAAGCTTAAAATATCCGGCTTGGAGTTAAAAGATTTCAATATGCTCTTATGAAAGTTTAAAGCATTTGTTACGGTATCAGTTTTTTGAAAAGCTTTTCTATCATATTTATATAACTAGTTTTTTCTTTTCAATATTTTTGGCGCAGCATGTCCCAAAAGGGACCTTGCGCCATAAAACCCTATATAACCAACCAATCTTTTCAATATTTAATTTTTAACCATTAAACTGTTTGAGTAATTTTTAAATATGATTTTATTTAGTTTTTGTGTTCGCATGAAAATCATCAAAACTTATTTACACAAAATTTTAAAGTAATGTTTTAATATAATTAATAGAACAAGACATTTAAACAAATTAAACAACCCTATAGATTTTATCTTCTCTTTCTAGGAAACTGAATATATTTATATTATATTAGTTTTAATTATAAACATTCTTTTTGAATAATAGTACTAAAAATAAGCATTCCTAATGCTGTATAAGGCTAACGATGATAGTTTAGTAACCTTGGAAAGGGTATTATTGTACAAATATTCCTCAAAAATACTTTTTAAAAATATTTTAGATAAACAAAAAGTAAAATATTTGATAATTATTTTTTAAAAACGACTACAATATGGTTGAAGATTTAGATACTGTGAATTTGTAAAGTATAAACATGAATATTATTATAAACAATAGTGTATTTGTATCAATTAAAATGCAACAGAAAGAATAGAATAAATCAACAAAAAGAAATCTTAAACCCCTCTACGTTTCAGAAAAAAAAAATCTTCAAAAAATCTTTAAAGGTTTTCTCTCTGTCCTTTCCTTATTACTACTTTGGAGGATGAAATTCTTTGTTTTTATCTTTTGATAGAACAGACATTTGAATGACAGGTTCAGTTTGGAAATTTTCATGATATCGACATTTTACACTGTTTTTCAAGTTTCAAAAAGTAAATTAAAAAGACAAATTTCAACCCAAATTTTTAAAAATGGCCAATGAATTTTTTTCAGTGTAATAAAAAAGTGAATGCTATAAAATGTTCCTTTTAAATTTCGAAAAAGATTCTACTGAATAAATAGTATTTATAAATGGCATTTAATGTTTAAATGAAAAACATTAAAATGCACATATATTTAAATGTTTATGTTCTACTTTTTCATAGTTGTTAGATTAAAAGACACTTTTCAAATATTCAAAATAATTTTTGTGCGTGTTTGTGTATACTCGCTATTATCTGTGTAAATATCCTATGTAATAAAGGATATTTTAGAACATTAATTTTTGTTTGTTTTTTGTGTAACAAAAGTTTTGCATTAACATTCACGTATTATCTCCAGTTTTTAAGTTTATTTTTGCATAAAATACACATTTTAGCAAGCTTTTTCAGAACTTTGAAGTATACTCTTAAAACGAAAGAGTGGATATGGCTTCTCAGGAAAGAGCTGTAATCTATTGGATCGTCATTGATTTGGTTTTTAAACATTTTACTCATCTTGATTTAAACTGCTCATCTTAGTTTAAATTGCTTAAATACAACTCGTTCACTCGAGTTATTTCAACTCTTTAGGAGAAGCTGACTTTCAAATCGTGAGATGAGTTAATTTTGGCTCAGCTTGAGTTTTTTTTGTGGCTGAAATTTTAAGAGAGTAATAACAACAACAATAATAAAGAGACAAATAAGTAATATATGGCTTGAAAGCTGATATTTCGGAAAAATTCGTTTGTAATTTTTATTGTTTATCCTACTGATTTGGATTTCTCTCCCTCTATCTCTCCCTTTTACATATTATATAGATTGTATAAAAAGTCTAAAATAACGGTCACAATCACATTCATAATAATAAAAATAAATATTATTAATATTAGTATTAGTATTAGTGTTAATGTTAGCAATATTGTAGATAGATAGATGGGTACATAAATATGGCATAATATGTTATTTAATGTTTTGGAAAAAATACTCTCTGCTTTTTATACTTTATCATATTGATCAGAACTTCTCCTTAAGATGCTTTAAAATGCAATAATAATAATAATAATAATAATAATAATAATAATAATAATAATAATAATAATAATAATGATAATAATAATAATAATAATAATAATAATAATAATAATAATAATAGATAGACAAATAAATTATGGATGTCTTGTTATTGAAAACTATGTTTGTAATTTTATTTCTTATCGTACTGTTCAAAAATTATCTCTTTCTCCTCCTTTCTTTACATACTTCTAGAATCTTCTTGTGCGGTAAAAACCTTCTGAGGAACTACAGATGCTTTCGTATTTCAATCGATAGCCCATTTCGAAATCGAAATGTTGCTGGCTTTATGCTTTCAGCACCCCTACGGGCGTATCATTGTATAATCAATCCTGGAAGCACACAATTTAACTTTCATCAACGCATCATTTATTGCAGTGCCACCATGCATTTTAAAGCAACTTAAAATAATGTTATAAAAATATCTAAGAGTTCTTTCGAAATATAAAGTTGCAGAAACACTACTCTTTTTCCAAAAACAACAAATTAAATATCTGAGTCACGTTTAAAGCCATTTTTTATGGAACTTTGATTACTTTATTAATGGTTGTCTCAAAAATTTCTTCCGTTTTTTGACCAAAAATAACCCAAGTAAATTTCGAAATTTTATTTAAGAGTATTTGAGTTATTCTATTCTGCAAACCTTCTTCTGCATTTCCAGGAACCTTAAATTGCCATCTTTCAAAAAATGTTTTCATTATGTTACAAAAAATATATAATGTTAATACTTACCGAGGTGATTTTGTTTTGTCATTCCAACAGTTAATTTTTTTAGCGAAGACATTGTTTCTAAAGTAAAAACAAATAGTAAGCGGATAGAACAGTATCCGAAGACTCGGGAGGGTGCGTCAGAAGACCTCAATCGAACGCAAGGAATTTCTTTTTTTCGGTCAAAGATCGTCCCAAAAGCTTCTTTTGCAATTCATGTGCTATTTTTTAATTCATTTAGCACCACTTTCTGAAAATAAAAATTTTTTACTCTGACTTTAACAACATTTTCAAAAGAAAAATACTACAAAATGTGTTTTTAAAAATATTGGTGCGAACAGAGTATAAAAATAGTTACTAGTGGCCTATTCGTGATCTGCTGACGAGCAACTGTAAATTGCATTTCCAACAACAAAAAGTTCTTTTTTGAAAAATTGTTCCCGTGGACGAAAGTTTGACGAAAGTTTGATAATTTATAACAAGAACAAACGCAAACAATTTTGATCCAGTCGAGATAAATTCCTGACGCTAAGGCCACACTTTTACAGAAAAGAGTTTTGTTCGCTATATAGCGAAATTTGATCTATTACGGGTGACTTCCACCTAACCCTATAATCAATTCTGCAAATTACTACTGACAACTCGACAAACTAAAGATGGCAATAGCCCTGAAATACCCCGAATAGCAAGCTAACGAGACATTATCTTCCATTATGACGACTCCATTCCCTATGTATCTTTGATTGCAAGAAACAAACTCTTTGCATTGCGTTCGATTGATACTTCCTGACCCACCCTCCTTATGCTCCGGACATTGTGCCGTTAGACTACTATTTATTTCTTTTTCTCAAAAAAATTTTTCACCAAAAGAAGATGAATTCTTTGAATGACATAAAAAATCTCCTTAGTAGGTATTTTTCTACCAAGTCAAAAATGTTTTGGAAAAACGTTATTAATCGTTTACCGGAAAGATAGACGAAGGTTTGCTCACCACATTGGCACAGAAGTTCTTCAATAAATTATTGCCTTTTTTAAAATTTACAAGGTTTATTTTTTACAATAAAAACGAAAGAAGCTTTTGGGACAACATAACAAAAGCAAATAGCAAGAATAATATATTAACAATTAATATTAATAAATAGCAAATAATATAAATAACAACAAAAAGTAATAATAATAATAATTGGACAAATAAATAATATAGATTGTTATGTGGTATTTTAGAAAAATACGTCTGTTATTTTTATGTCTGTGGTTCAAAACTTCTCTATCTTTCTATTTGCATACTTTCACAATCTTCTTGTGCGGTAAAAATCTTCCGAGAAACTGCACATGCTTATCTATTTTAATCGGTAGCCCATTAACAAAGCGAAACGTTCCTGGCTTTATGCTTTCAGTACTTTATTGGACGTAATCAAATGTAATGTAGCGTGAAAGTGTGCAATTTAACATTCAGCAGATATATTATTTATTTGCATCAGTCACATGATGCATTTTAAAGATGCTTAAAATAATATTGAAAATATCTGTCATTTTTATCTGGCAAAAGTAACAAATTAAAGGTTTGAGATCACGTTTGAAGCGATTTTTCAAAGAACCTTATTTGACTATTAATAATATAAAAAAATGACAATAAGAAGAAAATAATAGTAATAAGAAGATAATATATTAAAAAAAATAAATATTAATAATGATACTAAATAATCAATATCATATCAATAATGATACTAAATTAAATAATATTCGACTTTTTACTTAAAGTCATATTCCTTTGGAATAGTGTATAAAAATAGACAGGTTTTTTTGTCACCTATTTTACTGCTTTAAGTTTTAATTAATATATATATTAACAAAAGTGTGGTCGATATTTAGAGGAATTTGTATAGAACTTTTAGAGTCCCGCTCAGTGGCTACGTGAGGCAATTCTTGATACTTTTGAAAATATAGACATATAGTGTAAATCGGAACACCTAGCAATACTAATTTAAAATATTAATTTTTTCTATCTTTCTCTTTCTCCATTCCTCAACGCATTATTTATTTATAGTCACATGATGTATTTCAAAGCTGAAAGACAATGTTGCATATATCTAACGGTCATTCCCCTGCATGGACTTACAGGAAAACTACCATATAAAAAAGAGAGACGTGTTTCGTAATTTATGGAAATGTAATACAGAATTACACAAAAATTAGTACATGAATTACACAAAAATTTCTCAGTTATTCATGATTCCGAACACCCATCTTTACCTTTAAAAATCCCAGTAACTAATATGATTTCTACATTTAGAAATCCATTAATAAAAATAAAATTTCTGTTGAGACTAATTTCCCGAAACGTCTTCCGAGTGTAAGTAGATTTTATAACATATTAATTGATATTTAGTAAGTAAACATTTTTTCTTGTGGAATGTATTAATTAGCATATTAATCAGTTATTTTTTAACGCCGAATATAGTTTTGTGGAATACTATTAATTCTGAAATAAACACTTTTCGTGTTCAACAAACACGTTTTTCAGATAAAAATAAAAAAATATCATGCATAATAATTACATTATTTTGTTTCTTTTGCAAGTATTAATTGAATTACGCAACTGACAATGTTTAATTCAGAATTGAAGGTAAATTAAGTATTGAGAATCCGGTTTTAGAAAACGTACAAGCTCTATAAAAAAGATTACCAAAATGATTCCGGAAGTTTGTGGAAGTAAACGAAATTCTGTTTTCATTAATGCCTCTTTAAATAACCAACATATCGTACTATCTAAAGATAAAAATTATTTGTTGGAAGCTCGGGTAACTCAGTAATAATTATAGTACACTTTCGTAAACGATTATATTATGTTTCGTAAATAAAAAAAATAGTTTTTTTTCTATAGCGTGCTTATTTATTAAAAGTAACTGATTAAATCTTTTAAAACTCCTTTAAAGCTATTTTTCTCTAACTTTGTTTGTTATTTTATTAAAAAAACTTTAAAAAAATCAATTTGAAATAACAGCGGACATTATGGAAAATCAACCTCGTGAAATGTTCAAATGTGCTAAGAAAAAAATAACAAGTTTTTGTATGTTCATCCATCAAAAAAGAAAAAAAGGATGAATTATCTAGTTTCTGTTTTGCATTTTAAAGAAAAACAAGTTAAATAAAAATTGTGACTAGATAAAAATAAAATAAACACCACAGCTTTCTTTTAATTTCAGTTCAGGCTTAAATAGCATTAGAGGAGATCATCAAATGTCACTAAGACGATGAGACAAAAACAATAAGGTTAAAATAAAAAACAAGGCACTGAGCATTTTCAAACTTGTTCTTCCGCCTTTATTTGTCAGTAGTTGCAAAAAAAAAAAAAAAAAAAAAAAAAAAAAAGCTGTCAGTTACATTTTGCAGAAAAATATTTTGAATTTCCTTTTGAGAAAAAAACAAGATTCAAAAGACGATTTCCTCTTAAATCTATGTTCATTCATTTATTTATTGTTATTTTTATTTTATTTTTTATATGACTTAGTAATCAAAATAAGTTTTCAAACATTATTTTTTTATTTATATTTTTTTATAATTTATTAAAAACTTTGATATTCTAATTTTCAACTATTGTAAACGGATTCAACTATTTAGAACCAAAGTATATCTTTTGTTTTTTAACACCTTTATGGTATTTTAAACTTAGAGTATCAAAGTTTTTATTAAATGTAACTGAATGTTATTTTATCATTGAATCATTGTTATATTTTTTATTTTATTTTATTTACTCCCTTTTTTATTTTATTTTATTAATATTTATTTTTCGAATTACTTTACTTATTTTATTTTATCATTGTTTTATTAGTATTATTATTTTATTTTTGTTACATTTATTTATGTCCAACAAAGCTTGTCTGTTTAAAAATATTCCCTAGGTATTTTAGTGATCATTATGTCATATTAAAGAATGTTTTTAATCGTTTCGTGCATATAAAAATCTGTGCAATACATTCAAAATTACATTTTTCGATGATTACTTTTTTATTTACTGTAAAAATAAATTATCAGTTTGAGTAACAACTGAGTTTGTTTAGATTTTCTTAAACTTTTCTGTTATACCAGAGGAAATGTCTGCAGTTTCTTACAATGCGCAATTTTATATGTAAGTGTGTGGGATCAATTATTAATATATGACAAAAGTTACATATTACGTTTAGTTTGTAGAAATATACCCCCCTCTCCTGTTTTATTTAATATAAAAATTCTGAAATAATTTAAGTCAAATAATTACCTTACAAAAAAGGCGGACTTTAGCACCCGTAACTGTTCTCCGATACCCTGGTATTGTAAAAACATTGAATTATAATGCCCTGCCTGCTTGAATATTGAATCCATTATAAACAATCAATCAATCACGTGAAACAAAATTGCTACGAAAATATCAAGTACTTGTGTTGTAAAAAAATGTTTAAAAAACGATAGTAAATAAGTAAAACCTAAAAAAAAAAAAAAAAAAAAAAAAAAAAAAAAAAAAAAATCCATCTTAGATTTAGTACTAAAAACAGATTTCTATTATACTTTAAATCCGTACGTCAAGAATTTTTTGTTCAACTTTTCATCGAAGCTTTCTTTTAATTTCGTATCAGATTTAAAGAGTATTACAGAAGATTACCAATAGTCATCAAAGGCGTTTCGACAAAAACAATAAAGTAAAACAAGACACTGAACATTTTCAAACTTATTCTTCCGCATTTATTTTTTAGATGTTCTAAGAAAAATACTGTAAGTTACATTTCACAGACAAATATTTTGTATTGCATTTATAGGAAAAAAAGATTCAAATGAAAATTTTCTCGAAAAAAAAAATGTTTAAAATTTTGTTATATGCTTTATAATCAAAATAGGTTTTTGAGAATTATTTAAAAAAAAATCTTTTTATCTTGATTAGTGGTTAATATACCTATTGAAGTACGTTTTTAATCATTTTGTGCACCTAAAAACTGTACAATAGTTTCTAAATTTATTTTTTAAAGATTATTTCTTTTATTTATTGGAAAAAGAAATCATGTGTTATAAAAAGGTTTCGTTTGATTTTCGTAAACTTTTCTTTTATGTCACAAAAAATATCTACACTACCTTACAATATGAAATTTAATACATTATATATTTAACTGTGCGTGTGTATGCAATTATAAATATATCACAACAGTTACGGATTTATTCTGTAGAAACATACTCACTCCCGTATTTAATCTCAAAAGTCTAAAACAAATTAAGCCAATAATACGATGCGAAAAAATGGAACTTAACATCTATAATCCTCATCAAATATTCTGATAAAAAAGAACCATTTAACATTAAAACTGCATTGCAATTACGGCCTTGCTTGAAGTTTTAATGCAGTATGAACAATCAACCACGTGAAACAAGTGTTCGAAATTGCTAACAAAAATATCAAATACTTGTGTTATAAATAAACAAGTTTAAAAAATGATTGTGAATAGGTAATGCCTAAAAAACATCCCCATCGCAGTTTCAGGACTAAAAACAATTTTTTTTAATACTTTAATTCTGAACGCCAGCAGTCATTTATTCAACTGTTCATCGAAGCTTTCTTTTAATTTCGGCTCAGGCTTAAAGAGCATTAAAAGAGATTATGAAATGCCACTAAGGCGATGCGACAAAAACAATAATGTTAAAATAAAACAAGACACTGAACATTTACAAACTTGTTCGTCCACCTTTATTTGTCAGTAGTTGAAAAAAAAATGAAGAAGTTAAATTGTTATGAAAATATGAAGTTAAATTTTGTAGCCAAACAGTTATAATTTCTCTTTTAGAAAATAGAGTTACAAAAAGCAACGTAGTACGGGGAAAATGTAAAAAGTTTTTTTGTATGTTTTGGCAATCAAGGTAAATTTTGAAGAAATCAAACTATTTTTATTTTATTTAAATACCTTTAAGAAAATTATTGTTTTTAAAAGTATCTCGATTGTACTGACTAAATAAAATATTAAAGTTCTTTTTTATTATTTCTTGTACGTGAAAGTCGGAATAGAAATTTCTAAACAATTACTTCACGTTATAATTTTTGTATATACATAGCATGAAGATATGATGAGTAGCTCTAGAAGATTAGTCTAGATGTCCTAAAACGTTATAGTTATTGCAGATAAAATTTCTCCAATTTCTTATAGTATTTTTAATGTGTATAATTTTCTACTTACCCGAATTTTGAAATTTACTCCTTTAATTTTGTTTTTTCGCAAGCATTTTTATTTTTAGATGAGGTGATATCTCATTCTTCAAATCAAATAACTTCAAATTTTCTTAATACATTGGGTTTCATGCTGATATGAACACCTACTAATTTTGCGAAATTGTGGCAAAAAATCATAATTAATTATCAAAAAATTTCATTTTCGAGACAAATACAGTTACTTTAAATAATACATAGTTGTAAAAGAAAAATCAAACTTTAAATTCATTAAAAATATGAAATATCTAAAAAAATTGTGTTGTAAAATGATATGAACATTTATAGAAACTATCACCAAACGAGCATAGAATCTGTACTGGAATATTAGATGCGACTCTGAGAAGAAAAAACTGAAATATGCAAATCAGTTTAGCATATAATAATACTTTGCAGACAAGGAAATTTTCAAATCTGGTGTTAAAGTGATTTCCACAATCATGGGTCATAAATGCGCTTTAAATTGTTCTGAGAAAGGAAAAATTGTGTCTTTTAGGGATCAAGGAATTTCGGCCAGAGCTATTGTAAAATAATTGAAAAGATCTTCTTGTATAATATTAAACTATGTTTGATTAAAAGAGGATTATGGAGCAAAGAACTCACCGAGAAGTCTGCGAAAACTGTTCAAAAGGGGGAAAAAGTCATTATAAAAGGAATAAGCAATGGTAAAACCCAGTGTATATCCGAAAACATTTCAAAAATATACATATACAGGGTGGTCATTAAAAAACTTTGCCGATATATGGAGCTCTAACGGCCAGTCCGCTCAACCGATCGAGGTGAAATTTCAGATATAGCTATTCAGAGGTATGAGCTCGAGATTCTGTGAACGGCAACAAAATGGCGCTCACTGTTACGGTTATAGTTACAGAAACTCGAAAATTTCCAATAGCAACACCCATTTTTTTCACTCCAAAATGCTCAGAGCATGCGAAAACCCTAAAGAGCGTTGGAACCGTACATGTATCGCAAGAAACGGACATGTTATGCACGCACAAAAAACTGTTCTGCGAATCCTCCCCCCCCCCCCATAGAAAAAACTCGATTGGGGCGCAAGGAGGAAATCTGCATATGACACAGAGTATCTAATCTTTGATAACAATACAGATCGGAGAAAATAAAACTTTTATTTTGATTACACATTTTCCACATGGGTGCCATCACCATGCAATGTGTAACTGCCTGTATTAATTGCCTTAAATTAATAGAATGCAAGATAAATTTGTCAATTTTTAGAACTGTACAGTTTGTATCTTTAGAATTGGACAATTTGCATGCCATTATTTTATCTTATTCTATAGTTTTGTTTGTATGGGAGTATTATCCACATAATCCAAGTAGGAAGTAATAGGTCAAGAAAATAAAATTTAAGTCCTATATAAATTAAGAAATCACGCCATGATATTTTATGAAGAGATATGTGCGAAAATATTCTTTCTTGTATACATAGTCGATAAGTTACTGTAACAAATCCTAACTTTATTTGAAAAAAGGATTCTAAAACTAAGCCGTGAAATATGATATAACCTTGATGTGTCCTTATTACTGCAAGACACCCAACATTATAAAAAGTATGTTTGAAAAGTTTTACTTTGAAAGCTATAATTTGCTAAAAAACATAAAAAATGAAATCACATTAGAAATAATTCTCCAACTTATCAAAAAGTACAAACACGTAATAACAAATATGTTCAATATACTTATTCTAAACAAGTTATTTTAAAATTTCGCTTTAAAATTTAAAGATTCTGGAACATTTTGTAAACTACCCAGAGAAAACAAATGGTATTAGATTATTTTTTTAAATAATTGCTTTTCGGTTAGTTTCAATAGTAATAAATATGGTAAATGAAAAATAAATAAATAAATTGTACCTTTCTAAATAAAAGATTTTTTAAAAATAATTAAAAGGCTTGTTTGAGAAAACAGAATACTTTTGTAAAATATGACAATTTGGAAATTCGTCAGTTATTTACAAAACTTTCAATTTTCATTTGTGAATATGTTAAATATGCATGAAAGAAGTATAATGATAAATGTTCAAGTCTTTAAACTTTAAAAAGCAATATACCACAAAAAACATGTAGAATAAATCATATCAGTAATGTTTGCAAAAATTATTGAAAGGCACATGCAAGCAATACAAATATTTTCAATACATTTACAAAAGACTAGATGGATTAAAAACTTTGTTGTATCATGAATAGTTTTTAAATTGAACTTTTAGAAAACTAAAACTCAATAAAATGATATTTCGGAAAACAAATTATATCAGATTTGTTTAATGTAAGAAAAACTTTAGAAGAAAAATATTTTGTTTCAGTTTCTATCGTAAAAATTGCATTTAATAAAAAAAAAATACGGAAACAACTCAAAAGTGCATATTCTTTTTCTGTAATAAACGCATCTGAAAAAGTAGGGAAACATTTCTGAAAAAAAAATAAAACTTTTCGTATGTTCCTGAAAAGTAATCACTTTCCAAATATTATTTTAAAAGTTTCGCAAAGCAATGTTGATATTTTTGTTTAAAGAAAAAAATACAGGGCGTTCATAAATTATTCTTATAATTTCTTTTTTGCTTAATGATTTCTTAATGATTTTAGCTTGACTTAAAAACACGACGAAAAGTATTATTATATTTGTAAAGCATAATTGAAAATTACTTTTGATAACACAAATTTTATATGCTTAAAGTTTCAATTTAAAATGAGATATATCAAAATAACGAATACAATTACAAATATTGTTAATTTTTTTTAATAACAATCCAAAAAGTTATTAATATATAGTAACAGCCCCAAAATAGTTGTATCGATATTATATAAATCCAGAATAACGTACTGATAAGTTCGACATTTTTTTTTAAGTTTCACATCCGACAAATTTCACATTCAAAATATTTTGTTAATGTAAATGTTATTAAAGAACAATCATTCGATTAAAGAATAATAATGAAATTTTATACAAATAATGAAATTTATAATTTCATTTTCTGTAAATTTCCCATTCGAAATAAATTTTAAATATGTGGAGATTATTAAAGAACTTTTCAAAGCAACATTAACATTTTTGATTAAAATAAATACGAGACGTCCATAAATTACTGTTGACATTTTCTTACTTCATAATTTTTTCTTTAAGAATATTGCGAAAAATATATTTACATATACGTGAAGTACAACTGAATATTTTTTCTATTTTTTATAACGATTTATAGACCTGCGTAAAGCTGCAACTCGTTATTAATCAAACAGCAACTATTATTAAATACATAGATAATAATAAAAAAATAGCAAAAATTTATCAATGAATTACAAAAATAGATAGACATTACAGAGCTGATTATCAGCTTTTCGGTAAAATTTTAATGTTAATAATTAGATAATATAATCATAATTTGCTTGTTTTCATTACTAAAAAATGTAAGAGTAATGAGTAAGATAAAAAATAAGAGTAAGAATAAAGAGCGAGTTTTCTCGTAATGCAAAGTTATATATATATAACTTTGACGGATATGCGTAAAGATGCAACTCAAAATGTTATTAGTCACATAATCACTATAATCAAATGCGTAACTAACGATAAAAAAATATTAAAAAGTTATTAATGAATTACGAACACAAAGATATATATATATATATTACTTAACTGATTAGTATATTTTAGATAAAATTTTGAAGTTATAAATTAGATAATATAATGGTAATTTGCTTGTTTTCATTACTAAAAAGTATAAAAGTAAAGAGTAAGAAAAAGTAAAAGTAATTTTATTGGACATTTACATGCTTCGGCCTTATCGGAACTATTTTCGAAACACACAAATAATAACAGCCAAAAGTTGCAAAATGCACGATATAATGATTTCAAAAACTATCATTCCATTTTTCACGCATTATTTCAAATCACGCACGTTATTTTCTATTTTATCTTGAATGAAAGGGAAAAAATTTAGAAACAAGACACAACAACAAAAATCGGAAATATATTTTCTTAGGTATGTTCATAAATGTTTATTTAGGTTTGTACTTCAAAAAACATGTATTATGAGAGCTTTAATCCGGTTTTCCGCGAAAAAAAAGTATTATATTATGTTAAAAAGTCACAAACAAAACTGACAATCATCTGGCACAAACTAGCAAGATGGGCCGTTAATCGTCAAACATAATAACATTGTTACAAATGTTCACTGTTGAGACTTGTTTTTATAAATACTTTTCAGAATTTCCTCTTTAAAATTATTTTTAAAAGTCATAAAAAATCACTAAATTGTACAAATTGTTTTTAAAAATTCTTCAAATGTGATTTCTTTTCCTATTCGAGGAGGAAAATTTTTAATTTGTGCTATATTTAAATGTCGTATACAAGTAACTGAAAAAGTGAAAGAATATTCGGTACCACTACAAATATGCATATCTAAAAAGGGCCACTGTGTTTGGCGGTTGTTTAAAAATGATGAAAACCTTTTTGTAAGCGACAAAAAAGTTAAAAAAAAAATAACACTTTGTTCCTGAATAAGTCGAAAAACTGAAAGTTTCCGAATTTTACAGAAATGTTTCTGAAGTAAGAAGGACGTGTTTGTTGCTTGTAATTGTTTTAATTAAATAATGAGTTTATACTTCATAGTTTAATAGTAACGAAGTTAAAACGGTGCAACAGATTCAACAATGATTATTTAGAAAACTGCCATTATAGTGTAATAATAAACAAATTAAAACTATGCCTACAATAGATATACAGATTAAAAATGAATTTTTAGAAACTGCACTATCTGTATAATAATAGCCTAAGTCATGTGAGTATTAATAACCGTTCCTAATTGACCGCATCGCTTTAAATATATGCCAGACGACAATTTAGTTATACTTTAAATTTAGCCAGACACAGTTGATAAATCGTCAAACATTGTTCCATCGCCATCATTTAATCTATATGATAACAGTCCAAGACTTTTGTATGGCATAAATAATTAGGGGTTAGCCCTTTAGCTTTTCATAGGCAAATCTTCCCTTTTGATTAAAAGATCAAAAAACTGCCATGATCGCAAATAATTTTTGGTACTTTTTTATTAGCCGGGCATAAATCTCTCAAATAGCATGATTTTTCATTTCGCAAATTGGAATTTTTTATTTTTCATGTAGTAAATTAAAGCAATACTTTGATGGTCAGATTAAATGTCATGGGTTTATGGTATCATTTATAGTTTAGCTTTTTTTTCTTTCTTTTTCTTTCTTTCTTTTTTTAAGAAATAAGTGGAAAACTTAAATTTTAAATGTTTCAAGTTTCAATAAAATTTTTCTATATTAAATCAAATGAGTGAATGGATATTTTAAATGAAATTATTAAAATCTGAAAAAATGCGACAAGAACAATGTTTGGCGAGTTATCTCCCGCGCCCGTTTACGAAAAAAAATACAGATTTCTTGATTTTTTATATCAGAATATTCCAATTTGGGGATGGATTTATCAAATTAATTGAATTATAGATAAAAGTGACATCATATAATGCTCAACATATATTTAAGAATGACCAAATTAATTGCCAAGGGTGACTAAAAGTAAATAGCAAAGAAGTCTCAGGAGAATGCCACAAATTAATCAATGAATTTTTAGGAAACTGTCAGTATAATATAATAGTAAAGAAGTTAAAATTACTATCGCACTAGATTTACAGATTCAACAATGAATTTTCAGAAAGTGTCCATTACAGTATAATAATAAAGTAAATAAAACTGTTTCTACGGTAAGTTGTACAGGTTAAACAATACATTTTCATAATAGTGTGAAAAACTCCTCTCTTTCTTCCCTCCCAAGGTTAATGTATTCTCACCGCTCATATCATTAAGCCTTGGTATGGCTTTTTTTCATCGGCTGCTAATTTTATCTTAACGAAAGATGAATAAAGCAAGTACGGCATGATACATACGTTGAGTCCCGCTAAAATAAAACACAAAATACACAAAAAATCACACATTTTCATACATTTAACAAAATTTTAATTAGAAGTATGTCCTTTTAAAGTACAATTAACATAACACTTAGAATATAACATTATTTCAAAAGGAAATTTGCCGCCAACTTTTAATGCATCTAAACTATCAAGAATTTGTCCAATAGTACCATTAAACCATCCAGTATAACAATTTCATACTATTCTTTTTAAATAGCAATTTACGTATATCAATTTCATACTATTTTGTAATTTTATATCTTATGGAAGAAAAATAATTTAATATGTAATATAACATTTTAATGTTAAAAGAAATTTGCTTGAAATTTGCTAAGTTGTTATCAGCGAGTGTTGACAGTGATACTGATTGCCCCAGGATATCAGGCGCGCAATGTAGTATTACCTACTGCGCGACTGCCCCATGCTCCCATATGCAATGGAGGCAGATGCGGTTCTTCGCCGTTAGAGGGCAATTTGCGTATAACAATTTCATACTATTCTTTTTAAATAATAAACACATCCGAAAAAGCAAGCAAGTTTTTAACACGCTTTTTATTAACTTCACCTGTATGTTTGTGAGTTTGTGAGTTTGTAACTCTTCTTATTTTATGTATGTTCACCGATTACTCCGAAAACATGCTACGGATTAACTTGGTTTTGGTGTTAAATGAAAGACGATGCTCTCGAATTGGTACCACTTTAGTTTCATCGAAATTGGTTCAGTACTTTTTTAGTAATTAGGCAAAAACTAATAAAATTAGTGATTTTTCGCTAATTAAAAGTGTTGAATACGTTCACTGAATGGAGTGTAGACAGCATGGCCGAGCGGTCTAAGGCGCCGGATTGAAGCTCTGTTTTTTCGAAAGAGATTGTGGGTTCGAACTCCACTCCTGACATTATTTACATCTATGTAAAATTTTAAAAAAAAAATTCCGTATTACAATTTTTATTTTTAACCGGCTTCAGAAAAGGAAGAGGAATTTATCAATTCGACGCGTATGTATTTTTTTTTCTATGTATGTTCACCAATTACTCTGAAACTATCCAACCGATTAATTTGGTTTTTGTATTAAATATAAATATAGTTTAAAAAAACTAAAAACTACGCTTTTAAATTAATCAAACTAAAAAGTGAAAAATAAGTATAGTTAAAAAAAAAACTAAAAAACACGCTTTTTAAGTATATCAAACTAAAAAGTGAAAATAATTCGTACTATAAGCTGAAAACGAAAATAGATAAAAAAATACTATATTACTATAAAATCATTGTTATTAAAAAAATCAATTAATAAGCAATAAATAAAATCATCGTGGGAAAAAAGCGTGGGGTGCTTCTTAAGAACTGATAGATGGAGCACCTCACGCTTTTTTTCCACGATAATTTTATTTATTGCTTATTAATTGATTTCTATAATAACAATGATTTTATAGTAATATAGTATTTTTCATCTATTTTCGTTTTCAGCTTATAGTACGAATTATTTTTCACTTTTTAGTTTGATATACTTAAAAAGCTTATTTTTTAGTTTTTTTAAACTATATTTATTTAAATAAAATAATTCGGATATTGCTCAGAAGTAATCACCTTCTGGGTATGATTAAAGACTTTTTTTCGAAAGAACTCTATTATCTTTGCTAGAAAATAAAACATTTTAGTCACGATATAGTAGAAAATAAAACTAAAGATTTTTCTGTCAATTTTTATTGTGTTTCTAATAACTTTTACAGATCGATGGCGATGTAGTCTAATTCAATAGATGCAATATTTGACATAGGATTACATATTTTTAAAGAAAAGAAAATTGCAAATGTTGTTCTTAAAACCAACTTAATCTTATAAAAAGTATAACATAAGAATTATAGAACGAATTATCTTTAATATTTTTGTAACTACAATTCATTATTACGAACTAAAACTGAAAAAGTAATAAATTACAGTAAAAACTGTACCAACAAATGCAACAGACAAACTAGTTGGATAATTAACCCTTTGAGGGGTAAAGCACTTGTATTCTTAAAATGCTGAAATCATTGAATGACACAAGAATTTAAAAACAAATGTATTTCTAAATAGATAAAAGCTTCTATTCACGCACTTGATATCATAGCAAACGCGGTGGAGTTTGGTATAATATGTTTAAGAAATAGAAAGTGCAAATATATTTCTAAAATTTCTGGCGAACCAGTTGAGATACGGCAGTGAATATTTTTTAAAAGATAGAACTCGACGAGACAAGTAAAATGATAGCATTCAAAAAATTACTGCAGCTTAGAATAGTTTTTTATTTAATTTTAAAAGAAAACACGAAGGCAAAAAATTCAACTAAGTCTAGCTAACGTTTCCGTGGATGGATTAACTTTTTTGGTTTATTTTAATCCTCATGGTTAAATTTAAAACAGTTTTTTTTCATCTTTGTATGTTTGACGGTCGCTGAGAAAATCGAATTTTTATCTGAAATTTCCAGCTGAACATAGTCTTTTTAGGTGCGTTCGTAATTATATAATATGTAGCACCTATAGTGGTCGTTCAGTCCGTCCGTCTGTCTGTCCGTCCGTCCGTCTGTCCGTCCGTCCGTCTGTCCGTCCGTCTGTCCGTCCGCATATGACAACGCAAAAACTACCCAACCGAATCGTTTGAAATTTAAAATAAATAATTATTACATAATTTTGTCGAGTCATTTCAAATTTTATGAGAATCGGATGGATAGATCAATTACAGGGACGATCAAAAGTATTCCATTACATTACGGTCAATGGGGAAAAAAGTTTCAAATGCATTTTAATCGTTTGAAATTTAAAATACGCAATTATAACATAATTCTGCCGAGTTATTTCAAATTTTTTCATAATCGTGTGCATAGATCAATTACAGGGGCAATCAAAATTATTCAATTACATTATGGTCAATGGGGAAAAAGTTTCAAATATATTCTATACGTTTGAAATTTAAAATACATAATTATTACATAATTTTTTCGAGTTATTTCAAATTTTATGAAACTCGGATGCATAGATCAATTATAGGGGCAATCAAAAGTATTCCATTACATTACGGTCAATGGGGAAAAAGTTTCAAATGCATTTTAATCGTTTGAAATTTAAAATACGCAATTATTACATAATTCTGTCGAGTTATTTCAAATTTTTTGATAATCGTATGCATAGATCAAATACAGGGGCAATCAAAATTATTCAATTACATTATGGTCAATGGGGAAAAAGTTTCAAGTATATTCTATACGTTTGAAATTTAAAATACATAATTATTACATAATTTTTTCGAGTTATTTCAAATTTTATGAAAATCAGATGCATAGATAAATTACAGGGATAATCAAAAGTATTCCATTACATTACGGTCAATGGGAAAAAATGTTTCAAATGCATTTTAATCGTGTTACACTCATGCGAACTTAATAAAATTTATATACAACTATAAAGTACATATTAAAATATACATCTTACACAATTTGTGGTGCAAAGAACATTTGTTATTGATTTACAAGGCCACACAAAAGTATTCCATTACATAATGGTATAGGGAGAACATTGTTTGATGAGCTTTTTAATTGTAATTCACTATTTACAATGTTATGAGATTGATATATGAAAGTAATATTTTTAAAACTTCGTTATCGTTCGAACGCACCTAATTTGCTAAGCTTCACGTGCAATTTCCAACTTGTTCTTACATGTGTTATTTCTTGTAATTGTTGCACGTAAGTTTAAATGAACATAAAAATTGCTATGTATGTAACAGAAATAAATAGATTAGATAAATCACGTGAAAAAAAATACTTATTTGTTGTTATTTTCATGCATCATATTCACTATCTATTTTGACGAGCGAAGTGAAATATTTTTTTTATTTATTAAATTCTCATTTATTTAAGTTAAAAGCCGCCTCTGTCAAAAAGTTTGGTCGCTCTTAAATTTATGCTAGCCATTGTAATATGTTACTTTTATTCATAATTTTATTTACTTGCTTATCTAAAGGTCCATATGATGAAATCAACAAATTTAGGCGATGAGGGCAAGATTTTGCGGAAAAGTTCATTATCCTGTTCTGGTTGGTGTGTTTGGCAAATAAATCAAAAATGGCGCCGAAAGACCGAATAACAAATTTTTTTTACCGCTAAAGCGGCGTAACCGTGTTTTTCCATCACGTAATATTTTATTTCAAAGACTGATTTAAAACAATATTGACATTAATATTATTATTTTTTAATTGCACAAGACAAAAAGATATGTAAAGTTATTAAGTACAAACGTTCATACCAATACTTTTCACAGTTATTATTTTATGAATAATTAGACATGAATGGAAAAATCTACAGGACATTTAAAAGATAAGCGTAAAAATATGGTTTTAAATTTTTATAATCATTTATTTGAGCCTTTGAGACGTAAGGTAAGGGTGTACCGGTAAGAAATCCGGTTTGGTTCAATCCAAGAGCGGTGAGTCGGGCGTTCCATGATGATTCGGATGTGAGAATGTGTCAGCTTTTTTTTTAAGGTACTTTGAATGATCCTAGGTCAGTTAAATTATTACTTATTTTATGATTGTCTGATACATCTGTTTGCCACCTTATACATCTGTTTGCCAAAGCTTGATGCTATTTTGGCTTCAAAAAGGGAGAGGGTATGATGCCAAAATAGATAAATAGCTCTGAAAACAAACCTGATGAACTTTAATTTTTATTTTCGTACGAATTATTTCTGTTTCTATATTAAAATGCGGCACAAATGTCCTATACGAATCACATTGGCGTTAATTTTTTTCTAAAGCCAATTTGGTGAAAATCTCGTTTTGGAATACCAGTTACACATATATTTTTTGAGAGATAATAACAATAAATAAAAAAAGGTTTGTTTAATAACTATAGAACAAAACAATTTATATATTTAAAAAATATATTTATTAATAAGTAAAGAACAACATCCGGGTTGCCATATCAAGCAAAATAACTACACTCTAGATTCAGTTAAATATTCCGTAGCACATATGACATTGGCGTCAGAAAAAAAAAAATTCGCCAACGTGGTGCGTATATGACATCAGTGCCAAAAATGCATACCTATTTTATTTACATTACGTACGGTGCTACTTGATTATCAGGTCGGCCAATTTCATCGATTTATAGAAATCGACAAACTATTCCCCAAATTACTCAAAAGGAAAAATGTTGCCATTAAAAAAATTTAAGTTTAGAAAATTAATGAATTTAGATTAAAAAAAATACAAGTCATTAACGAAAAGGATTACTTTAATGATGACGTTTAGTTATGACGTCGAGATGTACCAAATATAAAATTTGATTTATTCAGGTGATTTCGGACAAAAGAATACTAATAAAAGTTTTCATATTTTAATGCAGAATTTATTAAATCAAACCATAAAGAGATATTTGTAAGATATCGCATATGTTAATAACATTGAAGTATTTTAAATGTAATATTAGAATTTATTAAGGAGTATTAAAAATATGGTACTTACGCATTAACGCCACCGCAGCAGAAGTTGCGCTAATGTGTCAATAAAGAGCAATCTTGTTCACACGCGCACAAAAATTGGCGTCAAAAATAGGCTTAAAAAGTACTAAAGTACTAAAAATGACGTCAAAATGAACAAAAAAAAAGACACTAAAAAGGCACGAACAACAAGATCGCTCTTTATTGGTGCATTAGCACAACTTCTACTGCGGTGGCATTAATACGTAAGTACCAAAAATATCAATGTTAGCGGAAATTTGTAAGGAGTTAAATGCTTTTTATTTAGTCAAATAATGTCGGCGGATATAACCGTAAAGTAACTTTAATAAAATACATATTATATTTTTCTCAATTAATATCAAGAGCTATTCGCTTATTGGCATAAAATTTATATTAAATAACAAAAGAACAAATAAATTAGTAAAACATTCATAAAAATATAAATAAATCATCGAATTAAAATCATTTGATCATTTAACAAACAAGTGTAGCGGGTTTAATGCCAAGAAAGTGTAACATTTATGTTCATCCATTATTGGCATATAATCTTACAGTTTGTCTGTCGTTCTTTGGTCGACGGGAAAATTAAGTAGTACCTTAAACACATTGTTATCGCATGAGAAAAAAATGCTTGTGTATATGAAATAGTAAATAGATTGCCAGAATATACGTTGCCAAACTTCTTTTCCCGCCAAGAACTTTTCGTTATGTACAACTACTGAAAAAGTACCTTTATTTATTTACTTATAGTATTTTTTATAAAATGAAAGAAAAACGTGCAAGTTAAATGTATCTGATATATGTATTTTAAATAAAGCTAGTGGACAGCTTTATATTAAAAATGAAATTATGGCGAAGGAAACCTATTTGGCGATTGTTTCGGGTAGCTAAACTAAAAATAGGAAAATAGCCGCCGGCATTTAAAAAATAAAACAATCAGATCTGAGCTGTTGATGACAGTCACAAGACTTAAACTGGTATTCATATAGGTACTATAGCAAAATTTGCAGCATCTCTGGTGTTAAACTAGGATTCTCGAGGTAAGGCATTTAGCTGCTCAGCAGCGGATAGAGAGTTCAAATCCCGGTGGATGTAAGTCCGTTTTGTTTAGAAATGCTTTTGTGTTAAATTATTATTCTTTCGGGAATATTTTTATGTTAATTGTTATTCAATTTCTAGAATTTTTGCAGTTGTGAATGTTTTATTCGAGAAATTACCTTGAATATATTTAATTGGTATGGCTTTTAATTCTTTTAATAAAATTCTGTACCTTTTTCGTTCGAATCCATGGTTTATTTTTCATATCATGCATTTTATATGGCAATGCAATGACTTTTTAGCTCACAGGCTATCATAGCCTGAGAGCTTATGTGCCCGTCCGTTCTGTATGTATGTGCGTAACGCGATAACTCATGATAAAAATATCGGATCCACTTGAAATTTTGTATATAGGTATATCCTGATAAGGCGCTTCCCTGATTAGTTTTTGGAATTCATTCGATATGTATAAGAGGGGGAACGGGGGGCTCATGCCCCTCCCCTTAATTGATATAAACTAGATTTTCATGCAGAATTAAGTTTTCGTTCAAAATTTAGATATAGGATCATTCTGATGAGGTGATTCCGTGACTGTCATTAGGTGTTCATTGAATAAGTATAAACAGGGGGAACGGGGGGCTCATGCCCCCCCCCACCTTAATTGATATAAACGAGATTTTCATGCAGAATTAAGTTTTCGTTCAAAATTTAGATATAGGATCATTCTGATGAGGTGATTCCGTGACTGTCATTAGGTGTTCATTGAATAAGTATAAACAGGGGGAACGGGGGGCTCATGCCCCCCCCCACCTTAATTGATATAAACGGGATTTTCATGCAGAATTAACAGTTTTCGTTCAAAATTTAGATATAGGATCATTCTGATGAGGCGATTCCGTGACTGTCATTAGGTGTTCATTGATAAGTATAAACAGGGGAACGGGGGGCTCATGCCCCCCCCTTAATTGATATAAACGGGATTTTCATGCAGAATTAACAGTTTTCGTTCAAAATTTAGATATAGGATCATTCTGATGAGGCGATTCCGTGACTGATATTAGGTGTTCATTGAATAAGTATAAACAGGGGGAACGGGGGCTCATCCCCCCCCACCTTAATTGATATAAACGGGATTTTCATGCAGAATTAACAGTTTTCGTTCAAAATTTAGATATAGGATCATCCTGATGAGGCGATTCCGTGACTGTCATTAGGTGTTCATTGATAAGTATAAACAGGGGAACGGGGGGCTCATGCCCCCCCTTAATTGATATAAATGGGATTTTCATGCAGAATTAACAGCTTTCGTTCAAAATTTAGATATAGGATCATTCTGATGAGGCGATTCCCTGACTGTTATTAGGTGTTCATTGAATAAGTATAAACAGGGGGAACGGGGGGCTCATGCCTCTCCCCTTAATTGATATAAACGGGATTTTCATGCAGAATTAACAGTTTTCGTTCAAAATTTAGATATAGGATCATTCTGATGAGGCGATACCGTGGCTGTTATTAGGTGTTCATAGAATAAGTATAAACAGGGGGAACGGGGGGCTCATGCCCCTCCCCTTAATTGATATAAACGGGATTTTCATGCAGTATAAACAGTTTTCGTTTAAAATTTAGCTATAGGATCATTCTGATGAGGCGAGTCCGTGGCTGTTATTAGGTGTTCATTGAATAAGTATAAACAGGGGGAACGGGGGTTCTAATGCCCCTCCCCTTAACTTGTATAAATGGATTTTTCAATCAGAAGTGTGAGATTTCGTTCAAATCTCTAAATAGTTTTGGAAGTTTAATGGTTAAGTATAAAAGAGGAGAATAACTCCTCTTAAATTATATAAATGCTAAATGGGTTTTTATTAAGAATTATCCGATTTGCTCTGAATTTTGATATAGGTTTTTTAATATGATAAAGCATGTACTTGATAGTTTCGGAGGTTCAATGATTAAGTATAAAAAAGGAGAAAGGGGAGAGCTGTTCCCCTTCTTAATTTTTTTTTCGAACGGAATTAACGAAAATACAAGGCTCTAATGTACAATTAGTATGCGTAGCCTGTGAGCTCAATGCCATCAGTTTAACTGGGCAGTAATCTTTTTTATTTAATTATTCTGATACATCAAAATTTTATGCTGTTGTTATCATTTTATAAATTTTGACAGCCGCAATTATTTTTCTTTTTACGATATTAGAAAATCTTCAGTTTTTTATCAAAAAATTAAATGATTTGTATTAAAAAATACTCTGACGAGCACCAAAAAAGGTTAATCGCCCAATCCACAAAAAAATGGACATGAGGATGAAAATTTAAATTTCTTTAAATATGATTGAAATTTTGCATATTAACTGTTAAGAGTGTACTATTTCATATTTTATCAAAAAAGAATTAAATTTTTGTCATTAGCATACTTATTTTAATTAATAAAGTGACAATATGACTTTGTAAAATAGACTGCGGCAAAAATCTTTACATTTCATGGTCTCGTACAGCTGAACAAACATTCTGAAAATCTCCAAACTTGGATATATATGATCTGACAGCGATTATTGAGAGTTTTTGTCTGCAGAGAAGTGTTCACTAATCTTCATTACAAAAGGTAAGCATATTTAATTACTCTTAATTATCCTGTCACACCCGCAACAAAAAGTTACGTTTATATCTCTACAGAAAAATATTTTTGACTTAAAGTTATGAAACTTTATATTCAAAAATAGTTTAGTAAGATACTTTGAATTACAGACACAAAAAAATTAATTAATATTTTAATTATAATTATTGAGCGTTGCGGGCGTGACATGTCCCTATTGCGGATGTGACATTTAATTAAAGTCACACCCGCAACGTCTTTTAAAATTTACTACAAATGTATATTTGAACAAATTATATGTAATTTTATATAAGAATAATATCCTGAAAAGCATGTACTTGGCAGCTATATCCTTTGATTTAATAGAGTGAATTTCAGTTAATAAATAAAAAATTGCATCATCTGAGCATGTGACACTGTGTGCAGTTGATTTATTCAGTTTGGATTGATAAAATTGTTGCTTTACTACAAGAAAATAATTTTATTAGTGATATATGATTAAGAAATTAATTTAAAAGTTAAGATTTTTATAGAAATTAAAAAAAGAAAATTACGAAACAATATTTTAGCAATTTTCTTTAATTTTGTTTTCTTTTGTTTTTTATATATATTTTCTTTATTTTGTTATTTGATAGTATTTATCTAATATATATTTTTTTAGTTTTTTAAAATAAGTAAAGCAATATTAGAGGAAGATTTTTTTTCTCTTTTAACTCAGATTAAATAAAAAGTAGAAGTAAGAATAATAAAAACTGTTAAAATATGTATTAAGTTAGCATAAATTGTATATAGTCAGTTTGAAATTAACCAAAATTTAACATAATTAACTTTATGTAAGATTAGAAATTTCAAGGGATAAATATTAACAATTTGTTAAGCATATATTTTTGGACTTGAAGTGCTATATTTATTCAGTTTACACATTAATTTCTTCTCTTTTGCAGAGAATGAAGAGTACAGAAAGATCACGATATCATCGAAAAAAGATAAAAGAAAACCCTTTTAAATATGAAGCATATCTACAACAAGAGAAGGAAAGAGACAAAGCAAGGAGAGAAAAGAAGAGACTATTTAAAAAAAAAATCATGGTAAAGGATGGCAATTCTTTTGCATTTCATCTCATGGTAAAGAATTTGTCGTCGGGGGTTGGTTCAGTTGCCAAGAAAATGGCAACGCTAGCAACGCTCTGCAACTATAAATTCAGCTTCAGATTTTGCCATGTGTGTACAAAAAGTCCTAAAAAATATAAAAGAACTTTGCTGAATGTGAAATTTTAGAAGATATTGTGAAAATGCTTCATGCATGCTGACACCAAGCACAATCAGAGCTCAACATTCAATCAATACAACATGTTGTTTCTATTGACGTAGGAACAATTAATGTAGCAATAACTTCAGAAAGTGATCACAAGAGAATTTGTGTGTTACCATATTTTGTCAAAAATATAATATTCAACGATAAGAGTTCAGTTGGAGATTTTGTAGAAGTTGTTTTTGTTCTCCTCTTAAAAAAAAGATAATAATAATAATAATAATAATAATAAAATAAAAAAATAAAAAAGAAGTGAAAACTTTGGTGGACAAATAAGACAAATGAATAGGAATGATATAAAATAAGAGTATCTGAAAAAAAATTAAGAAAATGTGTATATTTGGCTCAGTCAGTCAGATGTGTCTATAGTTTGACAAGGATATAATATCCATCGATGAATGTGCAGTTGGAGATTTTGTAGAAGTTGGTTGTTCTCGATATTAAAAAAGTGAAAACTTTGATGGACAAATAAGACAAATGGATGGTGACTATATAGATATAGAATGTTTGAAAAAAAATTAAGAAAACATGTATATTTGGCCCAGTCAGTCAGATATATCCTAGGAAAAAAAGAGCATGTTTGTAAAAAAAGTTATCACCATCAAAAATTATAAATTCAAGATTAGAAATGAAATTTGTTTGATATTTTCCTCTCTAGATATTATAATTGTAATATTGATTAATTCTTTAATTAAAAAAATTTGCCTTGAAAATATTTGTGTATGTCATTATTTTATTGGCTATACAAGTCACACCCGCAACAGGACGTCACACCCACAACGAAAATTTTGAATATTTTCTACAAAAGCAAGAATTGAGTAAGTAATTTAATTTTTTCATAGGATAATTATTTAAGTATTACTGTCTAATATTTAAAAAAAAAACAATTCACTCAGTGGTCATAACTCACAGAGTTTTGCGTTTTTGCACTGAAAGGTGAAAATTCATGTCCTTTTTATGTCACACCCGCAACAGGTGGAAATTATTTTTTTTAATAAATAAATGATACTTTGGACAATTTTCAGATTTGGATAAATGTATGTGTAAGTGGTCTACATTGAAATTCATACAAATTGAAACCAATGCTCAAAAATATTTTTGCTGGTGACTAATTTAAGTTGTGTAAATGTCACACCCGCAACTTTGGATTGGGCGTAATATGTTTTAAGTATGAAAAAGGGTTTGACAAGTTCTTCTGTTAATTATTGAGCATGAGGAAGGACAAGGGACCCCTTTTTGGCTACAACTCACTTCAATGCCAACTTTTAAAAATCATATTTGCGCTTTTTCCATACAAAAGAAATTTGCGGTTCTTTAGTTAGAACTTTCCACCGTGCTTTAGATGTTAACCAGGGGTGTAGTCGTAAAAATAACATAGGATATATGCTCTATACTCAAGAAAGACCTAACTTGTCAATGGAGATTACACTGAGCGAGCCTGTTTACGGACTTGGCGTCGTCAGGATTTCCATACTGGGAGATATAGTGATGGTTTTGGCGCGCAAATAATTCTTTCTGGGATTTAATTTATATTATTTGTTTACTGCGGAAGTATATTCTTGGATCATCAGATTTGGCTGTTAATCGTTGGTTGGAGGAATAAATTTGAGCGAGTTGATGTTACAATTCTTTTGTTTTCCCGTTCCATGAATAATTTTTATTGTATTCCTGAAAGAATATCGATTGCATTAGTTGTAAATATTTTGCTAAATTTTGACATCTGCGAATTTTGAATTTCTCCGATTCTCATGAGATTTAACGGGGTCTTGTATTTCGCGGCAATTTTCCGACATTATTAAAAATAAATCCGGTTTTAAACTTTTAGTCCAATATAACAAATTTTAAAATTGTTTCGAAATTTATTCGGAATTAGTAAAATGATTTTTGAAAATTTTTGTAGTTTTTTCGTGTTTGTGCAATGATTTTAAAACAATATCGATTTTTTTAATTATTATTATTCAGCATTTATTTTAAGTTTTGGTTATTTTTAATGGCATTTTTACCCCTTTTTTTCTTGATTTGATGCTATTTTTGATTATTCAACATTTTTTTTTTTTTTAAGTTTCAGTCATTTTTAATGGCATTTTTACCCAAAAATTAAAAATAGCATCAAATTGAGAGAAATCTCAATTTGATGCTATTTTTCACATTAATAAAAGTAATCAAATTTACATCTTCCAAAAGAATGCAGTTTTTTTTTTTTTTTTTTTTTTTTTTTTTTTTTTTTTTTTTTTAATTTGTTGGTTTTGAAATTCGTGAAAATTATAAATTTTTCGCGTTTTGTGCAAATTTTAACGGGCTCGGGTATTTTTTTGGGCAGGTGAGAATTTGAATAAATATTACTCATAAAATAAGCAGATTTTTTTCCCATCAAGTAGTAATTAGTAAATACGTGATGTAATAAAAAGATGAAATGAATAACATTTTTTAACTTTGCCCCAGATAAATTCAATGGCGTTTAACTCGCAGTGATAAGGGGATAATCGAAGAACATATATATTTATATCTACATTCTGCATCTGGCGAATGGGGATAATTGACCTTAGCCATACAATGCAAAAAACAAAATATTTAAAAGCGTGGAAATGAAAATGAGATATAAGTAAGTAGTCTTTTCTTTGGTTTAACATAAACTCACGTGTAACTTCATCTGTCGGGATGGAAGCCTTAAAGCTCCAGTCCTGCAGGTGAAGACACTCGGGAGCTAATGTTAATCCTACAGGGAGGTTTTTTTTCCTTATAACTCGTTTGCATTTTGAAATTATTTTATTTTATTTTATTTTATTTTAATTTTTTTTTGGCATTAGATAGCTGAGATCCATCTCAACATCTCTAATTTTTTTTTCGTTTTTGGTTGCAAGTATTATTTATAAAATTACTTTCACTTTCGAAGCCGGTTACGAAAATGGAAGTGTCATTTAAAAAAAATCGAAACCAAAATCGAAAAAGTAAAAAAAAAGCGATGTAAAGATAAACTTCAGCTATCCAATACAAAAAATAATAATTATTATTATTATAATTATTTAATTAATAATAATAATAATAATTAATTATTATTAATTATTATTAATAATAATTATTATTAATAATTATTTAATTATTAAACCATGAGTATCACAAAGTAGTTCGAATTTAAGTCTATTTTTCTTTCCCCCTGTTTTCTCTTTTCAATTTTAATTTTTTCCCCGGAAAATATTTAATGCTTTTCCTTATATACACACAAACATATATCATCCTTGTAATGCTCATACGAAATATAACAAACATTGTAGATTATTTTAATATGTTTTATTATTATTACAGTAAAACCCCGATAATTCGGATTAATTGGGACCGGACCCAATCTGGATTATCCGGAGAATTAAAAAAATAAAATAAAATGTAACATATTAACAGAAAGTCACCTTTATGTTAAACTTATTGAATATTTGCAGACAGTAATAATGTTTACTTTGCTTAATTATTCCGAAATAATGCCAGAAAAAGTTTTTTTATATTTAGAATACGACGATGAAACAAGTTAATGTTATGGAAATTAGCTAATCGCTTCTCAAAGTTGAAAAAAAAAATGAACAAACCGATCCGAATTATCCGGAGATCCGTATTATCGGGGTCCGAATTAGCGGACTTCTACTATATTATTATTAAGAATGCAATTTGTAAAGGTTTTCAACAATTTTTTTTCTTACAAATGTATCTCTAAAGACCTGAATTGGAAATTGGCTGTTCATATCTAACAATTACTGTGTATTTAATTACTTGAAATATTTTTAAAATAAAATTGTTACTTAAAAAATCATTGTTGAGTGTTAAATTTTATTTAATTATAACCAAATAATAAAAATCATATAATTTCCCCTCGGAGTAAAATGTATCATTATTTAAAAATAAAGAAAAGTTTCTTGTTTTTGAATCTAACATACTGTTGAAATATTAAATTTATACCATTAATTAGAAGATAAATGGATTTATCTTCCTATCAACTCTTCGTAATTAAAATAAGAATACTTTGTGTATGCAGAAACATGACACATGTTTATTATATTGTCTATCCTCTTCGAAAATCGTATATAAAGAACTTCTTTCACTCGTTTTATTTATTTTTAAAGATAATTATCGCTAATTTGCGTACTTCCATCAGCATATTTAGTATGTACTTGAGGTGAAATTTTCCAAAAAATTCGAATCCATCGAAATTTTTATTCTAAATTTAGTAGTTTTAAAAATAAAATATTTGATTAGACATGAAAAATCGTCTATCTCTAAAAATGACATGGGAATTTCTCCCCTCTTACTTCTCTGTGGGGGTAAAGGTTGCTTAGTCATTTGTTTCTACCGCCAAAAATCTCGCCAGAACTCTTATGCGCGAATCAATACATTTACCTTGAATATTACTAGTATTTGCAATATATATGAGCATACAATAAGTTAAATATATTTTGTTTAATCAGTTAATCGTTTGGAAAAATCTAAAAAAAATCAAATTTAAAGGGGTTTTTCTTCAAAATTCAATAAGGAACTACTTCTTTGCGCGGACATACACATCTCTCCAGTATAATGTCCATTGGCAAGTTAGGTCTTCCTTGAGTATAAGCAGAGGGATACCATAGGATGTGTATGCCATGAGCTTTCTTGAGAAACAGTGTATATGGTGTTCTATTAAAAAGTCCAGAAGGTATACGGCGTATAACCTGCACTACGTCCCTGATGTTAACTGCACTGTTTGCTCTGCACTATACTACAAATCAATTTTCTGTGCAATTTAACACTTAGGGCTTGCTTGGTGGCAGTGCATGAATGTGATACCTGCAGGAACTAGGTTTTTGGCACTATGTCGTCTTCCCTTACATTTATGTCTAATTAAGCTGCATCTTTACTGGTTATGTCTTTGCACTATACATTTTTATAGTAACTGCGACTGATTTGTTTTCACGGAAAAAGCGCAAGTATGATTTTTTTAAAGTTGGCATTGAAGTGAGTTGTAGCCAAGAAGGGATCCCTTGTCCTTCCTCATGCTCAATAATTAACAAAAGCACTTGTCAAATCCTTTTTCATACTTAAAAACATATTAACCTTTTTTGGTGCACGTCACAGCATTTTTTAATACTAGTAGTTAAAATTTTCATTTTAATACCTGGTGTCAGTGTGGCATTTCACAATTAAAATTAAGTGGAAGAAATTTTATCCCACCGCCCTTCAAAGGGTTAAGGGGTTGCCTCACTCACACAAAAATACTCCTATTATGTTAAATGGGTATTGTGTTGAAATGTGTCTATTCTAAAATTAATTGAATGTTTGTTTTAAAAGAAACAAAACATCCTTTTAAAATCCACTTCACTCACGCTAATACACATGCTCGCTAATGTTAATCCAATGAGATTTTTTTTTTATAATATCTCGTTCGTATTTTAATATTTTTAAATTTTTTTTTTCATTGGACAGCTGAGACAGATCTCAACAAAGACTCTGTTTTACATATTTGATTTTGTCTGCAGGATTTTTTTTTTTTTTTTTGGGGGGGGGACTTAGATTTTTTGAACGAGCTTCGAAAGTGAAACTATTTCAGTAAAACCTGTAAACGCAATAAAATAATAAAAATAAAAAATGGCCTTTGTATAGATCTACTACAATTATATTATTTATTACAAAAGAAAAAATAATCATTAGAAATATTGAAAAGCAAACCACATGTGTTAAAATATTTTTTTCCATATTCTTAACGTTAGAAAGCATGTAGAACAGCTGAAATTGACTAAAATATATTACCAAACTTAGTAATAACTAAACTTACTAATAATTATTTTATCATTAAGCTCATAGAATTAGAAATTTTTGAATATATAATAAGAATAAGAACAACAGAAGAAGTAATATTAATTACAGTATTTAAAATACCATAATCTTTAAAGTTTTGTTGCAAATACATTTCAGAAAACATACAACCTTTAAATACAGCAAAAAAAATCATTATTTTTAACTGAAAAATAAAAGAATTACATAATATAATATAATTAATATTACATTTCGATATAAATTGCCTTTGTTTCTTGAAATAAACAAACTTTATAAAATTAGAAACATTCAAAGTGTAATTACTTTTATATTGGAATAAAAATGCTAAAAATAATATTTAGATTAAGTCAAAATCTTCTTAGAAAATTGTATTTTCTAGTCAATATTTGAAAAATAACTGTTTTTATAAAATTATTTTTTTTAACGTAATATACATTTATGAGATAGATCATTTTTTAAATTTCCTTTTTAACAGTAAAAAAATTAAAATGCATTTTCTAAATAAAAAACTGGAATATCGATGTATACAATGTTGTTTCATAAAAAAATTATCTTAATACACTAGACATGTTCTCTACAAAAATTGCCTTTCATTTTTTTTCTGATAATGAAAATATTTAATGTAAAAAATGAACACAATTATTCTAAATTATTGCTTTCATATAATAAGCTCAAATGAAAAAGAGAATTACTTTTTAGTTATATTTTTTTCTATTAAAAAACATCGATTATTTCTGAAAGTAATCATGTTGGAGTGTCGTTCAAGAAATATTAAAACAGCACATTTCTTAAGAATGAAATTGTTACAGTCACGGAAAATGTAAAATGAGTCAATTTCATTTTTAATTATTAATTTTAATCTGTTGATTTTTTTATACATATATAATCACAAAAATGAAAAAAAGTTCACATTAAATTCTAAATATAATGATACTTTTAAATCCCTTGGCGGTTGAAAATAACATTAATCTCTTAATATCAGTTCTCAAACTCATTATAGATGGAGTGTACAGATACTCATCCGACAAATTCAGTGGCCTATTACCGGATATCAATAGGAACAAAAATAACTATATATATTATATATTTGAAACTTAGAAATGTACTTTGTAAATTCTACATCTCAATTTGAAAATTTTTTAAAAACAAATAGTTTTTTTTTAATTCACGCCAAAAATGTTAAATGCTAGAAAAATTACCCACACACAATGTATTATTATATCAACCTTGGATTACGTTAAAGCAATAATAACTATTCAAACTTTCAGGTGAAAATTTGCAATGTTTGAATGAAAACTTTGGCAGATTTTTAAATATTGTTTATTGTACTTGTTAAATAAAAGTGGCTTTTTTTAAAGCGTGATCTTTGAAAAAAATCTACACCTAAAAAAGAAAATGTGGAACTTGCAGATAAATCGTTAGATCCATTTTCCAATTTTCGTGACCGAAGTTGTTATCTGCTTACAAAATGGGCCGTTCTGAAATATCTTTAATGACACATAAAATGAATGTATTCATCATTACCCGAAATGTTTTTTCTTTTATAAAAAGAAAGAAAATTTTTTGCATTTTCATCTGCATTTATTGTATGACAAATTCAAAGCATTTCGATTATTTTTTTTACTAAATATATTTGTTACTGTACGAAATGGAAAGCAAATATTAACGTAAAGACTTTTTTTGCATTAAATAAATTGCAAATCGTAAAAACAGATTGCTTCGCATGAGAAATGAAACTTGGTCAACTTTGATTGGAGTAAAAAGAAAAACAAAATTAAAATGTATACATCTTATAAATTTTAAACTTGTAACGGTTGGGTGCTCGTGCTGGGAGTTAAATGCAGACATACTCAGGAATTAAGATAAAAAAATAGTTTATTAAAAACTATAAGGGCTCAAGGGAAGTGGAGCAAGTCTTAATTTTCACAACTGAGAATACTACTAAAAGATTGAACTCATACTCACAGCACCGGAACTAGCTCAATCGGGGCAACTCTGATTACTTCTCAGCTATCTTCGGCTAAGCTGCTAGATAAAACTAATTAGACAGACCGTGGCTGTAAATATCCTTTATTCACTTTGAAATAATCAAATGCAATTACTATTAAATTTGCTTACCACGGCCAACTTCTCAAATTGAATACCGAAACTCCTTCACAACTCACGGGAGGCTCGATGCTACTTGCAATCTGCTAGATACCAGCGGGAAACACACTTCGCTGACTAATACCGCTCGAACACTCGGCTGGCTATCGCCAGAGATTCACTTCGCTATCTAATGTCGCTAGTCACACTCAGTCTTGGCTGGCTAATGCCAGAGACACTGCCTGCTAGCTGACTAATGCTCTTCTGGCTACTACCAGAGACACTCCTCGCACACTCAAACTCCAAGCTTTTATATGCTGCAAACTGAGATACTTCAAATTAACATATTACTACTAACCGCGAGCTAACTGCAGAATCCGAAAGAGACACACACACTCTAGAAAGTTAAAGTAAAAGAGAGGATAGATGTCGCTTTTACGCTTACACATGTTAAATTACTGACGTCACGATCTCAGAAATACTAAAGTGCCTTTATGACAAAGGTCACTCCCTCACAAACTTAGAAATGCATTTTAGAAATTATATACGTTAATTTGAAAGATTTGAAAACAAATAATTAATTTTCATATTTACAACAAAAATTTTTAAATAGTAATTGCTAAACAAATTTTTCCTTCACGTAATATGTATGATTATGTCAACATTGGATTATGTAAAAGCAAAGATAATTGTATTTACTCCTGCATACCGCTCACGCGTGTGTAACACGCACATCGTACTTTACAAGAAAAAATGCTATTTTTTTTTTTTTCGTATATAACACGCACCGTAAATTTGATTTGCAAATGAATGAATGTCCAAATGAATTTCAGTAAAGAAAATCGAGAAAATATTACATTAGGACAGGAAAGAATGCGAAAATACATTTTTAGACTTCGGGTAATGAGTGAATGCAGGGCCGTTGCTGGAAGTTAATAATAAAGGGCACAAAAAATGTAGGGGGGGGGCTCATATTTTCTCTTTCTCTATCTTTGATGCAGAAAGATGAATTAGTGCATATTGTAGATATTATTTTTCTTATTAAACTCTTGTAAGAACTTCATTTTATGCTAAAAAATAGGATGATGAAAAATTCGAATGTATAACGAATGCAATATTAACCATCATGTTAGTTTTATATGAGCAAATAGGAAGAGCGAGTATTGAAACACTTATTTTAGTTATGATTTAGTAATTCTGAAAAATTGTAAAAGGATCTCAAATCTAAATTAGATTTTTGAACAGAATTTCATTTGGATTATCGGGACAAAAATTCATTTAGTGGTCTTGGTGTTTTTTCCAGTGGAGGCTCAAAATATTTTAGGGGGGCTGGGGTCTCCCTAGCAATCCCCTAGCTACGGATCTAAGTGAATGAAGGGAAGGGGGAATAAGTGATGGAACTGAGAATTACTAATTAGTGTTTAAATAACGTGCTGTTGTACAGAAAATGCAAGAAGTGAAATAATTATGCAGTAATACTTCTATTAAGAAAGATTTTACGAGTTTTAATATTTTCTTTGAATATGTTTTTTGACTCATATGTATTCTGTGCGATTACATAGAGTAGTAAAAATTTATTCCGTTTATAACGCGCACGTGGAAATTTTGCCCTCATTTTTTGGAAAAAATGTGCGCGTTATACACGAGTAAATACGGTATTCAAACTTTTAGGTGAAATTTTGCAATGTTTGAAGTTTGAATGAAAACTTTGACAGATTTTGCAATGTTCTACAATGAACTTGTTGAATAATACTTTTTTTTGTAATACAGTTGACTCTCGTTAATTCGAACTCATCGGAACTACAAGAAATGTTCAAATTATCCAGAGTTCGAATTATGGAAAGTATAAGAGAAAACATGTTTAAAGCGGTACTATTACACAGAAATTAATGTTATAGTATTTTTTTAAATTTATTTCGACTGTTATCGTTAAAATATGACAATATTAAATTAAAAGATATAAATCCATAAACTAATTAAGGGATTATGAACAAGCATATTGAAGGAAGAGTGGAAATGCCATTGGTGGACAGATGGGGCACTAAGACTGTGGATATCAAACGCATGGAATTACTTTTTAGTAGTTCAAAACAATTCTCAAGAAAATTAAAGAAAGAAAATTATTTCAATGATCTGAAGTTCATGAAAAAGTAAAGAAAAATGAAAAATTGGAACTCTAATTAGTTCGAATTAAACGAAGTTAAGAGAAAATGAGTTCGAATTAATGGAATTTTTTTATGTTATTCTGTCATTGAAAATCTCGGGACTTCATATTTGATTCGAATTAAGCGAAGATTCGATTTATCCGATTTCGAATTAACGGGAGCCGACTGTATTTGAAAAATAAAGTATAGAGAAAAAAGAAAAAGTGGGACTAAAATATAAACCGTTAGATCCTTTTTCCAATATTCGGGACAGAAATTGTTGTTTGCTTATAAAACGAGCTGTTCTGAAAGCTCTTCAAACAAAAATGAAAGTGTTCATCATTACCCGAAATGGTTTTCCTTTTATAAAAAGAAAGAGAAATTTTTGTTTTTTCACCTTTACGTATTGTATGCCATATTCAAAAAAATTTCATTCCTTTTGTAGATTAAATATGTTTATTACTATACCAAATGGAAAACAAAGGTAAAATAAAAAAAACTTTTTTCTGAGTTAAATAAATTGCAAATCGCACTAGCATATGGACAAAAGGCATTGAAGAATTTAGTACACTTTGATTAGAATAAAAAGATGGCTATAGGAGAAAAGGGAAGCAAAACACGAAAACTAACGAGGATGGATATTACAATTTTCAAACTACTAGATAAAGTACTAGAAAAGTATTTTAGAATTTCTACATATAAATTGAAAGTTATAAAAATCTTTATTATAAGAAACATAGTATAATATACATATATTATATATATATTCAATTTGTTTTATGTGACATTTAATGAAACACCTTAAGAAGAATCATTATTTTAAAACTAGATTATATAGAGATATTTTTATATTGTTAGAGTTGTTATATTTGTATTTTTAAATTTACACAGTTTGGAAAATCAAAATTCTTCAATGCAGAATTTAACTGATCTTTAAATTTTGTTTGGAATGGGAAGTAAAATCTTGAGAACGACATAGTTCTCCTTTAACGTCTAGGTCATGTTCTTTAGATCATCTGATTCTTTCTTTCTACACGAGGATCAATGAGAACTCTGTTTGATATGACATTTTTTTGTTCAGATAAAAATTTCGGAATAGCTAGGTCTGTGTGTAATTAGTAATTTTGTGAGAAAGCAGTCAGACTGTAAAATGTGACCATAAAGTAATTTTAAAACCACTCCTTAGCATCGCAATAAAATAAAGAAAACATTTTATAAAATAACAAAGAGAAAGCATTTTAAATTACTGCAAAAAAGAAATGAATTAAAGGATTTTCTTACTCAATTCTTCCATTTTTCTTCCTCTTTATATGTTTCGAAACACAAAGAGCAAAACAGCCTGACTTAACAAGTATCAACATTTATATGTCTACAAGTATAAAAAATGTTCTGGTGAGCAACAAAAAAGACTATGTTTCTAAGTATGAAAAAGTGTTTGACAAGTACTTCTAATTGAGCATGAGACAGGAAAAGGGGTCCCTTCTTGGCTGCAGTTCATTGTCAATGCTCAATTTGAAAAAATCATATTTGCGCTTTTTCCGTGTAAAAGAAATCAATCACAATTACGATAAAAATGTGTAATTAAATATAACATCAGCGTAAATCAAACAGCGTAATTAAACATGAATGTAAGGCAAAATATTACCAGAAACCTTAGTTCCTGTAGCGTATCATACTCATGCAGTGCCACCAAGCATTCCCACAGCATAGAACTGCACAGAAAACTGAGTTGTAATGCAGTTGCAATGCAGAGTCAACAGTGCAGTTTACAGCGCAGAGTCAAGAGCTCAGTTCACATGTAAAGCCCGATTGAAAATTTTGCTAAAAAGAAAGACGGAAATTTTTACGCAAATTTCTTGTATGTGGAAAAAGCGCAAATGGGATTTTTTTTCTTCATATTTGGCATTGACAGTGAGCTGCAGCCAATAAGGGACCCCTTGTCCTGTCTCATGCTTAATTAGAAGTACTTGTCAAACACTTTTCATACTTAAAAACATATTACTCTTTTTTGTTGCTCACCAGAGCATTTTTTGATTCTTGTCATTCAAATTTTTTGATAAAAACTGATTTTTTTTTTTATATCTTGAAAAGCAAAATATTTGCTGCCAAAATTTTATTTTTGTATTAGAATAATTAAGAAAGTTATTGCATAGTCATATAAAATGCATGATGTCTGAGAAATAAACCAAGGAGTCGAGCGAAAATAATTACAGTACGCACACAACTTTATTCAAAGAACTTAGAGTAAATGCTTCGCAATAAAAACAAATAATTATGTTTTTCACGTGATTTACTTAATTTTAATGAATTATGTTACATGCATAAAAAAGTTATACTTATTTAAACTTGGTGACAATGAATAAAAGAAACTACAACAGCAACAACAAGAAATTATGTTCAGCTGGAGCTTTAAGACACAAATTCGATTTTCTCAACGATCGTCAAACATACAAAGATGGAAAAAAATTATTTTTGGGTTTTACCAAAACTATTAAAATAAACCAAAAATGAAGTCAATCCATCCATAAGATCGTTAGCTATCGCTTGTTGAATTTTATGTCTTCAATTTTTTTGTTAAAAGTTAAATAAAAAACTACAGTAAACTTCGATAATTTTTTGAATGCTACCATTATTTTTCGTCTCATCAAGTTCTATCTTTTGAAAAAAAATCACTGTCAACTGGCACAATCACTATCAACTGGCTCACTAGAAATTTCGAAAAGACGTTTGCATTTTCCATTTTTTAAACATATTATACTAAACGCTACCGCGTTTGCTATGATTATAGGGGGAGAGGCAAAAGATCTTTATAACTAAGCAATCTCATTAAAATAAAACACGTTCGAAGTAAATAATTATGAAACTATACTAGAGACTAATAGGGTTTTTTAATTTTAATGAGATTAAGCAAAATTGTAAAAACAAATCGGAAGATGATGCTACTTATTTTTGTTGTTTTTTGTTTTTGTTTTTACTTTTTTTAGACGATATGGACAATCAAATGGTCTTGAGTTTCACTAATGGGCAAATATTTATTTTAAATTATTTAGTGATTGAAAACATTCTAAATACAAATTTCATGTAATGTAAAACATGTACAAAGTCTTATATTTAGCTAGTTTATTTAATTTACTTTCATTAGAACCGTAACTTGGCCAACATTGTCTTCATTATCAATTAGCTTAAGTTATTTAACTTACTTTCTTTAATTTAGAACCGTATTTTGGTCACCATTACATTGATTATCATTTATATTAGCATTATGTTATTTACGTTCTCATATATCCCATAAAAACGCTTAAAAAGACACAATAATAATAATAATAATTTTTTATATTTTTTGCATATTTTTAAAGAAAAATTTCCTTTATTTTTTTTTTATGTGATGGGAATACAAAACAGTTAGACTTAACAAAATACTATACATCGAATATGAATATCTGAAAAGCTCTTTATAAAAGAACAAAGAGAAAGCATTTAAAATCATTTCAAAAAAGAGATGAATTTAACGATTTTCTTATCCAATTCTTCCGTTTCTTTTTCTTCCTTTTTATATACTTCCAAACATAAAGAGCAAAACAGTCTGACTCATCAAGTATAACAAGCCATATAGATTTGTAAACTTATTTAAACAAACAAAAAAGAGACCCAAATATTTTAGCAACCTCATTAAGTAAAACTCATTCCAAGTAAATAATTATGAAACTTTAGTAAGAGATTGAATTTTTAAAGAGATGGAACAATATTGTTAATACAAATCGAAACATAATGCTTTTTTTTACTTTTTGTGACGGTAGGACATATTAAACCATTCGATATTTCACTAATGAGGGCATAATTATTTAATTATTTATTCATATTTCAGAAACATTCTAAATATAAATTACATTTAATGTAAACTTTTGAAAAATATCATTTTTATCTTACTTCTATATTGTTTATAATTTAATTTAGTTTTATTAGTTTAGAATCGTAATTTGATCAACATTGCCTGTGATTGTCATTTATGTTAGCATATCATTAAAAAACTTTTTTATAACACAAAAATTACTTTATTGGCAAAAAAAGAAAATAATAATAATTTTTTTAGCAGTTTTCTGCGCATTTCGAAAGATTTCCTTTTTTCCTATTTGCTGGCATTGCAAAACCTTAGACTTAACAAGACACTATAATGAATACCTTCCAAAAACAGTAAATTGCAAATTTTTTTCCATAAATCCTCGCATTCTCATTAAAGAAAATTTCCGATTCTTTTAAAAATATTTCCCATTTGTATGAAAAAATTATAGTATCATAAAATAAATTAATAAGATAATTTTAAAACTTTTAATTTAAAACCGACTTTGCGATAACAAATAATGTCGCTAAATTAGCTTTTAAATCAAACTTGTAATATCGTTATTTTTCTTTCTCATTTTCCCCTTTTTTCTAATAAAAGAATATTTGCAAATATCTATTTACTAATAAATATATTTTAAATGAATATTTTGTTTTCAATCATAAAGGTAATTTATATCCTTTAATTGGATCTGGTACAAAAATCGTCAAATTAAAAAAAAAAAAAAAAAAAAAAAACTTCTAAATAAAATATCGGCAAGATTTGCCAACGCTATGCTGCATGAATATATATATAAAGTAAATAGTTTATCACTCTTAAATTCCCTGTCAATTAGATAAAATCTATTGACAAAAGATGTTATCGATAAATGTTGATGATTTCTTTTTCCTAAATTGATTATAAAGAGGTAAGTAATTAAAATTCACCGGAACTGTTCAAATTTTGAATTCAAAAAGATATAATTTCTATTTAATCGCGTTGTCTATCAGAAAATATTTATTATTGCTTTTAAAAAAATTCTGGTTTGAATTCACAATTTCTAAATAAAATATCTTTAAGATTCGGCAAAACTAACATTAGGCATGAAAGTAAGTTTAAAAATTAAACTGTTTATCCACTTAAATTGTCTGGCGATTTTTAAATAAAATCTACCGATAAAGAAGGATTTTTATTAATTTTAATTATCTCTTTTTCTTAAACTGATAATAAAGCCCCAACTAATTAAAATTCACCAGAACTGATCAAATTTCGTATTAAAAGAAATATATAATTTCTATTTAATCATGTAATCTGCCAGGAAAGATTTATAAAAGAAATAAATTTTGATACAAGAAAAGCATGTAAAATGCAATATAATGCTCCTTATTTTAAGCGTTTTAATTAAAAATTTAATAGCATAAGGAAGTAAATAGTTCTTTTTTAAGCATAAAAAACTTTTAAACGTTTAATTAAAATTAAGAAGGTAACAGTTTATTTTAGAAAATATTTTCAATAATTAAGAGTTTTTAATAAAATACTAAATTATATTTGTCCTTTTATGTTATAGCGCCATATTTTAATGATGCTGTTTACATAAAAAATAATTAATTAAAATAAACAAAAATAAAATGTAATTAAGAAATAAAAAGAAAGTATTTTCCATTATTTTATTTATTTATTTTTAAGTATTAATAGATGATGCAGTTATAAATAAGTTAGTATTCAACTGTTATAGCGATTTTAAAAATTACTCTTTCTGTTATTTGAAGTTTAAAATGTTGCTGTATATATTTTAGGTATTAAATTTGATTGTATGCATAACTGAAGGGTGTTTCTAGCATTATAACAAGCTATTTCTAGAATATAGAGTGCATAGCAGTTATAGTTATTTTACAGGGATATGTTAAAAGCGAAGTTCTATGTATAAAATTGTAATCGCTAGGTGTACATTTTTAAAATTTGGTACATATTTATAAAGTTTCTAAATGCTTTTTTAATATTTAATGGGTAAAATTTGCAGTTATCGTATGTAGTGATTCTTATATAAAAAAAAACCCTAAGCATTACCGTGTATGGGCGTGAATTTTCTGCTTAATATTTTTAAAAAACAGCGGAGAACGACATATTATGCACTAAATCCCTTCCTGAAAATTTTTCAAACTGGGAGGGCAGGTCTCACGAAAATATTCTCAGAAGAATTCAAACTGTAAGCAGTTGAAAAGAATTTCCTACTTTCATTTTATTTTCTTACTTTCATAGAATTTCTTGTTGCATGTAGTAGATGATACTTTCGTATATCTGCCACATGACAAATTTTAATTGCCAAAGAAATAGCCTACTTTTGAGTTCTGATTATTTTAGTTTTTAATCCTACAATTTGGTGATATATTTGTTAAGTTTGTACTATATGTATTTTTTATTTATACTAGATCAAACCCGTCAAATTTTTAAGAAAGAAAATGTTTAAGAAGGAATCGTTTCATTGATTTATAATCAATCTAAAAAATTAGTTATAGTAAAAATGCACCTCATATTGGTAAGTCTAACTGAGAAACAAATCATATTTAACATAAAGATAACAAAATACTATTTCTATAAAACTCTGTTGTAGAAATTGCTAAAAATTAAACTTTATTCGTGCATGTAAGCAATAAGAAATATTAAAGATTTGTTCTTATGATAAAGTTATCAATTAAGGCTCTTCTTCCAAAATGCAAAAAAAAAAAAACATTCAACTTTGACTTCATTATAGATTTTTTCCCTGTGAAATCTAAACCCGACATTATTTTCCCTATCAAAAATTACAAATTCGTATTTTTATTCATCTTTTCAAAAAATTGGTATCTTAATTTGATCATTTTGATTCAAAACTCTGTCTCGATACTGTTTGCTAAAATATATAATAAACTATTGATATTCTTTTAAATATAAACCAAATTTTGTATATGACATCAAAATTCAACGGATTTTATAACAGGCGATATTCTTGAAATTCACAGCACGTATTTAAATTTCAATGTTTTCCGCTTTTAATAAGAAAATGGCAACGTAAAGATATAGTAATAATTTTTTTCCATTTTTTCCTTTGCTTTTTACTCTATAGGTTTTGATAGAAATTGTATATTCTTGTTGCCACAATTAGAAAAGCGGTATTAAAAACTACAAAAGAATTTATATTTAAAAAACAAATTATGATACAGTTTTCAAATAAATTGCAGTAAAAAAATGTACACATTTTCCTCTATACGGTGGTGTAAAAATTGAAAATGTGCGTTGTTTATAAGTGTAAAAATTTGCAGTAGATTAATTATAAAACCGAAATTTCATTTAAAATTTGAAAGTGTTGCCATTCGCAAATTGACACAGGAGCACAAAACTTCTTTCTTTTAAAACTAAATGATGGGAAAGAGAGATAATGAATGGGTAGAGATGATGAAACAGAATTTTCAAGGGGAAAAAAGTGTAGTAAGTAAGTATAACTTTAAAATGAGCATTGATGTGGCAATATTTAAGTTTTTTAAATGTTGGAAAATGATACAGTTTTCGAACAAATTTCAAAAGAGTTTTCAAACAATTGAACTTGAAAGTACATTTTTCTACTGTATTCAACAGTGTAAGCATTGGAAATGTGCGATGATAAGAAGCATAAAAAGTTGCAATAAAAGAGAAAGTTAACTCTGCTTTTGTGAATATCGAAATGACGTCAATGCTACTGAACAGCCACGCTTGTCCTTTATTATATAAATATTTATATTACGTAATCTTTATTCCAGTAAATTTAATAAAGCTCAGAAGATCATTGAATTGTACATGTACATCCATTAGCCATGCTATACATCTAATTTCAGATTGTTTTATTCAGATATAGGAATAACTTTCTTCTAGAATATCACGGAAAAAAAACAGTTAATAATAAATGGAAAACTTACTATTACAAGCTAACGAAAGTCACAGACGACTGACGTAGAACAAAGGGAATTATCTTTTAAAACTTTGACTCCTATGTCTTAAAACTAAAGAATATTCGAAAGATTTAAAAAATGACACTATAGAACGAATATAACATTTTTTAAATAGTATATATACACGTAATCTTTATTGTAATCAATTAAACAATGTTGAAAAAGTCATTGAATTGGGGTTTCATTAATTTGACTGCGGATACACTTTAAATATTATTTCATTTTAATGTGGGAAGAACTTTTTTCACGAAAGTCATAAAAAATGATAAAAAAAATCCATTTTTATAAAGAACAACTTATTATTACAAGCTTTTGGAAATTGCAGACGATTTTTTTTCAACAAAGAAAATCTATATATATATTGCGCTAACGTATGTGACACAAAAATCACGGGTATTTGTTAATTGTTTAATTGCAACGCCTTCTTTCGCGGCAGTTATGGAGCTTCAAAATATATTTTTTTTCGTTTCATTTTTTTTTTATTTTATTGTATTGGCTTAAAAAATAAATAAAAATCATGAATTTTAAACGTTTCAGTTTCAAATTGAAGTTACGTTATTATAAAGAAATGAGTGAAAGGATTATATTATTAAATATATTTAAAAAAAAGTCGCAGGTACAATATTTGGCGATGCGCCAAGTCAGCATAAAAATGCCGAGTGCCTTGATTTATCAGTACGAATGATATTGGTGCAATTTTTTATGCCAATTTGGCGAAAACTTCGTTTTTAATACCTGTTATATATATATATATATATATATATATATATATACTAGTTTAAACAAAAAATAAAAAAAGTTTTATGTTTTTAAAAAAAAATACATGGTTTTTTCAACCCTGTATACAAATAAGTATCGTAATTTGTAAAATTTGTTTTTACAGAGTTAATAATTTTTTGCATTATTTCATTGTGTTTAGAAACTAAAGATGGCGCCACTGACGCTCTGTTAGTTAATTTGTACTTATTTTACATGAAGTAATTCTATAATTATAAATTAAAACTTGTTATTAGTATTAAATAGTTTAACTATTTTTATTAAGTTCAAAAAAATTGTTTTGGTATACTTTTGTTGTGTAATTAATTATTTTTGAAAATAGTTATTTTAATTTTCTTTTATTAATTAAAACTATTTGGATTCTACGTTAACTTCGATGTTAAATGTATAATGTGACTGTATGCAAAGTGTGATTGTTATCACATGGTAGCAATTGATATTTTTGTTTATCTTTTTTTAGTTTATCTTTTTGATAATTCAATATAGTCTAATTATTTCTCTTTGACATTGTTTTTCCATTGAAATCAATTAATTCAATTTTTGTCTTATCTTGTTTTTCTAATATTTTTTCTTTGAAGCCTGTCATCAATGGAGATTATTCTATTTGCGATTGATACTTGTAAGTTTATCTTTATGATAATTCAATTAGAGTCTAATTATTTTTAAAATATTTTTCTTTGAAATAGTTTTTCCAGTGATATTAATAAAATGATAATTTATTAATGTCTAATTATTCATCTAATGTTTTTCTTTGAATTAAGTTCTCATTTGCGATTGATCGGGCAATATGGAAATCATTTTTAGGTCTATCCTGATTTCTATTCAGAAATTAATCACAATTAATGTGGCATTGCCCTTGATAACGAGCTAAATACCACATTTCAATATTATTCCAATTTTTGACAACTCTTCTGTTTGATATACTTTGTCATTAACGCGTTTTTCAACAAATTGATGTTGATTTGTAGTATTATCTAATGGTTATTTATATATATATATATATATATATATATAAACGTCTTCCAAAATAGATAGCCGCCATTAAAGTTTAGGGACCAAAATTTCAAATAAACATAAAAAACGAAAAAATCGGTCGATTGATTTGCGGTTTTCACTAAAATTATTCTTTATGTCGGCATTTTCTTGAAATTAAATTATAAAGATAAATTTCAAAAAATGCCGATAGAGGGCGCTATAGACTTTGGAGTAACAAATAACTATTTTTTGCCGGTATTTTTTGCATCTCATTAAATGTTTTCGTGAGCTTAGACTCAAACTTAAATTTTGAGCTCAAAATCTGAAAGTGGGAGTGGTTAAGTAGCACAAACTGAACTGTGTTCAGAGGGTTCAAGATTTCAAATGATTGCAAAAAACTGAAAAATTGGTTCATTGATTTGCGGTTTTCACTAAAACTATTCTTTATGTCGGTATTTTCTTTAAAAGAAATTATAAAGATAATTTTCAAAAAATGTCGATAGAGGGCGCTTTAGATTTTGGAGTAATGAACAACTCTTTTTTGGCGCTATTTTTTCATTTTATTAAATGCTTTCGTAAGCTTAGACTTAAACGTAAATTTCGAGCTCAAAATCTGAATAGTTGGGAAAGTAGACAAACTGAACTGTGTTCAGAGGGTTCAAATTTCAAATGATTTTAAAAAACGGAAAAATTGTTCGATTCGTTTGCGGTTTTTGCTAAAACTAATTTTTAAATGAGCATTTTCTTGAAAATAAATTTTAAAGATAAATTTCACAAAATGCCGATAGAGGGACTTTGGAGTAGCGTACAACTATTTTTAACTGTTATTTTTTTAATCTCATTAAATGCTTTCAAATGCATAAACTTAAATTTTAGGCTCAAATTCTGAATCGTTGAGAGTGTTTAAGTAGCGAAAAATTAAATTGTGTTCGAGGCGGGGGGAGTGTTCAATTTCAACTCCTAAAGACACTTCAATTTGCGCTACTTAACTACTCCTAATTATTGAGATTTTGAGCTCAAAATTTAAGTTTAAATCTAAGCTTCCGAAAACATTTAATAAGTATTTGTAAGCATTTAATTAGAACAAAAAAATAATGGTTAAAATTAATTGTTGGTTACTCTGAAGTTTATGGCACCCTCTAATGGATTTTTTTTAAATTTATTTTCAAGAAGATATCGACTTAAAGAATAGTTTTATTTTAAACCGCAAACGAATCGACAAATTTTTCAATTTTCTATAATTATTTTAAATTTGAACATCCCTCCCCTTAAACACAGTTCAGTTTGTGCTACTTAACTGCTCCCTACTATTCAGATTTTGGTCTCAAAACTTAAGTTTAAGTGTAAGCCTCCTAAAACATTTAATGAGATGCAAAAAATAGCTGTTCGTTACTCCAAAATCCAAAGTGCCCTTTATCGACATTTTTTGAAAATTATCTTTATTATTTATTTTTAAGAAAATGCCGACATAAAGAATAGTTTTAGTGAAAACCGCAAATCAATGAACCAATTTTTCCGTTTTTTATAATCATTTGAAATCTTGAACTCTCTGAACACAGTTCAGTTTGTGCTACTTAACCACTCCCACTTTCAGATTTTGAGCTCAAAATTTAAGTTTGAGTCTAAGCTTAAGAAAACATTTAATGAGATGCAAAAAATACCGGCAAAAAATAGTTGTTCGTTACTCCAAAGTCTAAAGCGCCCTCTATCGCCATTTTTTGAAATTTATCTTTATAATTTATTTTCACGAAAATACCGACACAAAGAATAATTTTAGTGATAACCGCAAATCAATCTACCGATTTTTTCGTTTTTTATATGTTTATTTGAAATTTTGGTCCCTAAACTTTAATGGCGGCTATCTTTTTTGAAAAACGTTTGGGATCCTTGGTCTCCTATTTAATATTGGTTGTCTTGATGTGTACTATCACCCCTCTTTTATTGTAAAAAAAAAAAAAATGGAAACACCCTGCTTGTATATATATAAATTTATATATATATATATATATTAACTCTTTTCTCTTATTTTCAAAAGGAAATAATAATGATTAAAAAAAATTAATTAATAATTATCGAACAAAACAATTTATATCGTTTTAAAAAAGAAAATAAAAATAAATAAACAATTTATTGAAGAATAAATAACAATTGCCTGGTTATTATGTAAGGCATATATTTGCCTTTTTGTTGTATTGCGCCAGTGTGGTGCCTATATGACATATGCGCCTAATTCTTTAGCAGAATCTTCTTATTTGGAAAAAAATGAGCAATAAAAGCAAAATTATGAATAAAAGCAATATGATTTAATGCTTAGTATAGATTAAAGAGAGACCACACTGGTCGCCAATGGCGACTGCTCTCTATATATATTATGCTAACGTATGTGGCACAAAAATTGCGATTATTTGTTAATTGCTTAATGGCAACGTCCAAATGCAATGCAACTTATGGGTTATAGTGCAAAGTCCTTTGGTAAGATTTAGGCTGTGGTAAATTGGAATTATTTATGTTTTGTATCTTCGCTTCAATTGTGAAGATTCAAAATATTATATTTTTTATTTTTTCAGTTCTTTTTACTTAAAAAAAGAAATAAAAGTCATGAATTTTAAACTTTTCAGTTTCAAATTAAAGTTATGTATTATAAATGAAATGAGTGAAAGGATTATATTATTATATTTTAAATAATTAATGGAATACGAAAAAATGCCACGGGTAGAATATTTGGCGATTTATTATTTCCGCCGGGGTAGCAAAAAAATACCGAGTTCTTGATTTCTCATCCCAGATATCATAATATGTGCCACATTGGCGTGGTTTTTTTTTTTTTACGCTAGTTTGGAGAAAACTTCGTTTTCAAATACCAGTTACATACATATTTTTTAACTAATTTCTATTATTTTAAAAAGGAAATAATAATAAAAAAAAGTTTAGTTAATAATTATAAAATAAAACAATTTATATCATTTAAAAAAATAAAATAAAAGTAAACAAACGGTTGATTAATAAGTAAATAATAGTAGCCGAGTTACCATCTGAGGCACATATGATTGCCATTTTGTTGCAATCGCGCCAATGTGGTGCGTATATGACACCTGTGTCTATTTCTCTAGCAGGAACTTCTAATTTGGCAAAAAAATGAGCAATTAAAATAAATTATGAATAAAAGCAATATGATTTAATGCTTAATATACATTCAAAAAGGGAGACAAAACTGGTTGCCAATGACGGCTAGTTATCTTTTAAAACTTTGTCCTCTGCATCTTACAATAAACGAAGGTTGGAAACGTAGAAGAAAATACCAATATAGAACGAATATAATAATTTTTTAATCATATATCTGCACATGATCTTTATACTAATAAAATTAATCATGTTCGATACATCTCTCAATTGGGAGTCTTTTAAACTATTTTAATATTATTTCATTTCAGTTTAGGAACAACTTATTTCGCGAATGTCATAGAATAAAATGAAAAACCCACTTTACAAGATGTTTATAGTCGCAGACGATTAAATTTCAAAAAAGGAAATTATCATTTCAAACTTCTATTTCTGTATCTTACGATAAAAGAGTGTTAAAAAAATAGAAAAAAAAATACCAACGAATATACTTTGTTCTAATAATATATAGACTTTCTTAAAATAATGACCTTTATTTTAACGAATTTGACAATGCTTGAAAGATAATATTATTTCCTTTCAGTTTAGAAAAAAAAAATGATAAAAAAACTTGGAAACACTTTTGAATGGGATATTTGAAAAAAAATCCCATTTTATCTTAAAAGATCGACTTATGAACTGTCGAATGTGGCAAACGATAGAATTTCACGAAAAAGAAATTGCTTTTAAAACTTTGACTTTTTTTTCAATAAAAGAATGCTGAAAAGAAAATATGAATATAGATTTCTTTTGGGGAAGGAGGGTAGGGGGGGGGGGTAAAATAATAGCGAAAACTGCTTGAATGCGTAAGTCTGGTTTATAAATTATATTTTCCAATTAATATAATCTTATTCAAAAGAGAAACGATCAAAGAAATAACCATTATTATCTTTATTTGAAACACACTACTTCTTTCTAGATAGAAAGCATAGACATTATACATTTAGAATAGGAGAAAAAAATAGTGTAAAATAACTTTTCTGTTTTTATTATTCGTTTGCAGTTTTGCTTTGTAGATCTTTTTTTTTTAATTTTATTATTTCATCCTTTTGAAAATTTTAATGCATTTGGTTAAGATTTCCTTTCAAATTTTCTGACTGCAAAACATTAAAAAAGAATCCGCATATATATGCATTCTTTATTTCAAACTTATCAAACAACATCTTTATTTGGTACCCCCTTCACCTTCTGTTCTGGTGGCGTCCGGGGCGCGTGCCCCTCTTCTGCGCCCGTAGTTTTGGCCCTGTGATGACTTATATCTACTTTAAAAGTTTATTTTATATTAATTTATTAACATCTTTTTTCTTGAATGCCGTGATAAAAAAATACATAAAAGGAGAAACCCATTTAATCTTAAAAGAACAACTCACTATTACAAGCTATCGTATGTTGAAGACGATTGAATTTCACAAAAAGAAGTTACATTTTAAAGCGTTGACTGTTATGTTCTTCAACAGAAGAATTCTGGAAAGGAAATACGAATATAGATTTCATAAAAGTTACTTTCTTGGTCAAAAATAAAAATTTGGAAATACTAGAGAAAAACGATTGAGTGGGTAAGTTTAGTTTTATAAAGTATATTTTCCTTCTTTTTTAAAGGGAAAACGACGAAAGAAAAAACGTTAATTGGCTTTATCTCAAGCATGCTATTTCTTTCTTTTACATTGAATGCTAGAAAAGAAATATAATAAGTTTTGAAAAGTACGAATACAGTTTTTGAAGTATGAATTATGCGGAATGAAGCAGCTATTTCTAAATTTTTGAAAATAAGTAACTTATAATTTGTTTTGATCTTTTTAGGTATACTTACCACGAGAGTTGTTCCAAAGAGAGCTATTTATTTAATAAAATATCTTTTTAGGTATACTTACCACGAGAGTTGTTCCAAAGAGAGCTATTTATTTAATAAAATATTTTTTTAATGGTGATATCGTCTTCGTTTCACTTTTCTTAAAATGATGTGTATTACCCTTTTTTAAAATTTATTTCAAAATAAGGATAATATGAAACTAGTCGTTGGAGGCCACCGTAATACTTACCCATCATGGATATGCATAGCATAATATATGAAAACATAACATATGTAAACAATTTATAAAATGCATTACAATTCCAAAACAAAATATAAACGTATATTTAAGTATTTTTAACACATCATCATGCTCTATTAATGAATTTCTGATGAACCAATTTCGATAAATTGCATGAAACGCCAAACTATTCAAATAGAACTGAATTGCGTAAAAGAAACATCCAAAAATAATAATCCTATTCACTAACGATTTCTTGTATCGAATTAAGTATCTCATTTCCAATTAAAAAATATCTTTGAATTGAAATTTGAATGAAATACAGGGTCATGAAAAATCAAAGAATGTGGAAAATAGGATTAGGAATATCTCAACAACTAATAATCCGATTGGCTTCGTTTTTTATGCAAAATTTGTGTTATTTTATTGCCTTTTACGTCCATTCGTTAAAATAAAAGAATTCGAAAATTTTTATATACCTTTCATCAGAATGAATTTTTCGAGAGTCCGAAAAAAATAGTTCCGGATAATCGAGGTTACTGATATTAAATAGGCTTCGTCCCATTCTTACATACTAAGCACATACAAAATTTCAAGTCTCTAACTCAATTTGTTCGGGAGATAGAGCGGTTACAGACAGACAGAGAGACCGAGAGACAGACAGACACACAGACACACAGACGGACGGACGGCAATTTTTTTTCTAAAAATATGTTTTTCGGAATCTCCAGTGTCCGAAACGTGTAAATCCGTCAAAAAAAAATTTTTCGATTTTCAAAACGATTGCAAGACTTACCCTATACTACAGGTGGGTAAGTAAAATGAATAAATGGTTTGTTTCAATTCGTTGTAAGTTACTAAAATTTTTTATGCACTGTAAAAGAAAATCTGTAAAATTACTAAAATTATTCAAGTAGTTTGTATTCCAAGAAATTTTTATGTTACGGTAACAGCAAAAAATCATGTAACCGAGGAAGGTTACATGAGTTCTTGCTGTCGCCGTTGAATAAAAAGTTCTTGGAATGCAAATCTACTAAAAAAATCTTAGTAATTTTACAGATTTTCTTTTATAGTGTAGGAAACTGGTATTCCTGAAAATTTTCATGTAACGGTCACAGCAAAAATTCAGTTAATAGAATCGACTGCATGATTTTTTTGCTGCGGCCATTATATAAAAAGTGCCAGGAACTTCAGTTTCCTAGAAAAGTTTAGTAATTTTACAGAATTTTTTACAGTATACTAGAAAAGAAATAAAATTTGGAAAGTTTAGAAATTTATAAATAAAGTTTTCAAGATGGGGTTATAAGCAGTGTGACGTGATTATAGAAAAAAAAATCCCACAGTCTGTTTTAATCTTTTTTGTAACTACTATTACAAAATCGCCCCCAAAAGAACTCGTTCTTAAACAAAACATTTTTTAAAGCTGATACTTTTTCGTTCCTTCTGTCTTTAAAAAAATATTTTTAAAAGATTGAAATATAATGTATTCTCTAAATGTTATTTCGCAATTTAAATGACCACAAGGAAAATGAACAGATTATTTATTTCGTTTTGGTGTTTACGTTCATTAGGCACAGATGTCACATACAAAACATACTTGTGCGTTTTTTTCTGACACCAATTTGGAGAAGACGTCGTTATCAAATGCCAATTAGAAATATATTTTTATAGTATTTAAAAAATGAAATAACGATAAATAAATAAAAGTTTGGTTAATAATTATAGAAAACAATTTATATCGTAACAAAAAATTGAAACCAATGTGGTGCGTGCAAGACATCTTTGCCGTTTATTAAAATATGTTAATATTTTAGATTTAGGGGACTCTTATAAAGCAGCATATTAGTTATTAAATAATATAATTTTTAGCATTGCAATAAGTCTGACCTTGTGTTTGAAAGCAAAACAGATAATTACGTACTTTTGCATTGCTGGCAACGATATAAAAAAATTTATATTTTTAAAGTTACATACAAAATTTGGACAATTAGAGAAAAATTATTTTTCTTGATTATTAATCGCAACACTGAATAAAGAACGACAAAACGATTTCTAATAATCTAAAAATACGTCTTCGCCTAAAATGTACCTTACTACACTGTAAAAAAAATTCTGTAAGGTTACTAAGAATTTTCTAGGAAACTGGGATGCCTAGTACTTTTTATGTAACCGCAACAAAAGAAAATCACATAAAATAACAAAAGTTTCTTTAGTAACTGTGACTAAATTTTGTTTAGTAAACGTACTAACGATTTCTTAGGGATGTTTCCAAAGGAACTTCTGTAAGTTTACTAAATATTTTTTTGTAACGTTACTAACGATCGTTTAGGGATTTTAGTGAAGAATATCGAGAAAATTTACTAATAATTACGTTGTGAACGTAGTAAAGACTTTGTAGGGAGTTTTCCAAAAAACTCTTTGTAAAATTACTACGGAATGTTTAGTAAATTTACTTATGATTTTTAAGGGAATTTCTCAAACTAGTTTTTGTAAATGAACTAAATATTGTTTAGTATACTTACTAGGGATTTCTTAGGGAGTTTTCTAAATACTTCTTGGTAAATTTGCTAAGGATTACGTAGTAAACGTGCAAACAAACTTTTAGGGTGTTTCCTAAAAAATATTCTGTAAATTTTCTTATGATTTTTAGTACACTTACAAGGAATTTTTTTGTACATTTGCTTAAGAATTTTTTGTACATTTGCTTAAGAATTTTTTGTAGATTTGTGAAGGACTTTAAGTATATTTACTAATTTTCATTTGTAATGCACACTAAGTATTTTATGTACTTTATCGAATACCCTTAAAAAAGTTAAATATTTTGATAAAGTAGATAAAACACTTAGTGCGCATTCCTAAAAATAAGAGTAAATGTATTATAAAGTCCTTCACAAATCCACAAAAATTTCTTAGCAAATATGCTAAAAAAAAACCTTGTAATTGTATAAAAATCATTAGAAATGTAACTTTATTAAGATATAGTGAGAAAAATTACAAATAATAATTTAATATTGTATTTAAAATAGTTTTTGCATTATCACCAGAAAATTTTTTCTAACAGTGCAAGAGCTATGATTTCTTAGTATTGTATCTAAAATATTTACACTTACCAAAAAATATTTCTAACTGTACAAAACTTTTGCAGTAGTATTACCAATGGTTTTTCAGCAGTATTCCAAAAAGATTTTATTAATTTTTTTTTTGTATAGTAATACTTATATTAATTGAAGTTGTTGTTATAGTATTCTTTCAATATGAATTTGAATTTTAACAATTTTAAATATCCACAGTGGAGTTTTCCTTATGTATCAATATATTTCTTTAAAAAATAAGTAATATTAGCTTGACATGTGTTTCAATATAATCACAGCAATTACCATAAATATTTGTATGTTACGCATGAAAATACTGACTGAAGCTTCACTATAGATAATTAAATAGGTACTAAACCATGCTTGATATTAAATGAGCATTGTAACAACAACAATAACTGAGCAGAGAAGCTGAAGGAGATCTTACGGTTTTCAGTTAAGCTAAAAAAGGGTCAATAAAAACAGTAATGTAAAAAAAATATAGCATTAGTAAATTTATAAAATATGCCTATGATAAAAATATATATATATATGGTTATTATTGAGACAAATTAAATTTACAATTTTTAAAGACAATTCTATTTGTATGAGTAAGCACAGTGCATCATCTAATCCAATATACGATTTGAAAACCTGCATATTATGAGAAATGAGAGTTTATCTTATGTAAATATGCATCTGAACTAGAAATGGAAAAAAGTAGTCTTGCGATTTTTTTTTAAAATTGAGTTTTGTACAATTCCAAGATTATCAGAATTTCAGTCATAAGTGTATTATGGTACATATATTTTAAAGACTATACAATACGCGGTTCAAAAAAATGCAAAAAAAAAAAAATGTGACATCTGTAATATATATAATAAAATTAACGTCTTTACATGAATGCCATATATAAGAAAATGTGTTTTTTAATATCTGTTATTCTTATTTCTGCTGAATATTCCGTATAGTTGTCACTGATCACTAGAAACTTTCTTCCTTTTATTTATTTTCTTGTCTCTTTCCTCGACTTTCTCTTCACAAATTTGTTGCACTGTCTACATTAAATACACCTGACATTTATATTTTATTTGCTTGAGAGTTATGTTTCAAATTGAAGTAGTTAAGAGGAAAATTTAATTAGTCATAGAACCACAATTTTCAAACTCTAAACTGGCTTAAAGTTCCAGAAGAATGGATCTAACATTCATGAATTTAGTAAGACTGAACTGTTGTTGAATCAGCTCTGGAATTAGAAATTCCAATTCAAAAAGTTGCATATAAGACAGATGATATACACACCTTAACATATGTACTCAAAAATGCATATTGGATATATCAACAGTCATTATTTCACACGTTTTAGTGCTTATCAGTATGTTATAATCACCAGACGTGACTAAGAAGAATTTCTAAAAACAGAAAATGTATGAAAACAAGAATTGAAACAAATAGAAAGGTATAATACTTTGAAAAATATTATGAGTAGTCATTTTTATTATAAATGCAATGTACATACCTGTACAACCAGTAAATGTAATGTGATTAAATGACAAAATACAATGAAAATATGAATGAAGTTTATTTCTAAATAATGATTTATTATATTCTATACAATAAAAATAATTTACATATATATTTTAATATGACTCGTATTTTACAAATATTACATAATTAGAGTTCACACAAATATCTATTAAATTCATGCTTCATCGATAGTATTTTTGGAAACATGTTTTCTCGAAATTTGAATAATCAAGCTTATATACCTATTAAGATACTATTGGAAAATGATTGATAAAATAATATTATGGTAAAATATTTGAAAACTTCAGTGCTGTAGAATATATTAGAAAGCCCGACTGAGGTATGGGGAGGGATTTGTCTTATAGATAATAGTTCTTTTTCCTCGTCTGACTTTATCAAACTTTCATCATCCGGGAAGCTCACACTGTTTTTAAATTGAACTTCAGTTTTCTTACGCATCTATAGAAGAAAGTTATATGTTAACATAAAAAGTAAAGAAACATTTTAAAAAAATATAATGAATATTATTTAATAAAAAAATCTATATTCATCTTTGTATTGAATAAATGAATTTTACAACTACTTCAAAATTATTTCTATTGAACCGTCAAAATTTGACGGTAAATATCTTAATGGTATCAAAGAAATAAAAATTTATTTAAATGAATAAATGTTGAAAAATAAAACAATAAGAATTATAAATAATTTGAAAAACCATGCAATTTAATTTTAAATCAATGATTGGTAATTGTCAGTGGTACATTCATTCATGTAGTCATAGGAGTTTTCATATCTGAGGTTTTTCATTTACTGACAGAACATCAATAAATCGTAAATTGCTGTCATTATTTATTAAAATGATGACAGTAAGTTATATACTATATGTAAGTTATATAATGTAAGTTTTCATGTAAAATACATTAGTAAAACCATATGAAACTGAAAAGTTCCCTTTTTTAAGGATTGACATGCTTTATGAAATAAAAATACAAATATCCGTCATAAGGTAGCACCAATAACACTAAAAACATTGAATATGCTTTATAAATGTTAAATATATAGCACTAAAACAGTTCAACTGGTGTAAAAATGATGTGCTGAAGGTATCTACAATGTTGAAGTTGTGGATTAAAAAAATCGTCAACGTTACATGGAGCAATTTTCCTGTTTCGGCATGTCTAGATAAATAACTAATACTCAGACACAATCCATCTTCATTTCCAATAAATAATGGTAGTAACTTTGCATTGTAATACAAATGCTTAAGCTTTCAATATGTATAAATAAATACCAATTGATATATCCATCTCTTTGTGAATTTGGTACTTAAAAGTTTTCATAATTGGCTAAGTGCTTCATTTGAATTGTGTGTAATTCAATTCTATCTTTAGGCACTAAAAAAAATACTAACAGTTTTTAAGTCAAAGTTATTTTTAAATTAAAAAAAATTATTAAAAACCTTTCAGATAGTATAAAATTAACTTTCCATCTTTTCTTGATGAAAACTATAGTTTTTAAAAAATCAAATTTTTATTATTTACCCCCCCCCCTCCCGCAGAGTTAAAATGCGGGATAACAACCAATAATTTAATTTTTCTAAAACATTAATTTGTAATATAATGAATGTTTTTAAACTTTTATTAATTAATATTAATTATAGGAATTACAAATATTGCGATCACTTTCTTTAGTTAGATGTATACAATGTTATATACATTAATATTTGACATAATTGTAAAATCATTAAATAACCCTGATATTTAGATGTATTACAATTAGGAATTTCTTTTATCGTTAAATTGTTTACCTCTGCTAAAAATTAATAATTATTGAAAATAATTACTAAATATCACTTTTTCACCCAGGATACGCAAACTTTATGTTTTAACGGCAAAAAAATTCAGAGTTTGAATGATGACATGTTTTTTTTGAGTACATGTTAAATACCGGAAGAGCTTTGTTCCCTCCCCCCTCCCCTTTTCGACAGCACTTAAAATTACCCTTTGAAATACTGTAAAACGTTTCAAACAAGTTGAATGTGGCAATACCGAAAACTTTCATCTATCTATATACATGTTAATACTTTAAAATTTGCCGTCCCAATATGAAAAATATATGCCCATCTTGGGATTTCTAAGGATACGAAATGTTATGCATTATTTTTTGAGGTATGAACATCGCTAAAATCACCTAAATTTTGCAAAATTCAAGAAAACAGCGCCTCTTGTTTGGTGAGTTGGGCCGGAACCGAATATGTAACAGGACAGTATCTAACAGAATCTCAAGTTTGATGAAAATCCGATTAATAAGTATTAAGGTAGAGTTATTGCAGAAATCTGAGAAAATAGCGAAGGAACACCGCATGTTGAGCAATTTAAACAAAAAGTTAATCGGCACAAATTTACATTACGAATTAACTGAATATGAACTTTTATTATATGGAGTGCATTAGTTCTCGAGATAGAGTGCAACTTAAAATTTGTGTCACATAACATACAAACACACAGACAAAGTTACAGACAGACATTTTGTAAAAATATGGTTTTAGTATATCTGACTCCAAACTTAACTCCATCGAGAACTGGAATTTACATCGAAAACTACCCATCACTAATTTACATCAGTGACTGATTGAACATAATTTCTGTATTAAACGTATATATTTAAAATATTAAACTCTGTGCATTGGTTCTTGAGATAGAGTATCTAGAAAATGCGTGTTATATACAAATAAAATCACAGATTCACATTTTGAAAAAGCGGGGTCTCTGCCCCCTAAAGCGTGTAAATCTGTCTAAACGTTTTACGAATCTAATACTTTCTTCTTATAAAGATTGATAAAGTAAAAATACAAAAAATATCGTTTAAAAAATTCATTGTCCAAAGTCACTTTTTCTTTTTTATCTGTGTATTTTATTGAGGTTTCACATTACATACATATGGATTAAAAATGATGGGGTGATGAAGGACGAGTGGAACACTGGGAAGGATGGGACATTTGCAATAATTCTTAAAATATGCTTTATTTTTAATTTATGAAATTTCCATCAGATGAAATAATCAATGTATTATACTTATTGTTATAAATATTTGGAGTTGCAAGCAATTATGAGTTTGTCACTTAAAAAGTCCATTTCACAATAGAAAAAGTAACTAACTATTCAGATTTTTAATTTAAATTTTCCATCTCATTTTTTGTTGCTAATTTAATTGATTTTAACACTTTATAAACTCAAAAATATGTTTTTTATAAATGAACAGTTAAGTAAAATCTAAAAGGCAATGTTTCTTTTGGAAACATATTTCTTTTAGTGCTACTTCAAGGGAGGAATGGGACACAATGATTCAAAAAAGATTGGGACCTGTTCTATCGTTCCCAAATTGTATCTACTCAAATAATTATATTTAATTACATACATCACCAAAAATTTGGCCAGTATGGCACATTATAAATAAATGAAAATGCCAATTGCACACAATTGACAGCAAAAATTAATATAAAAACGAGTCAGAAAATAAGGAGTTTGTTATTTGAATACACCTTCAATTTTTCAATCATGAGAAATGCAGTTATAAATGCCCAATTTGACAGCATTTAAAATATATATGTATATTCTATCTTTATCAAAAAATTGACCAACGTGGCACATTATGCAGTTCTTATATCAGAGAGCTTATCATTTGGATGCGTTTAAAAGCAAAAATGAATTTAAAACGAGTCAGAATATAAGCAGTTTGGATTTGGGATTCTTTTCTTCAACTCATATTTTTGTTATTTTTTTACTATAAGAATTGGTCCTAAAACTTGTCAGTATAAAAAATATAGATATTACTGAGAATATGTAAAATAAATTTAATTGGATTTGATATATTAAGAATTGACGAAGTATGGATATTTCCCCCCCCCCTTCAGTATTCGTTTTATTTATTTTATTTGTTTCAGTATAAGTTGATTCTATTAAAACTTGTAAATATAAAAGTTTTAGATAATAAACTTCTATCCAATAAATAAATAAATAAATAATTGCATGCGATATCTTGAGAATTGACGAAGCTGTGATTTTTCTCTTCTACAACCCCCCCCCCCCCCTTTTAAATCCTTAATGGAATTTATTTGCAAAGTACATTTGAGTTCACTGATTGTGCATGATTTGAAGAAAAACTTGAAGAAATGAATAAAAAAATATTTCATGTTATATCTTGCTCTTAAAACAAAGGTTTCATCATCATTTTCTTACAGTTAATATTCTATAAAAAGAGATAAAACGTACTCTAAAGATAATTAAATTATATATCTAAAACACAAATTTAACAGATATTTAATTGAGCTACGCGCTTGAATCTTTCAAATTATCAAAATATAAAAGATGTACTAAGTATAAAAATCTTGGGTTGAGGGAAGTTTTCAGGAAGTTAACTGCTGTTATAATAAAGTAATAAATACAGGTGAAAAAAATATGAAGGCATTTTAAAAATTTAAATTTTATGAGTAGAAATAGGAGACAAAATAATCATATTTTAGTAATTATTGAAGGGAGGGGGGCTTATGAAACAATTTATAATCTACCTTATTAAAGTTTTACAAATACGCAAAAAATGAAAAGTAAACAAGTTAAGACTTTTTTTATTGTTTATTTTTTGTTATAATAAAGTCACAAATAGATCAGGAAAAGGTTTTTAAAAAGCAAAGGATTTTTAAAGTTTTAAACATTATATATAAAAGGGCCAAAAATATAAGCAATTTTTTTAGAAGAAGGGAGATTTATTAGATGACTGACTTACATTACTAAAAATTTACAAATAAGTAAAATATTAATAGGCCGGTGGTCAGCTGTTAGAATTCATTATTAGAGGGAAACAGGAAATTAGTTTAATCCCATGAGTTTATGTCTACAATGAATATATTAAGTTTTCTTTCTCGTACAAGACGAGCATTAGAAAATATATATAGATTTACAATAAAAATAAATAAAATAAAACCCACCTTTTTAATGACATAATAATATCTCAAAACAATTGTCAAAAACATTGTTAAAACAAATGATGTATTGGCTTAAAATTCTGAGTAAAATGAGCATCTACACTTAAATTTTTTGTTGAACATTAATGTCTAAATAAATAAGAGGTATAACTCAAAATTAATTAGGAGAAAACTAAATTGTTTTAAACCCTTCAGTTTAGATCTAGAAGGAAAGTACTGAGTCCCTTCCCCCCCTCGTTTGTGGTCAACGTTATAAAAAATAAGTACACATTTATAGTCGAATAACCGCTTTTTTTATTTATCTGAGCAATATCTCAAAAGAACTGATTCTATCGAAAACATTGTCAAGACAAATGTTTTATAATTTGAAATTAAAAATAAAACGAGTATATTTTTGTCGTATTCCATTTCAAAATTTTTCCTTAATCTCTAACAGAATATTGATGCAAGGAGAGACCAAGTTATCAATCTTCCCAGCCTCCATTTGTTTTACACGTTTTAAGTTGTTGAAGCCTTTACGATGTTTATGTAACTATGCTAGGGATTTATTTTATGAATTTTGAGAATTATAATTTTGTAGTTATCGTTAAAAGAGGTGCATGGATGTTAGCTGTTTTACATGTCGCAACTGATACCGCTAATCTTAAACCATAGTTTAAAGATAATTTTTTTTTTTTTATGTTAAGACTACATTTTTTATTATTCGGAAGATTTTACACTTTCTAACCTGATTTAAACTGACAGAAATTATCATATAACTACTGTGAAGCAGTTTCTGCAGAAAGATGAATAAGAGGCCCGATTAACTCATAGGAAAGATTTTTTGTACTAAACGTTTTGTTTAAATCTCTTATAATTAAAATTCACCTATTCAAAAGTCTCTGATGATAGTACAAAAGTTTCAAATGAATGAAAACTTCGATAGTGTGTGTAGCTAAAGTGTAAAAATGGAGGGGGGGGAGCAGCGGTCTGTGAGATCAGTAACATTAGTTAAAGGTTAATTTAAGATGTTCGTACTAATCGACAATCCTTTTTTTAAAAACCATTTTTGTCCTTTATGTAAAATATCGAAGTTTAGAACCATGCTACTTGTTGACTTTAAATTTCCTCTAGCGAAAAGGTTTCTGCACACTCATTTGTCCCCCCCCCCCAAATTCTCGCACTTTTTTTTCAATTTCCTTAATTCTAATAGATATCCACTTAATATATACACAATAGATAACTATGTACACATATTTCAAATATCAAAAATAATGAATTGACAATGATTTTGATAAAAATAGTTTTTATAGGTATTTTTATGGTAATTAATAAAAGTTTTCTTTTCGATTATAAATCAATACACATTTTTAACGCTAACCTAGTAAGAAATGGGAAAACTTAGTATATTCATTCTAGACCTACAAGGATTTAAACAATTTTCAACTTTCCTCTAATTAATTCAGATTTCGCCTCCCCCCACCACCGGGCTCTAAAGAATTTTAAATAGTTTAAAATTCTATGCTTTTTTATGAGGAGCGCATAGAATATATAGCATAGAGCGCAAAATGAAGGGATGAGGGAGCAAAAGGAAAAAGAAAATTTCGAGCGGTAAGAAAAATCTTATTTGGCAATTGATTGTGAAAATAAAGTAACACATAGAGCAGATTTTATTTATTTTAAATTAAAAAGTTTTAGAGATTTTTTTAAACTTTAAATGCTGTTAAAGTGTGGGATTGACAAAATTCGGAAACGAATATTTTGAGGGTGAAATTTAGATGAAATTTTTAATGAAATGAAAGTGATGTTATCAATTGCTAATGAAATTTAGGATTGATTATTCACTATAAAGTAACAAAAAGTGTAGAAATGAGTTTTAAACACTTTAATCTTTTGTACTTTGGAGAAGGAGGCAAAAAAGCAGAAGGGAAATTTGAGAAAAATAGAAGGGAAGTTTTATTTGTTACATTAAACATTAGAAATTTCGCATTTGTAATAAATACCTACGTAAAGAATAGTTATCTGACAATAATATATGTAATTAACAGGAAATAACAGAAAGATTTACTTGCTAGATCATGCTGCATTATAACAAAAAATCAAATACCCTTATCTGAGTTATCGATGCTTATAATATGCACGCATTCATTAAAAGAGGTCTAAAAGTAATCTTAACAATTCTAGAAGCATTTTAAAAAAATTAAAGAGTGTTCATAAGTGTCTCCTGGGGGCGAAGTCAGGACTGAAGGGGTTAAAACAAACTTTAACACATTAAGAATAAATATTTACTTACTTTTTAACCAGAAATCCTTCTCAATAACGGATTCAAGATGGAAGACTTTTACGCTCTTGTGGCCGCGTAAACAATGATCACGTCACTACTGAAGCCCTTTCTGATTGGCTGACAGGTGAAACTAAGATATTTCATGTATTTGTGCTATGCGCTGGTAAATATAATACCCTGGTTACAGATGCAATTTTAGTAAACTTGCAGATTTCTGTGGCTTTACATAAAATAATTTTGTATGTTTGCAGATTTTTTTTTACAGTGTAATAATGCAGGTCTTGTCAAAATCTGTCCGATTTTTTCTTTTTTTTTAATCTTCCGTAATCAAATTCAACTGATTATACACTAAAAAAAATCCGTAAAGTTACTAAACTTTTCTTTGAAAATGGGATTCCTTGAACTTTTTATGTAACAGTAAAAGTAAAAATTCACGTAACAGAATCGATTACATGAATGTTTGCTGTTACCATTACATAAAATGTTCCGGAAATCCCAGTTTCCTAAAAAAAAAAAAAAAAAAAAAAAAAAAAAAAAGAAAAAGAAAAAAAAACTTTAGTAAATTTACGCATATATTTTTTACAGTGCAGAAATCTAACACCAAGTATAGTAATCGTAAAAAATTCAGAAGGTATACGCTCTAAGCAGCGGGTATACGCTAGTATCATGAACATTACGTTAAAGTTTTATTTGAAGAACAGAGGATATACGAAGCATCTCAAAAATATAAAGTGAGTATATGGCGTATACCTCCATATACCCTCCACTACTCTCCTGCCTAACGCATCATACCAAATTCATTGATAAAACATAATCCAAAGCATCTCTTGAAGGAGGTGAGTTCTAATTCAAAGTTAAAATAATTGTTCAATAAATATATATAAACTGAGCCTACCTAGCGTAGCATCTTCTTTGAAGGATATTATTTTTCTTCTTTACTAAGACCACCTTGAATATTGATGCAATAATAATAGATTATTATTTCATTAGTATGTTCTGTAGAACAAATAATATGCGCACTTCCGTTTTGGAAAGATAGCTTCTTTAATTACATAAATTTATGTTAACACAGCACATCATACGTTGATACAAAAACAAGAAGAAGAGTTTTAAATCTTATAGTTTAAAGTTTTTTAAACAGAAATATTGTCGGAGTTCACAATTTTTGCTTCCGAAATAACAGTTTGAGAAAATGTCAAGAGAAACCGCGAAGCAAAAGTTCTGAAGATAATAAAAAACAAGTTCGCAGTAAATGTGACGTCATATGGAATGTTTTTTAGGGAAATCATTTCCTTTACTGGAGAACACTTTTGTAGGGCTGCCATCTCGTGTCACTTTGGAATCAAATTCTTATGAAGAAAGACCTTTTCCAATATCTCTTTCCGACAGCATTTAATGATATATCTCTATGTGAACTGTATTGCAATAAATTAAAAAATTACCGAAAAAGCGTTGATTTTAACTTCCATTATCCCGGTAACTTGTCTCCATATTAAAAAAAGCTTATTTTGTTTCAGTTTAAGAAAAACTTTTTTTTTAATGTCTCAAGCAGAAATAAATAAGTAAAAAGAGGAAACCGCTTTATATTAAAAGAACAACTCACTATTACAAACTATTAAGTTGGAGGAGATTGAATTTTACAAAAGGAAATTTTACCTTTTAAAATTTTGACTTTTTATCTTTTTCAACAGAAGAATGCTGGAAAGAAAACGCGAATATAAATCTCAGAAAAATTCTTCTGACGAAAAATGAAAATCCAAAAAATACTAGTGAAAGGTGATTGAGTGAGTAAGTCTGGTTTTATAAAGTATATCTTCCTTAAAATATGTTCTTATGCAAAGGTAAAACGATAAAAGTTATAACATTTATTGGTTTTCTTTCAAACATATTGTATTGCTTTCTTTAAAGATTTATTGGTACAAAAGCGATAGAATACTATAAGTTTAGAAAAGTACGAATAAAAACTTTTCAGCTAGGGGAATTATATGCAATGTTGCAGTTATTTCTGATTTTTAGAAAAATTAAAGAAGGAACGGTTTACTTTGAACTTTTTTATCTTTTTGGGGGAAATACACAGTAAAATCGTTTCAGCAGAATTATTTCTTTAAGAAAACAATTTTTAACAATGATATCATTTTCTTTAATTCTTCCTTTTAAACAAGCTTTTTCAAAGACGTGTGTTCCCTTTTCTAAAATTTGTTGCTAAATGTAAAGGGTGACAGGAAAATTGAATAGATGATTAATTCCGTTTTGTCATTTCTGTTTAGAAAATCTTTAATATTTTGAAATTCGTTGAAACTTATAAAGCTGTATATTAGATATTAAATAAAGAATTTAAACATTTCGGTAAATTAAACATTCTGTTTGAAAGTACACTGCTCAAAACAATTAAAGGATATTTGAAGTTTTATATAAAATAAAGATATAAACAATTTTTTTTTGCCGAAAATAGAAGAAGAGAATCACAAATGCAATTTTTTCTGGTTTTCAAACTGTGGAGTATGCAAATTTTGAGTTCGACGTCAAAAACGTCGCTTCAGCGGCAGCGAATGAGATTTGACTTTCAACTGGATAAAAGAGAATAAAGACATGGATGATCGGCATTCAGTGATTGCTTTGTTTCGATGAGTACGATGTCTCAGTGAAGTCATTTGACAGATTCAGAAGCTTGGAGAATTGTTGGTAGGTTAGAAGGGGGCCAAACTTAAGCCGAAGCAGCGCAAGCCATTGGAGTGTCACAAAGTGTCATTTCCAGGATCTGGAACCGTTTTTTGAAGAGTGGATGTGCAAGCCGAAGACCAGGGCAAGGTCGTAGATGGGCAACAACGCCCAATGAAGATCGGTATTTAGCGTTAACAGCTAGGAGACACCGAAACATGAACGCTACTCTTTTCCAAGAACGCCTTCGCTCGGCTACAGCCACAACGATTTCAACTCAGACTGTCTGAAACCGGCTCCATGCTGTAGGTCTGTATGCTCACCGACCAATGGTATGTGTTAGATTAACATCAAGGCATCGCCGCGACCGCAGGGAATGGGCAACCGAGCATGTCAACTGGAGGAGAAATGAATGGAGCAATATTCTGTTTTCTGACGAGTCCCGTTTTTCTGTGCATCCGGATAATAGGCGTATTTTCATCTGGAGGGACCGTGGCAGTAGGAATAATCCTGTGTTCGTGCACGAAAGTGTCAGATTTGGCGGTGGAGGAGTGTTGGTGTATGGTGGCATCTCCATTGACGGGCACACTGACCTCTATATCATTCGAGATGGAGCTCTGACTGGTTGCCGATATAGGGATGAGATCTTCAGACGTATTGTAGTCCCTTACGCTGCAGCAATCGGAGATAACTTCATTTTATTGGACGATAACTGCAGGCCATATCGTGCAAACCTGGTGGAGGATTTCCTTTTCGAGGAAGGAATCGCTCGAATGGAATGGCCAGCGTGTTTTCCAGACATGAATCCAATCGAGCACGTTTGGGACGCTCTAGGAAGACGAGTTTCTGGATGCCAACAACCCCCACAAACTCTCCAAGAACTGGAAAGAGCTCTTCTGGAAGAGTGGGGCAGAATACCCCAACTCGTCATTAATAGCCTCATTGAGTCCATGCCTCAAAGGTGTTCAACGTTGCTGGCCGCCTGTGGAAACCATACCCCGTACTGAAAATGATTTTCTTTGAAGAAAACACCTTTTCTTATTCTTTTTTTTCTCATATGCACAAATTGTGTTTTTTTCCTTTTGTACACAAATGCGCAATAAAATGCATTTTTTTTATGCCAAACATGTGTAATTTATTCTCATATAACCTACTATGTCTGTCGACCATGTATCAATCAGCTAAAAAGTTTCCCAGATACAAAATCCACCTAAAACTGCAATATCCTTTAATTGTTTTGAGCAGTGTAATATGAATTTTTTACTCCTTCTGCATTGCTGTCAATCAAGCAACAATAATTTTTAAGGAGACATAAAATTTGGTGTGTTAACACCAAATTATTTACAGTAGGACTTGATGAAGAACGACATAGCGAAGGTACTGAAATCACCTTCCCACTCAATAAATTTGTCTAATCCCTGTGTAAGTCTAATCAAAATCAATTGACTAAAATTTTCAAAAAAAAAAAAAAAAATCTATATTTTGTAATCGGGTTTAACTGATTATAACATTCAAAGAAATCAATTTAAATTCATTGATGAAACACTATCCGGAGTACCCGTTTGCGACTGCATTTAATAACATATCTCCGAGTGACTTTTATTGTAATGGATTAAGCAATTTACAAAAGATCATTGAATTGTGCTTACGTTAACTTGGTAACTTATATATTTTTAAAAAGTTTATTTTATTTCAATTTAGAAACAACTTTCTCCTTGAATGTCATAAAAAAATAAATTAAAAAAATTTTATCGTAAAAATTCTATCGGAATGAACACAGAAAATAACAAAATTTAATAAATTAGAGCGACTATTTGGAAAATGATACTTTCAAAGACAATTTTAAAGACTTATAAATAAATTCTGCATTTAAATGAAGAATAATAACAAACAACATTTTTATGAGGATCATAACGAGTCATATATTACGTACGCCATGCATTAAATGTTGGTATTCCTAGACCAATGATAAGGCAACAGTAATTTACAGATACACAACTTTAATTGTTTAAAATGTGCATTTTTATCTGATGGAATTAAGCAGACTAACTTCTAAACACCTCATATTATGTACGATATGGATTAAATATTAATATTCTTGGACCCATCATGAACAAATTTTAGATGAAATTTCAGTTTTGCAATTTTCGGAACTGATAATTTTTAAATTTCTAAACATCGCACATTTTAAAATTTTACATCGTTGCGTAGAGAAAAAAATGCACTTTTCGATGAAATTTGTTTGATAACTTTATCCGAATTTTTTTTTTCAAATTATTATTATTATTTTTAAGTTTTTATTACTTTTTTGTCATTATGGCAACAGGAGTATTCCAATTTTGGACATTAAACATGGACCAATCAGAGAACAAGTAAAATAAAAAGTAGAAGTATTCTATTTTTGGACATTAAGCATGGTCCAATCAGAAAACGAATAAAATAAAATAACTAGCGGAATTCAACCAATGAAAAGATTCATTTATACTTTAGATTTCCCAGTTTCCTACCGAGGACAACAAATATTTGTTTTTAAAAAAGAGAGACCCAATTTATTTTAAAAGAACAACTCACTACTACTAACTATCGGAAGTTGAAGACGATTGAATTTCACAAAAGGAAGTTATCTTTTAAAACTTTGACTTTTATATTTTTCAACAGAAAAATAATTGAAAAAAATACGTATATAGATTTTATAAAAATTCTTTTTTAATGAAAAATGAAAATTCAAAAATACTAGAGAAAAAGCATCGAGTACGTAAGTATGGTTTATAAAGTATATTTTCCTGTTAATATGTTCTTATTGCAAAGGGAAAAATTTCTGTCGGCTTGGACGAGAGGCGGAGGTAGATTTCGAAGAGCGCTCATTTCAAAACAAAAAATAAAATATGATTAGAGATAAACCCAGTTTAACAATTTCATTTGGCCGCTTTTGAAAAAATCTAATTTCATTTTTCTATAAGAACTGGTTTTATCAGAATCATCTTGCGCAAAATTCAGCTCCATTATGACTACATATTTTGAAATATATTCTGACTTTATTAAAAAATCGATCGATATGGCACATTATATAGTTCCTAAATGAGACAAACTGTGGATTAAATGCGTTTGAGAGTAAAATTGACTTTAAAAATGAGTCATAAAATAAGCAATTTTCTGTTTGAATACATCCTCAATTCTTCAATTACGATCGTTTCGGGAGATGTTGCACGAAATAACAACTTTTACAGCTTTTTTTAAAAATATATTCAGCTTTTATCAAAAATCTGACCAATACGCCACATTATTCAGTTCCTTTATAAAAGAACCTGTCATTTAGATGCGTTTGAGAGCAAAAATGGATTTAAAAATAAAACTCAAAATAACATTAAAGAAATTGTAACACCATCTCAAATTATGTTGTACTACATCCTTCTCCAAACTTTCTTCAAAAACTCTTCCTTAGCCTATTATTAAATAAATATGAATTGAATTGTACAGAGAATAAGTGCATTTATTAGATCCTAGACAGTGAGATAATCTTTAAACTTCAGTAAGTCTATTCTAATAGTTACGATTAATGTTATTAAAATAAAATTAATTGTGTTCTCAAAACTAAAAGAAATTCACACTCGAAAGGGATAATTTGTCAAATTGAATTTTTATTTTACTTTTTGGCGTTACTATATTACCAATTTCATTTAAAAATAGCACTATATTTCTAGTCTGTAGCTATAGCAACTTCAAAAAAAGTGAGCAGACGATCACGGTTTGTTTTTTTGCCATTGTTTGAATATTATGCCATCCAGGCTGCACATTCCAAGCAGAAAAAGAACAAAACTTTCTTTTTTAAACAAGTCAATGAATTCTTATATAAAACTATCATTCATTCTCTATTTTTGTAATCCTAATTATACAGAGAACACCATTATTAATATTATTATTATTTAATTACAGTTTTGAAAAAAAAAAAACAGTTATGTTCCATGTTTTCATATTTGCGTGATTTATTTAAATGTTTTGCTGCAATGGTAAATGAAAAAGAAGCAGACGATATTTTAAAACAATATTTAGAACATTTCTGTCAGTTATTATTTGTTCAAGATGGACGAGCGAAATATAGACGAATTTGTTGAAAGTGATTTCGAGCCTTTAAAAATATATTTCGACCAAAGAGAGTGGAACGAATTAAGTGTTTATGAAAAGAAACGGTTCGCCAAGATTAAAAGGAATTATGAAGATCTCGTGGAAATGGGTAAGATAAGGAAAATTATTAACATTTTACATTCGTTTAAAATTGTTTGAATTGAAACCATCAACAAATAGCTTTTTTGCTTTATAAATTATGTTAAGTAATTAAACTAAATTTTGTTAGGCGAAAATAATTACAGTTAATTATTAAGGAACCTATTTAATTTATTTCATTTAATTAGATTAATTAGATAAATCATTTTTTATGTTAATATTTTATGTATGAATGCTATGAGACTTAAAAATATTTTTCCAAAATTGATAATAGGAAGTTTTGGAATAACTATCATTTCAGACTAAACTAATATTTGATAATCGCTGGCATCTGCTTTATGTGCCTTTAAAATATGCCATATATGAGATGATTCTTTTATGATTTATGAATTAAGTTTTTAAGTTTGTTAGATGAATGCTTCCTTATTATGTTTTAATGCGCTATAAGAAATAGTTAAATTTCTATGATCTAAGCTATATTTTAGTAGGAAATATCTGTTGTTTATTTAATTCAAATGCTATCCCTGTACAAACCTAATAAGCTGGAAAGTTAAAAAAGTATAAAAATATTTGTTTGCTTAAATTAAGAATCAAAATAAATATCCAGAAAGCGCGATGATAAATAATCCAATTATTTATTGGATTGTCGTACAAAATAAATAAATAGATAAATAAATAATTAAATTAAAATAAATTAAAAATTAAAAAAATATAATATAAATTTTCGTGTGATTGCAAATCAATATATTAACCATAATATAAATACTTTAGTTGTATTGTTGCTGTCTTACTTACGGAGGTAAAAAATAATGCTGTGCCTATCATCTGAAAATATGTTTTTCTGATATTCTGAAATATTGGTGATCTTCATGATCTATTTAATTTTTTTAAATGTTTCCATAACTTTTGTTTGCACATGCACACGTGTGTCTTAATGTAATTTTAATGGTTCTTCCAATATAAAGTAAATATGTCAGTATCAGCAAATGGACACAAATTTTTTTGTTTACAAAAAAATAAACAATAAAAAATTAGTTTTCAGTATTTATTGTCACAAGTCTCTCTTGCATGTTTTATAATCTAGATTTTTGTTTATAACTTTAACATGTTAATTATCACGTCAGTCACCGGTGACTGACACTGAGCTTTCCGTTTTGGCCGCATCAGTCGCCGGTGACTGACAATCTAAAATATGATATAAAACCAAAAACGAATATTTTGTTTTAGGTAATTACTGAAAAGTTACTTAAATTTTATTTATATCATTCAGTAAATGGAAAGTTGAATGTCAGTCACCCATGACTGACGTGACACTCAGTGTGTTAATAAAACCTGCCAGGCATCCGAAAATAACGTTTTACAGTTCCACTGTGTTTCCTTGGAAATTTTACTGGGCAAGTTAAATGATGGTTTTCCTTAACAACTTTTCATGTTTTTTTCAGTTTGCAAAAAAATTATATTAATTATATTTAAAGTACTAAAAAATATATGACTATACATGCAAAATTTCATTTATTTTTAAGATTTTGGGACCAGTGTTGATTACTGGGATGCTTATATGTCAAATTCTGGAAATTTCTGGATTTGTCACCTCATGTGTTTATTACTAAAACTGACTTTACAGTGTAGCGATTAGAATGCATACATTTATTATTAATATTAACTGAAAAGCAACGTAATGAAGTTTAATTTTTTAGATACAATTTCCATGTAATGAAAATTGTTATTATTTTTTTAATTGCTGCTTTTGGTTCTTTTTACGTGATTAGTAGTACTTTGTCTAAACAAGTTATTAAAATCACTCTGATTTGTACATTTTATAATCCGTTAATCAATTAATACAAATGGAAAGCAGAAACTAATACTCAAGCGCATAGGGAGATGAGGGACTCACGGGACTCCAAGTCACATCGTTCAAATAAAAACAGTTTTTTAAGTGACGTAAATTGTTAAAAATCTACTATTTTCTGTCTTCAGTCTTCCACCATTCTTCACCGAACCCCCCTCCCCCTCCCTTCCATCATAAATATTAATATTTTTTCGTGTGGTAATGAAAGAAGTAAATCTTCATATCTGTAATCTGAATTGTCAGTTCTGTAATTTTAATTTCAAATTGGAGAAGTTAAAAAGTCAATACACTATTTAAGTTCTTTCAGATTTAATTGCTAATTTGTGCATGTGACTTATCAATACGTTTCATAAAATTAAACTCATAATAATTGTAAACGGAAATACTGCTCCATTGCACGAATACTCCAAACACGTTGTTCCTCAATTTTCAGTGTGTTTGTAATACCATAGCACCTATTGTTATCGTTCGTTCAGTCGGTCAGTCAGTCCGTTTGTCAGTCTACTGTCGATCCGTCTCTTCGCATATAACAACGCAAAAACTACCCAACCAAATCGTTTGAAATTTAAAATATATAATTATAACATCCTTTTGTCGAGTCATTTCAAATTTTATGAAAATCGGATGCATAGTTCAATTACAAGGAGAATCAAATATCTTTCGCTACCTGCCGGTCAATGGGAAAAAAGTTTCAAGAGCATTTTAATGGTGTTGTGCTCTTTCTAACAAATTAATATTGATATGCATCTGAAGTATATCTATAATACACATTCTGTACAATCTGTACTGCAAAGGATATTTGTTATTTATTTACACGGCCGCACAAAAATATTTTATTACATAATGGTATAGGGGGGACATTGCTTTGGGCGCATTTAAATTGTATTAAGATATTTAACCTTTTATGAAATTGATATACGATACTGGGGTTTACTAGAAGTTATTTCCTGTATAATAGAAATCAGAGAGCATTTACAGAGACACACAAAAGATTTCGGCTCGTATACTGCATCCGAAGTACTGCATACTATTACACCAACATTTGAATATTTTTTAATCTTCCTTGAAGTACGAGTGCGCCTTATTGGCTATGTTTGACGTGCAATTTCCGACTTCCTTATCTTCAACTCACTCTTTAAATTGCTCATTGTCACAGTAATTCGGTAACTAAGATTCTTTAAATTTCAGTATTTTAAATGTTTTATCAAAAAATAATTGAAATAATGATCCTATGGTATCAAGGATAAATAATTCGAGGATTTTTACTAGCTAATCTCTGAAATATTTTATTAATTATTTATATTGCCAAATTTGCTTGAAAACGTTTTTTTAAGAGATATTAACCAAGATAGAATTTCAAAAAATTGTAATTTTTATAAAATATAAGAGGTACAAAAATGATTAGATATAGTTGTTGAATTAATTTTATCCTAAATACTTATAATAAACTAGTCGTTGGAGGCCACCGTAATACTTACCCATCATGGATATGCATAAAATAATATATGAAAACATAACATATGTAAACAATTTATAAAATGCATTAAAATTCCAAATTAAATATAAACGTATTTTTAAGTATTTTTAACACATCATCATGCTCTATTAATGAATTTCTGATGAACCAATTTCGATAAATTGTATGAAACGCCAAACTATTCAAGTAGCACTGAATTGCATAAAAGAAACATACTTATAACTCTAAAAATATTTATCATATTCACTAACGATTTCTTGCATCGAATTAAGTATCTCATTTGCAATTAAAATATATCTTTGAATTGAAATTTGAATGAAATACAGGGTCATGAAAAATCAAAGAATGTGAAAAACAGGATTAGAAATATCTCGACAACTAATAATCTGATCGACTTCATTTTTTATGCAACATTTGTGTTAATTTATTGCCTTTTACGTCCACTCCTTAAAATAAAAAAATTCGAAAATTTTTATTACCTTTCATCAGAACGAATTTTTCGAGAGTCCAAAAAAAATTGTTCCGGATAATCGAGGTTTATGATATTAAATAGGCTTCGTCCCATTCTTACATACTAAGCACACACAAAATTTCAAGTCTCTATCTCAATTTGTTCGAGAGATTTCGCGGTTACAGACAGACAGACACACAGACACACATACGGACGGACGGCAAATTTTTTTTTCTAAAAATATATTTTTCGGAATCTCCAGTGTCCGAAACGTGTAAATCCGTCAAAAATTTTTTTTTCGATTTTCCGTCAAAAAGTTTTTTTTCGATTTGCAAGACTTACCCTATACTACGTATGATGGGGTAAGTAATAAATGACTAGCTGCACCCATCGAAACTCGACGGAAAAGAATATATATTAGGTATGATATGTATCAATCTTATATAGACAGTAAAATACTGAGCGAAATAAACAATTGCCACCTCTTAAAATAGGGATAACAGCTTTTCATGATGAAAATACACAAACTTCAGAAAAAAAAAAAAAAAAAAAAAAAAAAGGAAAACAACTCATAAATTATTATGTTGGACTTAACTTCAGCTACAAATCTTTTTAATGCGGTTTCTAATCCTTAAATATTATTTAAATGCCAAATTATTTAGGAAGTTAATATTATACCCCGGAAGACAAATTCAAAAATATCTGCATAGTTTATTTTTTCTCTGTTTAAATATCGCTTGATAACTGTACAATAATTATAATATCAATGAAACATTTTAATTATAATGGAAACAGGGACTTACTAAACTGCCTAACCAACCCACTACATATTTACAGCACTTGCAATAAATTTAATTTATTTATTGGTTTGTATCCTCCATGAACTTGTAAAAATTAATTTTATTGTTATGGCAACGAAAAAAAAACGATATCTCTGTTATTAAAAAGAATAAAATTTTTGTATTTGTTGCTGAAATGCAGATTTTTTTTTAATAATAACTTAATACAATGAAATGATTTTAATTTTTTTTATATTATGTAAGATAGAGATACAGTAATACCTGCATATCACAGGTTTTATTCTTTTTTTTCTAAAATGACATCATTTACACCTTCAGAAATACTCATCTTTTCTTAAATAAAAGCGTGATTTATGCAGTTATTTAAGAATTCTTTAGTTTCATAAAATATTCATTATAATTAAATAGAAATGGCGCAGTTTATAGAAATATTTTCATTTGTGCACACCACGGACCTTTAAATAAATAGAAGTTCACTTTATTTAGATGCAGGAATTAAAGTCAGTGAATATGACATCATCATTGACACAGCTATAACAATGTATATTAAATTCGTGGAATAAATTTATCTGGTTTCTGTATGACGACATTTTCTCCATCGACAAAATTTCACTTTAGATATTATATTTAAAGTTTATTTTCTGTTATTTTACTTACATAATACTTAATAATATTACACAAATACTTAATAATATTACTCAGTAAATAATCTGTGTATTGCAGGGAATAACTATGTGCAAACATTTTATTATGAAAACCTTTTACGAACACCTTTATTTTATTTTATTTTATTTTTTATTTTTTTGAAATGCGATTATACATACACCGATGAGATCAGGCTCCTGATTGGTGGAAAATAATGAAACAAAATAAATTTTGAGAAATTTTGAGTTTAACCTGTTGCCACTGTTTTGAAGAAATGTCATGAAAAAGCTTTTAAAATTAAAAATAAAATGTAAAAATTAAAATAAATTAAAAATTAGCCAGAATGGGCACATCTGCACATAAACAGCTTTCATTTAAAAAAATAATTATCAAAATCGAGCAAGTAGAAAGCTCAGGGCTGACGACTAAAAAAACAGCCAGGTATTTTAAATATATAGATATTTTCTTTTAATTAGCTAGTTGTAAATTAAGAGACAAAACATTCCTAATTTCCATTTTTACTTACCCATCATACGTAGTATAGGGTAAGTCTTGCAATCGTTTTGAAATCTAAAAATTTTTTTTGAAGGATTTACACGTTTCGGACACTGGAGATTCCGAAAAACATATTTTTAGAGTCCGTCCGTCTGTGTGCCTATCTGTCTGTCTGTAACCGCTCTATCTCCCAAACAAATTGAGATAGAGACTTGATATTGTGTATGTGCTTAGTATGTAAGAATGGGACGAAGCCTATTGAATATTAGTAACCTCGTTTATCCGGAACTATTTTTTTCGGACTCTCGAAAATTCGTTCTGATGAAAGGTACATAAAAATTTTCGATATTTTTTTATTTTAATGAGTAGACGTAAAAAGCAATAAAATAGCACTAATTTTGCATATAAAACGAAGTCGATCGGATTATTAGTTGTTGAGATATTTCTAATCCTGTTTCCCACATTTTTTGATTTTTCATGACCCTGTATTTCAATCAAATTTCAATTCAAAGATATATTTTAATTGGAAATGAGACGCTTCATCCGACGCAGTAAATTGTTAGTTAATATGATTATTATTTTTAGAGTTATAAGGATGTTTCTTTTACGCAATCCGGTATTACTTGAGTATTTTGGCGTTTTATATAATTTGTCGAATTTGGCTCATCAGCAATTCATTAATAAAGCATGACTATGTATATTAAAACTATTTAAATTTGCGTTTAAATTTTATTTTGGAATTGCATTGCATTTTATAAATATTTTACACATGATTTATTTTCATATTTTATATTGTACATATCCATGATGAGTAAGTATTAGGGTGGCCCCCAACGACTAGTTTATATATATATTTAATAAATAATGGGTTTGAAGAAGCACTAAACATCAGACAGTCCAACACTCTGTAACAACAGAATATAAAGAAGAATGATTTTAAATGAAAATCTATATTTATTTTTAATATATTTATGATACATGTGCATATTTTTGTGTATTATAGTATAAATTTGTATATTTTTGTATATACAAATGCACATTTGTACATTTGCATATTTTTGTGTATATTTTATATATTTGCCCGGGTTCGAAATAATAATATTAAACAAACTTCAAATTTGTATAATTTTATATTTAACTCAAAATATGTGTAAATATATTATTTGAAATACATGGCCGCTGACTGTATGAAAAATCGGTTTAAAAAAAAAGAAACAACTAATATTTAGCTGTAAAATTACTCAAAATGACTACAATGAGAAACGCTGAGGGAATATGTGTCCAACGGTTGCATGATTTTCGTGTTAAAAGTGTGTATATTTATAAGTAAAAATCACGGTTAAGTCACATAACTAACTGCTTTTTTCCCATCGAAATCCCAAGCCAAATATTGTGAATTTCAAACTAATTATATCATTCTTAAATCAGACAATACCGTGAATGATATCGATGTTCGGTGATTAGCTAAAACGTTAGCATACAGTATTATAATTTCAGAGCGATTGAGCAAAAATAAGTGTATTTTTTTAATCAAAGCATGCGTAATGCTCATTCTGTTGACAAAACCCCAACCGTAAGCTAATTGTACCATAACCGTAACATGCATGTAACCTAACAGCTATATAATCGTTACCTAACCGTAAATTAAATATAATACAAATCTAACCTAACCATCATCTTATTGTATAACCTATCTGTAATATAACCCTAACCTTACTGCAACTTAACCTTAACTTACTGTAATTTAACTGTGACCTAATTGTAACCTAACCGGAAATTAAATATAATCTAAGTCTAACCGTAACGTAATTGCAACCTTATCGCAACCTAACTTTTACCTAACCGTAACCACATTCTAACTTAACACTAACTATAACCTAAATATTCGAATCATCACATGCTACAAAGTTGTTTAGTTTCACTTTCCACCGCCATGGGGCGCATTATGTTTCGTGGAACTTCCGACACGGATCTCGGCCACCCGCGGCGGGGTATAGAAGGCGTGCTGTGCAGTCTTTGCTGAATGTTTCAGTTCCACTTTTCATTACCATAATGAGCACACTTTCGTAAACAAACCTACATCTGAACGATACTCCGATTTTCAATCTATCCGTAGATAAATTGTCCGAGGTCCGACGGGGAGGAAATACAAATAGAAATTTAAGAAATTTTTTGAAATTTGTACTCGGAAATAATGGTAACCACTACTCAATTAAAAGCCAAATATCAACCTACAAGAGCCTTCTATTCGGCTCGCTGCAGTTTGCTTCAACAAATAGAAGGCAGGTTGCACATACTCTTTAAAATATATTAGTTTCACTTTTCACCTCTAGCAGCGCACTCATTCCTTAACATACCTATTTCCGAACAAAAATCCTTTATTAATCCTATTCGTAGATATAATAATCGAAAAAGTGGGAAATTGGAATAAAAATTTAAGAAATTTTGTGATATATATATATATATATATATTTTTTTTTTTTTTTTTTTTTTTTTTTTTACCTGAAACAAATTTGAACTCGGCAAAATCATTCCAATGAAACATAAACCAAACGGAGCAAGACAAAATTGTAATCCGACAGAACCTAAAAATTCAATATGAAAAGAACTGAAATCTGACCCGCAACAAATGTAAACCGAACAAAAATATTCCAGTGAACCGTAATCCAATCCGTTTACGACAAAATAATTCCTGTATGCATGTAATTTGAACCGAACATAAAAATCAAATTTGAAAATTTCCGAAATCTCTCCCGAGCCGTAAGAAATGCATTAAAATTAGATGTAATAAAAATTATTACATGTAATTTTACTGCAACTTTTACGACAAAAATTGCTGGCAACATTGCTGCCAAGAAAATTATTTTGCTTTGTTCGAATCAGGTTATGTTTCACAGGAATCTTTTTGTTAGGTTCGGATTCGGTTTGGTTCAAATTTCGAGATTTTATAACAAACTTTTTAGGTTCGGATTGGGATCATGTCCGTGGAAATTATTTTGTCTTGTTCAGTTCTGGTTATGACTCTTTGGAATATTTTCATCGTGTTCAGATTTAGTTCTATTCAGATTTCAGGTATTTTTTCAAATTGAATTTTAAGTTTCCGGTTCACGCTCACGGATTTTTTTTTATTGCCTTGATCGGATTTGGTTATGGTTTTTTAATATGCTCTTGTCGGAATCTGATTTGTTTCAATTCATATTTCAGGTATTTTTAAATGAATTTTTTAGGTTCGAAACGGGTTGCGTTTCCGCGGAAACTATTCTGTCTTGTTCGAAGAAGGATATGTTTCACTGGAATATTTTTCTCAGAATCAGATTTGGTTCAATTCAAATTTCGAGTTTTTTCAATGAATTTTTTTAGGTTTGGATCGGATTCATATCCAAGAATTTTTTTTGTCTTGTTCGTATCCGGGTATGGTTCTTTGGAATATTTTTGTCAATTGGTTCGATTCAAATTTTAGGTATTTCTTCAAATTTAATTTTTTTGGTTCGGATCGAATTCATGTCTAAAGAAATTATTTTGTTTTAAACGAATTTGGTTATGGTTCTTTCGAATATTTTGTCGGATTCAGATGTGGTTTTGATCAAATTTCAACTTTTTTCAAATGGAGTTTTTTATGTTCGAGTCGGGTTTACGTACGGGGAAATTATTTTGACTTGTTCGGATCGGATTATTGTTTTTTTGGAATATTTTTATCGGTTTCAGATATCGTTCGGATAATATTTCGGGAAAAAAATTACAGAATGATCTTCCCATGAGGATATATACGTTTATTTAAAAAATCGGCGGAACCTCTGTACGCTGTCGGTAAAAAATAATGAAATTTTCGTTATTTGGCGATTTATCATAGGTTGTCGATGTAAAGCAATTTTAAAAAATGTTTTTTTTTTAATGTCAAATGCATTTTAAAGGAAAAAAGTTTCATGTTCAACTTGTTTAGATAAATTAAATAATTTTGGCTTTGTAAGCTTTAGTTTGTTTTAAGAATACTTTCGTTATATTGATATTTATATGCATTCACATTCAAATTTAACCATCAAAATTTGAGATTTAAAACTAAATACAAATTTGAATTAATTAAAATTCTTTCAAGTTTAAAGTCCAGTTGTTCATTGTCAATTCGATTTTGTTGCTATGGAAACATTTGGATTTTATTTTTGAATATGCTTAAATGTATGAAAATAATTTTACTGAATAAGAATTTTTTATGCATGAAAATATTTTCCAGAGGTAAATTAAATAACTACAGCGACAAATATTATATATATATGTGCAGTTTAATATATATATATGTAAATAACATATTAAACTCTCTCATTGTTTTTGTTTAAATTCATAAAATACCATTAACACGGGTTCTAAAAGTCCAAAAGTTTTCAGTTGCATTAAAATAGCTTGCTTTTGGCGGAAAAAAGTGCTGCTCGTCAACTCGTGAGACACTTTCGTCTTTTCACGCCAAATATTTGAAAGTATTTTATTTTTTTACACAGTTTCTACTGTAATTCCGCCGCTAATTTTTAATGATCTTTTATTACATACATGAGTGGCTTAATTAGTATTTTTTTCAAAAAAATCTGAGTATGCCCAGTATGGAGACCTTCCTTATAAGTTAATAATTAGAATTTTGAAATTTTGAATATCAGGTACATCAGGACAAACTTTGGACAAACCCTCAAAAAAAAAAAAAAAAAAAAAAAAAAAAAAAAACTTGTACTTGCCGCAAATTTTGCTAGCCATCGCAGAAACACAAATGGACACACAGACAGAGCGTTTTGTTCTTTAATTAGTATAGATACAAAACTTTCAATAGTTACCAATATTGTATAAAGGCAAATGAAATAAATAGGTTTGAGGGAATCGTTCCAGTAGATGCTATTATTCTACGCTTTTTACGATTTATGTGATTGTTTTTTTTAACTATTGCACGCAATTTTTATCAAATTGCATTTTCTCATAGACCGTCATATACTTAAATGCTCGTTACATTTGGATATATAGCACCCAACACTTAGCTATTACACCAACACTGTACGTTTTACGATCTCCGTAAAAAAAATAAGGGTGAAGAAGAAATATACGGTAATTTAATAAAACTGCATATTGTGTTTGACCTTCAGATAAGTCGATGCTGCATGCACTTTTGACTTTGTTCTCTTAAGAATCAGTGCTAATGTCATGCTTGGATTACTGTCTGGAAATAACTAGACTACGGCTATACACAACTCATCCGGAAAAGTGTACTTTTGAGAATCCTATTTATCATTTACTTGAAAAAGGACATTTATTCTATTATTTTAACACAATTAAACTGATTGGTAAATTTGAATATTTTTCCAATTGGGCAAAAAATTGCCCAGGCCGAAAATCGAACCCACGTTGGCTTACAAGGTCAATGCTTTACCGTTTAAACAAAAAAGGCGGCAACCGGCGGGCACTTCTCACCCAAATAATCTTATTGGTCATGATTACAGACCAAATATTATAACTAATAAGAATATCTGAGTGAGAAGTGTCCGCCGGTTGCCGCCTGGTTAGTTTAAACGATAAAACATTGGCCATGCAAACCAAGAATCTGGTTTCCATTCTCGGCCAGGGAAATTTTTAGCTTAGTTGGAATTTTTTTCATTTTGTACAAGAAAGCTTAGCTTTCAAAATTTACACTGGATTTCTATATTGAAGTAAACGGTGAATACGAGATACGTAAGTAGGTTAGTTCGGCACACCATCGCATTTTTGAGATTTTGTCACTGCGCTTTATTTTTTATGGATGGTATTTTACTAACCATTTGGAAAATTTGTTGTCGTTTTTGGTCGAGAATAGATCGATTGATGTCCATATTTTATTTATTTATTTTGTAATTCCTTTCTTCAAAAATATGTACTTCACGCCGTAAACTTCCGAGCGCGATCGCAAGGCGTGAGCTGGTCTTCTAAACAGACCCATACCATAGCCGATTATATACTACCGGCCGAGCCATTTCGCGAAAAACCGCCGAAAAAAGGAAGCTGGATCCAGCTTCAAATCCTGAACCATTTCATTGGACCACGTGTGAGCCCACGTGACGCAAACACTGCCCAAATTAGCATTGAGTAAGCTGCTTTCTGTTCGGTGCACGAGCTTGGAAAGTGGTCATTGTTTTGGTCCAGGGTTTGCACGATTAGAATAACTTGATTAGAATAACTTGGGCAACGTCTTCTTGCGGGAGACTTCATACATTAATCTCAAATAGACGGGCCTATAGATCTGGTGGGTCATGCCCATACTTGCTTTCAGTCGTGAACCCAGTCATGGCGTTTTGGTTGGAAACTGACTCCAAACAAATGTTTGCTATACTACATTTCCCATTAAATACAAATCGTAAAAAATGTTAAAGCTGATCATAAAGTATTAGAACAAATAGGTGTTATAGATAACTATAAATTTTAACTGCAACATACAAAAACAAATAAAGAAATAAAAATAAAAAAGAGAGTGAGAGAGAAAATAAAACGTAGCAACCATTTGTTTGGAGTCAGGTTCCAAGGAATCTGTAATGACTGACGTCACACTAAAAATGCATGATAAGATAATAAAATAATTGTACAGAATTTTTATTTGAACAGGAAATCGGAAAGTCGTTGTTAACAAATAAGAAGATAAAAAAGTTTTAAAAAATGGGTAAACGCAAATTATCAGATATGGACTTGTAGGAAAGGAATCGTATCAATGATCGTCTTTTAAAGGAAAAAATATTGAGGTCTGATTATCGAATCCGTCGTTTACATGTGTGGCGATCATAAAAAAGAAACAAGCTAATGTTAAACCGATTAATTGTAAAAAACTTTTTTTTTAAATACAGAGTTTATTTCAAGTAGTAAATTTTAGTCTTTGAAAAAAGTCATTTTCCAAATCGTTGTTGTATGTCGTTAAATTACATTTTTTCTGTAAATATTTTCTAATACAATTATTTCCCGTAACATCACTTATGTAGGGTTTGAACGAGAATCCCTTAATAAATAATGCCGAATTTTCAACTTTCATAATTCAAAATAAATGTAGCCAATCATAAACTGAGAAAAAATTCTAGTAAATAATCCGTCTGTTTTTCCTATCTGACATATCCTAAGTTTTTCAATATCACATCTGTTCATGAGTTTAAAATATCATGCTCTGTTACGATACTTAAAATCTCGAGAAAATTTATGTTCTTCTTCAGTTTTTTTAATTTTTTAACTATATATTTAGAGACAGATTAGAATTTATTTTTCTGTTAAATTTGCAGATTTACACTGGAATAGTTAAACCTTCAGAAAAAGAATGGTGTTTAAAATAGAATTGTTTGTTTGGGCTATTTACTTGTCAAACTAGAATTTTTATTTTTATATTCTTATGCCCTTATAAGAACAAGTTTCATTTTCAAATATCATTATCTTTTAGTTATTCCTAATTTACTCGCTATGACAACGAAAAAAAGAGAGAGCAGACGATCGCCATAATATTATTTCATGGATATTTAATGCATGCTACGTATTTTAATCAGAAGGGGAAGATGTTATTTAAAAACCAATGAATTCTTATGTAAAAAAATAAAAATTATCATTTAATTTCTAAACCAAAATTACATATTTATTACGTTTTTGTTATTATTTTTTAAATGTATATTTTAAAATAAATTTATAAAGAACGTCAATCACATTGCACGTTTTCATTTCCGTAATGTTATTTAAAAGTTTTATGGCAATGGTAAATAGAAGAAGGAGATAATTAAAATAATATTTAGAACGCTTCTGTCAGTTATTTTTTGTTCAAGATGGACGAGCAAAACAGAGATGAAGTTATTGAAAATGATTTCGAGCATTTAAAAATATATTTCGACCAAAGGGACTGGAATGAATTAAGTGTTTATGAAAAGAAAAGATTCGTCAAGATTAAAAGGAATTATGAAGATCTCGTGAAAATGGGTAAAATTTTATATTTGTTTAGAACAATTTGGGTTGAAATTTTCATCAACGAGTTTTTTAAGTAATAAAACTGATAAAATAAATTAATTTATGTGTTTTTTTCTGTTAATAATTTATATATGTTTGTCATGAAAACTGAAAATTGAAAATATTCTTTACAAATTGACATCAGAAAGTTCTAAGATAACAAACCTTTCAGTGGAAGTAATATTTAGTTAATCGCTGCCATCTGCCTTATGTATATTATTAAATGATGTCATATATGAAATAATAATTTCGTGATTTTTGAATAGTGAATACTCTTGATCTAGTTTTTAGTTCGTATGATTAAAATGAGATATGATTTTTTAGTGTGATATATAATAGATATGTTTTCACAATTTAAGCTGTCTTTTCGCTGGAAAATATTTTCTTTTCAATTAATTTACTAAATGTACCAGAGCGAACCTAACAAATTGGAAAGATTAAAAATCATAAAATGTTTTTGCTTAAATAAAAAATAATAAATGTCCAGAAAACGCATTGATGGATATTCCAGTTATCTCTTGCATTATTATCATAAACAATTATGATTGAATAAAAAGATTCTGTGCAATCAAAAATGAATGTAAGAATCGTAGTGTCATTGCTGTTGTAATACTACTCTTGCCTTAATTACGAAGGGAAAAAAACGATTTACCTATCCACTTGAAAATCTGTTTATTTGTTGTTATAAAATATTGGTGATCTTTATAACGTATTGTTTTATTTTTTTAAATTGCTTTCATACCATCTAAATTCACATGCACTGTTATGCATAAATGTAGTATTCATGACACTTTCTAATACAAAGTAAATGTATCAGTACTGGAAAGTTTTTGGTTTATAAAAATAAAAATAATAAGATATTAGTTTTTAATATTTTTTTCGCAAATCTTCGTTGTATATTTTTTAAGCTAGATTATTGTTCACAACCTTAATAAAATCTGCCAGGCAGCAGAAAATTATTTTTTACAGTTCCTCAGTGTTTCAGTGAAGTTTACTGAGCATGTTAAGGCCCCACACTAATGTTAAGGTCACTGAAAAAGACCCAGATGATAATACTAAGTCTATGGGGGGCAGGGGGCATTATTTTTCAATATCTCGCTGAAATTTAAATATTTTTACATGTTTTTCTGTTGCATAGGATAACTGAGGACAATATACAACCGGGCTAGATTTTTTTTATTTATTTTGCTTATATATATATTAGGATAGTTTCAATTTTAGAACCAGTTTGAACCGGTTGTGAAACTGAAACTATCGTAATATTTAAAAAATATGTAACCAAAATTGAAAAAGTAAGAGCGTGAGAATCGCTAGTGAGAAAAGTGAGAAGCGCTAAGAAGATATACTCGCGAGATAGTGAGTGATAATTGTTATTTGCATTTGTTTAAAAAAGATTTTTTTTAAATTTATAATATGAAGAATAATCTTGTAAGTGAAGCAAGTTGCAAGCTATGTGAATGTCTTATGTGAATATCTTGCTATTTTCATGTTAATTATATGTATATGAGTAAGACGATGGTAAATTGAAAATTCATCTTTTCTAAAAAAGTAAAGAATTCTGCTGCATTACTGAATATCAAGCTATTGTGACATTTTCCTTTTGGTTACTTCTACTGTTAAAAATACTACTTTTGTTGTACGGCTTATGCTGATAAATCTATCTCACAAAATAATGAACAAGGTAGCATAATGGAATAATATAAGAAAAGCATTCTCATTATTTCAGTTTATAAATCAAAGAATTATTTTAAAAGTTATTAATTGTTGAAACCGGTCAAGGTAGTTTATTTAAGAAATGTTTATAGCAACGTATGTTATATGCCTAACAATAGAACCATATTTTCAATCACTTACTTATTGCATGTTCAATCTATTTTAAATTTCGTATGCCTTTTTGGTTTGTTTTTGTTTTATTATTAAACAGTTAATAGGGTCTTAATAAATAATTTCAAAAATAGTTTTTCACAAACTATTTGCAGATTTGAAAAAGACCTGATAGTAGTACATGCAAATATTTTCCATTTGATTTTATTTTTCCTATGCGAATATTAAAAAATAAATATAGCATTGAAATTTTTAAATTACTATTTTCAAAAAATATTTACTGATTAAATTTACCATTGTAATATGATTTGAAATTTTTTTTTCAAAGTACCTTTATTGAATTCCGTGATGCAGCGATTTTTTTTAAACCCATTTCAAAAAAGGTGACTTTCACATGTATTATTAATGTGGTTTGATATATCGTAGAAAGAAAAAGCTGTCAGCTATCGTTGCAGCAGTGGATGCGGCCATGGAAACCGAAAAATCACTCAATCAAATAAAAAATTTTATGTTTTAAGCATGTAGTTTTTTACATTTAGATCTGTAATGCCTATGTTTATAAATTTCTGTGTTTTTATATCAATTCAAGACATTAATTCCTACTTTTAAAAGGAATTTTAATCACTGTGTTACATGCAGGTTTATTTCTATAAAATGTGGAGACGTAACATTTTAAAATACTACCTCTGACAATAAAGTTCGGTGAATAGTTCTGTAACATTAATGTAGATGAAATATTAATGAAAGTCACCGTACCATCCTTTAAAATAGTCATTTACCATTAATATGCACCGCTGAGATCGGCTATGAACATGTCCTGGGAAATTCGCAAGAAGTCTTCTTTTAGGATAGACTTCAAAAGCTTCGTCACGTTTCGTTGGATGTCAGCAATATGGTCAAATCTCTTTCAAAGAGAGCTCGAGTCGTGAAAATAAGAAGTAGTCTGGAGGATTGTGATCTGGAGAGTATGGTGGATGTTCAATTTGCACCATTCCTCATGAATTTCTTTCGTTGTCTTGCAAAACTTAAAACCAAACTTTAAACTGATCTTTTGTTTGTTCATTTTCCTGTTCTCAGTTAAGAACCAACACACTGAACATGCACTTACTAAAGCACGTCTTACACAGAACATAAACGACGCTCAACTGAACAACGGTGGGGGAAGATGGTCAACACTTGCCTCTATGCAGGTGCAGCGTTCTTTTTCTCAGGTATTGCCAGATCGGTCGTTCTGAATTCATTCACCGAACTTTATTGTCAGAGGTAGTATATATAGTAGACGTTGCATATAAAAACGTGTTTCAATGTTCATTATAATAAGAAGGTTCCTTCGTTCCGTCTGCAATACCTTCAGTTAGTTGACTGAAAATCTTTCCGTTTTTCTAATTATTTTACTTCAGGATCAGGTGATTATCTCTTTTTTCCCCCTTTCTCTTTTCCTTTTTTCTCCTTAAGCATTTTCAGAGCAGAAAATTATAAATTTCCCTTTCACAAAAAATTACAGAAATAATTACAGGAAATTGCCACTGTTCTTGATAGTATAGATTAATATTCTATAATCCGGAAATGTTTTTAAGACATCTTAGATTTGCCGGTTTATAAAGCCTGCTTACGGAAAAGTGTAGAAGGCAGAGCTCCGTAGAAAAAATTAAAAATAAATTTCATAATAAATTATATATTTTATAGAAATAATTGAAAAAATAAAAAAGTAAATATTAAACTTAGAAACCTCTATTTGATCTAGATCAAACGTAGATTTCAACAATATTTGCAATTAATGATTTTTTGTTTCGAAAATTCCTTAAATTAAATATCATAAAAAGGCTGAAAAAATTAAAATTTTTAAAAGCACATTAAGCACGGTAATATATGATATTTAATTAAACATCGCTTAAAGATTTTTTCGTAATTGGATTTTTTCATAATTTGTTATTCCATTCTTTTAAATTAAAGAAAGGAGCTGTTATATGTTAGATTATTTGATTTCGTTTGCCTATAATGTTTGTTCAAGATTTTAAATTAGAACAACATTCAATTGTTTACTTAACAGGTGTCAACCCTGCCATACCTCCATTTATGGCTAAAAAGAAGAAGGCAGAAATTGCGGCTTCTTGCGAAACTGGGCCTAGAAAGAGTTTGTATTCTTTAATGAATTTTATGATGTATTATTTTATTTTTTACTCGCATAATAGATTTATTTATACAAGGTGGTAAAAAAATAACAGATGTATCAATTCCCTGTATTTTATTATTCGATAAAATGGAATGTTATTTGCGAAGTGAGAATTTTAATGAGTTCCACAGAATGTTGTAAACAATAACATAGTTAAGACATTTACTGTTACATCAATATATTTAAAATTTTTAAAGAACATAGCCGCTATTTTTTTTTTTTTTTTCAAAATGTTTTTTACTGTAAAGTGAATAAATATTAGTGGTATTGTATCAAAAAAACTTGTATCAAATAACATTAAATTCAATAGCTCATAGAAATTCCAGTAATTAATTACCACAGCTAAACTTAATCAGATTTTTTTTCCTCTTAATTGGTGCAGATTCTCAAAACAATGCAAAATTTGGTACTATTTGGTTAGATAGGCACCAATGTTATACATATATATATCAATACACTTTATAGATACATACATATGTACATGTATAATACATCTGTATTTAGAGTGTGTCCATCAAATAATACCCTGATTTCAAAATTAAATTTCTCAAAAACAAAGATCGATAATAATATGCGGTAAACGGTTTTTTTATTAGGTAAGCTGTAAAAATCTTATACAGAAATTTCAAACAGTGAATTTTTGAAAAGATTGTGTTCTGATTGCAAAGAATGCTTTGACTTGACATTTTTCTTGCTTTAGATTGCTGCCAGAGAATGTGTTATTCGGCTTAAAGTGCCATACTTCATAGTTTTTTTAATTTTTTTAATTTTTTTTAATTTTTTGAAATTTCGAAATTCTAAAAATTTACTTCGAAAAATCTTTAAAATATCGCACTGTATGCTGAAAAATTATTTCTCTGCAGGCAATTTAAAGCAAGAAAAATGTCAAATCAAAGCATTCTTTGCAATCAGAACACAATCTTTTCAAAAAATTCACTGTTTGAAATTTCTGTATAAAATTTTTACAGCTTACCTAATGAAAAAACCGTTTACCACTTATTACTATCGATCTTTGTTTTTGAGAAATTTAATTTTGAAATCAGGGTGTTATTTTCTGGACACTCTGTATATAGATCTATACATATGTACATATGTAAAAATAAATTAAGCATCCGGCTAATTGGAACGTACCCAAAATTTTTGCATAAGCCATGCGAAAGACATCATTTTTATTTCATGGATAGAAAGCCCAAAGTGTAAACTTTTATTTAAAACAAAAATAAATTGGAAATTTCATTTGCCTTTTTGTGTGCATATGTAATACATAAAAATAAAACACGCATCCGGCTAATTGAAAAGTACCCAAAATTATTGCATAAGCCATGCGAAAGACATCATTTTTATTTCATGGATAGAAAGCCCAAAGTGTAAACTTTTATTTAAAACAAAAAGAAATTGAATATTTCATTTGCCTTTTTGTGTACAGCCTTTTTTGGTGAAAATTTGGAAAAATAACCATAACTCTCAACTTTGGCTGACTTTTTTATTATCCTAAATATTACAAGTAAATTTTTTAAATATTTTTTATTAAAATATGCATCGTTTAATATTCTTACAGTAATATTTTTAAGATGATTTATGTCTTGGATCCAGAGAAACAATTTTTTGAAGATGGAGTTGCAATCTCAAAATACAGACTCAGAAATGTGCGATTTGAGAAAACCCCAAGAATTGGACCCCCCATATCTCACAAACTATGAGGCCTGGGAAGGAAAAACTTCTGATGTAATCATTTTATGATAGAATTAGTGTGTACACAAAGTTCCATCCAAATCCCTGTGGGTCGCGTTACAAGTAGGGATGGGACGAATATTCGGCCCTTTTGCCGAATATTCGGTTGGCCGAATATTGAAGGCTTGTTGACCGAATGCTTCGGCCGAATACCTGTAGCCGAATATTTAGAGATATCTCGCCGAATATTGCTAAAATCTCGCCGAATAGTGAAAGATATCTTGTCAAATAAATTTAGGATTTAAAGAATTTCATTTCTTGCAATTTTTTTTCTGAAATCCAAATTGGCTACTTCATTTATGAAGTCATTCTTATTCTTACTTAAAAAATATACAGTTAGTTAGATATTAAAAAATATACAGCCTTTCTGTATTTTTTATAAAAATTAGTCATATTTTAGAAATGTTGCCCAAGTTGGAGATATACTAGTAATTGTACAGGAAATGTCTACATTAGAGAATGATATGTTACAATTCAAGATATAAAAACATTTTAGAAAAAAAATCCTTATTCTAAAACACTCGAATATTTATTAATATCTGCAAATTCCATGAACATATAAAAATGCTCTTATGAAATACAGAATTCATTTTCTATAAAGTAAGAAATGAAAAAATTCATTCACTAGGTGTATTAATGAAGATTCATTTTCAAAATTACATATCAAATATCATATCATTCTAAATACAACGGTACATCTGAAAATAGAACTGGTGTCAAGCTAGATACGCATTAGATGACACAACTTCCTTTATGAAGATAGTTTTATAAATATTTAAACATAAATTCCAAATGCTGAACAAAATATTTTTTTATTCTATAGTTTCTACTTTTAAATAATTATTTTCATAATTACTGACTTAAATATGTAACATTATTATGTATATATTTTTAATTTACATCTTCCTTCATTCATGTTGTTATCAATTTCTGTTTATCCTTTTAATACTTGTTGAATAAATGGAATATTGAAGTTGAATATCGTATGTACCGATTCAAATGTCAAAGATTTTGTTAACATATGCATTCTATTATAAGCATAACCATTTGTTTTAACATAATTTGTAATTTAAAGCTTGGCAACTGATTTTAGAACAGTCTCATTCTTACGAATTTGCTTATCGTTAGGGACACAAACTGTAAATGATAAAATTTATTAAAGGTTATTTCAGAAAATATCTCCGTGAGTTCTGAGAGAGAGAGAGGTTAAGAATATTATTAATTTTAGATGGAAGATAGGGTAAAAGTATCATTTGATCGTAAAAGTGAAGTACATCTTTCATATTTTAATGGAAATATCTTACCATTCTGACTAACTGAAAATCAATTTGATGTACATTAGGATAAAAGAATGTAATACAGTTTCATAATATTTTTTGTGTTAAAATAAGTTTTTAAGATTTAAAAATACATTTAATATCACAATTAAGAGTAATAATTATAATGGGCTTATATTTTTTAAATTATATGTAATCAAAATTTATTTTCTTTATTGGGAAAAAAGTTGGTATTCGGTCGCCCAATATTCGGTATTCGGCCAAATCACTATTCGTCCCATCCCTAGTTACAAGGTCTGGTTGAATTGACATGGAATGACCCTGCACAAAGTGGCTAAGATCCATTACTAATTTTTTTATATTTCGATTTATATATAGAAACATATATTTATTTATTTATATAATTTTCAGTAAATTCAGTCAATGTAACAACTATTTTACCGTAATTAAAATTTAAGCAGTTAAACAGTTATAAAAAAAAGCATTGTGTAAGATAATACTTAGCTATTTTTATCGATTTCGGTCAATGCAATTGGTAATCGTATTTATTAATTTATATATACGTGTTGCAATTTACGCATAATATGTAATTTCTTTTCTTGTTTAATTCTTTTTTTTTAATTCTTTTTTTAATTATTAAAAAATATCCTTCTTTCAGAAAAAATATGGCCAGAGACCTCTACAGTAAATCCGCTAATAAATACTGCAACAACTAATCGTGGATTGGCTAGCGAAGAAGCTGAAGGTAAAAAAGACCTCTTAAGCTCATTTAATTGAATTTTGCAAGTTATTTATTTATTTATTTATTCGAAGCATTAACTTAATCAGTCGCCTTCAAGTTCATAGTAGCACAGTCGATGTAATTTCTAGCAGAGTTAAAAAATACTCTGTTAGAATAAATCTCTTCTCTGCTACTTCCTAATTGACGGTATATTATTCAGTTGAAAAAATATATATTCCTCTTCTTCAATATGACTCAATTAAACGGTACATACCGAGTGGCCCAAAAATGTCTGATGGATTTTAAAATCCAATAACATGCAAACGGTGACAACTATTTAAAAAATTTTTGCAGGAGGGTTATCTATAATGTCAGGAGTTTTTTTACCGTAATTTTTTTATTTTAGTTCGCATATCAAACAATAGGTGGCGCTGACGGCGATTGAAGGCCAGGTCGACGCTTCACTCAGCACTGATCTCCTGGCGTTCAATCGCCGTCAGAGCCACCTATTGTTTGATATGCAAATTAAATAAAAAATTACGGTAAAAAAACTCCTGACATTGTACATAACCCTGCTGCAAAATTTTTTTAAATAGCTGTCACCGTTTACAATTTATTGAATTTTAAAATCCATCAGTCATTTTTGGGACACCCGGTATAAGTTTCCGTGCTATTTCAAAGTTTTGCCCTATAAAATGTTTTAGTTATAGCTCTAATGAAAGAAACGAGCGATGCAGTGCCCTTTGATGTCCAACAAATAACTCTGAACAACATAGCCAGGTATCGCCCAGATAGATCAATAGGTAGAGCATTGTCATGGCAAGACAACATATCTAGCTTCATGTCTCGGTCTCACTATTTATTGCACTGTTCGGATAACTTCAACTGTGTTAAACCAATTTTGAAGACCATTTATTCAGTGGGAAAAAAATTACTTCTGCCTGTATTATATTAACGGATCGGTGAAGTAGCATATTTTCTTTTGTTTCTCGAAACTATATTTGTTTGAACATAATGAAATCAACTTAGAAATTTTGAAAAAAAAAATATCTTAGTAGTAGTAGATGATATTTTTTGAAAAAACTGGCTTATACGAATATATTTAAATATTTTTCTTAACGTTGTCTTGACCAAGTTTATCTTCTGACAATACATAGCTGGAAAATTATATTACGCTTATTTTAAATCGAAACAAAAAACTGCATGTAGTTAAATGAAATATTTACATTTAATTAATATATATATATATATATATATATATTTGCTGTTACCCTTTTGCTTGTATGCGTTTCTTTCACAATATGGCGATTAAATTGTTTCTTAACACGTTCGCTGCAGCTTACATGAAGATGTGATGATAGTTAATGCCGCACTGTAGAAGTGGGTTTTTCCCAGAATCCTATTTACTTTTTACAACAAAGAATCAGTGAAAGATTTTCCCGCGCTAGCGCGTAACTGGCTATTGGACATCAACCCACATCCCGGGCAGGCGCGTGAGTGGCCCCCTAACGTTGGCACCATAACACGCGCTTTGTCTTCCTTTTTTTAATAACGTTGTCTTCTTATTTTTCTTATTGTTTCCAATGACTTCTTAAAAATTTTTGGGAACCTTTTCCTATCCCATTAAGAACATTCAATTTAAAATGAACCAACTGAATTTTTCTTTGATCGATCAAAATTTGAAAACTTTTCGCTCATATATTCTACTAATAAACATAACATAAAGTAACATGTTTCCTGTTCTTACCTGTTCATTTTCATGTCTTCTATTCCTTGTTTCTATGACCAAAATTAAATCCTCCTCATTTATTTATCCAGTTGGTTATTTTATTATTGATCTAAGACTTGAAAATTAAATAAGTCTGTTAAATAATTTTTTGGACACATGAAGAAATAAGCACTCATGAGGCAATTTTAATTAGCCATTATTGAGTTTTAAAAAATTACATGTTAAGTTTTAATCTGCATTTATAGTAGCATTTCATTTTACACCTTTATTATTTGTTAAGGGGGTCAGGGGTTGAAAACTTTTCAAAATATCGATTTTTTATGATCTAATTTGATTATTCATTGAATTTTTATCTCAATGCAAAAAACCGCATAAAAATATGTGCATTTTTAACGGAGTTATAAGCATTTATGTATCAATACTTTCATAGCCGAATCCATATAATTCCAACTTTAAGTCGCGTTTTCTCAAAACTTGATTTTTGATGACTAACACCAAGATTTAAAAAAACTATTTGATGGAATGGTTTAATTGTTTTTTTTTTTTTTTTTTTTTTTTTTTTGCATGCATATAACAAAATTATCTAGATTAGGAATTAATATATTTTAGATAGCTTAATATTTTGAGTATTTTTAATGGAAAAAAAATTGTATTTTTTTAGAGTTTTTTTAAATTTTCAACTTTGAGAGATTTTTTAATACTGTTTTTATTAAGTGATAGTTATATCCTTAATTCATAATCTAGATTATGATGTTATATGCATGCAAAAAAATTAAGCATTTCCATCAAATAGTTTTTTTTTAATCTTGGTGTTAATCGTCCAAAATCAAGTTTTGAGAAAACACGACTTAAAGTTGAAATTATATGGATGCAGCTATGTAAGTATTGATACATAAATGCTTATAACTCCGTTAAAATGCTAATATTTTTATGCGTTTTTTTGCATTGAGTTAAGAATTAATTGAATAATCAAACTAGATCATAAAAAAATCGATTTTTTGAAAAATTTTCAACCCTTGAGCCCCCTTAAAGAGACAGCATAGTAAAAAGCGTTTTTACAACACCTGGTCATCAGATGATTTGATTCATCTTCAACAGCACCTGTAATTTAGATTTTATTTCTCACAAAGATAACTACATAAACGGTTGCTTCTGAGTTATGACTAGTAAAAATTTCGTGAGGTTTTCTTTCGTTTTTATTAATTCTTATGAATAAAACTTAAAATGTTTCGTAAAAGGGAACTTACTGCAAATGAAATTACCGCACTTCTGAGAGAACTGTCAGATAATGAATTAGAAGGTGGAGACTTATCCTAACTGTATCATGAATCTGAGAGGAAAATTTTATCCCTGTTATAACATCAGAATCGGAAAGCGATGAGGATATTGAAATTAGTTATTATCGAAATCAGATTGAATTCGTGGCTCACGATGGTTCCCACTGGAAAGAATGTGATTCTGAAAGTGCAACCGGTCGATTAGGAATACAAAATGTTTTGCGAGAAAATAGAGGTCCAACTAGTTATGCAAAAAGGGATGTGAATAGTGACAGTGTTTTGAGTGCTTGGTTGCTTTTTATAGACAGAAAGATTTTAGAGCATATAATAAAATGCACAAACACAGAAGCTTGCCGATTATTAGAAAATGGTGCTTGGTGTCTTTCCGAACAGGAACTTTTGGTTACATTTCGATTTTGTAACACGTGGAGTTTCAGGAGCTAGTAACCGGGAACTTCATTCATTATGGTCAACAGAATGGGGTATAAATTTTTCATAGAAACCATGTCGAGAGACAAATTTTGTGAAGTATCAAAACTTTTTTATATTTGATATTAAATCTACTCGTCGTATTCGAATTAAAAATGTTTAAATTAAAGAAATTCACAATGATTTCGGAAGCATAGAATTGTTTTATTGAAAATTGCGTAAGCTGTTTCAAATCAGGCAAGAACATAACAATTGATGAATAATTGTTTTCTAGTAAGAATCCTGTTCGTTTACTCAGTTTATAGCATCAAAACCTGATAAATACGGGCAAAAGTTTTGGATAGCTGCAGATTTAGAAAGTAAATATATTTTAAACAGATTTCCCTACTTAGAAAAAAATAAAGAACGAGATCAAAGTCAGAGACTTTCTGAGTATGTGGTTTTAAAATTAATAGAACCTTCTAAAAATATGGGAAGCAATGTCACAGTTGACGATTTTTTTTACTTCTCTCGAGTTGGCGAAGAAACAAAAGGTAAGGCGGGCGAGTATAGTTGGCACGGTAAATAGAGCCTGACGAAAAATTCCAGATTATGTAATATCAGGAAAAAAAGAGTTGTATTCAACAAAAATATTGACGAATGAAGAATTGGGCTCAACAGTTACAGTTTATCAGTTTAAAAAGAAATAAAATGTGATAATTCTTAGTTTGATGTATTCAAGCATCACAATTGCTAATAATTCAAAGAAAACACTTGAAACCGTTAGTTTTTATAATGAAACGAAATGTGGCGTAAATATTATTGACCAAATGGTAAGACAATATTCAGTCAAAGCAGGTTCAAAAAGATGGCCAATTCACATGTTCTACAATATTTTAGACTTTGCTGCCATAAACATTTGGATTGTTTTCAAATGTGTTACGAGAAAAAAAATAACAAGCCGTACTTTTATACAAACAATAGCTGAAGAACTGCGAGTAGATTACGTTGAAAAATCCACTAAAAGAACGATGAAAAGAAGAAAGATGAACTGCGGAATCAAAATCATTCTAAGCGTAGGAAATGCGAAGTTAAAAAAATGTCATGAAAATGTGACAAATAAAGTACGTTCTTCTTGTAAAAAAAATGACAAGCGGCAAATGCACAAAATATGTCAGCTATAAATGTATTGACTGTTAGTAGTTCCAGTAGATATTTCACTTTTTTTTTGAATAATGTTGCGAAAATATTCTTAAGTTATAGACATAATAATTATTTGTGTGCGCCATATGTATGCTCTTATTATCTTGCAAAATTGATATTATGTTATAGATAAAATATTATTTGCGTGTAAAATGTATTTCTACATATCTCGAAAAATTCTTAGTATTTTACAGATATAATAATATTTGTGTGTATATTAAATGCTTTTATTTAATCTTGTAAAATTATATTTTTACAGATTTAATATTATATTTGCGTATTACATGTATTGCAAAAAGAATATTAAACTATGCATTTCTTTTTCGAATTTTTTCGCTTAATGACGACCAGTGTCAAAAGGACACCTGGTCGGCGTTTTAGGCGGTAGCAATATTTCAGGCGAATGAGTGTTACGATAATTACAGGATATTTCTTAGGTCACAACCAGGTGAAAGTAGTTCTTCATTATTTGTTGCTGATTACTGTTCATGTTTTACTTGATGCGATTTTCCTTTCGGTGTTGCATTACTTATTAATTTTTTTACCGGATTTATTGTCTATTTTTTTTCATTTGAGAATTCACGATGTTATTATAAGCAATAATCAATGTAACACTTCAGGGTTTGAGTGATTTATTTATCATCTGAGGATGGTTATAATTTCAACAAACAGATGTTAATTCAATTTTAATTTTTATCTAACAACAGCGCCTTTATTAATCTATGAATGCGGAGAGCTTCCTAATCTAATCCATTGACTGACGCAGTTTAACATTAGCAGTTTTGTTTAATACAATATTACATATTTAGCACATTTTAACCACGTTGTTGCCGGAATCGCTAATTTAAAAAAAAATGTTTAGAGGAATTCTGCGCCAGATAATTTTTTAGGAATAAAAATAATGTGTTATCTCGAAGATTTTAATTTAGGTAATTATTTTAAACGATATAAGGCAAAACTGTAAAACAAATGATTTATGAAGAAAGCCATTTTCTTTAATTTGTATTATGATAATTTCATTTAATTTAATTAGTTATATTTATATAAAGAGAAGTTTAGTTCTTGCCGCAATATACTGGTTTTCGTTCGCTGTTTTTAGATTTTCTTTAAGTTTTTTATCATTAACATTAACAGATATTTTGCTGCAATTTTACTGAGACTGTCATTAATTTTTCAGATGACATCCAAATAACGGAAGTGCGCCGAAGCAACTGGGTTCCTCGAAGTATCATCGATTGGGTAAGCTGTTTTCAATGTACCTTATAAAAATTGTCCTTAAATGCAAAGTACAGTGAATTTCCGATTACCTGTCACGCTATCAATATTATAAGTTTTAACATTAGTTTTTTTTTTCAATTATTTCAAGAAAAATTATAATCTGTGCAGTTCTTTAAGCAAAACTTTGAGGCAGAAATAAGCAAAAACTTTCTATTTTTGATCTTCTAGAAATCCTTTTCTGTTAAAACGCTCATAATTTTCATTCCATATACTTTTGTTGAAACATGATTTTTAGCATTAACATAACTTGTACATGATTATTTACAGCAAAGTTTATTATTGGGTATACTTTTATTCATAGACTACAGTATGATAAAATTAAAAATAATTTTTATGATGTTAAATGTATACTTAATTTTTTTATAGTAATCATCTAATATTTTTAATTTTGTTTCATAAAAGCTCCAAATTAAGGTAGTTCTGATGCCCTTTAAATTTTTGTTTCCGTTTTTATTAATACTACTAGCGAGCTACACCCGCTAGCTGGGCCACTTTTTCCAAACGAACCTCGGTATTAAGCAGTATATAATAAGCAAAAAAATTCATTAAATAAGCAAGTCTTGGTGTTCGAATCCTCAAGCACAAAAAAAAGTTAATTAAAGAGCCATGGTCCCGTTAAAAATATGTGATTTCGCACTGTGGGCCACGTGCACTTGAAAAAAAAAAAAGATTGTGGATCGGAACTATGGTCGCTTCCCGCCCATAGTCCCGTTAAAAATATTTGGTTTTGCACGGTGGGCACTACGCGCCCTTAAGACATTTTCCCGTATTTTTTAGTTCATCAGAAGCAGATTTTTACGCAGATTCTGAATATGTAATCAGTTTTTTCTACTTTAAAAACTGTCTGCATGATGGTTTAAGAAAAAACGCGCAAAAAAACGCAGTTAGCGCCGGTAGAAAAAGCGGTTTTCGGCTGTTTCTTCTTTTAGCCAAAGGGGAAAAGTTCAGGTTCTTCACCGCAAGGTGGCGCAGTGTTCTGCTTCGGAGCTCCGTTTGGGGATTGAGACATTTTTCGTTCCGATTCCCAAGGGGTTTTTATTTCATAACTTTTTTAATTTTGGTCCCACGGTCTCGAAAATGCCCGAAATGACTTCCCCGGAATATTCCCAATCGAAAGACACCTCTCGCGGCTTCCAACTCGCCCGCGTTGCGAACTGTAATCGGCTTCAAGCAGACAGACAGACAGACAGAGGCGCACGGATTTTATTAGTATAGACTAGCGAGCTACGCCCGCTAGCTGGGCGACTTTTTCCAAACGAACCTCGGTATTAAGCAGTATATAATAAGCAAAAAAATTCATTTAATAAGTAAGTCTAGGTGTTCGAATCCTCAAGCACAAAAAAAGTAAATTAAAGAGCCATGGTCCCGTTAAAAATATGTGATTTCGCATTATGGGCCACGTGCACTTGAAAAAAAAAAAAAGATTGTGGATCGGCGCTATGGCTGCTTCGCGCCCATAGTCCCGTTAAAAATATTTGGTTTTGCACGTTGGGCACTACGCGCCCATAAGACATTTTTTCGTATTTTTTAGTTCATCAGAAGCAGATTTTTACACAGATTCTGAATATGTAATCAGTTTTTTTCTACTTTAAAAACTGTCTGCATGATGGTTTAAGAAAAAACGCGCAAAAAAAAGTTTTGATAGTCCTGTTTTATTTCTAAGTTCAATATTTTAGCGAAAACTACTGTAAATATTCTATGGCAAGTCAAAAAAATTGGTGCGGAAAAAAACGCAATTAGCGCTGGTAGAAAAAGAGGTTTTCGGCTGTTTCTTCTTTTAGCCAAAGGGGAAAAATTCATGTCCTTCACCGCAAGGTGGCGCAGTGTTCTGCTTCGGAGCTCCGTTTGGGGATTGAGACATTTTTCGTTCCGATTCCCAAGGGGTTTTTATTTCATAACTTAATTTTGGTCCCACGGTCTCGAAAATGCCCGAAATGACTTTCCCGGAATTTTTCCAATCGAAAGACACCTCTCGCGACTTCCAACTCGCCCGCGTTGCGAACTGTAATCGGCTTCAAACAGACAGACAGACAGACAGACAGAGGCGCACGGATTTTATTAGTATAGATTAATAAAGGCAATGTAATTAATGAATATATATTAAACAAAGCAAGAAAAATTTTCAGACGTTTTCATGCCTTTATTATATATACAAATATATTTATATATTTTACGAGTATTTGATTTAATTCAATAACTTGATATAAAATCATAAAAGAAAAAAAACTTGGTTTTAGTAATATATAAAAATTATCAAATGTTATTTTTAATAAAATTGCGAACTTCTTATTCAAATGCATTTAAAGTACTTCTAATTCTAAAGGGAATATGCATTTTAAGAAAATATCATTTTAAGAAACTAGGGTAAAGTAATTACGGGAATTATTTGATTTGTAATATTTAGAATTATTTTAATAGAAAGAGAAAATTCTGTTTAAATACTTTTTAACGAAGTGATGAAAAGTAATATGGAATTTCTAAAATGGGACATTTTCATTATCGGGGCTATTATTTGATCAGTGATGTATATTAATTTATGTATTTATTCGTTTATTTATTTATTGTCATTTTGTAGGAAAGTCTTTCTCTGGGTGATAGCGAACCTTTTGTACCGGACGAAACGGATGAAATGAACATAGATCTTATCCTGGAAGGAACTCTCAAAAACTTAGACCGGCTGAAACTTCTTCGTAAGCCTTGTGACTCTGACCTACCTGAAAGTGAAAGACCATCAGGTTGGTACATTTTTCTTATGAACGATGTAAGTTATTGACAGACATTGCGTAAGTAATGGATTCGCTTTAATCTTGTCACCATTGTGAAAAGCATGCTAAAAATGGCGTAGATTGGAGAATTGTAGTATATATTTTAAATGCAACACCACATAATATGTTCTTTTTTATTTCGAACTTTTCCTAACAAATATGCTTGTTATCGTTAACATGTTTTACAAAATTTGAATTTAAATACACAAGTTTTTCGCATCGTAAATGGCTTCCAATTCAAGTCCAAACAGATGGAAATGCTTAAAATTGATTGTTTTAAGTTACTATGAATTCACCAAATATATTTTAGATAACTACGCCAAGCGCATTAGATATTAATGTATGACGCACTTTTCTTATAACCAGCAAGAAGTAGGGTAGCATCCCCAGTAATTGGCAGACACCAATGATTGGCACATCCTACAAAAGTGTCCTAAAATAAGATTTATATCCAGTCTTTTAAAAATGCAAAACCATATAACAGTTATATGCTCATTTACTTTACAGATTATAACTTTGATCTATGCTAATAAATCACAATAGTGCCTAGGAAAGAGAAACAATTATGGCTTGTATCAAATTAGCCATTTTTGTTTCAAATGCTTCCTCTCTGGCTTAAGAAAAGCATGCATTTCATTTTATTTTTTTCTGATTTGTAGTATATTGTAAATTTTAATTGACAACAGTTTTGTTTAGTTGAAAAGGGTTACTTAAATTGTGTAAAAGTCTAAGTGCGAATTGCTGGTTATTACAGCAACTTTTTATAAATATATATTTTTTAAAATACTCTTTCAAATATTTTTGCTTTTGGTGGGCAAAATAGATGCACAGATATTCACTCTTTGATTTAAAAATATTTGCAAGTAAATATTTTATTTCTTGGTAATGAAAATAGAAATAAGTTTAAAGACAAATCCTTAATGTGCCAACTACTGGGGATATTACCCTATATCGTTAGAAAATTTAAAGGAGTCGTTGGAAATAAATATTTTTCTGTGCTTATTTTTAGTTGACTTCTGAAACAAATTCTTATAAAAACTACTAATAAAACTCCCATAAATTAAAAGTCATAAAAAATAAGATTTGTTAATGTTGTTGAGAAAAATACATTTAAAAATATCAATAGCATGTGTGATTGCTATGAAATAAAGGAAGTATATCTATTCCTATTAAATTATGTTAAAATAATAAATAAATATAAAACCCTTAAATTTACAATTTAAAAAAACCTAAATTAAAACGCATCGTCTGTATATAGTCTATTTAAATTTACAATTTAAAAAAACCTAAATTAAAACGCATCGTCTGTATATAGTAAAGGAATGTACATTAAAAATGAAACTAATATTTCAATCAATTATACTGCGATAGAGAAATACTTGCAATATTAAACAGTTTTAAACTTTTCAGATGGAATAACAAAGTTCACATTTTACTTAATATTTTTTTATGTATTCAAAATATTTTATTTTAACGCACTACTTATTACACTTGTATGCATTGAATTTTCTTTATTAAACTTAAAAACAAATCAAAATGGAAAAAAAATGATTTTTTAAAATGTTCGATTTTGCATTTCCTTTTCAATTTCATTTGATTTTGATTTTATCTCTTATTCGAGTTTAATTTATTATGCAATCTTATTATTCCCCTTTTCTTAGGCAATGACCCTCGTCCGAGATATCCCAAGCGAAATGTGCCCAAAGTCAGCTATCAGGAAGAAGAGGTGTCCAGCGACGACGATTACATCTGTGAGTTTATCGCCTTTATCTACCTTCTGAAATTTTATAATATTGGAGAAATAGGAATAAATTATTATTTCTCAAAGGTATTATAAAAATGTTCATTATAAGTTAGATATTTTCATATTCCACATGAATGATGTAAAAGTTTAAATGCTTTGCCAAAAAGTCTTTTTCTTTCAATGTGTGGACGTGTTTCAGGTATTATTATTCTTCTTTACATGAAAATCTTAATGAATTTTAAAATACTGATTTTTCCTCACACTCAACGTCCTAGTGGTATCCCTTTCATTTTTTTCAAGTAGAGTTATTGATATTGCAATTATCGTAAATCAGTCAACATTTTCATACATTTCAAAACAATATTTCTCATTACTTTGAACTTTAAAATAATTGGAAATAATCAAGTGATACAAAGCACAAGTTTGAAAAAGATTTTTTTTTTCTTAATTTGATAATATTTCTTTGATTTTCAAATTTTTCAAAATTTTAGATTTACAAAAAAAAAAAAAAAAAAAAAAAAAAAAACACCAGAATTGTCATAAGATTACTCGTATGTCTGCTTGTCCGTCTGTTCACCGACACGCTTCTCGATAATTATGGAAATTGAGAAATTAAAACTTGGGAAAATTATGAAAGCTATTCACCCACGTATTTATAGATTATTAGGCATTTGGAAATGTGTATAGGAATAATTTAGTAAGCCTATCTTAGAGTACCGAAAGTAAGCCCTCCTCACATATATTACAAGCTATGTATATTATATAGGGAATTTATAAATTCCAAATATATCCTCCAAACCTCCCAAAAATTAATTTTGTTGCTGGAATAATGAAATTCATTTTGCAGTTAACTGCCTTTTTTTAAGAAATTCAATTTATTTCTCTACATTTTTCTAACTAAGATTTTTTATTTGTAGACTGCGACGACTGTGGTGAGCAGTATGAAGGATCTTGTCCAAAACATGGTCCGTTGAAGTTCATGAAAGACAAAGAAGTAAGTCACTTGTTGAGTGCTGATGGTGAATTTTCACTTCATTACGTCTAAAATAGTCACATGTAAAAGCTGCATGCCGTAGCAAGATTCTGGGTATCTGTACGTGTTTCAAAATTACTTTTAATGAGCTATTACTGAAAATCAAGTGCATAATTAGAGGATACCAAAAATGGATTTTTTTGTATTTCGCTCTTCTAAATTCATTTTTTATATATGACACATACAAAATGAATGACTATATAAATGTTATATAAATTATATGAATATGAATACATATTGACTTTATTAATTAGAATAGTGTTGTGAAAAAAATGACTGATGAAAATACAGATGCCCCACTGACTGACCTGCCTTTAGTATGGAAATATCAGAAATTATACAACATACGATCACTTTTCTTTTCAGTACACTTGCCCCGGAAAGGGTTCCAAAGCGACAATTGTACTTATATACAATTCATTATTGTTTGGATGGCCCTTTGCTTGTTACTTTTAAGACTTAAATCAATTATAATAAGCGATAGTCCGTAACTAAACGATTTTCAGCTGTTGCAACAATCACCTACAAACACTAATCAACGTTTGTGAAGAACGTTTGAACGTTGAGAAATATTTGGGAAGTCGTGTGACGAAAGGTGCTCACCCTGAATATTTGTAAACTTGTAGATAAAACTGTTAGAGTTAAAATTCAATTTTATGTATCGATTTTAATTTTAAATTTTATGTAATAGATACAACCAAACATTAAAGCCCGATATTCATTTAGAAATATCCCGTATATTAAATGGTCAGTGCATCTCACAATTAAAAAAAACCTGTATCTTTTACACCCAGAACTATAAAAGTTTAAATGAAGATTTTGGGTTGTAATTCAAGTCTTGAAGTAAGTTTATGCCTTTGTTTGACATATGTAATTGAACAGAACAAAGATGTTTGGGCAGGACATGAAGTACAATTCCCCTAAGTAATGTCATTTAAATTACCGGAAACGCTATTATTTTTACCGTGTGTTAGACAACAGAGCTATTGAGTACATTTACAATTGCATTTGCTTAAAAGAGCTATTGTGTACATTTAAATAAACACATCACAGTCTTTCTTTCATAGATTATTATAAGATTGTAGATAGTTTCAGTTTATATAAAGACTTTAGCTAGAAAGGTTGCAATGTTTCTACAATTTATTTATGAATAAAGTATAAAATATGAACTTAGTATTCTGTGCTGATTTTTGCTGTTTTGGGTTTCAGTAACCGGTGTAGTTCTCGGCGTCATCCCTTAAAAATTTATCTGTGAGTAAATTGTTTCAAATTTATTATGTATAGCCCATTTATCAATAGGAAATTAAAATCCCTAGGTTTGTTTGGACAGATTTTAGATAACTTTCGAGTGTGTACGGTGCCGAAAACAGCGGTAAACTCCAAAAGTAGGTTTGTTTTGTAAGATTTCAGTTAAAATATCTAAAATCATTCAACACTGTAAAAAAAGGAAAATTTTACGGAAGTATTACTGGTAATCTGGACGATAGTACAATTTATTGTTTTTTTAACGGAAACATTTCCGTAAATTGTTGAAAAATCGCGAAAAAAACGGAATTTTTTTCGGAAGTTTACGGAAGTTTTTCCGTTAAAAAAACAGTAAATTGTACTGGCGTCCAAACTGCCAGTAATACTTCCGTAAAAGCATCCGTTTTTTACAGTGAACTCTGATTTCAAATATATTTAATTACATTATCATGGATCAGAGTAATGTTGGGGGGAGGAGGAGAGAAATCTCCTAGTTATACATAATTCAGTAACAGTAATAAAAGCAATAATTACACCAGTAAAATATATTTTATAAATTTTTAAATTTATTTTCAGGCTCCCCGCGGCCCTAGACACGCATGGAACACCTGCCCAGATTATCTGTCCGTGTGCCGATCAGGCATCAGAAGAGCCGGACTCGGCATTTGGACCGAAATAGACTTAAGCAAGGGTTACGTATTCGGACCTTACAAAGGAAAAATTGTGAAGTCGCGCAAAGAAGCGAAAGATAGTGGATACGCATGGGAGGTGAGGCTTCACTATCTCTGCTTAAGATGTTTGTGTATATAAATACACCTTTTTTTATTTTTTATTTTATTCTTTATTAACTTGTTGTTAAGTTTGTACAATTTTTGTGACCACACTGTTTCGGCTAACAAGAACAAGTCCTGAGAATCCTGACACAATATGTTGTGAACCATTGTGTATTGATAGAATATAGTCAGTATATAAACATGATAAATTAATAAATAACAATATGCAGTGGAGAAAAATAAATCAAAGTTACACAATCTTAGCGCAATAATACATGGAGGGGTAAATAACACACGATCTCGATGGTGCAGTTGACAGGGTGCAAGACATTGACAAAATTTTCCGAGATTGTAGATCTTATACCCCGAGAAAGCTCTTAACTTGGAACCAATGATCAGAAGATCACAAGAATGGTGTGTCAATATCGTTTGAGCCGTTTTTTATATATAATTAACTTATGCCGGACCTATAGTGACCAGAATTGACCCAGTAATACGATTTTCTGAACAAGCGAGCTAACCGAGTGTCCTTTTCGGTCCCCAAAATGATAGAATGCAAAATTTAATCAAAATCGTAGGATTCGTTTCCTATTTAAAATTAGCTTGGACCATGGTGAATCAGAAATGATTCCCTTATAAAAAATTCTGGAACATTTGGCCTTGAGCTATGATCTTTTCTTGCCTAGAAACGGTATATTATCAAATTTTGAAAAAAAATAGCTAGAGCTGTTTGTTAGAACAAAATAACTTGGCCCGGATATTTAGTGTCACAAATTGCCGTGAATAAAATTTCGATGTGACCACATGTGAACATAATGAAGAAAATTGATTCCTTGAAACTGAAAATTATAGAATGCAAATTTTAATTTAAGTCAATAAAGCCGTTTTCTACGTAAAATTAGCTGGACCCGTAGTGACCGAAAAATGACTCAGTAATCGAAAATTTTCGAACACGTGACATAGCTCAACGATCATCTCGTGCCCTTAAGTTTTGTAATACAAAATTTTGTCAAAATCATTTGAGCTATATTCAGATACAATTAACTTGACCATGATTCATTGTGACCAAAAAATCACTCACCAATCTAATGTTCTTGAACATGTTGCCTAGTTTAATTGTATACCTGTACTCGAAAACAATAGAAAACAAAATCGTTAGAGTCATTTTCTAAGTAAAACTAGCTTGACCAACATATCCTCCTCTGCCCTGAGGCTGAAATTACGTGTAGCTAAAAAACTAGCCTGAAATTGCTATAAAGCATCGCCAAAAATGTATCAGTCTATAAATCAATGATTATAATACGACCAAATTATTAAAAAAGACTTTAAAGAATTTTCATAATTTTAGAAGCATTTAAATTAAATTAAAGGATGCTCTTTAGAATCTCCTACATGCTATATCAGGATTGAGGAGGATAAGATGAGAATTATGGGTGTTTTTTTTAATATTGTCGGGTTCAGTGGTTGTGGTGAGATCAAAAATTCCAAATTGATAGCTTGGGAAGATTTATTTCAGTTTCAATAGCAGGTTCTAGTTCAGACAATCACACAGAGAGAAATTCCTACCGCAAGCAGCCGACGCGCGATGGTTGAAGAGAGGATCAAAGTTTTCACATTTGGTGTTCGCAGTACAACAATCAAAAGCCTAACGAATGGATATATTTTGCGGAGAAAATGATTATTATGTGAAGAGTGAAATCGAAAGTGAAAAGAATGTTCAATGATTTTTTTAAAGAATTTTGATTAAAAGAATGATAACCAAATAAAAAAATATTAATCATTAGATTGTAAATATAATTACAAACTCTCCGGTAATGAAATCCAAAATAAATTTATAAAATACAATATGAAGTGCAATAGTTACCATTATCTCATCAAAGAACACTTTTAAAAAAGTGCACATTTATGAATGTAGCTTTTCCATTCATTCCTTGCTATGCAATTCAAATAACATGGATAGAAGTTAGAAAAAAAATAACGCTATTACTCCAGTTTGCTTTTTTATGTGCTTCTTCAATTTCACAAATTCTGCTTCAATTTAAATTAGCCAGGTTATTATTTTTTCTTTCTAGATACGGAGAGGCGGCCGAGTCCTCCATTACGTGGAGGGCGTGGACCCTTCTGTCTCGAACTGGATGCGTTTCGTGAACTGTGCGGTGTGCGAGGAGCGCCAGAACCTGATCGCCTTCCAGTACCACGGCCAAATCTGGTACAGGGTCTACAAGGAGGTCAAGGCCTACACAGAGCTGCTCGTCTGGTACGGGGACGAGTTCGGGGAGGAGCTCGACATACACCGGACCCAAGAAGAGACACTGTTGACGAAAGGTACGTCATTTGAGTATCGATTTTTTTTTTCGACGCCAAGAAAAAAGAATTTAAACATTAAATAATTGTTTTTTTAAATCATATAGTATTTAAATCAACAGTTTGTGGTAAGTACGTGTACTTTCATAATCAACGTTACGGTTATTATTAAAAGTGATAATAAAAGCAATCAAATAATATTAAGTAACTGGCACTTTACTAGTTTTCTTTGAAAACATTTGTTACTTAAAATATTTGAATGTGTATGATACTTAATCCAACATTTCAAAATCTTAATAACTTTTGTTAACTTATTTTTTAAAAAAAAAATCTATAATAAATAAATAAGGGTCATGCATTTTAGTTAACCTTTTCTTCATACTGGTAGCAAAATGGGAAATATTTTACTTTCAACAAAGCAAAACAAACTTTCCTAACATTATTGTATTTAAACTTCTGTTTTAGATATGTAAAACATCGTCGCTCTAAAATTAATAGTTTGTGTAGTTCTTTAAAGTCTATAAAGTATTTAAAAAATGTACAGACAAATATTCTATATTTATACATTAACAACTTTAGAAACTTAAAGATGTGTTTTTATCAAGTACTTGATTTGAAAATAGTATTTAATCAGAATACTATTTTGAAAAAAGACTTTCAGTTTTTTTTTCTGTTTAAACTAGTAAAAAAAAAAATAATAAAATAAAATAAATGTACGAAAAATCTTGTAGGATATTTAATTCAACCCTCCATAAAAAAGATAAACTATCGCAAGTAGAAATATAAAATGCAGTGCGTATGGGAATTTAGTCTTATTTGAATTTATATAAGAAAAGTATGTTTATGGGGCCGATTTTATACTGAAAAAAAAACTATTGCATTCACAATACTAATATTTGCAATTGAAACCAAATGAATAAATTATAAGCTCTGATTAGACTAAACCTTTATTTACACGAGTTTTTGTAGAACATCTGCAAAATTATTCAATATTTAAAATGGGGATTCACAGCCTTTTCAAGACAAGGGCCACTTACAAATATGTCCGGGTGGTCGAGGGAAACATTAATAACACGGAGAGAATTCGATTTCGAGGTGTTTCGGATAAAAAATATGGCTTGGGGGCGGGGGAGTGGGGGTTACCCCTTTAAGTTCGATTACCTAATCAAAATATACAATTTAGTTGGCAAGGTTATGTATCAGCATTTTTTATTTTTACATGTATAACAGATATAGCAAGAATTATTTTCCAATATAACAATATTCCTTGAATTTATTCAGTAGAGTTAATTTTGTTTTGTTAATAAGATATAAAGCAAACATAAGTTGTTATCGAAAAAATGTGAACTTTCTGAACGAAGGAGAGAGTAGGAGCCAACCAACAAGATTTTTTTCATGTCAGATCAATGCCAATCAACTTCCAATATTTTTGCACGTGATTAACGAAATATGCATCTCATCAACCAAATTTGTGCTTTTTGCAAATCCAATTGACAAAATTTGCAATTTTTTACAAAACTGATCGAGATAATTCACGATCTTTCTGCATTTCCTCAACAAAATTTGCGATTCTTACGAAATTGATCGAGAAAATTAACAACTTTCATGTGCTTGATCAACAGAATTCACGATTTTTATGAAGCTGATCCACAAAATTTGTGATTTTATAAAGCTTATCGACGAAAATCGCGACTTTTGCAAAGCAAATTGGCGAGAATCGCAAATTTTATAAAGCCAATCGACAAAAATCATGATTTTTGTGAAGTTGACCAATGAAATTTGAGATTTTTACGAAGTCAATTGACGAATTTCGTGATTTTTAAGAAATATATCAATGAAATTCACGATTTTCTTCGCATGATCGAGAAAATTCGCAATTTTTCCGAGTCTGATAGACAAAATTCCCGATTTTCGAAGCTGATTGAGATAATTTATAATTGACCAGTGTCTTATCAACAAAATTGAGGAACCGATTTTTGAGGAACCAATCGACGGATTTAGCCATTTTTAAGAATCAGTCGGCGAAAGTTGTGATTTTTAAGAAGACAATTGGTGAAATTTGCAATTTTTACGTAGCCAATCGTCGAAACTTGCGATTTTTATAAAGCCAACTGAGGATATTCGTGATTTTTGATAAGCCAGCCAAGGAAATTCGCGATTTTTACGATGTCAGTTGACGAAATTTGTGATATTTCTTCGCATAATGTCGACGTTTGCAGTTTTTTTCGAAGCCGATCGAAGAAAATTCACGATCTAACCACGCTTAATCAACAAAATTTGTGATTTTTTTTGAAGGCAATCGAGAAAATTCACATTCTTCCGATGCATGATCGACAAAATTCGCAATTTTTCCGCGCCTGATCGACGAAATTTGCGATTGAGGCAAATTTGACGCCGATTGAGATAGTTCGTAATTGTTCCGTGGCTCATCATCAAAATTAGTAATTTTTACTAATCCGACCGGCAAATTTCACCATTTTTAAGATCTCAGTCGACGAAATTCCTGATTTTTACAAAGCCAATAGCTGAAATCTGCGATTCTATACGTAGCCAGTTGACGAAATTAGCAATTTTTAACTAACTTTGATGAAATCAGCCTTTTTTTAAGCGGTAAAGACAAATTCGCAATCATTTTGTCTTGATAAATTAACAAAACTCGTGCCTTATCAACGAAACTTGCGACTTTTTCTTCCCCGATTGACTAAAATTCGCGATAATTTCGAGCTCCATCAATGAAATTCGCATTTTTATCACGCAACCGAGAAAACATGCAATTTTGACATACAAATGAATTTAATTTGCAGTTTTTTTGTGCATCATTAAGAAAACTGGCATGTTTTAATTGCCAGATGAAAGAAATGCGCGATTTTTTGCTTATAACCGACAAAATTCGCTATTTTTCTGTTTCTCATCAACAAAACTCGCAATTTTTCCATGCTTTATCGGTAAAACTCACTATTTTTCCGTGCTCGATCGACGAGATGCGATTTTTTTCGACCCTCATCGACAAAACTCGCTATTTTTCCGCACTTGATCAATGAAGTTTGCGAGTTTTCCGTGCCTTATGAACGAAATTTGCCATTCTTTTTGAATCACGAAATTTTATATTTTTTCCGCAGTAAATTGACGAAGTTTACGATATTTTTTCAGCGTTCTATGGACAAAAATTGCACTTTTTCAAATTGTAAATAGACGAAAATCGCGGGCCATTTTTGAACTGTGGGTCACACGATTGACTTCCCTAATTTAAAATAAAGTTTACTCCGACGGACGGCAGTTTAAAAAAATTAAATGTCGCAATAAAAAAAATGTAACTTCAAGCAAAGTAATAGTCTTTGATAATTACATATTATATATATACATGTAATAAATATATAGTGGATATTCGACGGTAATAAACTATGTTGCATAAATTATAGGAATTCTCAGCAGCACGAGCAGAGTAGTCGCTCCGACAGTTGGCGAGCAGTGGAAGAATTTCATTGGGGTATTTCCCCATTATAAAAACAGACACCATCAGTCTTCAAGTTCTTTATTGATAAACTCATAAAATCGATAAACTCTTCCCCGCAATCACCTTAGCACACATCGACACTACAACTTTCGTTATCTAATCCATATCATCAGATATTCTAATTCAGCGGAGAAATGAAACGTGCTTCTTGATAGTTTAAAGGGCAAATCCATTCTAACGCTCCTAAAAAGCCAAATGAAAAAGATCATTTTCACGACAAAACTAGCTGTCTCCTACTCCGCGTCAATCATTTTAAAAATCCAATTAGGATGAACTCGAGTCTCAACGAAAAAAAATGATAAGTTCTGATTGGTCTTAGCAGGCGGTCCTTGGCAGGAACTATATTTTTTCCTCGGAAGTAACAAGCCCTTTAGCAACGCGTATTAACACCTGTCACGCGATGTTAAATAAAAAAATAAAATTAAAATCCCGGGAATATTCCAGAAAGAAAAAAGGTAACGAAATACCTCCTGCCGTTTTGAGAAGCAAGCAATAATTTATTAATAAATAAAATAAGAAAAATAATTTTAGCTGTTAAAAGTTAATACATTACGAAACTAAGATTGAAATATGTTCCACAAATTTAGAATTGAAGCTAAGAGTGAACAAAACTGGCGCAAATTTCTTTTATTTTATTACATATATATATATATATATATATATATATATATATATATATATATATATATATATATATATATATATATACATACATATACATAAACCATTAATTTTGTTACACTATATGAACCATTGAATTTAATAGAAAATTATCTCATTGAATCAGGGATAAAAAATGAATAAATAAATAAAATGAATACAAATGGAATTTACAGAACCAAAGCAGAATTGTCAAGCCCTAAATACTTTGGGACTTGACATGAAAAATCAAAATAATAATAGATTGGAACTACCAACACACATAAAACCAAAATCACATTTGCGATGTGTTAACAGAAAGAGATATAACATACATTAATGTGCAGACAAAATCTTATAATTTGACTGCGCTAACTTAAACTCAATATCTTAATATAAGATGAAATAAGAAATAATAAATAAATAATTAATGTATGCATTTAATACAAATAAAAATAGTATTTTAGAAATCCAATTTGTTAAACGTTAATCATGGAAATTAATTAAATTGTATAAATAATATTAATAAAAATTAATTGATGTAACTATGCAATTATCCATACATTAGTGTCAAATGAACAACCTGTATAAAATGTTTTGCAATTTACACAAATGCCTCTCCCTTTCATATCTATATCTATATATATATAAATCTGGTATAAAAGAAACTTTTTACAAATATGTCTTCCACAAAACATAACATTGTAATTTTTTTAAATAAAATAACCAAAATCTACTTAAGAAAAATTTCAGAAATTAATTTTGTAAAAATTCTGGTTTTTGGAATTGAATAACATTTATTAAAGGCTCCGTAGACTATGTCTTTTAAAATATTTAAAAGCTTCATCTTATTGTAGTTTAAATATAATAATATATAATTTATTATATTTCAAATATATATTTTCAAAATTTTCGCTTCATGTATTTAAAAGTTTAGGAAGATGATGTGATCTATTTTTTATAATTTTGTGGAGTAATAACAAAACCCAGCTTATAGCTCATTTGAGTGTGTATGAAGGCTGGAATATGTGATAACCATTATTTTCGAATAGCTGTCTTTATATTTTATTAGAGTATTTCATCTATTAGATTAATAAAAGGTACTTATTCGGAAATTGGGATAAATATATGCGAAATCCAGAAAATACTGAGCAATAATTCATTGCCTAATAATTGAAAGATAGGCTTTGCAACATGCGTCTCAGACAAACCTGTCAAAATATGAAAAAAACTGAATGCACTAAACCACATTTATGTTTTAAAACTTTTTAAACAGATGAATCTATTCGAGAAAATATTAATCTTAACACTTTAAAAAAACGAATTAAGAAAAAACAAATTCGTATTTCTCCCTATTGTTTAAAGTAGGCATTTCCTTAACTAACTGGCTATTGAAAAACGGAATACACAAAATTATAGGTAATATTTTTACGTTAGATGCGACGAAATCAGTTTGAAAACATTTCAAAATTAAACATTTTTTAAAAATGGAAAAAAGTTTCTCAAGTGCTTTTTTTACCGATTTTTGTGATTTTTTGCAATTTTATATATGTTTGTACACTATATGGCCAAAGGTGACTGGTCACTTGCTATTTTAGGCGTTTCTTTAAATATCTAGAACAATACATGAGGAATTATCGTGAAACTCTAAGGGTATAAATTTAATAGAACAGTTCATACATATCCATGAAGAGTTTCCCGAAACTCCATAGTGGACCAACAACAAATTGAAAAAAAACGAATATCTTTTGGATAACCCTGTCAAAACTAATCTAGCAAAAGCTCTCAAACTGTAGATTATGATTAAGTGATTTATTGTAAAAAATTGTATTCATTTTTATGACGAGAGCATGCACACGCGTAAAGAAATTAAAGTTTTTATAAAAACAATCCCAAATTTTTCCAAGTTTTTTTGCTTATAATTTGTAGAGTTCTTAATATAAAAACAATGATCCCTTCCGAAAATATAACAAACAATATTGTAGACGATACCAAGCAATTAGAATTAAAAAATCATAAAAATTGAACGAAAAATGAGTGATTTTGCTAAATAGGTTTTCATTGCCCATACGTGAAGGCCATCATAATTTCGTTTCAAAATTTCAAGATTTTTTTTTCCCGAAACCCAAGAGAGGACCGTCAACAAGTTGAAAAAGAACAAATATCTTTTGAATAACCCTATAAAAACTATTGTAGAAAAGTCGTTTAAACCGTAAATAATGTTTAAGTAGCTTATTGAAATAAACTGTGTTCATTTTTATGTGGATAACAAGTATACTCGTAGGAAAATTAAAGTTTTTATAAAAATAACCAAAATTTTGTTATTTTTTTATAATTTGCAGATTTTCTAATATAAAAAAATGCATTTTTCAGAATTTATGGCAAACAACATTGTACACAATATCCTGTAATCTGAATTAAAAAATAGTAAAAAATAAATGAAAAATCTCTAGATAATGTTTCACTGCGCATGCGTGAAGGAAATTGCAATTTAATTTGCATATTGCGCTTGCTACATGTATAGAGCAACTTCTATGAAGGTTTTCAAAACATATCTTGAAAATTCTGAAAAATGTCGTCGATAGAATAGGCTCAAAATTCGTTGTTTCCAAAATAAAACAAAAAGATGAAGGGCTGTATCCATATTTCCCTTGATTAGTGTCATATAGAATACACAATATTGCACTTGCTAATATATATGGATGGATACTGTCCCTATTTTATTTATTTATCTTTTATTTTTTGCTTTATTTTGAGAACAGTGGATTTTGAGCTTATTCTGTCGATGATAATTTTCAGAATTTTCAAACTACATTTTTGAGGCTTTTCCAAAAGTTCTCTATATACTTATCTAACACAATATGCACATAGTTTTTCATATATTTTTTATTTTTCTTTAATTCTGATTACATATTTTCTAAAAAGAACATTTTTTTTATATTAAGAACTTTGCAAATTATACGCAAAAAACTTCCAAATTTTGGACTATTTTTAAAATTCCCTAATTTCTCTACGAATATACATGTTAGTCTCATAAAAAGACTACAGTTTATTACAGTAAGCCCTCAATCATAATTACAAATTGAACGAGCTTGCTGCATTAGCTTTAACAGGGTTATTCAAAAGATATCCTTACTTTTTAAATTTATTTACGATCCCTTATAAAGTTTCGGTAAAAAAAAAAAAAAAAAAAAAAAAAATGCTAATATGTGACGTGTACGACTGTGCTTACTCACCTGGAGTTTTAGGATAATTCCTCAAGTATTTTTCTAGGTATTTGACATAATGTCGAATATTGTAATTGGCCGGCCACTTTGGCCATATAGTGTACATAAATAAAAATCACATAATTTTAAAACATATATCATTTAAAGCTCTCCGAAGCCAACTGAGAGTCAGAACGTACAATCAACATTAGAAACAAAACCCAAAAACAGATCAAACAAAAAAATAGTATGACAAACTCGAAAAACAGTACAATTAAAAGAAACGCAAAAAAAAAAATTAAAAAAAAAAAAAAAAAAAAAAAAAAAAAAAAAAAACAGTTGGCTAGAAACATGGAAGCTGTATTGAGCATGTAATGACCATCAAAACTGCCAAAACTAGACTAAAACTAAGTGTGAAAAAAATATTACTTTGAACTTATCGAAACTAAATTAGTAAATCGCTAATTAATCGATATTTATATTGAAATGATAATGTAGTGATTTCCCGTAATTCTTATTTTTCATGTAGTTTAAACTCATTTGCTATAAAAGACTCATGTTGTAATCGTCTTAAAAAGTGCTATAGAATCGTCGAGAAACATATCATAGTGTTTAACAATGTGCTTGAAATAATGTCAAAATGGGAACTTCCCCTCTCTATCGGAATTAAACTGTTGATTTAAATAATTTTATGTATTCAAATAAAAACATCCTGATAATTTACCTTCTTATTATTATGCAACTTCATGTTTAAGAGGCTACTCCAGTCAAGCAAAAAAAAAAAAAAAAATCGAAAAAGTATAAAACGGTTGACATGTAGATCAATCTCATCCATTATAAAAGGATTTTAAAATATTGCAATGCAACCGAGATATTTTGAAAAATATGTTCTATGGGATTAGCAGGAGAGTATTTTCACTTGACTGAAGTAGTCTCTCAAACTGTCTGCATAATAATCAAATTTATGAATCGCGAAAGTATTTTTAACTTATTTATGGAAATTTTATCAATATTTCTGTAAGTTACAAAATCATTATTTACGGTTTCGCCTTTTTGATACGTTTAAAAATAGATATCTGCAAGGACTTAGCTGCAGTTCCCACTCATAGAAACGATTTTAATTTGTTTATAAACCTGTAAACCATTATATAGTTTATTTTATTTTATTTTATCACGAAACCAGATTTCAGACAATCAGATTTCAAACTGGTCGATATTCAAATTTGTATCCCATCAAAGCTCTTAAGAAAATCTAACATTAGTTTTTAAATCACTCATATCCGTACTATTATATAAATCATCATATTATTCGTATATGTATATATATTACAAAATTTAAATTCTTATTCGCCAAAACTAACCTTTGTACTATCTTAATTTTCTTAAAATAATATTCCGTATTTACTTCAACTTATTAAATTGAAATCTTGTTTCTAGATCTAATCTGTTAATCTTTATGGAAACGATATAAATTCTTAATTCGCCTTGAAAAATATTATTTCCAGTATGCGTAAATTTAAAGATGGCTCTAAATTAAAAATATTCTTAATTAAACTTTATTTCCTAATATTCCAAATAAAACTCATTTTTTCTATGTTTTTATCAACCCTTTTTAAGAAAGTGTTATTAAATTTATTCCAAAATCATACCTTTCAAAAAATATTATTATTTTATTTTATCTTTTTATTTACTTTCCCTCAGTCAACATTTGATAGTGTGAATATCAATAAAATCATTTTTTTTTCTCTTAAAATTAATCGTCTATAAAAGTCGTCTGCCTAACATATTTAAAATTCTGAGTCGATTGTAAATTGGTTAAATAATATTTTTTTAAAAATAAAAATGTTGTCTGTCAAATGTTAATCTCGACTCTGGGTATAAGTTATGTTTACATAAAAGAATGATGGTTTGAAACTAGACAATGTTCTAGAATTTTTTTTTAAGATTTAAAAGAGGAAGCTTGAGAGGTGGTAGGAGGAAAAAGAAGGATTATTGGGTGCTCTCTTGCATGAGTACGGTTCGCTGAAATAATGATGGAATTTTCGGTAAAATATCGTCTGCAACAGGAGCTTTTCCCTCTATTATAGCTACCGTTTAATAAAATGAACTTGCAGCAGCCAAGGAGTGATTATTTGGACCTTCTACATTTAATTATTTTGTTTTTTTCTCGCTGGCCAGGACGTCTGTGCGGAGAAAAGGAAAGCTGGTGATGATGTTTCTGCCCCCTAACTTTAAATTGTCACAAATATATATATATACATATATACATCCATTTTTCTGCAGAAAGGAGTAATCTGTTTTTAAAATGAATAATAATATTATCTAAATAATAACAAAAAATAATAATTATAACAATAATAATAATAATCTATTTAAAAACTTGCTTCACAAATTCCATTTTTTTTTTACTCTCTTCTATTTTCAATAAAACAAAGTACTGTAATCGAAAGTTTTTTCGATTTCCAGTTTTCGACGGATTTACACGTGTTTAGGTATCAGAGATTCCAGAAAACATGTTTTTACAAAATGTCTGTCTGTGTATGTCCCCCTTCTACTATCAAAAAGTGTATGAATATATGAAATGAACAAAATTTTTTGTCAATGTTTTTGGCTGTGGCAAGCAGGTCCTCTTTCAACTTTGAAGTATTCCGCTGGAAGGGGATGCTGCAACTGCAATTTTTGTGCCATTTTCAGCATTGTACCATCTAGTACCATCTGAAAGTGTATGAAGTTATGCATCGAATTAAACCAAATTATTTGTGTAAAAGTTTGGCTATGGTTAGTTGGCCCTCCCTGAATTTGACCAAAATTTGCCGGAAGGGTTCGCTGCAATAGCAATTTTTGTGTCATTTTGAATATTGTATCCCTAAAAGTGTATGAAATTATGCATAGAATTGAACCAATTTTTGTGTGTAAGTGTTTGGCTATGGCTAGTTGGTCTTTCCTGAATTTGAAAAAAATCCGCCGGAAGGGGGCGCTGCAGTAGCGATTTTTGTGCCATTTTTAATATTGCACCACGTAAAAGTGTATGAATGTATGCCTAGAACTGAACTAAAATTTTTGTGTATGATTATTTTTAGTATGGCAGGTAGGTTCTCTCTAAATTTGAAAAAAAATCCGCCGGAAGGGGGCGCTGCAGTAGCGATTTTTGTGCCATTTTCAATATTGCGCCACCTAAAAGTATAGGAAGTTATGCCTAGAACGGAACAAAATTTTTTTGTATGATTATTTTTAGCACGGCAAGTAGGTTCTACCTGAATTTGAAAAAAAAAATCCGCCTATCATCCTATTGTCCATCGGCTCGTGCAGAGACGGAAATTTGTTTTTACTCCGATTAATTGACTGAAGCAGAAATTTAAGATAAAAATCAAAGTTGGTATAGTATTGAATTAAAATTATTAAAGCATTCATGTAAGTAACTATTTTTTGGGATTGGCACATACAACTAATTCAGCGATGTAGAGATCGGCCTCGGAAATCAAAAGGTGAAAAACGCAAAGATATCATAGTACAGGAGCATCCATTTTTCTTTTGAAATCCGCAGTCAGTTATAAAATATTAATATTAAAATATATTAATATATTAATCCTGTCAAAAGAAATTTTCTGAAATTTATTCACGAAATTTTCTTCTTTTTTATAATGTTTAAAGTTCTCTACCCAGAATGTTTAATAATTACTTAAACAGAATTAAGAAATAAACAAATAGATGTTTTATGTAAAATAGTCAACAACTCAAGCCAAATCGTAACATAAATAAACGAAAATTAGTGTAAAAAATACTTCTCTTTAAATAAAGACTTTTAAAAGTTATTTATTAGTTATTTTCGTATTTATTTATTTATTTTTTTACTTTGTATTATAATTATAAAATACTTTTTGTTTTAAAAGATTTTAAATTTATTAACGTGCATCCCATTAAAAATATTAAAATTACTTTGTATTTTTAATACTTATTCCACCCCGTTAATATGATTGCATTAATAGTAATAAAAAATTGTAACGAAAGTGTCAAATCTTTATTACAACAGCAGCGGTATTAACCGAAACTCCCATATTTCACTTCTTTATTTGCGGTTTTTTATGCTTCGCCGCCAAGAGTACTTTTGTGTGGCGCGGGAAAATGAAATGCTTGTAAAAATGTACGTGTGTTAGAATTTTTCCCAAGGATTTCTTTTAATATTACTAAATATTGTAGATATGTACAACTTCTAAATAGCTATGCGGCGTGTAGTATCGAAACATAGGTTAACATTCGTTAATTTTGAATTCTAGAGTGGTATGTCTATTTTCACATATACGTCAATATTTTCAATTGTAGCGTCTACTTAGAAAAAATAGTTGTTATAAAATGAAATTCTAATCATTTTTTAATCCATTTAATTAAACCTTGAAGAATTTGCAAATCATATTATCAAATCTTTTTTTTTATTATTAAAACTAGTTGGATGTGCCAATCCCAAATATTTTCTACAATCTCATACGTACATTTTAATATTTAAAAAAATAGTTACTCATATTTATGCTTTAATAATTTTAATTCAATACTATACTATAAGATTTTCGTCTTAAATTTCTGCTTCAGTCAATCAATCAGAGTAAAAATTAGTTTCCGTGTCTCCACGAGCCGATGGATAATAGAATGATAGGCAGATTCAAATTCAGGCAGATTCAGATTCATTCATTTTTTCAAATTCAGTTAGGACCTAATTGCATTACCAAAAAAAAAAAAAAAATCATACCCAAAAATTTTCGTTCAGTTCTAGGCATAACTTCATACCCTTTTAGGTGGTACAATATTGAAAATGGCACAAATATCTCTATTGGAGCGCCCCGTCCGGCGGATTGTTTTGAAATTCAGGGAGAAACAACTAGCCATGGCCAAACACTTACACAAAAAATTTGGTTCAATTCTATGCATAATTTCATACACTTTTAGGTATACAATATTCAAAATGATACAAAAATTGCAATTTCTGCTCCCCCTTCCGGCGGATTTTTTTTTTTTTTTTTTCAAATTCAGGGAGAATAAACTAGCTATAGAGATACACTTACTCAAGAAATTTGGTTCAATTCGATGCATAACTTCATACATGTTTGGTCAATGCAATATTGATAATGGCACAAAAATCTCAGTTGCAGCGGCCCCTCCAGCGGAATATTTGAAAATTGAAGGCGTACCTGCTTGCCACAGCCAAAAATATTCACAAAAAATTTCGTTGAATTCTATGCATATTTTCATACACTTTTTGATGGTAGAATGGCGACATACGGACACACTGACACACGGTCACACGGACAGACAGACATTTTGTAAAAACATGTTTTTTGGAAACTCTGATCCCTAAAACGTGTAGATTAGGGATGCACAACCTGTGGCCCCGCGGGCCAAAAATGGCCCGCGAACTTGGATAATTTAGAATTGGAAAAATTGCAATTTTTGTTCTTAGGTCACAGAAAAATTCATAGATTTTGTCAATTTACCACGGGAAACAATAAAATTTCGCCAGTCACTTAAGAATCGCAAATTTTGCAGATCGGGCACGGAAAAATCGCAAATTTCATTGATCATGTGCGGGAAAATAGCGAATTTTGTCGATGTGGCTCGGAAAAATCGCAAAATTTGTTTATCAGGTTTGGAAAAATTGCGAATTTCGCCCATGAAGATAGAAAAAAATAGCAAATTCCACTGATCATGGACCAAAACCAGCAAATTTTGTTTATAAGGCACAGATGCGAATGTTGCGATGATGCGTAGAAAAAAAATCGCGAATGTTATCTTACCACGTAGAAAAAAAAAAATTGGTTGCCTGTAAAGTCGGTATACGGGCGAAAGTTTTACGTGACAACGACTTTGAGTTGTAAAATAATTTTAATGTGAATATTCATTCGTATAGTAGGAAGAAGGATGAATTAATAGTAACAATTTAAAACATTTATTTATACAAAGAATTATATTTAAAACATTAATTTATACAAAGAATCTCGCACTGAATTTCATATTAACAAAATTTTATTTTTACCTTTACACATACATACGTATTTATATACAAATATACATACAATAACTTGCAATACACTGTGTTTGTTAAACACATTTTACTTCATGTTTATTGATGTCAAATGTTGAATTTTGTAAACAGCATATTAAAGAATTTTTCAATGAGCAGAATATAACTAAAGTAAAATGGCTTTCACTAATCACATATCATTAGTTTTCCATAATATACCACCGGATTACGAAATAAACTACACTTATTTTCTTTGTACTTTATACTAATAACTAATACATAACGTATTTCGTCTTAGTTTGATACTATCTAAAATTCCTATTAAGCACCGCCCCTTCCTTGCAGCGAATTCACATTCACGTTCAGAAAATGGTCCCACAAGTGACCGGAAAAAGTTAAGAGAAAAGTGAGCGCGTATCGTGAGCGGAGCGTAACGTAACGTAACGCAGTTTCTTGAAGTGTCTCCCGGCAAACCAATTTACCAGACGTTGTCACGTCAAAATGAAGATTTAGTCAAAGTTACATAAAAATTGCAAATTTCGTCGATTGGGCGCGGAAAAATGGGTATTCTGTCAATCAAAAGCAGAAAAATCACGAATTTCGTCAATCAAAAGCAGTAAAACCACGAATTTCGTCAATCAACTTTGTAAAAACTGCGAATTTCTTCGATTACATTCGTAAAATTCGGGAGTTTTCCTGATTAGACGCAGTAAGATCGTGAGTTTATTTGATCGGCTTAATAAAAATCGCAAATTTTGTTTCTAAGGTGCGTAAAATTTGTGAATTTCATCCATCATTCGAAGAAAAACTGCGAAATTCATCGACCAGCTTTGTAAAAGTTGTGCATTTCGTCGATCGGCTTAGATAAAATTCCGATCAGCTTTGTAAAAATCGCTAATTTTATTGATGAGGCGCAGAAAAACTGTGAATTTTGTCGATCGGCTTCGGAAAATTCGAGAATGTCATCGATCGGCTTCGGAAAATTCGAGAATGTCATCGATCGGCCTCGTAAAAATCGCGAATTTTTCGGATCGGCATTGTAAAAATTGCTAATTTTATTGATCAGGTGCGGAAATATTGTGTATTTTCTCGATCAGCTTTGTTAAAATCACGAATTTTGCCGATCATGCGAAGAAAAATTGCGAATTTCGTCGATCGGCTTTATAAAAGTTGAGAATTTTGCCGATCGGCTCTGTGAAAGTTGCGAATTTTGCCGATCGGCTTCGTGAAAGTCGCAAATTTTGCCGATAGGCTTCGTGGCAGTCGCGATTTTCGCTGATCGGCTTCGTGAAATTCGCGAATTTCTTCGATCAGCCATGGAAAAATCGAAATTTTTTTTTGATTAGGTGAGGAAAAATCGAGAGTTTTCCCGATCGTTTTTGTAAGAATTGCAATTTTTGTTGATCAGGCGTAGAAGCATTATGAATTTTGTCGATCGTTTCGTAAAAAGTGCATATTTTCTTGATTGGGCGCAGAAAAATTGGAATTTCATTGATCAGGCACTTGAAAATCTTGTTGATCGGCTCCTTCTCTCTCCTTGTTCATAAAATTTACATTTTTTTTCAGCACCAGGAACTTATGTTTGTTTTCTAGCGTTTTAATTAAAACAAATTTTACTCCCTTGAATAAAGTCCAGGAATTTTATTACATAATGAAAATAATCCTGGCTATAATTGTTATATATACAAACATAAAAACTGTTGATATATCCTTACCAATTGAATTCGAAAATTTGACTGGTTAAGCAAACTTAAAAAGGTAACCCATCCCTCCCCTCTGAAACTAAATTTTTTATATATTATAGGCCAAGGATCACCTCCTCGAAATCGAATTCTCTCCATGTTATTGAAGTGGCCATCGACCATCCAGACATATTTCTAAGTGGCCCTTCCCTTCAAAAGGTTGTGCATCCCTAAAACGTGTAGATAAAAATTTCGATTGCACTACTTTCTTCTATTCAAAATAGACGAAAGTAAAAAGTGTAAAATTTTAATAGACTATTGATGAGAGAAAGAAAATCACTGAGTTTTCTAGTATTTAACCTTTCAAGGGCAAACTACTTATGTTACTAAAATGTTGAAATGATCGAATAACACCAAGGTTTAGAAGCAAGATTGTTTGAAAATAAGTAAATGCATTTATTCACGAACTTATATAAAAAAGAAAATTATAAAATTCTGGTGTCATTGTTGCATTCCTGAATTAAAAATAAGTGGGATACATTATATCCTGTAATCCTTTAAGGGGTCAAATAACATGTTTTAGGAACTGTCAAACTACTTATGTTATTAAAAGTTATTAAAATGTTGAAATGTTTGAATGACACCAAGATTTAGAAAAAAGTTTGTTTGAAAATAAGTAAATGCTTTTCTTTACGAACATTACAAAACATATTACAAAATCTGTGTCTTTCCTATATTTCTGTATTATATAGAAATGGAATATATTGTATTCTGGAGTCTTTCAAAATGTTAAATATATTTTTTTTTTAATTGTAAAACGAGATGATACTATATTGAAACTGTTTTTTTTTCAGGAGTGATCAAGAAGCTTGAATATAATAGGGGAGTTGCACCATCGTCGTCTGTAAAAAAGAGTTGTTCTTCAGAAACATTTCAAGAGCCATCAAAGAGGATGGCAAGTCAACCAACTTTTCTCAAAGCTGCCAGCTCACCCGATGTTCCAAGTGAAGTAAACAGAGAGCAGATTTCACAAAAGTCAAATTATCACAAACGTGGAATCGGCGGAATTACAACAGAGAATGATGTCAGTGATAAGTCGGGAGTAGCAAAAAATGAGGCAATGGATTTTGTTGCAAAAGTGAAACTAGTACTTCTCACTCAAAACAAGCATGAGAGTTTCGCAGAAGAAAACAAGGTTTATCGTAAAAGTCATGCGTGCCCATACTGTATGTATAAGACACCAAACTCAACTTGTCTCCTTAGACACATAGATGCAGTACATGAAGGTAAAAGACCCTACCAATGTGAAATGTGCGATTATAGCGCATCTTTTCCCGGTCATCTTAAAAGGCACGTCCATTCAGTGCACGAAGGAATGAGACGCTACAAGTGTAAGCAATGCGATTATAGAGCATTTGAAGCTAGTAATCTTCAAAGACACATAAACACAGTTCATGAAAGAAATAAACCCTTTCAGTGCCAACGCTGTGATTATAGAGCATCTCAGGCTTTTCATCTCCGAACTCACGTCGATGCAGTACATGAAGGACAGAAACCTTTTAAGTGTCAACACTGTGATTATCGAGCATCTCAATCAAGCAGTCTTCGAACACACATAGATGCAGTACATGAAGGAAAAAAGCGTCATCCATGTCCCCACTGTGATTATAGGGCAACTCAAATCAGCAATCTCCGAATGCATGTGAGGGCAGTGCACGAAAAGATGAAACCCTATGGTTGTCGAATATGCGATTACAGGGCAGCTCGGAACCACCACTTGCGAAGACACATGAAAGCAGTGCATGGTGGAAAGGAAAACACAAACATGACAAAAGAGTAACTAATAAAACATGCCAGCCGATATTTATTGATGTTCACACATCATTCAACCAGTGTTATCGAAATCTTTGGAATAACGGACCTTTTGAAAGTATTTATTTATATTCTTGACATTTGTTTAACGGAAAAAAAATTCGATACGTTTTGGTAGTAGTTGTGATCATATTGATGACTCGATTTATGGTACATTAAAAACTACAAAATAAAAGAAAAGTTGTTGAATGCCGAGAGGTAATGTTGACACAATAAATGTAACATAGTTCCGTCATCGTGGTCTGTTTTCTTTTATCCATTTCTAAACAGTCATGCATCCTATCTAACAATTTTAGCTAACAGCAGCGCACTTTGTTACTTTAAAATATTCTTTTATGGATATACCAGAATCTCGCTTCAACGAATGTCACTCTAACGAATTTTCCAGTGAAACGAATGCTGTTTGGATTTTAAAAACTCTATTATGCCATTTCATTCTGAAAATATTCTCTTTAACGAACATTTCAATATAGCGAAATTATTCGATGCTTCCCTGTGTTTCTTTATAATGAGATTTTGTACTCATATGTCACTCAAACATTAGTTAATTTTTTTTCTTTATAGCGTTTTTTTATTTATTTTTTGCTAGTAAAAATAAATAAATAAATAGAATTTCTTTAAAGCATATAGAGATTTCTGTTCCAGAAATAAGTAGTACAATGCTCGCCTCCAGATTAAACATCGGAGGAAATTGTGTAGAGTACTGTGAGTTATTGCGAGGTAAAGAGACACTTAAAATTATTTTGCCAGTCTCTAATGCTGAAAATCTTATATGCAAAAATAATTTAAAAATGAAATTATAGGATTTTGGCAAATTTCGTAGGAGAATGGAATGTTACTTTTTACTTGGTTGATCTAGAGGTTATTTCACAAAACGTAATTTATAGGATTCAAATTTAAAAATTTTAACTTGTGAATAATAAAGGACAATCCTATTCAATCAAGATAATTTAAGTTCCTGACTTATTCTGTACGCTTTTTTTATGTATATTTCCTACGTCTCTCTAATGCGAAAACAATAACTCGTTTAAATCTTTTGAGACACCCTGTGTAATACAAAATGTTGTGTTTTTAAGTGCGTTCGTAATTATGTAAATACGTAGCACCTATAGTTGTTGTTCAGTCCGTCCGTGTGTCCGTCCGCATATAACAATGCAAAAACTATCCAACCGAATCGTTTGGAATTTAAAATACATAATTATTTTATGAATATGATATATGTTGCTGAAGTGAAATAAAAGTTACTATCTGTTTACAGGAACGCAAAAACGATTCCGACCACTATACTATATCCGAAGTATACTACTCAAGAAGTCTACTATAGCAGCAAGAACTGAAACGAACGCACCTCATGTGCACGCTTCACGTGCAATTATCCAACTTGTTTAAATAAACATTTAAGCAAAGGGAATACGCAGTTTTTTCCTCCTCAGTCCGCTCATTATTTCATGAAAAATTTAGCAAACTCATGTTGTCATAATTTTTCCCACTTCGTATCCTCCTTTCTTTTAATGACTCTTATGCCTGTACATTAGTGGATATCTGTAGAACAGATATAGCTATTAGATACTTTTTTCGAGGGAACTAGTAAAATATTAATAAGAATGTATTTATTAAAATACAACACATTGTTCAGTGGTACACAAAACTTTTGTTTTTTACACCACTGAGCAATGTGTTGTATTTTAATAAATATATTCTTATTAGTTAAATTTTATAGTGCAGCTGTCCTGTATTTACACTGCTGGCCACCCAAATTGCAACACCAAGAAAAACAAGAGATATCACAACAAAATTTATTGTGTAGATAACATGTTGACCAAGTAACAAATGATTAAATTTACAGCATTCTATGAAGCGTGGTTCCTGCCAAAATCAGTACCCAGAGTAGCCGCCGTTGTTGGAGATCACAGCTGCCACACGCCTCGGCATTGATTCAAAGAGACTTTGAATGTGTTCTTGGGGTACAGCAGACCAAGCAGCTTCCACACGTTGCCAAAGTTGATCTGGTGTGACAGCTGGGGATGAACTCTGGGTCAGTCGTTGAGCAACCATGGACCACATGTTTTCTATCGGAGAAAGAACCGGAGAGCGCGCCGGCCAGGGAAGCAATTCAATCTGGTGATTGACGAAGAACCCTTGAACAATGCGTGCCACGTGTGGCCGTGCATTATCCTGCTGAAATATGGCTGTTGGCAAGCCCTGAAGGTAAGGAAGGACAACTGGCTCCAACACCTCGGAGATGTAGCGCTGGCTGGTTAAAGTACCGGCAATGCGTACTAGAGGAGTGCGAGAGAGATATCCGATACCGCCCCATACCATAATACCCGGTGCAGGACCAGTGTGACAGTGCATAATGCAGCTGTTCAGCATCCTCTCTCCACGGTGTCTCCAGACTCGATTCCGACCGTCGCACAGTGGGGCAGGAAGCCTCCAAAGTTGGCAAAAAATAAAATTTATATTGAACAAAAAAAGCACATAACGGATTCTTTTGTAGAAGAAAAGTAGTAAAATTTTAAACTTTTACATAAGCTAAATAGTAATTTATTAATTAATTTACAAACCTTTTTCAATATTTTTTGTAGAAAAATGAGTTAAAAACAAGAATTTAAGATAGTTTTATACTAATTAGATATTTATAAATCATCCATAATATCGCATTAAAAAATGTAAACATAATTAGTAGTTTTAATTATTCTCAAGCAAACCTTATAATGAATATTAGCGACTCGTTTTGAAGGATTGGATCAACCTTTCTCAGGCAAAATGTACGTATTACTATAAAGACAGCAGAAGAAAAACTGTTTCTGTTGTTTTAGTGCTAACACTCACTTTTTGTTTTCCTGTTTTTCAGATCTTAAACTCATACATGTCACGTACACTAACGAATATGTAGAACTAGAATTGTATAACCGTTTTACTCTTGATATTTTTGATCGTCCAGAACAAATTCAGACGAAATATGAAGATGGGCACGTTTGCTTTTCATTACGCTTCTGTTTGTTTTTCAAATCGAGGAAATGAAAGCGATTTGCCAAGCCACTCTTTGTTTATTCTAAAGCATTTCCCTTGTTTCGCCAGGCTTTTGCTCATCGGAATTTATATTAAATTTTAAAACATTTAATCTTCTTTTCATTTAAACTACTTGTTCGTAGTTTCTCCGATTATGGAGCTCTTATACCATAAAATCACATTACTTTTTAAAAGTTTTTTGTTAAAACATTCCATGATAGTCAGTTTCATTTAAATACATTGTTTTGTGATAAACAATGCATTAAAATTCGTATTTAACAAAGAAAATATTTTTAATCATGTTTGGCACACCCGTACACTAACAAAAATTTAAGGATGATTAGCTATAAAAATGACCATACAATTAAAAAAGTGGCAAAAAAGAGCAAGATTTTCTGGCATATTTGTCCTTTTAAAACTCATACTTAGTTGAAAAAATTATAATTAACACTTAATTCGCCTTAATTCATAACTAAAACCTACAATGTTTGTAGACAGTGTTAATTTTTTTTATAAATTTCACCACTATATATTCTAAGCGTCTGTATATCTATAAAAATCGTATTAAAACAAATTGAAAGTTAATGAATTATTGTTACATACTTGTAGTTAAATGTTCCATAGTCAAAAAAAATTATTTTTTAATTATTATAGTGAAATTAACAAACGAATGTTGAAACAAAATTATTGATTTTTTTTTCACTTATTATCAAAGCACAATATGCAGTTTAACTTCTTTCTCTAGTGACGATCAAAATAACTTTGCACAAATTTTAATACTAGGCAGATGTGTACTGACATCTGCTGTATTAAAGTGACGTATGTCGGTAGTTCAAAATAAAATTTCATTTTTTCGATTTTTTGCCAGTTTTGAAGGCTTTTTGCCCCACTGTGCGTCGTGGTGTTGCATACAGAAGCGTGACTCGTCAGTAAAGAGAATTTCATTCCATTCTGTCGTCCACATCCTTCTTTCATCGCACCATTGGCGGCGGAGACGTCTGTGGTTCCGCGTCAGAGGTAGACAAAGCAACGGACGTCTTGCGGACAGACCATTCTGCTGTAAACGACGTCGAATGGTACGCGCAGACAGTGGATGATGCGTTACAGATTGAATCTGCTAATGGTTCGTGATGTGACTGAGCGGTCCGTCACTGCCATGCGTACAATCTGCCTGTCATCACGTGACGTGGTGCACTGAGGTCGATGCGGTCGATCACGTCTGTCCGTCGTACCCTGTTGCACCCAACGATCACATATCCGCATCACAGTTGTTTGGTTTCGTCCAACACGACGACCGATTTCCCTGAAAGATAACCCACAATCTCGGTATGCCACTATCCTTCCTCTGTCAAACACGGATACTTGATCAAAAGATGATCGTTGTTTCCTACGAGGCATAATTTATCGTTTTTTTGAAAAAAAAGCAAGAAAAACACAATTGCTGTACTTGAAACCGTCGAAATCTCCAAGCCTTAAATAGCGCTTTGAGGTGGCGCCACAGGCGCGCTTGATATGCGTCTGCGCTGAAATTCTAATCATTTGCATATCTCACCTCAGCTAATGCATGTTGTAAATTTCATATTATTTACATGCTTCCTTCAGGGTGTTGCATTTACGATGGCCAGCAGTGTATTTTAAAACATCAAAATAAATTACTTTCAACTTTATGCAGCATTTGTTCTTCATTTTAATCCAATGAACAGCAAAAACAAATGATAAATGTTTCATGACTGCTTACATTCAAGACTTGACAAGATTTCGTAAATTATAAAGCAAAGTAATTCTGTGCAAAAAGAAAATTGACAATAAAGAAAATCACCGTATCTCTAGTAAAAATAATAAAAGCGGATTAAGAATATCGTTACTTGTAACTTAACAAACATCGAAAAGAAAATCGTGAAGCATCAAAGTAAATCCACGGAAATGAGCTTAAAAATAGGTCATCATTAGAACCTCAAACACAGTACGCGTAAGAGTTTATTGTAAGATACAAAAATGAGTAAATGAAAAGCGTAATGAGATATTAGGGATGTGAATTTAGATCGTGAAATCGTAGAAGATTTGCTCTGAACCTATTCTTTTAATGGTATGCAAGTTTCAGGACATTTACGGAGAATGGCGGAGTGTTTTTTTTTTTTTTTGTGTGTGTGTGTGTGTGTGTGTGAATGTTTGGATAATAAAAAAATGGATAATAATAAAAACAGTAACTATGAAATATAATATTCTCAATATAGCACCTGTTTTCATTATTTTTTACTCTTTCCTTCTTCTGTTTTAAAGAACGCCCTTTGCCTATTTCTAATTTCTTCTGTCTTTACAAGAAGGAAGTATTTGATGAAGATTTTCGAATTCTGGTTTTCGATGGATTTGCAAGTCTTAGGGTTCAGGGACTACAAAAACACGTTTTTACAAAATTCTTGTCTGCAAGACTATCTGTATATGGCAAAATATTTGTGTGTGCTCTATATCAAGAGCGAAAGCACGGAATTTAATAAAAAAATTGTGTTTAGTTAATCCATCATATAAATTAGTACTGATTAGTTTTCGGTGAAAATCGCTAAAAAGGTGGCGCTGTTTTGCAGCACTTTTCGCGATTACCGTAATAACTCTATCCCAAGAACAAATGCAGAGATTTTCATGAAATTTCAGTTTCAAATAGTCCATGACACAAATTAGCATTCTATATATTTTCGTACAAATCGCTTCAAAGGTGGTGCTGTTATGCAGCATTTATCACGATTTCCGCAATAGCTCTATCTCAAGAACTAATGCACTTTTCATCAAATTGCAGATTCCATTAGTCCATGACATGAATTGACATTTTCTAAATTTTGGTGCAAATCGCTCATCAGGTAGCACTGCTATGCGACTTTTTCACTATTTCCTCAATAGCTCAAACGCGAGAACTATAGCACGAATTTTCATCAAATTTCAGATTCTGTTATTCTTTGACATGATTTGACGTTTTCTACCTCCTCGTGTAAATCGATCAATAGATGATTTTGCTATGCTGTATTTTTGGCGATTTCCGCAATAACTCTATCTCTAAAAATAATGCACGAATTTTCATAAAACTTCAGATTCAGTTATTCCTTAATGTGACTTAGTGTTGTTTACCTTTTGGTGTATATCGCCCAATAGGTCACACTAAATTTTCACGATTTTTATCGTACATCGATTTCACGATCGTATCAGTTTCATGTAGTCATGTCTCATGAACCAATACACGGATTTTCTTCAGATTCAGTTAGATGTTGACATGAAAGGTTGCAAATCAGGTTTCGGTGTTAATCATCCAACGAGTGGCGCTGCTATGGTGTGTTTCACATGATTTACGTTATTTAAGCGATATCTCAAGAACTGATGCACGGAATTTCATACAAATAGAGTTTTCATGATAAGCATAGATTGTCATTTAATTGTGGCACTTTATGATGAATTTTAAAGCATTAACGTGGAAGAAAGTTTTGGAATTGCGATATCCGAGTAGTTTCTTGATGACTTACATAAATAAAAGAAATAAACATTTTAGATATTTCTAAGATATTTTGCAGCATTGAATCTTAAAATGTTTTTTTTTTCGTTTGTGAATGTTTTTTTTCATTTATTTGTATATTCTTTGGATGGTACAATTGTTTATTCCTCAATATAATACATGAAGCTAGAAAAAAAGCTCCAGAATTGAGCTCTAGAGTTGATACTGTACTAGTATACTAACGTGTAACAATATATTGGAGAACAAACTACGGCAATGTTTTAGTGTAATAATAATTCTAAAGCAGTATCGAAAACTATCATGTTACTATTTTAAATTATCAGTTTTAAATTCAATGTTTAATACTTCATTTATCTATATAAGGGGTGTCCCCGAATTCATAGGCTGAACTGTTAGGATAGGTACACATAAGTACACATAAAGAAACAATTTTGGTTTATGAATGTGAGGTCTGAAATTAAAAGTTAAAAAAAATAAAAACAAGAATATCGAAGCAAATTAAAACAAGCCTTTTATTGACATATTAATTACAGTAATTGATTGAATGGGCTAACATCGATGAATGCTGGCAGAGTCTAGAAAATGTTTGAAGATTGTATTGTTTGAGATCCTTTCGAAGATTGTATTTGTCTCAACTATGATTCCGTTTTACTCTATATTTAGAACTTCATTAAGTAACTTTTAGCTCTTGCTGCAAATCTTGGAATCTGAAAAAAGGTATGTCAGTCATTTGCTACATGCTGCCAGTGGTATATTTGAGCCCTTACTGCAGTCGGTAAGTCAATAAAACGCTGGTATTCATTTCCTCCGTATTTTTTGTTTTCATTTCCGATCCCACCTTGCTATATCAAAATTGCTTCTTCCTATGTAATTTACCTTCCCTACAGTTTGGCTGATGAATTTGGGACACTCTGTATTTTACTTATTTAGAGAATTTTTAAAATACTGAATAGAACTAAGACTATATTTGTACATTTTTAAACTTTCCCGCGAAATTTTGTTTCCAAATTCTGAGAATGTCTATTAATGCTCATGTAAACATTTACTTTTGCTCTTTTGTAAACTGTGTTATGTAGAACCTTTAACTTAATGCAAAATAAATACTTTTGTATCTTACTTGCATTACAAATATTCGCAACACTTATAATGATATATTTATTTAGAATCAAAGATGAACAATACTAAACTAAAGTGAAACTTGTATGTCAAGGGATCCAGTAATATCATTTTCTAACTCACATAAATCTCTTAAGTTTTATTCATGAAGTCTGCACAATTCTACTTACTCATTGTATTACTTCGAATTTGTTCTAGTAATATAACGACAGAAGTGTTAAGTGCATTGCCTAAAGTTTAAGGCTAATTTGAAATCCAAAATATTAAATTGTAGTGTTGCATTCTTGTTATTTTTTTTACTAAAGTATCCTGTACTATTATTTTATTAGCACAGATGTTATATACGCACTGTTTTTCGCGCAATTTTTCTTTTTACGCCAAATTTTCATAGATTACTACTTACTTCTATATAGAGAATGCTACAATAGTAAAAACATGTTAGTTTTTTGTTTCAATAAAATAAAATGACGGGATAAACGAAACATTTTATGTTATTTTAAAAAAGGAAATAATAATTAATTACAATCATTTAGTAACTATAGAATAAAACAATTTATATTTACACTACGTATGTTTACTACGTTGGCCAAACTAACGCCATTTTGGCGTTAATTAGGTACTTAGGTTCATTTCTGACATCTTTACCGTTTTATCAACGTTTCCCAAATGGGTGAAAGTGCTTATGTATTCAATTTGTTTTCTGCCATCTGTCCGTATATCCAAGTTTTAACTCTAGTAAATATATTCACAGTGTAATGACATTCAGAAATGTTATTAACAGTTACTAATAAAATTGAAAATTATTAGACGCCAGAAAAAACTCTTAAGTACCTTGAAGAATCATTTTTCTGACATTAAAATATTGATTGCAAAAAGAAACACTGGCTACACATAATCGAATTCTGCTATTTTTGAGAGATATGTGATATTTTTGCAGAAAATAAATTAATTATTAGATAAAAAAATCAAACAGAGCAGAAGTTTTAGGATACTACAAAGTTTATATTGTAAAAATTAAATAGAAACAAACTATGGAGTTAAACAATAAAACAGTAAACAAACTAATATACTTATGTTTAATTTCCAACAATAAATTATATACATAAATTAACAATGCTTTTTAGATTTTGATTTGAAATACCATTTGTCAATTGATGTTTCACGATTGAAATCTTTTAAAGATGGTCCATTAAAATTTATACATAATAAACTGTTCATACTATCCTCTTTTGGATGGACCTTACGTTTGATAATATTCATTTCGCACAAACCTCTTTCACAAGAAACTGTTGACATAAGAAGTATGAATCTGATAAGAAGGAGATTTTTCAAATTTGGGAATTGAGACTTCATCGAAAAATATCTTTCAAAAAGAGAATTAACTGTTTTATATTTTGTAGATTATGTAATTTTGCAGTAATTTACTCTTAAAGGCATTTCGAAATTATTCAGTTTTTCAACTAATACATCTACACACTTAATTTTCGGCAGTTTCCCGATAAAGTGTTTTTTAATTTCTAGAGGTATTTTTCACTGATTTCGGTCAGTTATTAACAACTCCGTTTATTCGTCGAAACCTGCTAAGTTCATTTCACATGCCTATTCATTAAAATACGTACATAGCTGGATACAAAATCGCGCTTATTATCTGTAGGCTCATTTTGCAAGTCATAAACTCTGCTAAACTTCTCCGATGACATTTTGAATCTTTTCAACGGTAATTTTTTAAAAGTTCGTAGTTATCTATTTCTGGTTCTTGCTTGCTTGTGATTATGCTGGCTATTTTTAATTGTAATAAGTTTAATATATAAGATACTCATTCACTTTTCTTCATTTTCATTTGCACTATTTGTCTGTCATTTAACGTTAAATGCATACAAATATAATCGTTTGCAGTATCAAAAGGCTTAAGTAACTTTAAGAAGTCAAAATTTTTACCTGTTCCTGTCTTTGGAGTTGATATTTCAACATTCTTCTAAGAATCTACCTCGGCTTGCATTGCTAATTTCTTTAGCTCAAATCTTCTTATACTTTCTCAGTCTTCTAGCTCTAACCTCAATTTCTTTTCCCCAAACACTATATGCTGTTTTCTTTCTTCCGCTCCTTTTTCCACTTGCAACTGTAACTTTCTTTCTTCTAACGCTATCCTCTTTGCTGCCCGGTGATTATTACTTAAAGACGATCTTTTATAACATTTTATCTAATCTTTTCCAATTTTGTTATTTCTGCAAGAAACGGATATTTTTTCTGGTAATCGTTTTCCGCATTACTCGCATAATGCAATCAAAGCGAATCTTTGTGCCTTGTTAATGACTGACATAATTAACATGATTTCTCTCTGTTATTATTATTTTATTAATTCAATTAACCTTTTATTTCAAATTCCAGAAATCGAGGACCCATATTTCTGGGATATCATATTCTACCCATATTAACATATTCTACCTACTTAATATTCATGTATTTTATATCTACAAATAGCTTCACTTTACTGTTAAATAACATTTAATATTGGCATGAAGAAATAAAAAGCCCGTTATTCAAGTACACTGATAAACCAATATACATCTTGGACATTTGCAAATAAAATATATTACTTAGCAGTTTTTGTCTTTCTTCTCAACATATATGAAACTGAGGAACTCTTCCTTTTTTCAAACTTTCCCGCCATTTTCTTAATATTTATTCCACTCGCGGTATTTTCACGGTCTTTCTTATTTCACGCATATTTCCGTCGATAAATAAATCCATTGAGTTCATTTATTTACCTTGTTGAGAATATTTTTTTAACCCACATTAATGAAGATATTGCTAAGATAATATGTTTTTTCATCATTATGTATTACAATTTAATTAAAAATATACGTATTTATTAAATAATGTTTCGTAAATAAATAAATAAGAATAAGAATAAGAAAACATTTTGAATTTTGTAATGTACCATAATATAACAAAAAAATACACATAATAAATTTATTTGCCTCGAAAGCAGCTTGAAAGTGTTACACGCTGAAAAGCAGCTCAAATATTTTTGAATTATTGATTACTTTACTCACTTAATAATGACAAAAGGATGTTTATTTCCAATCTTCTTTGAAAGGAATTTCATTTTGTGAGTGCGTTTCCATCGATTAACTTAAACAAAGAATGTTAAATATATTTTTAAAATGTGTGAGAGCTATTTCTGCTTAAATAATAGCGTACTGAAAACTCTTGACATATAAAATCGTGCCTCACAAAGAAGAATATCGTGCCTGCATCCGATGTTAAACTCTTAACTTAAGAATATAGCCTTATCAGAACTGTTTGACTCTAAACGCATTCTTTAAAAATCCAAATCATTAGAAATCTCTTAAGTGAAAGTAATTTGTCAAAGGTTACTTGTGTTATTGGATTTCTGATAGATAAAATGTATTCTTGAAAATGATTGATTTTAAATATTTTCAAATATACTAAGCTATAAGTCAACTTTTATTATGCACTCATTTCGTGATAAGTTTAATATCGATTTTCTCTTTTAAACTCATTGGTGGGGAAACCTATATTTGATGCAAATCTAAAATTGCTGTGAAGTGTGTGTTTGGGTATTTTAAAAACTAAACTATTTCATCAACAATCAAGAAAATTTTGAAATGAATGATATTTTCCTCTCATCGCAGTCATCTTTTGATAATCAAAAACCTCTTTCAGCTGAAAAGTAAAATTTAAGGCTGTCTTTAAATTAAAAGAAGATTCTTTCATTCATAAATATGAAGTAAATTTCATTTGTCTGTGCATAAGATTTTAAAATTTTAGGAGAGAGACATTTAAATATACATAGTACATAATTCGTATTTCACAAAAGATTACTCTTTAGAAATATAAGTTTATAAAGATCTCAAATATATGTTAGCTTGAGTTTTAATTTAATTCATCTTTCCATTTTTAAAAGTTTGCTTTCCAATATATCTTAAACTAAATAATTAATTCTGTCTTCAAGTTAAACCAAAGCGTCTTTTATCGGCATTAAAAAGAACTTTATTTAACTCATGTGTAACTTTTAAATATTTTAAAATAGGTACTGTGTTATAACTATGGTGAACCGCATTTTGCATTATTTTAATAGGCAAATCATTTCAGGAATAGTCATAAAAGGACCACAAATAAATCTTAATATTCACTCGTTTCATTTCGATTTAAAAAGGTTTAAAAATAATCATCAAATTAAATATTTAAGGCAACCTTTGAATCAAAGATGATTCTATCAGCCGCAAATACGAAATAATTTTCATTTATCTATGAATAAGTTTTTTAAATATCGGGAAGGAGACATCGTAACGTAATTAGGATGACGAACGGTTTGTATTATAACAAAAATAAAACATTTCGACCAAAATGATTGAAAGTTATAAATAAAATTTTGTTTTAAATATTTTGCTAATTCATTATTTCGATTTTTAAAAATCGCTTTGAAGAAAAAAAAAACTAATTCTAAATATCTCATGAAAAGTATGAACCAAAACAAAGTATTTTTATAAAATTACATAATTACACTTAAACGATTACATAATTCATTTCAGATACTTTTGCTTAAAGGTTTAAATACCGTGACATACAAATTGAAGCATTATTGTGTTAATCTGGCGTTTGTAATTAATATTATAAAAGATAAACGTATTTGTGCGTAACACTGACGACATTTTGACGATGGCAACATCAAAAGATTAAATCGCTTTTTTATTGCAGTTTTTTAAACTTCTAAAACAGCGCAGATTTTCCTTTTTTTTAAAGTTGAATACCAAAAAATCTACTTCCAGATATGGATTTTTTTTTAACTGTATCGTCTTTTAGGTAGCTTTCATTACAAAAAGTAAAAAGCTACCTATTGCAGCCGTCCGGAGGAAAGCACTTCCGGAAAATTTTGGTATATTTTCACCGATCATGACCCCCAGACCCCAAAACCACCCTCCGTTCAAATGTTGACATATATATATATATATATATATATATATATATATATATATCTGATTTTTGTCATGCGATAACTAACGTATTTATGAACCGATTTGAATGAAACTTGGTATGTACATAGTACATACAAATGTCTCGACCGAGTTCGTTGGTCAGCATCATCCGCCATTTTGTTTCAAAATGGCAACCATTTTAAATTTTTAAAAAAATTTAAAATTTAAAATTAAATGCGAAAAAAATAAAATATTAAAAATATTTTTCTTTTACGTGTTAGAACTTAAAACAACAATTCCAGAACACTTTTTATTTTGTCTATATCTTACAAAATGATTGAGTTATAGCACTTTGAATTTTTCTTATGGCTGACATTTTGAAACGATCTGATTTTTGTCACGTGATAACACGCGTATTTATGAACCGATTTCAATGAAACTTCGTATGTACATAGTATATACAAATGTCTCGACCGAGTTCGTTGGCCAGCATCATCCGCCATTTTGTTTCAAAATGGTGAACATTTTAAATTTTTTAAAAAATTTAAAATTTAAAATTAAATGCGAAAAAATCAAAATCTGAAAAATATTTTTCTTTTACATGTTAGAACGTAAAACAACAATTCCATAACACTTTTTATTTTGTCTATATCTTACAAAATGATTGAGTTATAGCACTTTGAATTTTTCTTATGGCTGACATTTTGAAACGATCTGATTTTTGTCATGTGATAACACGCGTATTTATGAACCGATTTGAATGAAACTTGGTATGTATATAGTACATACAAATGTCTCGACCGAGCTCGTTAGCCACCATCATCCACCATTTTGTTTAAAAATGGTGGCCATTTTAAATTTTTTAAAAAATTTAAAATTTAAAATTAAATGCGAAAAAATTAAAAGTTGAAAAATATTTTTCTTTTACGTGTTAAAACTTAAAACAACGATTCCAGAACACTTTTTATTTTGTCTATATCTTGAAAAATGATTGAGTTATAGCACTTTGAATTTTGCTTATGGCTGACATTTTGAAACGGTCCGATCTGAACGATCCATCATGTTGCTTTAAAATGGCACACACTTTATGATATCGTGGAATTTGGCGACTCTCTAAATCGCTTAAAATAAAACCAGGTTGAATAAAAGATGACTATTTTCTAACAATTCCTATTAATATTCAGTCTTGACAAAAACTAGTATTCAATCTTATAAAATCACTAATTTTATAAGATTATTTCCACTAATTTGAGCTTAGTATTTTTGAACAATGTAACTTACTTTAAAATAAATAAATAAATATATAAGTATATGAAAGCTACCTCTTCCTCCCGGCATTGCCGGAAGGACTTTTTCAAAAATAGATTGTCCATATTTACTCAGTTTTGTGGCAAAAGTAAATATTTTAATGCACAACATAACTAAAATTATGAGAATTTTTTGTGAAAATTTAAAACATCAACTATTTATAACGCATTTCATTTAAAAAAAATTCAAAAATTTTTTTAAATGTAATTTTATTTAGAATTTAAATTTCAAACAATGATTTGTGCTTTACATATATAGTTCTAAATAAATATACATATACATATACCGATAAAAATTAGTTAAAAAAACAGCAATGAACTTTCTTAAAGAGTATTTTTTGTTAAAAAAAAGAAATGGTAATTGCTTGTTCTTTTTTTCTCTCTTTTTATTCCATAATCAAAGAAAAAAAAACATACACAGAAAATAATAATAATAATAATAATATTTTTTTGTGTGAAATTTAAGCAAGGTTTTTGATACATTTGAAACAGTAACATAAAAAGACAAAATTAGATTTCGCCCATTTCGACATTTACTTCAAACAAGAGACAGAAAATTTCATGAATTTGAAAAAGCTCATTCCATTTTTAGGCTTCTTTAATTAAACTCATTCGTCTTCAAACATTATGTATTCTAAAACGCCAAATTTTATTTTCTATGTTTTCTAAAGAAAAAAGTATCTTTCTAAAAAGAATTTATTTTAAATATTGTTTTCCACTTTCAATTTAAAATAAATAAAGCTGGTAAATGTTTAATATATAAAACTTTTTTTTAATGCTATTGAGTGAAGATTTGTATTATTTAATTTTGTAAATAAAGCTTTGCAAAAATAAAATTATAGAAATATAATAATTAAATTTTCTATGAAATTCAAATTTCTAATTAAAAGTTATCCTTAAATTTAACAATCTGTAACTGGGTCTATAGGGGCCATAAGTATTTACATACATATGTCTTACATGCTGTTGCATATAAGACATTTATTATATATTCACTTATGTCACATATCACACAAACGAAAATGTACAATAATCTCTGATGTGTCCATGATTTCAAAGATAGTTTTTTACATTTGATAATCTCAGAAATAATCTAGCTCTGAAATTTAAAGCAGCATTTATGACTTATATAGTTAATAATATTGTTATATAGTAGTTAAGGTACAAAAACATAGTTATTATAAAAAAAAACGTAGTTATATAAAAGCGTGTTCCATAAGACATTTTAATTTAAATATTATGTTTTACATTCAGTTTGAAATATAAAAAAAAAGCTCTTAAGTTACAGCGTTTAAAGTTTAAAGCTGTTTTTTTTAATCAAACTTATTGCCTGAAAATTTGTACTATTTTTTATTTAACTTTGTAAATATAGCTATAGCTATAAGTTATAGCTATAGAAGTTATAGCTATAAAAAATTAACAAAAATTGTAATTCTTTTGCATAGTATCTTCATTTTTTAAAACAGAAATATCTTTTAGCTTTAAAAAATTATAATTCCTTGTATTGTGACTCAAATAATAATAATAATAATAATAATATTTATATATGTGCATATGCATAAGATCTACTAGAAAGTTCTGTCCGATAAAATTTCTTTAAGCCTTCTTTTTAAAAACCCAGATTTGTTCGTTGGCACTATCTTTTTTAAAATTGTAAAATACTCATTGTGTTCAACTTAATGGAAAGAGTGAAAACAATGGGAAATTTACCATTTCAAAAAAGTGTTGACGATGAAAAAATCTGAATGAAAGAAATTTAGGCACGAAATAACATTATTAGGCAGAACTTTCTAGCAAATCTTACATGTTTACAGAATATTTTGTTTATTTCTGAGCAACTGACTTTTATTATTTATTAAAATTTATTTTTGTAATAGTAGCTTATATGCAGAAAAACGGTATAACAATTTATTTTTCGTAACTGATTCAGTATTGTATTTACTGTACTGAAGGAAATGACAAATGTTTCTTAATCCACGAATATATAAAGCAACTTACAAAAATATACAGTAACCTTTTCAGAATAAACTATAATTCCGAAAAGCGTTATTCAGTTTTTGAAACCTCAGAAACAGAAGTAAACTTTTCAAATATACATAAGTGAAAAAAGTCCGGGCCAGGATTCGAACTAGGGATGTAATGGCTGAAGTCGTCATTGCTCTTACAACTGAGACATCCCGGAAGAATACTGGTGGACTAATTCACCCAACTAACCTCAACGAACACGCAATCTAGTCTGATACTTTGTATGAGCTCAACAGAATAAATCAAAGGTTAATATATGAAAACGCTGCATATGAAATTATATTAGATTAATTCATAACATGATAATTCAAACATGAATTATAACAGATGAAAATAGATGAATGTAAACAGATGAATGTAAATTTTGTAAAACAAGGGGGAAAATAAATTTCTGAGTTTTCGTTTCTGCAGTCTCATATATTCATTTTCGGTTTACTCGATTGAGCTGATTCAAAGTATCAGACTAGATTGTGTGATCGTTACGGTTAGTTGGGTGAATTAGTCATCCATTATTCGTCCGGGATGGTTCAGTTGGACGAACATTGGGTAAAATTTTTCACCCACTTGGAAAATTTACATCTGTAATAATTCATTTACCGATTGAATATTCGTGTTATAATTTAACTTCAGAAATAGAATTCAATACTAGATTCAATGAAACATTCATAAAAACAAAGTTTCTTTTGCGGTCACTGTTTTTCAGAAAAATAATATTCATTTTATTGTTACTGTTAACTGGAAAATTTAGCATGTATGTCTGAAATTATTTACTTGAGAACTGATAGTAACTTAAAATATATTTTTGAGGAAAACAACTAATACCCTCTAAAAACTGCTTAGCACTGTAAATAAATTATGATAAAAAGTGAATTAAATCCAATTGATTTTTTAAATCATCAGATTTTAAAATATTCACCTTTTATATAAACATTTTAATAACAATTTTAATTTTTCTTAAGAAAGGTGTTATAGTAAAAATAAAATACATTGACATGTTTCGGAACCGTCAAATAAGTTCCATAGTCATAATATAAATAAAACAAAATTTCAAAATATTTAATTAATTAATTAATTAATTTTTTGCAATAGAGCGCGTGTTTTTTGTTATTTATATCTCATTGTCGCGTGTCATTTGTATTGTCCGAGAAATATTTTGAAATTTTGTTTTATTTATATTATGACTATGGAACTTATTTGACGGTTCCGAAACATGTCAATGTATTTTATTTTTACTATAACACCTTTCTTAAGAAAAATTAAAATTGTTATTAAAATGTAAATAAATTATTTTCGAAAATACGTGACACCAAAATAATTTTTGGTCAGATGGTTCTTTCAATCAGGAAAATATTGGTTTTTAAAAACAAAGAACATTTTTATGTGCTGATAACTGGAAGGAAGTTTGAGGTTATATTGTTATTTTTTTTTAATTAAGAAATTTGCATTTTTTATAGCGTGAAATAAAAGGTATCAAAACGAAACATTTATTTTCCTTTAAAAATTCTATAATTGAAAGTACAAAAAAAAGATTGAACACCAAGTTGGTTGCAGTTATTTTTTATTATTATTTTATTAGAAAAAATAAAATAAAAACTATTTAACTATATTTTTTAACTATTTGCTTGAAGCCATACAATCACTTTTTTAGAAAAGCATAAAAAGTCTAAGTTTTAATAAGTATAAATAATTGGCATTTACCAAATTTCAATTTTTAATTAAAAAAAAATTTCCAAAGTACACTATCATAATGAGAAATAATGTCATAATTGTTCGTCTAGTTACTCTCTAAAAACAAAAGACGTAAAATGTCAGGTATTTTTTTCCTTAACTACAATTTAAAGAATCGTTTCTTTAAATGAGGTCTGTCCTGCCTTAATTAAAATCACCTTCGACAAAGGAATATTAATGATTTCTAAAGAGCAAACTTCTACTAATAATGTCTTCCAGTGAAGCTCCATTAAAACTGCGTTGCATTCGGGGCCTAATTACCGGCTAGTCCAACTTCCACTGAAAATATACGTAACATTTATTTAATCCTAGATTTCTGAACCTAAACAAGATGTAAAATGACTGTATTTAATCTGAGCTATTGAATAATCGTTATTTATATGTACTATATGTTTTTTTTTTTTTTGTTGTTGTTGTTGTTGTTGTTCGCAAAATTAATAAAATGGCTTATGCTATCATTAAAAAAAGATGAAAGCAAAGTGTTTTTTTCGCTTTTTTCCTTTTTTTGTAAGTGCATGTTTCAGAAAATGTTGTCGAATTTATCACTAAACCAAAAACTGGACCCAACAGTACGACAGAAGAAAAAAAAGCGCCGTACTGAGACATCAATTATTTGTAACTCAAAGTATAATTCCTTTACCATAAAATAAAGAAAAACTGTTCAATTATTAATTATTTGAATATTCGTGCCTGAAAGTATCATGATTTTATATTTTAAAATGTGCATAAAGTGTGTTAGAAAGTTTTCTGTTGTTGAGATGACAAAAAATATTTATTTTAGAATCTTCTTATAGGAAAAAAATATCGTTAATTGCCTAATCTATAACTATATTACGTTAACGTATGTGGTACAAAAATCTTGATTACCTGTAATTGTTTAATGACAATGCCCAAACAAAACGCATCTCATTGGATATTGTGTAGAAGTTCTTTAGCAGGATTTAGGTCGAGAATATCGGGTTTATACATGTTTCGCTCTTTCGCTGCAATTATGGAGCTTCAAAATATTTTTTTTCGTTCTTTTTGCTTATAAAAATAAATAAATAAATAAAATTCATGAATTTTAAACGCTTAAGTCTAAAATTAAAGTTATGTATTATAAATAAAATGAATGAAAGAGAGATAAAGTTTATATTTCAAATAATGAAATTAATGAAATACGAAAAAAATATCGCGGACTCAGTGTTTCGCAGTTTATTACCTGCGCCGAGCTAGCATAAACTTTCTTGATTTGTCTTTTAGAATTTTCTGATTTGGTAAAGAATTGAGCAAGCTTATTAAATTATGAGGAAGAGTTCCGTATCTTGTTCCGTTTGGCGCAATTGGGGAAGAAATCCAAAATAGCGCCAAAAAACCTTTTTGGTTTCTTATCAATTTTTTATTATGGCGGAAAATCATGATATTTAAATAAAGAAATAGTTCTATATCTATTTTTTTTTTTACATTGTTTGAATTGATGTGGTTGCAATCTCCAGCTTATGTGGTTGCTTTTTTTAATACTGGAATGGGCATTATTCGTTTGTTTTTTGTATATTTTTTGCTTTTAGCACATACTTTCGAAAGATTTATAGCTTTTGTTTTAATTTGACATACATAATAAATGTATGAAATATATAAATATATAAATATATATATAAATACATAATATGTATAATACTTATTTATAGGTGTATATATTATTTATTTATATATGTGTAACGCTATGTATAATTACATATATGTAGAACGGCATCTAAAATGTATATACCTAAAATATTGATATAAATATCGTATATTTTTTTACGTGTGATATATATATTACATTTACTAAATAAATATAATGTTTATATATCATTTAAAACTCATGTTTTTCTGCCATTTGAGAAATCTGATAAATTGCTAAAATGGCTTTTTGATGCTATTTTAATTTTTTTTCCACTCGTGTCAACCAAAGCAGTATATGGAACTCTTCTCTTTAATAGTTATAAACTTACATTTATTTAATAAATGTTATAAAAAACATAAATGTAACCAAAAAAAAAGAAAAACCCTGAACAAAAAAAGTTCATTCCAGTAGAATATAAAAGCAACCATAACTGCTACATTAAGACATTTATAAAAAAAGGGGGAACTGTATATGGATATGTAACTGTTTAAAAATTATGAATAAAATTAATATGATACAATGCTTATCATACATTTAAGGTAGACCAAACTCATCACCAAGGGCGGCTAGTATTTCCCTTTAAAAAGAAAGAAATAAGTCAAACCTTCATAAGAGATAACATTTGTTTTTGTTTAATTCCTTCATCCTCTTCGAAGAAATACATTAAGTGTCGTAAATCATAAATTTCTTTCCATTTTTAAGATTACTTTTTTTATGATAATTGTTATTTGAAACTTTTATTTTTCACTGCATGAAAGAAATAACTTAAAATAGTCGTTATTTCTGTTTCAAATAATGTCTTACGTAGAAATTAAAATTAAAACAATATGTTGTACGTGACTTAAAAGCGAAAATCAGGCTTTTGCTTGAAGATAAGTTATACTGTCATAAATGTATTGTATTTTCATGTATGCTTGTTTGACAATTTTTTTAGTTGTAAGAATAATTTAATGCTAAATAGAACACGAGTTTTTCTAAAATGGTTCGCCTGTTGATTTTTAATTTCGCCTGTTAATTTATTATTTGAATTTGACTTATTTATTATTATTTTTTTAATTTTAAAAGCTTAAATTAAAAATAAAGATATAACGATTTAAGATAGTTCTTTTTCTATAACTTCGTAATTTAAAGTTCATTTTAAGTCAAGTTTTTCTTTATTATTTGACTTGCTAAAATTAATTTTTAAAAGAATAATTTGATGCTAAATATAATTCGAGTTTTACTCAATTCTTCGACAGTTAATTGTAACTACTATCATTTTTATTTGATTGATTTTTATTTTTTTTATAATTTAAATTTTAAAAGCTATTATTTAAAAAATATATAATTTGTTCTTTGTGGTTCTTTTCCTAAAACTTCACAGATTTAATTTTCATTTTAATTCAAGTTTTTATTATTATTTGATTCACTAATAGTATTTTTTAAAGAATAATTTATTGCTAAATGTTACTAATTTTTTTTTAATTGTTCTATCATTAGTTATAAAATTATCATTTTAATTCGGCTCATTATTTTATTACTTTTTAAATTTGAAAAGTTATTTTTTAAAAATATACGTAACAGTTGTAAATATATAGATCGTTTTAATATTCATTTAAACTAAACTTTTACATTATTATTTGATTCGTCGAAACTACGGTTTTAGCAAAATAAATAGACGATTCTTTTTCAATATATTCGTAGATTAATGTAAACATAAAGAATTTTTTTTCTTAATTTATCAATTAAATAACAATATTTTCTTTGAAATACTTAGCTGCTTACAAATGTTTTATAATACTTTAATATAAATTTCTAATTTAAATTAATACTCATCTTTCGTGTATTTTTTATTGGTTTGTACTAGTATTTTATGATTTAAATAATTAAAATAATTTAAGAATTTTTTATTTAAATCAAAAAAAAAAAAAAAAAAAAATTGATATCGACTTAATGTCAAGCGGTTTTCTTAGTTTTTTACTCAACAAACACGTAACTTTATTAAAACTAATTTTTAGATTTAAATGAATGAACTTAACATGGCTACTTACTAAAATATTGACAGCAAATTATCTGACTGGCTAACTACTTAAAATTTTGGAATTAAAACGCGTTTTCCATTTTTAAAAATAAATTACATATTAAGTTTCAAAAGGTTTTTGTGAAAAGATGATCAGTTTATCTCCTCCTATTGTTGTCTGTAAGGAATTTTTACTCAAAACGGCAAATTTTACAGTGTTTTCTAAACAATGTTTTGTGCTTTTCAAAAAAAGATAACATATGTTTCGATTACAAAGTTTCTAAATAAGAACACCTTCCAAACGACGACTGCAGGTGAAAGGTATTTAAATAATTAAAAGCGCTTCTAAAAGACATAATAATTGCATACGTAACCTGCTTTAATGGAAGCTGTTTAGAAGAAATGAACTTTATGATTACACAGACCTACAAAAAAAAAAAAAAAAAAAAAAAAAAAAAAAAAAAAAAAATTGGTGCCTGAGATTTTATAACTGATTTTGGATATTTTTGGGACGCTGATTCCAAATATGCAATCACTTTTTCTCTATTAGCTCTATTTTTTTAGATATGCAAAGCGAACTAAAGATATTTTAAAACTAAAGTGACCTTGAACACTTAAACTGACCTTATGATACATAGCCCTGTAACGACGCCCAAGGCAATTAGAAGGACGTTGAAATACCACAAGATCTTGAAAAAAACAAATGTGCAAGCAAAACTGAGGATCTGCGCATGCTTATGATTTCGCGCCGCTCATCCATAAAGCCAAATGTAAAAGCCTCCAAGAGATAAGGTCAGTTTCAGAGTTCGCTCCATGGAAACAAAACTGGCTTTCTTTGACTTTCTAAAGTTTTTGAACTTCCATGATATTTGTGTTTAAGGTAGAATTCGTATCAATTTAATGTAAAACTTATAGTGTTGTAGATTGTTGTGTTTGCGTTGTAGAATGGAATTTAAATGAGTTCAAGTAGAAAAAGTTGTATAAATCATCCAGATAAGTTTTGCTACATATGCGGAGAATAAAAGTTGAAAGAACACAGAAAATATGTTACTGACTTTGTAAAGAGAGCTTATCTTGGATACTTTGGGGTAAAACTTGCTGATCAGGATAAAATCTGCGCACCGCAACAGGTCTGTAAAACTTGTACAGAACATTTATGACAGTGAGCTGACGGAAAAGAATAAGTCTCAAATTCGGCTTACCAACGGATTGGAGAGAACTCCAAAACAATTTCTATGAAATATTTCTACCTAGCATTGGAATACTATTTGAATTAATCGAAACAATTGTAATAAGAAAACTTATCCTGATTTAGTGTCTTCAAGACCCCCACTTCCTCACTCAGAGGAACTACCGATCCCAACGTTTCATCAGCTACCAGAGCTTAGTGAGGATGAATATTGTCCTTTTGATCATCTTTTAGATAGCTGTGAAGGTAACAGTGATTATGAGGAGACGTCATCAATGCCTAAATTTTTCAACCAGGTTGATTTAAATGATTTCAAAAGAGATTTCAATGTTTTAAAAGAAGCTTCTGAATTACTGGTTGGTTTCAAGATTAAAAGACAAATATTTATTAGAAGAAAGAGCCAAACTTACATTTTATCACACAAGACAAAATTGTCTACTACCCTTCTTCTCTTAAAAAAACAATCTTGTATTTTGTCATGAATTTAGAGGACTGTTAGAAAAATTGGCTCTTCCTAAATATTTTCCAGATGATTGTCCTTGGACAGCAAAGAAGTTACATAAAATACTATTGTTTTTATATTTTTCGGATAGCAGGGATAAAACACACCACTAGATTAGAAAAGAGAGGCCTAAGAAAGAAAACATGGATGTTGGAGAAAGGAATGTCATTAATAACACTTTAGTTGGGCGAAAGAAAATCATACTTTCGGCACTGCATATCAAGCTCTGTCCTATGAAGCAGTTTGTGCAAATTATCCATAAGAACGGGTCATGATTTGCATATATAAGGTAAAAACACCCGAATTGAGTTATGAAAATATTAAAGCAGGAATATTTAACGGACAACAAATAAGACAACTGATTAAGGATCCTGCTTTCGTAAATTCAACGAATGAGGCTGAATAAAAAGCCTGGACTTTTGTGGCAGTTCACAAAAATATTCCGGGCAAATGCAAAGGAGAAATCTATGTAGAACTGGTAAATGAAAAGCATAATAGTTTTAAATCTCTTGGGTGTACTAGAAGCATTAAAGTAGACTATTTACATTGCCACTTAGAGCAGTTTCTTGAAAATAAAGAAGGCACAAGTGATAAACAGCCCGAAAGATTTCACCACAATATTAAGACTATGGAGGACCGATACCAAAAAAGATGAGATAAGCAAAGGGTTTCAGATTACAGTTTGAGTTTAAAAAGACACTGTTCTAAAATATATTCCAGAATGTCACGGAAAAGAAGCTTCCGAAGCATTCAATGAGTATCAGTTCCATCAGTGACTTTTTTCTCTATTTTTGTGAGTAAAAATATTTGTATAATATAATTAAAAAATTATTATTTGAATATGTGATATCATAATAATAAAAACTAGCATTTGTGTATTATAAAAAATAAAAATCTTGTATTTATTTTATTTTTACATACATTTTTTAATACATGGATTTACCTTAAAATAATGAAACATACATTTCACAAAAAGTTGTTTATCTTAAAAAACTGAGCTGATAGAGAAAAACTAAGGCCATATTTGAATTCAGGACATCAAATTCATATAGAATCAGCTAAAAATACCCCGGCACCAAAACAGCTGTTGACCAATGTTATTCCTTAATTACATTCATTTTCTAGAATAAAGTATCAATTAAAAAAAAACCTTTTTATAATTAATGCCTTTTAGAGAAATTTAATAAAAAAATTATGTTATACATGACTTAAATGAAAAAATTATCACGTGTTGAAAAAAAAAATCCTGCGATGAATAAAATGAATTTTTATATTTGTCTTCTTTATTCTTCTTTAAAACTTGAAAATAATTTGAATCTAATTTAAGGAATTTGAAATAAATTTACATTAAAAATTCATGAAAATGTGAAAAGTATTAAAAAATATTAAAATGATGAAAATTGTATTGAATATTATATTGAATAATATGTAATGTATAACAAATTTAATACTTCCATCTCATTATTTTGTAAAACGTTTGATATTCGAAACTGGAAAAAATGGGTAATATATCAATAATTAAAAGTTGCAATTGGTGCAAACATTTTTTATCATTTTAAAATGTATTATAATATAGAATCTTTTAAATTAAACATTAAAATGAACACATGTTTATATTTTTGGAATTTCCTGGGATCTAAAGATAACAACATTTACTTAAAACAACAGAAATCCAAACAAACAAACAAAAAAAAGGAAGACAAAACAAAACAAAGAGTCTATAACCATTTTTTACACATCGTTATGAAAGCAAAATCACAAATTCCCTATTTGCAAACAATGCCAGGAATTAAAATTTCTTTCCCTCTATTTGAGAATAATGTATTTCAGCATAACTGACATTAGTTTTCCTCTGGTTATGTTTGTCTTTTGGGATTACGTAAATAATTAACAACAAACTTGCACATTTTTTTATAATAAAGCTTTCTAAAGAAATTTAAAATACATAAGTCTCTTATACGTGACATTCACATTAAATTGATATGAAATACTGTTTTAAAAAATGTCTCTTAAGAATAGTTTAATATTTTTCTCAACTAATTAACACAATTTTATTTCTAGACTTTACAGTAGTTAATACAATGTACGAATGTGCAATGGAGTTAGTTGAATTTAGTTACGTCTAATCTCGTTGGAAATAATACTAAAACAAAAATAATAACAGTTAAAGAACTTCCTTTTAAATCATCTAAAAAAGAGCATAAATGTTATTAAATTTTAATATTATAAGATGAAATTTTCAATTAAACTGAAAATACAAATGCATAATTATTAAATCCCTGACAGCACAGAAAAAGTGTAAAGTTGTAATGTAGTTTTCATTGTAATTATTTGTAAATGATAAACGAGAAAATTATTTCAAAATCCCATTAAAAACGTAAATGGTTACTTGAAGATAATGCCAGTGAAATAATACTATGACTCAATGATTGAAAAAACAGCAAAATTTATGAAATTACATTAATTTAAATAATGCATGACTTGCTGTGAAAATTATAGTTAGGTCAATGTGTTACACAAGCTTGTTAGACCGAGGATTAAAAATATTAATCAAATTGATATAAAAATTAAAATTATATTAGTTTTTATTCTAATGAAAAACAAATATGATACTTTTCTTTAATTTTATATACATTTGACAATTATAATTGGAACAAAAGGGGTGATATCTAAAAACCTACCACAGAATCAAGAGTAAAATAATAATTATAATCTTTATATATATTATAAATGTGAAAGTGTGTCCGAAAATTGGAATGAACTTGGCTTCAAAACGGATGGATTAATGTCTTTGAATCTTTGCATATAAATAGATTATAGGAGTGGAATGAACATAGGCTAATTTTTATTTATTTTATTCAAATATTTTCCTTATTAATTCAAAATTTAATTATTTTTCATACAAAATCAATAGGCATTTTTCAGATAAAATTTAACCATTTTCCTTTCCTGTTGCCAAAAAAATAAAAAATTGGAATAATAATTTTTCAGCGGCAATGAATTTTCAATAAAAAACTTCCACGCGAAAAACTATAATAAAATAATTTAAAAGAAATAAAATATGACGTCATGTTTGAAATAAAAATAATAGGTGTATTTTTTATAATATATTTAACAAGGATATTTGTTTAGTTAATGGGAATTTTTGTGTAAAATATGACGGCATAAATTAAAAGTAAAAAGAATGAAAAAGAATTATATTTTTAATAAAATGGTTCACTTATGAAAATGTGACGTCATAGTTGAAATAAATCAGGTACTTTATAGCAGTCGTTAAAAATACAAGGGGTATGAATATCAGTAGCTAATGGAGCGAGATAAATAATGACGTCATATTTAAAATGAATCAGAAATATTTTTTACTTATATTAATTAATAAGTTATAAGTTACATACAAATGAATATTTTTATTCAAAACTCATAATTATCAATGAAAGAAATTTTTTGTGGGGAAAAGGTGGAAAATAAAACTACTGATTAATATATTTTTGGCTCGATTTTTTAACACTTTCGAACAAATTTGAAAAGTTATTATGCTTTCGGTTTGTCTGTCTGTCTGGTCGCTTTCTAACGTTTGTAAATATGCTCAGATTTCCATGAATTTTTTGGACGTTCTTAATGTTTACCTAGCACGAATACATATTGAAAATAAAGTTTCTACCATGATTAGTTTATTTACAGGGATTGTCAAAAAATTTCCTTACATTACGACATTATGGGGAAAATCGTTTTAATTAAATTTAACGATGTTACACCCTGAGAAACATATTCAAATTTACATGCATTTACAAAGTGCACTAAAATATGCATTTTGTAAAGTATGTAGTGAAAAGGACACTTATTATTCATTTACAGGTTTACACAGAAGAATTCCATTGCATAAGAATAAAGGGAGGAAAAGTTTCTGACATATTTTAATTATGATAAACGATTTCATGTATATTCAAATTGATATACGTTGCTGAGGCTTAATGTGAATTATTTCATGCATAATACGAAGTGCATAGCATTTACAGGGATACACAAAAGATTTCAAATATTATATATTCTATTCGAAGTACTGTATATGATGGATGATGACTGTTGCATGGATGAAATGCATTTTTAATTATGATATGTGCTTTTAAGTTTCGCTAAATGTATGCATATTAAATGGAGAGTATAAATGGTAATACTATAAATAGTTAAATTTAGATATATAGGGTTACACACAGATCTCGGAAAGGTTACTGAATATGAGCGTAATTTACTTAAAGGGGGTTTTTAAATAAAATATGCATTTTTATTTTGAACTGCATTTAGTAAACTAAGAAATGTTTGTAGTATATCTATAAAATGATATACAGGGTCCCGCAAAGAACTGGATACAAGGTTGTCTTCGGATGATAATTTCTGAAAATGTAATTTAGGTAGTAATAAGAAATATTTTTGTTTGAACTAAATTTTAGAAAGATACTTTCGTGTATTAAAGGCACTTGGAAAACTACAGGGCTGAACAAAAGAATTCAAGAATGTTTCTATCTATTAGTATTAATCGCTGAAAGGAAAATTTTAACAAGCAAACAAATTAGCAAATAGGGATTATCAGAAGTTTTTTACCATAAATTCGCAGTAAAAAGTTAATTACAGATGCTTTTCATCATCGAAATTTTTTTCTTGATTGATAAATTATTTCTTCTTTCAATGTTATGTGAACGAAGTCACGGGTAACTGCTAGTAATAAAATAAATGTAAATAATTAATTATATTAACAAAGTTTTGATCCACAATTAGTAATATAAACATTTTTTATAATTATAAAATGTTTTATAAAATGCAGTTCTTTTAAATAAACATTAATACAGATATTTTTCAATTTCCTGAGATTACTATTTTTGTATAAAATAGAGAAAAATTAAATTTTACTTTTTTTTTTTAATCAACTATCACATTTTATTTATCGTTTTAAAATCAAAATCATAAAAAATCTCACATTATGTGCTGTTATTTGTCTATTTTTTCAGCTTCGAAAAAACTCAGAAAATACCAGGAATTTAAATTCCCTACCTTTCCGAATTAAAGGCATGTGTATTTCAGCAAAAATGACGTTTCTTTTCCCCTAATTATGTTCGTCTTCTGGAATGAAGTACATATTTAACATTAAACTTTTACATTTTTTATTATGAAGTTTTTCAAATAAATTTAATTTAAAACAGTCTATTGTACGTGACTTAAATTGACATCAGATACTATTAAAAAAATATGTTTATTAAGAATTATTTAGTATTGTTTCCAACTAAGTCACATTTTTTTTAAGAATTATAATAGTTAAGATAATTTAAGAATGAGTAATGGAATTAAATTTACATATGTCGAATCTCATGGGAAGGAAAAAATCAAGTTAAAGAGTTTTGTATATAATAAGGCGTAAATCGAAACACATTTTTAATATAAATATTAATAACATCATTAAAAAAACATTTATAAGTATTTAGCATAATACCTTTTACATAACTTAATTGAAATTTAATTTTTATAAAATCTTCATTATTAATTGTTTAAAAGTTTTCCCATAAAGGTATATTTAAAATATTTTTTTTTGCAGTAGAACAGGAATAATTAGAATCATGTGGGAATAATTTTTTAAATGAGCAGTTTTCAAGATAATTAGATTAAATTACAAATTAATTACAGAATACAAAAGTATACAAAGTTAAATACAGGAATATTTTTCTATGAAAATTAAAATCATTATTACATTTATTTTAATGCGTAACAATTCAAAAGATTACTTTGATTTTACACAGTTTTGAAAATTAAAATAGGGGGTTGATATAATGCTACATGCAAGAATACAGGAGAATTAAGGGTGAATAAATCAAAAATCTGATTTTTTGAAAAAAAAAATTTGATTGATAAACTTAATTACAATCTTTTGATTCGAAGTTTAATACAGACTTCTTTATAATAGAAATTCATGTAAACATATTTTTATCGTTTTGTAAATTATACGGATCTTAAGATTACGGATCTTATACGGTATTTTGCATCAAATAAGGGAACAAAATGACTTCAAGAATTTGTGGAAACTAAAATAATTTATTTATCATTTTAAGAAAAAAAATCATAAAAATTTCTTACGTTATTTGCTTTTATTCATCTTCTACTTATCTTAAAATAAATAAATAAATAAATAAATAAATAAATGTCACTAATTTAAATTATTTTCGTTTACATCTTGAAAATAATGAATTTTAGAAGAAACAATATTTTTTCTTATTATTACATTTGCTTTCTGGAATAATGTATAATAATTTAACATCAAAATTCTACAAAAAAAAAAAAAAAAAAAAAAAAAAAAAAAAATAGATAAAATAAAATTAGCTTGTAATATTAAAATAAAAATGATTAAAATAAAAATAAAAGGGTGATAAAGAATTTAAACTCAAAGATCCAGTTGTTCATGACTTAATTTAAAATATAATACTATTATAAAGACGTAATATTTAGGAATGATTTATCTTTCTTTTATTAAACTAATTCAAACAAACATTTCGAATTTCACGTGAGGATAAAAAAATGAGTAAACAGTTTCCAAACTTTAAGTTGGAGTGCATTTCACAGTAGAAATGTTAAAGATGTAAAACCCAAATTTATTTAAAATAATAAACCAAAATATCTTTTACTTGACCTAACTAAAATTTAAAATAAGGTCACTAATTTTTTTAAATTTTATTGTTAAAGTTCAAAAAGTTTTCACATAAAGTTCAGTCATATTTAAAAAAAAAAACTTTTTTATAGTCCAACATGAATGTTAGAATTACATTAGAAAAAAGACAAAAATGAATAATTTTGAAGATAATGAGATTAAATTAGAAATGAATTTCAGAATATTGTTGCACAGAATACTTAAAGATAGAAAACAAATTGCTAAGAAAATTTAAAATAACTTTTATTGTAATGGATAACAAAATTCCTTTAATTGGGGAAAAATATCATTTTTTGAAAAACATTTAATTAAGAAAAGACATTCACAATCACGTAAACTGCAACAAGTGATGTCACATTTTTTTTCTTATAGACTCAGACTACTTTCAAACTGCAATGTGATCAAATTTTTATTGTTTTGTAATTTCCTCGGATCTTAAGTTAACAATTTACATAAAACAAAGGAAAATAAGGAACTACAAAATTTTGTGTGATTTACAATAATTTATTTATAGTTTCCAGAAAAAGTCATTAAAGTGTCTTACAATATTTGATATTATTCATTTTTTTTCTTTCGAAAAACAAAATAAATGCCACGAATTTAAATTATTCCCCCTTACATTTTAAGAATAGTGTATTTCAGAAAAAATAACATTTGTTTTTTTTCCTAATTACGTTCACCCTCTGGAATTATATATTTATACTTATATCATACCTTTACTTTTTTTTTTTTTTTTTTTTTTTTTTTTTTGTAAACAATGCCTTTCGATGAAATTTAAACTAAAGGAGTCCTTTTTACGGGTATTACTTTAAATGAAAATACTGTTTAAAAAAGCAATTTATTAGGAATTATTTAATGTATTTTTTTCTTTCTTCAACTAATTAACATAACTTTATTTGAAGAATTCAAATTGTTAAATCAATTTCGGAAGTATAATAAAATCAAATTTACATATTCAGAATCTCATGGCAAAAACAAAAAATAATAAAAGAGTATCCAAAATAACAAGGTTTAAATTGAACTGCATATTAGAATAAATATATATAGAAAACTAAAGAAATAAAACACACTTTTTTCAAGTTGTAAATCAGAACAGCTTTTATACAAGTAAACTGAAATTTATAATACGAATATTTAATTTTTATTTTCTTTTTTAAAGTTTGCATAGTATTAATTTAAATAACCTGATTTTTGTTTTAGTTTAAATAATTACAATGACGTTGGGAAAGAAAATAGTTTTCAAGATTAATACAATTAAATTTCAAATAAAAGGAATACAAATGCATAAATTGTTAAAGATAAGAAACAAATTTTCATAAAAAAAATAATTTAATTGATATTAACCGCTGTATTAGTGAATAAAACACTTGATAGATTGCTGTAACTAAAAAAAAAAGATTTTGGAATTAAAATGTTTAAAAAGGTAATAACTATTAGTCACACCAGAATGAAATGAAAATAAATAAAACGCATTATAATTTTAAAGAGATGCAATAAACGAATTAGATGCACAAACTTCTGTTTCGCAATGAATGATGCAAAAATATTTATTCTTTGAAAATATATTATAAATATAGTCTACTTTAAAATAAAATTTAATAAAAACTCACTTTTTATTGTGTTATAATTTGTGGCGATCTTAACCTGTGCAGTACATGTTATGTCAATGAGTGTTAATTTGTTTTAACAAATATTTTTGTTATTACCTACAAGTGAAGTGGTAGTATATGTCTATGCATTCTCTTATTATGACTTTTTTTTTACATTTAGTAATAATATTAGTAATAAAATCGTAACCAATTATCTTTACACAGTTGGTGATTTCTTTATTTTAAACACTATCTATTTGGATAGATACTTATTAAAATTGTTAAAGTAAATGAATTTTAAAAAAAGGATCTGAAAGGATTAAGATAACAGTTTTTTGTATTAAAAAAAATTTAAACTCAAACTAGAAAGAATTGTGCGAGCTATGATTATTTATTTATCATAAAAAAATATTTTTTTTCCCCCATTATTTACATCTTTCCTTTTCTACGCAAAAAAAGTCACTAATTTAAATTTATTTTTCTCGATTTTGAAGATAATGTATTTCAGAAAAAATAACATTTGTTTTTCCCTAATTAACTTCGTCCTTTGAGATAAAGCAACTATTTCATATCAAATTGTTATTTTCTTTTTGTTACAATATCTTCTTAAGGAATTTAAACCAAAAGTGTCTTTTGTACGTGACTTGAATTAAGATGCGATATTATTTTTTTAAAATCTGTTACTCTGTGAGTGATTTAACAATGTTTTTTAATCGACTAATTAGCAATCCATTACTTTGAGGCATTAAATAGTTAAGGCTATTTAAGAATGTGTAATAGAGTAGAATTTAAATGTTGCTAATCTCGAGGGAAGATAAAAAAGGAGTTTAAGAGTTTTGGAGATAATAAGATTAAATTTGAAATAAAATTGAGAATATTAAAGATATTAAACAAAAAATAAAAATTAAAACTGTATTAGTTTCCGTTCTAATGATTAAAAAGTTTGAAAGCCCCCGGTACTTTTATAACGACGTAACTTTCACAAATTTCCCACATTTTTTGTTCAACGTAGTATTATGGTTCGTTTGAGAATCTTATTTTTTTTCGTTTTAGAAATTATTCAACAAAATAACAATCTAGAATTAATCAGTAAAAATCATTAATAATTGAAATAAAATGCATATACTATATGAGAAATGATCAAGGAGGTGAAAGGCACAATAAAAAATCTGTTTAACTTTTAAATATTTGATGAAATCCTCTTGATGAAAACAGAATTGTATGGATACATACAAATGATAAATTTTCGTTAGTCATTAATTAAACAACAATTATCAAGAGCTATCGGCCAAAATATTAAAGGGACAGTGCCCTAATTAACACTAAAAATGAAATTTTATAATGAGCGTAGTTTTACCTAAGACTTAAGATAATGAATTATCCGTAGATTAGCTGTAATTTTACAGACAAAATTTTTAGCTTGATTTAATTTTGATGTTACAGTAAATATACATACATCACCATTACTTTTAACGGTATTTCAGGTATTCACACTTATAAAATACATATATTATATATATTATCCAAATGTTCGTCTTCTATATGTTGTGATTTTAATCAGCATGAAACTAGATCAAGGACAATCTGAATCTAAAGTTTTATAGGACACCATCTATTAGTTTTTGAGTTACAGACATTGTAAAATCGTGAAAGATGCAACTTAGAAGCGCTACCTATTTGGCGATATACACTAAAAACTAATCAGCTCCAGTTTCTATCAAGGTATAACTGAATCTAAAGTTTTCCGAAATTTCCTGCATTAATTCATGAGATAGAGCACTCACAGAGAGCAAAATTTTTGTCACATACTCACTCACAGAGTAAAAGAGTGACAGACAGACTTATTCTAAAAATCATTTAATCATGTTCAGGACGTTATTAAACGTAGAAATGCATTGGAAATCGGGATTCGAAAATTTTCACGAATTCAATCTTTATTCTTGTAAGGATAGAAGAAAGTAAACATAACCTTTACAGGTGTTTTTTTTTATGAAAATACAACATTTAATTTTTTTTTTAGAAATTAATATTAATTATAAATTATTAGATTGATTTGATAGCATTTTTCCGTTAGCTGGCCACAGGTGATCAATCACCTGATATTTTACGTGACACAGACAATTCTACAAGAGTTGAAATAGTGTGGATTTAACGTGAAATCGTCATAATGGGCCAAAAGACCGTTAAACAGCAGCAGTAAAACATTTTGAAAAACAAAGTCTTTTAAGTAAATAACAAATAAAAAATGAAGATTGTTATATTAACAAAAATACATTTTCTATCAGTCTAGAAATTAATTTAGAAATCTTTCAGAAGATAGTTTAAACATTTCGCTTTTACCTTCTTTTACCTTTACAAGAAGAAAGTTTTGGATTCGTGAAAAATTTTGACTGTTTTCTGTAGATTTATATGTTTTAGAAGGTGTAAAACACGATTTGGTGGTTTTTAGAAAATATCTATCTGTGAGTCTGGGCATTTGTCTGTATGTGACGAAAATATCATAGGCGTTCTCACGAATTAAGACTTTGAAAAGACTAAAACTTTATCTTAATTAGACCTTGATATAAATTGGTACTCATTACATTTTGGTGTAAATCGACCTGTTGGCGGCGGTGCGATATTGTATTTTCCACGATTTCCGTAATACTGTTATCGAGGATGCTGATTAAGGCCCCTGGATTAAGGTCGCTTTACGTCATTTTGACGTCATAAGAAATGTGGATATAAATCCAGTGCTTGAACATTTCACTTTGCACAAAATCCTGATTAATGTCCCTTTGATATATATATCCCTATTTTAAAGGGGACCTAATTCCAGAGACGGATAATTTTGCTTTCCTTAAGACCCTGATTAAAATACCCATGATTAAGGTCGCCATACGTCATTTTGACGCCACAAGAAATGGGAATATAAATCTAGTGCTGGTGCATTTTACTTTCGACTAAATCCTGATTAACATCCCCAAAAATTATCTATTTTTAAGAAATTCATTAACATGTGTTTTCTACCAAGCACAAGACAAAGAATGAATTTTTCATTATTGAATTCAATCATAAATTAATGTATTACAACGGATGTTTATTGGGGGAAAAAACATAAATTGAAATTCAAAAATTAGGTGTGATTTGCTAGATGGACATTAAACACGCTTATAAATCAGTTTTTAAAAAACTTTTTTAGTATATATACTTCTTCACATTTTGCAATCTTTAATTTAGTATAAAAGAAAATAACATAGTATAATAAACTGAAACACAGTAACACCAAAAACATCACTAATTACTTCCTTCATTTTTACCATCTTATGAGCAATTATCTTTTAAAATTCATTATTTCAGGATAATAATTGTCTTTTTTCATCGTTAATTAAAGTAAAGAATTCAAATAACGGTGATATTTAAAAATGATAACATTTATTCCCATTTTTAAAGTAATAACTTTCTAAAAAATCTATCCTCATAATTAAGCGTACCCATCCAAATATATATATATATATACCTTTTTAAAGTAAAGATTTATTTTATGTCTCTGTATAAATGCCTTTTTTTCTTTTCTTTTTTTTTAAAAAAATATATTCTTATGAATTTTAAAGACAATGTCTTTAAAACATGACATAATTGAAAAAAAAAAAACTTTAATAACGTTTCATTAAGCTAAGTATTTTTGTTCAAAATGACTATTTTGACACAAGTCATTTACTTAATTTCCTTTTTCGATAATAATTTATCATTTTTATTTTATGATATTTCCATTATTTTTTCGCGGCAAAATGCTATTTTTTTTTTTTTTTTTTTTTTTTTTTTTTTTTTTTGTCGTTTACAAAACTTCATATAAGTCGGTTTTGGATCGCTGCCAAATAAAGTTTGCATGTATATTTTTATATTAAAACATTCCAACATAGTTAAAAGGTATTTGTGGCTTCGGTTTCCATAGCCTTACTCAAATTTGAGTAAGTAGATTCCTCACTCTCATGTAATTAATATATGTTATTGGGGGATTACTATGCAATGTTCTTTACCTGAAATTAAAATGTGTGACCTTTAAAGTTGGTTTAAGTGAACATCCGAAAGAATTCTTTTACATTATGGTCATGTGAATGAAAAATATTGCTGTTTTTTAATGATGCTACACTATTTTAAGCATATGAAATTGAGATGCATTTAGCTTAAAATACACATCAATTTTTCTTAGACCGTAATGTAACGAAATTCCTTTGAGTGTCTCTGTAAATTAATCGTATGTGCTACACACTTTCTTTTCAATTCAACATGCCTCCGAACATTAGAGCAGTAAGCTCCAATAACATATATTTATTTCGTGTCCATCTGACTTTATTTACGCAAGTTACAGTACGGATAGATAAACAAATCAAATTGCTAAACATTTTTCAACTTTCTAGGGGAGCTAGAGGATATAAAGCAAAAATAATGATTTTTTTACCGCTTTTTGCCACAAAATGTTCGTAGAAGTATGTTTTCTTTAAGACCTACATTTATTTTTATTATTAATTAGGAATCTATAGTGATTACGGTCTGCACTTTCAAATTTACTGTTGATTTTTAATGTCTACATGATTTTTAAATATCGTATAATTTCAGTATTGACACCACAATGCACGTTACATTATTACAATACAATATCATCGTTGTAAATAAATAATTTTAAAGATTCTGATTAACTAAATTAGTAAGTTATGCATCATAAGTTTTTTTTTTTTTTTTTTTTTTTTTTTTTTAATAATTTATGTTGTTTAAAAACACTGTAAAATAATTGTTTTAATTAATACCCGTTCGACAGTAAATGTTGTAATTTGGAATGTTAGAAAAAAACTATGTGTTTTACAGGAAAAAAGTCTGTTTTTTTAAACATGTAGAAAAGCATTCTACTGATTAAAAAGTCAGAAATGTTTTAATAGAATCGATTTTTTCCCATAAGATAATCATTGTTTAAAGAAAAATTCTTTTTTATTCCTTAATTAAACAACAACAGAAAACAAAGTAACTTTTAAACATTAGTATTTTTTCATGTTTGTATTCTAACATATTTTTATAAATTTTAAAGAAAAGCTATTAAATGCATAACAAGAAAAAAATGAATGTTTTCTCATCAGAAAGTTTAATTAACGTAAGTAGCTATTTTGATATATATTACTTATTTGATATCCCTTTGTTTCACTTAAATAATAATTTTATAATGCATTTTTTTTTAACTAATAAATTTTTTTTTAATTGATCAATGATTCAAAAGATGGCTTTGTATAAAGATTTAAATAGTTAATGCAATGTTAAACGAATTTCGTAATTGATGGAAGTATCTTTTTAAACAAATTTAGCAACAGATAAAGTCGATTTTAAAACAAACTTCTCCTTTATTAGCGTTTGCCATATTCATTTTAGATTTATATAAATAACCAAAATGTGATTATTATAACTAAGATTTTTAAATATATCAGTCATACTGTACATTGAAGTGTATATAAAAATATTTTTTGTAAAGTTTTAAAAGATTATGTCAGTTAAACACTTTCCAACAAGCTAAAAAATATACCATAATTTTGAATTTAGTTTGTCTGGGAGACGGGTCGCACTCTAACTCTAGTAAGTAGTATACTGGGATTGCCTAATAACTGATATTTGTGATGGAGGTTTGCCATGGCATGTTCGGTGTAGAAAATGAAGTGTGTAGCATATAAATTTCATTTAATGTTTTGTTCACGAGTTTTCCAGTTTATTACGATCTATGGAAAAAAAATTGTTTTTAGCGTATTCTACCGATGTTACACTATTTCAAAGATATTTAAGGTCATAAACATCACTAAAGCTCATTATATGTTTAGTACAATTGTTTGAGAATAGTATTTATCTTTCATTTGCAGATGTAAGTGTAATAAATATACAATTCGACGAAATAACTATGTTGCATAAACTTTAGGAATCCGCAGCAGCACGAGCAGAGTAGTCGCTCCTACATTTGGCGAGCAGTGGAAGAATTTCATTGGGGTATTTCCCCATTATAAAAACAAACACCATCAGTCTTCAAGTTCTTTATTCATGAACTCATAAAATAGGTAAGCTCTAATGTAATAAATATAAAATTCGACGAAATAACTATGTTGCATAAACTCTAGGAATCCGCAGCAGCACGAGCAGAGTAGTCGCTCCGACATTTGGCGAGCAGTGGAAGAATTTCATTGGGGTATTTCCCCATTATAAAAACAAACACCATCAGTCTTCAAGTTCTTTATTCATGAACTCATAAAATAGGTAAGCTCTAATGTAATAAATATAAAATTCGACGAAATAACTATGTTGCATAAACTCTAGGAATCCGCAGCAGCACGAGCAGAGTAGTCGCCCCGACATTTGGCGAGCAGTGGAAGAATTTCATTGGGGTATTTCCCCATTATAAAAACAAACACCATCAGTCTTCAAGTTCTTTATTCATGAACTCATAAAATAGGTAAGCTCTAATGTAATAAATATAAAATTCGACGAAATAACTATGTTGCATAAACTCTAGGAATCCGCAGCAGCACGAGCAGAGTAGTCGCTACAACAGTTGGCGAGCAGTGGAAGAATTTCATTGGGGTATTTCCCCATTATAAAAACAAACACCATCAATCTTCAAGTTCTTTATTCATGAACTCATAAAATAGGTAAGCTCTAATGTAATAAATATAAAATTCGACGAAATAACTATCTTGCATAAACTCTAGGAATCCGCAGCAGCACGAGCAGAGTAGTCGCTCCGACATTTGGCGAGCAGTGGAAGAATTTCATTGGGGTATTTCCCCATTATAAAAACAAACACCATCAGTCTTCAAGTTCTTTATTCATGAACTCATAAAATAGGTAAGCTCTAATGTAATAAATATAAAATTCGACGAAATAACTATGTTGCATAAACTCTAGGAATCCGCAGCAGCACGAGCAGAGTAGTCGCTCCGACATTTGGCGAGCAGTGGAAGAATTTCATTGGGGTATTTTCCCATTATAAAAACAAACACCATCAGTCTTCAAGTTCTTTATTCATGAACTCATAAAATAGGTAAGCTCTAATGTAATAAATATAAAATTCGACGAAATAACTATGTTGCATAAACTGTAGGAATCCGCAGCAGCACGAGCAGAGTAGTCGCTCCGACATTTGGCGAGCAGTGGAAGAATTTCATTGGGGTATTTCCCCATTATAAAAACAAACACCATCAGTCTTCAAGTTCTTTATTCATGAACTCATAAAATAGGTAAGCTCTAATTTAATAAATATAAAATTCGACGAAATAACTATGTTGCATAAACTCTAGGAAACCGCAGCAGCACGAGCAGAGTAGTCGCTCCGACAGTTGGCGAGCAGTGGAAGAATTTCATTGGGGTATTTCCCCATTATAAAAACAAACACCATCAGTCTTCAAGTTCTTTATTCATGAACTCATAAAATAGGTAAGCTCTAATGTAATACATATAAAATTCGACGAAATAACTATGTTGCATAAACTCTAGGAATCCGCAGCAGCACGAGCAGAGTAGTCGCTCCGACAGTTGGCGAGCAGTGGAAGAATTTCATTGGGGTATTTCCCCATTATAAAAACAAACACCATCAGTCTTCAAGTTCTTTATTCATGAACTCATAAAATAGGTAAGCTCTAATGTAATAAATATAAAATTCGACGAAATAACTATGTTGCATAAACTCTAGGAATCCGCAGCAGCACGAGCAGAGTAGTCGCTCCGACATTTGGCGAGCAGTGGAAGAATTTCATTGGGGTATTTCCCCATTATAAAAACAAACACCATCAGTCTTCAAGTTCTTTATTCATGAACTCATAAAATAGGTAAGCTCTAATGTAATAAATATAAAATTCGACGAAATAACTATGTTGCATAAACTCTAGGAATCCGCAGCAGCACGAGCAGAATAGTCGCTCCGACATTTGGCGAGCAGTGGAAGAATTTCATTGGGGTATTTCCCCATTATAAAAACAAACACCATCAGTCTTCAAGTTCTTTATTCATGAACTCATAAAATAGGCAAGCTCTAATGTAATAAATATAAAATTCGACGAAATAACTATGTTGCATAAACTCTAGGAATCCGCAGCAGCACGAGCAGAGTAGTCGCTCCGACATTTGGCGAGCAGTGGAAGAATTTCATTGGGGTATTTCCCCATTATAAAAACAAACACCATCAGTCTACAAGTTCTTTATTCATGAACTCATAAAATAGGTAAGCTCTAATGTAATAAATATAAAATTCGACGAAATAACTATGTTGCATAAACTCTAGGAATCCGCAGCAGCACGAGCAGAGTAGTCGCTCCGACATTTGGCGAGCAGTGGAAGAATTTCATTGGGGTATTTCCCCATTATAAAAACAAACACCATCAGTCTACAAGTTCTTTATTCATGAACTCATAAAATAGGTAAGCTCTAATGTAATAAATATAAAATTCGACGAAATAACTATGTTGCATAAACTCTAGGAATCCGCAGCAGCACGAGCAGAGTAGTCGCTCCGACATTTGGCGAGCAGTGGAAGAATTTCATTGGGGTATTTCCCCATTATAAAAGCAAACACCATCAGTCTTCAAGTTCTTTATTCATGAACTCATAAAATAGGTAAGCTCTAATGTAATAAATATAAAATTCGACGAAATAACTATGTTGCATAAACTCTAGGAGTCCGCAGCAGCACGAGCAGAGTAGTCGCTCCAACAGTTGGCGAGCAGTGGAAGAATTTCATTGGGGTATTTCCCCATTATAAAAACAAACACCATCAATGTTCAAGTTCTTTATTCATGAACTCATAAAATAGGTAAGCTCTAATGTAATAAATATAAAATTCGACGAAATAACTATGTTGCATAAACTCTAGGAATCCGCAGCAGCACGAGCAGAGTAGTCGCTGCGACATTTGGCGAGCAGTGGAAGAATTTCATTGGGGTATTTCCCCATTATAAAAACAAACACCATCAGTCTTCAAGTTCTTTATTCATGAACTCATAAAATAGGTAAGCTCTAATGTAATAAATATAAAATTCGACGATATAACTATGTTGCATAAACTCTAGGAATCCGCAGCAGCACGAGCAGAGTAGTCGCTCCGACATTTGGCGAGCAGTGGAAGAATTTCATTGGGGTATTTCCCCATTATAAAAACAATCACCATCAGTCTACAAGTTCTTTATTCATGAACTCATAAAATAGGTAAGCTCTAATGTAATAAATATAAAATTCGACGAAATAACTATGTTGCATAAACTCTAGGAATCCGCAGCAGCACGAGCAGAGTAGTCGCTCCGACATTTGGCGAGCAGTGGAAGAATTTCATTGGGGTATTTCCCCATTATAAAAACAAACACCATCAGTCTACAAGTTCTTTATTCATGAACTCATAAAATAGGTAAGCTCTAATGTAATAAATATAAAATTCGACGAAATAACTATGTTGCATAAACTCTAGGAATCCGCAGCAGCACGAGCAGAGTAGTCGCTCCGACATTTGGCGAGCAGTGGAAGAATTTCATTGGGGTATTTCCCCATTATAAAAGCAAACACCATCAGTCTTCAAGTTCTTTATTCATGAACTCATAAAATAGGTAAGCTCTAATGTAATAAATATAAAATTCGACGAAATAACTATGTTGCATAAACTCTAGGAATCCGCAGCAGCACGAGCAGAGTAGTCGCTCCAACAGTTGGCGAGCAGTGGAAGAATTTCATTGGGGTATTTCCCCATTATAAAAACAAACACCATCAATCTTCAAGTTCTTTATTCATGAACTCATAAAATAGGTAAGCTCTAATGTAATAAATATAAAATTCGACGAAATAACTATCTTGCATAAACTCTAGGAATCCGCAGCAGCACGAGAAGAGTAGTCGCTCCGACATTTGGCGAGCAGTGGAAGAATTTCATTGGGGTATTTCCCCATTATAAAAACAAACACCATCAGTCTTCAAGTTCTTTATTCATGAACTCATAAAATAGGTAAGCTCTAATGTAATAAATATAAAATTCGACGAAATAACTATGTTGCATAAACTCTAGGAATCCGCAGCAGCACGAGCAGAGTAGTCGCTCCGACATTTGGCGAGCAGTGGAAGAATTTCATTGGGGTATTTTCCCATTATAAAAACAAACACCATCAGTCTTCAAGTTCTTTATTCATGAACTCATAAAATAGGTAAGCTCTAATGTAATAAATATAAAATTCGACGAAATAACTATGTTGCATAAACTGTAGGAATCCGCAGCAGCACGAGCAGAGTCGTCGCTCCGACATTTGGCGAGCAGTGGAAGAATTTCATTGGGGTATTTCCCCATTATAAAAGCAAACACCATCAGTCTTCAAGTTCTTTATTCATGAACTCATAAAATAGGTAAGCTCTAATGTAATAAATATAAAATTCGACGAAATAACTATGTTGCATAAACTCTAGGAATCCGCAGCAGCACGAGCAGAGTAGTCGCTCCGACAGTTGGCGAGCAGTGGAAGAATTTCATTGGGGTATTTCCTAATTATAAAAACAAACACCATCAGTCTTCAAGTTCTTTATTCATGAACTCATAAAATAGGTAAGCTCTAATGTAATAAATATAAAATTCGACGAAATAACTATGTTGCATAAACTCTAGGAATCCGCAGCAGCACAAGCAGAGTAGACGCTCCGACAGTTGGCGAGCAGTGGAAGAATTTCATTGGGGTATTTCCTAGTTATAAAAACAAACACCATCAGTCTTCAAGTTCTTTATTCATGAACTCATAAAAGAAGGTAAGCTCTTCCCCGCAATCACCTTAGCACACATCGACACTGCAACTTTCGTTATCCAGTTCACATCATCAGATATTCTAATTCAGCGGAAAAATTGAAACGGGCGTCTTGATAGTTTAAAAGGCAATTGCATTCTAACGCTCCTCAGAAACCAAATGTAAAAAAAAAAAAACATTTTCATGACAAAACTAGCTCCCTCCTACTCCGCGTCAATCATTTTAAAAATCCAATTAGGATTAACTCGAGCTTAAACCTCAAAATAATGATCAGTTCTGATTGGTTTTAGCAGGCGTGTCCTCGGCGGGATCTATATTTTTCCTCGAAAATAACAAGTCCTTTAACAACGCGCATTAACACCTATCACGCGATGTTAAATAAAAAATTAAATTTAAATCCCGGGAATATTCCAGAAAGTAAAAAGGTTACGACATACCTCCCGCCTTTTTGGAGAAGCAAGCAATAAATTATTAATAAATAAAATAAGAAAAAGGAATTTAGCTGTTACAAGTTAAACATTACGAAACTAAGATTGAAATATGTTCCACAAATTTAGAATTGAAGCTAAGAGAGAACAAAATGGCGCATTTTTTTTTTTTATTACATACATTAGGGGATTAGGCTATAGGTTCCTCTATGAGCACTATTTGTTGAAAGTACTTTTGCATCTGCAGCATTTTTTTTCAATTGAACAGTTTCATATCTATATCTATATCTATATATATATATATATATATACTACCCTTGACAATAAAGTTCGGTGAATAGTCCTGTAACATTAATATAGATGAAATATTAACGAAAATTACCATGCCATCCTTCGAAATAGTCATCTCGCATAACTATGCACCGCTTCGATACATGTCCTTAGTAATTCGCAAGAAGTCTTATTTTGGGACGGAGTTCAAAAGCTTCGTCACGTTTCGTTGGATGCCAGCAATCTGGTCAAATCTCTTTCAAAGAGAGTTTGAGTCGTGAAAATAGGAAGAAATCTGGAGGATTGAGATCAGGCGAGTATGGTGGATGTTTAGTTTGTACCACCCCTCATGGATTTCTTTTTGGTGCCATGCAAAGCTTAAAACCAAATTTTAAACTGATCTTTTGTTTGTTCATTTTCCTGTTATCAGTTAAGAACCAACACACTGAACAAGCACTTAGAAAAGCACGTCTTACACCGAACATAAACGACACTTAGCTGAACAACGGTGAGGGAAGATGTTCAACACTTGCGTCTCTGTAGGTGCAGCGTTTTATTTCCTCAGTGTTGCCAGATCGGTCGTTCTGAATTCATTCACCGAATTTTTCTGTCAGATGTAGTATATAGATATATATTATTCGGTGTGCGTAAAGTATATACATGTCCTCAAATACAAAGCTGATCTAAGGGATTCGCGCATATTTCCATTTGCCGACAGAGATCCCTGTAAGGAAATTTTGAACTGTACTTTATATTTTAAAACTGAATTAAATTTTTTCATACTATGTATGTATATACAAGTTTTATACAGTGCAGCTCAAAGAACATTTTTCAGACTACTGATGGAAATTATCCAAATTAGATTCTCAATTGTGTAATGCGTTTTCTAAAATTTTGACCCAGACTTCATCTTTTACCTTATAAAACGCTGAAGTATCGTTACAGTTTTCTAAATGTGTTTTAAGAATTTAAAAAAATCAATCCTTTACAAATGTTTTTCATTTCTTATTTTGTTTGTTGCACATATTAATATTACTGCCTGGGAGTGTTTTTCTTTTCACTAACATTATACAAAAAGGATAAAAGGTACGTTAACAGTTCTCAAATTCCTTTTAGGATATAAAAACTTATTATTTGGAAGTTCATGATAATAATATTTGCCTTTCTTCGTCACGTTAATTTCTTAATAATGTAAAGGATAAGTAAAAAGAAAATAAAAAAATAAAGATAAAATTTTATTACATTCTTCAAGAAAGAAAAAAAAGGATGTAGGGTCATTAATTGAATTAAATCATTTTTAATTGAAATAAATTTAAATAAGAATGATTTTTCATGCGTTATTTAAACAAGTTGGAAATTGCACGTGAAGCGTAGCAAATGAGGTGCGTCCATACGATAAGGAAGTTTTAAAAATATCACTCTCATATATCAATCTCATAAAATTGTAATTAGTTAATTACAATTAAAATGGGTAACAAACAATGTTCTCACTATACTCATTATGTAATGGAATACTTTTGTGTGGCCTTGTAAATCAATAACAAAAGTTCTCTGCACAACAGATTATGCAAAATTTATATTATAATATGTACTTTATGATGCATATCAATATTATTATGTTCGAATAAGTGTAATATTATTAAAATGCATTTGAAACTTTTTTATTCTATTGACTGTAATGTAACGGAGTATTTTTGGTTGTCCCTGTATTTGATCTATGCATCCTATTTTCAAAAAAATTGAAATGACTTGACAAAATTATGTAATAAGTATGTAATTTAAATTTCAAACTATTAAAATGCATTTGCAATATTTTTCCCCATTGACCGTATCGTGTAACGGAATACTTTTGATCGTCCCTGTAATTGATTTATCCATCCGATTCTCATAAAATTTGAGATGACTCGACAAAATTAGGTAATAATTATATATTTTAAATTTCAAAAGATTCGGTTGGGTAGTTTTTGCGTGGTTATATGCGGACAGACAGACGGACGGACTGAACGACAACTATATGTGCTACGTACTTACATAATTACGAACGCACCTAAAAAGGAATATGTAATTTAAAATCCAGCTGCCTGGGAAGAAAATAATCAATCAATTTCCTCCTGAGGATCGAACCTACATCCTTCCATACACCTCGCGGAAATGCAAGTGGATCATTTACCAATCGTGCTACGATTCACTTGATGTGCATCAGCTTTTTTTTTAAGCAAAAAATTATATTTGACTGATCACATGCGCATGAAATTTACGTATGCTTTTTTGCACAATAATTTAGCCTGCTGAGTGTGGTAGGTATGGGGAGAAAAATTTCCATTTTCACTACTAACTATTTCAGGAGCAAAGTACAAGGAACAAAATTTGCCGTACGTAAAATTTGGAAATAACTCAATGACACTAGTATTTACACGATAATTTATTTGTAAACAAGTAAAAGTACATTTTCGCGTACTTATTAAAAGAGAATTTTTAATGGAAAAATTCTGGAGCCAGTATGGCAACTTGAGATTAAAATTAGGTGATGCCCAAACTACTCCATTGCCCTTCATCGGGTCAAATCATTGTGGACAGGACACTGCGCACATTCTCTTAATTGCTGTTCTCAGTTCATTGATTATTGCCAGGTTTATATACTAAACGTATGTTAGAGCTCCCACCCGTTATTTATGTTTGATTTCATCTCATTGATATGAATGGACTGCTCAGACCAGCACTTAGTCTATTGAGGATTGTATTTCTATCGGTCACCTTTATCAAGATTTTAAAAAATCTGTTATCATCATCTCATTTCTTAAGCATTAACAAAATTCAAAACGATGAATGAGGTATTAATCAAAACGTTTTTCAACATTTTCAACCGGCTTCTAAAATAGTATACTAACACTTCGTTAAAATAAAATATGTTTTTTAATTGAATCAACAAAATAAATCAGCGTTGTTTTCCTAAAGGAAATGATTTTTTTTTTCAAATTAACATTTCTTCAAATATATATGATTAAAAATTAATATTAAAATGATTAGAAGAATAAATATCACCGATTGGCCGAAGGAGTGGTATTTCGCGTATTCGATTTAAAACTATGCTTTGTTATACTAAATTTCATTATATTTTATGTGAAGGCAAATTTCATGCAAAATATTGTATTATCACAAGAAATTCGCAATATTAGCAAAATTTAGTTCAATTGTAGTGCAGTAAGTGTGTTGAATTCCGATTGCAATATTTAAGCAAAATGTATGCATAAGGCAATTTAAATAAAAGTTTCTTAACATTTCTGCCAGCAGTTTTTGCCGAAAATTTAACGGATTTTTTTTCTTTTTACGGTGTAAAAACTTGGTTCGAATAATTTCAAACATTTAAGAATGAACTTAGGAAACTACTTAAATAAGAGATATTTTTTTTGCGTATACCATGTAGGATTCAAAGATTATATAAAAAATTAAATTGCTTTATTTTTTAAAACTAACTTTTTTAGATATAAAGTGATATATATATCACATTACAAAGGTCTCCATATGAAATATTTTTACAATTAAAACGATACCTCTAATATTATTGATCTATGAATTATTTATATTATTTATTTTAGTTACAGATGAGAAATAAAAAGGTATACCGCGTATTTGACTATAATATTAAGTTTACCTCATGTGAATATTTTTCATTTATTAAAGTAAGGAAATCTGTACCAAATACAGGAAAAGTGGATATGCGGAAATTTGTTTCAGCAAGTTCAAACTTTCTTGTTCAGAGAAGTATAGATAGCGCCTACATTACATCTCCTTAATTGCAAAAGTTGTAAGAAAGAAAAACTTATTTTGCGTGGAAGATACTTTCGGTAATAAATCTCTGCGATAAAAGTTTGAAAAAGTTAGTCATAGCGTTCATTTTCCAAAAATGTACGAACATTAAAATGTAATCACTTTAAAAAAGATAATATTATAAACCATAAAAATTCAATATAATTTCATTTTGGCTGAAATTAAAATATTTTACGACTTATATCGCAATATGATAAAAAAAAAACGAAATTTTTGACAATTTTATTTAGATGTTATTTCTTATTATTCCTTCACTTTATTAAAAATAAATAATGGCTAAAATTATAAATAATAATAACAATACCAGCATGTAAGTAAGTTTAAAAAGTACACAATATAGAAATGTTAAAAAAAGTAATTTTAAGTAAAAAAAAAATAAATAAACTGACATAAGGAGTTATTTCTTATTTTATTCCATTCATATTTATTTATCGAACGCTCGTCAATCCCCGTTCAAAACCGCAAAGCATAAAACACACCTTTTTTTCAGATTTAAAATGATTACGGAAGATTCGATTATAATTACAAGTCCTATTGCGATGTCCCAGTAAAAGAGTTTCAATTTCATTTCCCTTTTATTGATGAATTTTAATGTAGAATCAGCTGCTGTTAAGACATCTAATGACTGTTTCCGTTTTTTACTAAATAAGATCAGTTAAACATATGAAAATCGACTAATAAGGTACATGTGTCTAATATGGACACCCTAAGGAAAATTTATTTTTTTCATCCCCATGTACACGTGATAGGACTCCAAAAATTTATGACCATGATCCCTGGACTGTTGACAATCATTATTAAAATTAGCAACATTGTAACTATTCCGGTTTTATTTAAATGATAAAAACAAAAAATGTTAACAAATGTCCATATAAGGAACCACCAGTCCCTATTATGGACAGGCGCGTACTTATTAACCTACTACACAGGGTGCAGGGAAGAGCCACTCTTCTATGGAATTTTAGAGGAGGGGGGATAAAAAAATATATATCTTAAAGTATTGCCAGAGTGGGGAGGGCACAATAAATATCTTCGGAACATGCACTTAGGAACGGACGGTCATTTTCGGTTGTGGCTCTTCGAAGACCGATGCAAAGCACCTCAGTTACTACAAAATATTAGGAAATGGTAGTTGGTTTTGCTTAGCTTTCTATTTTTGTGAATCTGAATATTGACCTGTTGTACTTCCAATATGGACATAAGATGTCCATATTGGGAATCGCGAGTGGTTTTACTAATTCTTGTAATAAATAAATAACGAAAACTTTTAAAGCAATATGTGCAATAGCAATTGAAAATATGTTTTAAAATCTTTCTAAAACACTCCACTTTTAAATATAAAAAATAATTTTACAATGTCTAATAAGAATTTAAACTTACCTGTCTATACGATCAGCGCACTACGAAACAACAAGTTTCCTTCTATATGGCGAACAGCGCGCTTTTTTGTACTTTCCTGGCTTAATTATCTTTTCAATTGCTTTTCTTTACGACCATGTAGCGCGAATATTCTCTATCAAAATTGTTACTTTTAAAAATATTAGGGGTGTCCATATTGAGAGCACTGGCCATATAGAGTACAAATACCTTATAAAATGAACTCAATCAACACAGTCTCTGCCCTCCGCTATATTTTAACAATGTTTTAAAAAATCGTTTTAAAAATATATTTTTTAAATGTATCGTTTCCAATCTGCTATATTTTTCGCTAAAGTTTCCGTATGTATCGCTTCAAGTCTGACATATTTTTCATCAAATTTTCTTTTTATGTAATAATTTCTCGTAAAAATACTTTGTCTCATTTGAAAGGGAATACTACTATTTACGCTGTTTATGAATTGGAAGCAGTAACTAAAAATTTCATTTAGAAATATGAAATAAATATCATGTGTAATTGTTTTATATAAATTGTTATAATGTTATTACTTGGTCAATTTAAATAGGATGTAATTTTTCTCATTTTCTGCTCTTAACACATATTAAAGAACTCATTATTTAATATTAATTTTTCTATTTTAATATTCATGAGTGAATACAATTCTTATGGCGTAGTTTTCAATATTTTCTCTCTTTTATCACGTCATTATTAATCTCTAATAAGGATTTTTTTTTTATTTGTAATTGTCAAATGTAAATTAATTTTAATTGAAAGGAAATATTTTTCTTTAAGCTATCTTTCCAGTTGCCAACAGTTTAAATTTATAACATTTTAGGAAATATGAAAGAAAATTCACTTGAAAGCTGAACATTCGAGTAAGCAATTGAATAAAATCCTAAAAGAAATAGTCAAATTAAAAAAAGATAATTGCAATATGCACACCGTGACCTTCTAAAGTATTAAATATTTTTAAAATATACCTATATTAAATTCGTTTGTATAGTTTTTACTTCTATAAAATGGTGTAATATCAACCAACTTTAACATTAAATAACTCTTAACCAATAGTAACTTATACTGTCACAACCGTCATAAATGATATTTTTGCGACCGGATCCCTTTTTGCTCTAATATGAGAAAAACTACTTCATACAAAAAATATGATAATGGGTAGTATTATAGAGAAATGTTTAAACATTGCGCTGATGTATACAGATTTTTAAATAGAGATACATAAAAATAAGCAACGTGAAAATGTAAAAAATACTGTAAATTATGTGATAAATGGCCCTAAAAATAAATCAATATTAAAAGAATTTTTAACATGGGGCCGATATTTCAGATTTAGTGAAGGTTTACAATATTTAACATGAAATCACCATTCGTTAAGACTCCGTTATGCCATGGTTCCTATATAAAGTTGTTATAAGAGCTTAAATGAAAAAAAAGAATTATATAAATAAAATTCAACTCATCATACCACTTCGCTACAAAAACTTTTCACAATCAAGACACTTTGATAAATAAATATATTATAAAATCTATATTTGCAACCCGTTCTTCAAATTTAAATCTTAACTACTAAAACAAGTTGGAAATTGCACGTGAAGTGTATCAAATGTGGTGCGTTCGTACGATAATGAAGTTTTAAAAATATTCAGATCTTCCTGTTATAGTAGACAGTACTTCCGATATAGTATAGTGGCCGAAATCTTTTTTGTGTTCCTAAGAATATACAGGAAGTAACTTTTATTACACCTAAGAAACGCATATCATATTCATAAAATGTGAAATAGTTTAATATAGTTTAACATAATTAAAACACGCCACAAACAATGTTTCCTCGTATAGCATTATGTAGTGGAATACTTTTGTGTGGCTCTGTAATTTAACAATAAAAATTCTTTGCATCACAGATTGTACAGAATGTATATTTTAGTATATATATATATATATATATATATATATATATATACTTCGTAGGTTCATGTCAATTTTATTATATTCGACAGAGTTTAACATCATTAAAATGTACTTGAAACTATTTTTTCCTATTGACCGTAATGTAACGGAATACTTTTGATTGTCCCTGTAATTGATCTATGCATCCGATTTTCATAAAATTTGAAATGACTCGACAAAATTATGTAATAAATATATATTTTAAATTTCAAACGACTCTGTTGGGTAGTTTTTGCGTTGTGATATGCAGACAGACAGACGGACGGACTGAACGACAACTATAGGTGCTACGTATTTACATATTTACGAACGCACCTAAAAACAAGTGTCACAGTCATAACATGATGTTAATTGTTCACTGTGATTCTTAACACTTTTTAAACGATAGTGCAATATTTTATATCCCACTTAAATTTAACTAAGATTTGCAACAGAAACTTTTAATAATTTTACTTTTATAACTTTTAGTGAAACGAATTGAATTACTGCTTTTCTTTATTTTGAAATGAAATATTTCTAAATTTTCGTTGGGAATTCAATATTACACAAACGTATTTACTTACCCCTCATAGCGTTAAGTGGCAGTGATTTAGAGACTGAATTATCAAGTTGTCTCGACAATTATTTCTCTGGGACAAGAAATGAGTAAGGAACATTAAAACCATAGTTTTGCCAGTTACAAGTACGGAAATGTTACAAATGCTAATTACGGCTATCCCTTGCGGCACGGCAGTACAACTGTGAAAACATTTAATTTTATTTCCCAAATGCCTCATTGGCACCGGAATTTTGGTAAAACATTTTACAGTTTATTGAATACATGAAATATAGCTTTTTTCTTATTTACAAATAAAGTTTTTGCCGAATTCCGGCGTCAGTCCTTAATTTCAGCTCTAAAGCAATGAATTTGCCCTGCGCCGCAAAGGGTTAAAAGCGTGGCTTCCGGTAATAACCAGGTAAGGCACATTTTTAATATTTTGAGTAATTAGCGTTTAAAGTTTTCAAAACGTTTTCATTACTTTTATAAAACAGATTAGAACTTAATAATTTTCACTACTTTCAATTAGGATATAAGAACCTCGTTTTTTGTCAAAATAGTTATATAAAAATGGCTTTTATTAATTGAGAACCAATTAAAAATGTAACTTTATCTGGTTATTACCGTTTTACATTTATTTTTAATAAGTGTAAAACGGTAATAACCAGATATAATTACAGATATTTTTAATCTATGAAAACAAAATGAAATATTTATTTATATTTTAAACAATAATTTTACAAAAATTAAATACATTGTCAATTTTTTATTAAATTGAATTAAATTATTTCTTTCTTTATTAAATTAAAATTAATATAACTGTGGTGTTGTCTTTAAAAAAAGATTTTTTAAAATTAATATTTAATTTATATTCATAATTTCTGTTCTACACTGTAAAAAAAAAAAAAAAAAAAAAAATCTGCAAAGGTACTAAACATTTTCTAGGAAACTTGGATTCCAAGAACTTTTCCTGTAACGGTAACAGCAAAAATTCAAATTTCAGAATCGATTACATGAATTTTTCCAGTTATCGTTACATGAAAAGTTCTTGGAATCCCAGTTTCCTAGAAAATGTTTAGTACCTTCACAGATTTCTTTTACAGTGTAATTATGATAAAATATTTTCATTTTTACCAACTTTTATTATTATAATTGTTTATTTATATTATATTAAAAGAATACATAGCATTAATCAGTTCATTTAATTTGTGTGATTATTTTGCAAATTTATCCACTAGCTGGTGCAGTTTCCCGTCACAGATAGGTAATTTTTATAGTTTATTGACATTAATTTAATTATTTAGAGATATTTATAAATTATACAAGCAATTTTTATGTTATTTTTATAATTATAGACGATTTAAAAAAATAAATAGAAATCTTATCTGGTTTTTATCGTTTCTTTATGCACTTACTTATCTGGTTATTACCGTTACTTTATGCACTTACCCGGTTATTGCTGTTTTTTCAATTTTTAAATGATAATTTATAGTTGCCATATAACGGGAAGTAATTCATTTTCATTTTTCAGACTAGATGGCAGACTACTGGGACTGACTACTAGGCAGATGAAAGTACTCCGTTAAAGCTACACTTTCCCAAATTATCTCATTTTTTTTTCAAAAATGTGCCTTACCTGGTTATTACCGGAAGCAAAACAATGCAGCAATAGAATTGTTCCTGCCACGTCATCTGTGACTCTTAACCGAATTTACGTCACAGTAAATTGTCCGTGATATTCTCCAAGTCAATTGGTGCTATAGGACTTCCATGTGAGGATATATTTCAGTTTAGGTATGATAATATGTAAGTAATGGATCTATTAATATTCATCAACTATAAACGTTCATCTTGGAGAAACAGCTCATGGCAGGCCTCGCAGCGCATAGAAAAATTTTTACTTCACCTACGGTTTTTTGAGATAATTATCTTTGTGAAATATTTCTATTGATTACGCCAAAAAAATTATTCTGAAGATTAGGGGCATTTGATTATTCTTAGAAACAACAATTTATATATGCATCGAACTCTGTAACACTAGAATAACAGTTTTAATATGTTTCTCTGGGCTAATTTAAGATCGTAATTTTTTAATCAAACCGCATGAGCACCCTAACATAATAAGGTCACGCATAATTTTTTTTAAACCTCCAAACTATAACAAATATAAGACGTTAAATATGTTCATCTAGGTTATGTAATATCTTATGGTGCAACGGGTATACGAGATTGGATATGTTTATTTAGGTCGATTTAAAAATTTACTTCTTCCATATACGGAATATTAGCTAAAAGCGTAAAAACTCTTACATAATAATTTTGAACCATTTTTTTACCCATTTTTGTCTCACAAATACAAAAGATTGATTATTTTGCTATTAATTACCTTAAGATTTTACTTATCTTTTATGCCCATTAATTATTCACTAATATAAGGATTTGAGTAGGCTGCTCTAAGGTAATTTAAGATCTTACTTATTTTTTATGACGTAAGAGATTTTACATGTTCCTCTAAGCTAATTTAAGATTTAATTCGTCTTTTATGCACATCAGTCTTTCACGGGTATAAGAGACTGAATATGCTCCTCTACGTTAATTTAAGATCTTCCTATTTTTTTATGTCCATCACTCTTTCTCAAATCTAAGATATTGAATAGGTTCTTCCAGGCTAATTCAAAATCTTATTTATGCTTAATTCGCATCAATTATTCACTAGTATAAGAGATTGAATATATATATTCAGGCTAATTCAAGAATTTACATTTCCTGTGTACATAGGATTAACCAAAAGTATCAGCACCTTAACATAATTTTGAAATTTTCGTCACATAAAAGTTTTAAGAAAAGTAAAATATTTATTAGTAAGAAAAAGGAAAGAAAGAAATGAATCTAACAACGTCCATCAGCCATAAATGTTCATAGAAACAATCTAACACTACGATCTTACTTCTATAAGTAAGATCGTAAACTATTCAACAAGTTGGCCAAGACAATATACAACAAGACAATGCCACAAGACAAGTGTTAGACAATATACAACAAGTTAGCCAAGGGCATAAGCGCTTTAACCTTTTTCTAGGGAAAATTACTTCAGTTGCTAGATTTTTGAAATGGTTGAAGGACGCCAGTATTTAAGAACAAATTTGTTTCAAAATAAGTAAAATCATTTTCTTCGCATGCATTAAAAATGTTCTTTGGAAATTCTGGTACCATTGTGGCATTTGGTAATTAAAATTAAGTGCGAAATATACTACCCAACGTTTTATAAAGGAATAACATAATAATTTTACATATAAAATATTTTATATGCATCACAAGTGTAAAAGACTGGATGTATTCCACTTTAAAGATTTTACTCATACGCATACCAATATGCGTGGTTAATCAAAAAAGTGATCACTTTAACATTATAATTTAGCTTATAAAAAAAATTTTTTCACTTAAATTTTTTAATTGAAAGAAGGTCTTTATTTGGAAAGTAAAGAAAAAAATTAATTTAGCGATATAATTCTGCCATAAATTTTCATAAAGAAGAAGAAACTATATCCTCAGGCGTATAAGCGAGTTTAATATGTTTTGCTAGAGTATTTTCTGATCTGACATTTGCTATATACGTGTAGTTAGCCAAGAACGTGACAGCCTAAAAAAATTCAAGTGCACCTTCTGTTTAGTTCAGAATAAAACCCTGCGATATAAATAAACGAAACCTAAATCATTTCTCTAAATTATAGGTTACTCTTTTCAAAAACCAGTCCTTTTAAATACCTAAAAATACTTAGTTTTAAGCATCATATTATGTAAATGCTCTCCTATTGGAAATAACTATAATCTCAAAGGTTTAAGAGATACAAACATGTTTCTCTTAGGTAATTTTAGATGATCTTTTTGTGGAAAAATGTGTAGTTTCAGATAAACGTGATCCGTTTAAAAATTTAAGAGCACTTGTAGTTTTCCTAGAAATAACACATCTTGTGTAAATAACAGTAGCGTAATACATTAATCTTGAATACCCTTTAGGTGTAAATTTAATTATTTCTACGTGAAACACATGATTCCTTACTTTTTTTACAGTGAACATCTTTTAATTAAATCGTTAAAAGCGTAATAATATTTTACCTTTGGCAACATATTTTCATATTTCAGCAATAAGAATTTCTTATCATATGATTATCAGGTATTTGCATTATCAAAATTACAAGTTGCAGGGAAGAGGTAAAATTTTCTTTTGGGATTTTATGAATGATTTACGAAAAATGTGACTTCGCAATATTTTAAAATCGTTTTAAAATGGTTACATAATGTAAGAAATATAATCTTGCTTAGATAGATTTTTGTAAAAAGAGAAGAAAATTGTAAAAAATAATATAAAATGGAATTAAAATAAGTAATAGAATATGATATAAATATTTATATAAATGAAATAAGTAAGACTAGGCGATTTTAACAGATGAAACATGTTTGTCTAATGCAATTTATGATGCTATTTCAGTCACAAATTAGTTTTAACACAAATGCTTTACTGTTTAGTTCACAACAAAATTTGGTACACATTTTATCGACTGCGAAGCATCATCTTACAGAGCCCGGAATCGAACGGTGGATCTGTTGTGCGGAAGATAGTCAGGCTGACCATTATTGCTGTAAACTAACATTACATTATACTAATCTGAATACTCAAATGAAAAATTATATAAAATAATCGTAAAAGAGGGCAAATAATTCTATTTAAAAAACACAATTTTATTTCAAAAGAATTACAATGTCCAAATTTTAGTATGCAGAGCATTAACTGTTTAAAAATATATTTAAATAAACAAATATAAAAACGTAATTTTCTCATCTAAGTTTCTATGTGTAACTGTGTAATTCTTCTGGCGGAAAACATACGGTGCTTTTCTTTACCATCCGTGAAAATTTGCCATTTTTCATATAACTTTTGACTGACTGAAACATACTTTCTGTTTTCAGACAAAAATATTTACGACTTTTAGTTTACTTCCTTTATAACTTAATTTACGGGAATCGGTTACTTTTTTTCACTCTTTGGTTGTTTTGAAAGGAATAAGTATTTACAGTGTGAAACTAAAGGGTTTTTGAATCCCTTGATTATGTACATTGCTGCAGTATTTCGATTATATTTACATTTTTTTTTTTAAATATTAGATATTCAATCGAATGCATTTAGCTGTTAGCTAGTGTTAATTTATATAGATGTCATTTTTAAAAAAATATTTTCTCTGTTTTTAAAGAAATTTAAAAAATTGTACTGAGATAGGCTTTTTTTTTTCAAATCCGATATTCTTGAAATCACCACATTAAACGCTTTTTTATTTATTTTGGGAGGAAGGGGTAAATAAAATCTTAAGCAGCGTTAGAATTCCTAAAAAAAAGTCACTGGTCCCAAGGACCAGTAAGCATGAGAATTTACTGTTCCGCAGACATCATCACTGGTCCGCTACATAACATTCAATTAAATAATTTTAATACTTAGAATAAATTTTCTGTACTTTTTAAAGAATAAATGTGCAAGTTACAAATTTAATTATAAAATAATGCTTATTTAAGTGCAGAAGATAACAAGTATCACTATTGTTTGCATTTCTTTTAAAATGGGGCAAGACAGGTTTATTGAAAAAGACATTTTTGCTGAAAAAAGGAATATTTTTGTTAAGTAAATGGGTACTTTGCTTAATGAAATGGTGCTTTCAGGAGTCACATTCACTCAGAAAAATTTGGAACAAAAAAAAAAAAAAAAAAAAAGGATTGGGAAGCAGGGAAATCAGTTTTTGGAGCAGCAACAACAATTTTGAAGCAGGAAAATTAGTTTTTAAAACAGAAAAATTCTCTCCCGGCATTCACTTTTTTTTGTGCTTTTTTTTGTGTTTTTTGTACTTTTTTGTGCTTTTTTGTGCTTTTTTTTATAGAAATTTCCGTTTTTTCTCGTTATTTTGACGAAATCTTTTGTTTTTATTGACGAAATATACCGTTTTTCGCGATATTTTTTGACAAAATTTGCCGTTTTATCGCGATTTTTGGGGAAATTTGCCGTTTTTTCGCGATCTTTTGAAGAAATCTGCCGTTTTTTCGCGTTTTAGGATAAAATTAGCCATTTTTTCGCGAATTTTTTGACGATATTTGCCGGAAATTAGTCGTTATTTAGCGCTTTTTTAACAAAGTTTGTGGTTTTTTCACAATCTTTTTGTGAAATTTGTCGTTTTTCGCGATTTTTTTTTGACAAATTTCGCGTTTTATCGGGATTTTCGGATAAAGTTTGTCTTTTTTCGCCGTCTTTTGAAAAAATCTGCCGTTTTTTGCAATTTTTTGAAGAAATCTGAAATTTTTCCGCAATTTTGGGAAAAAATCTGCCGTTTTTCGCAATTTTTTGGGCGAAATTTGCCTTTTTTTCGCGATTTTTCGAAGAAATCTGCCTTTTGTTTCGGGTTTTGGAATGAAATTAGCCATTTTTTCGAGAATTGTTTGACAAATTTGCCGGAAATTTTATTCCGGAAATTTGCCGGAAATTATTTCGCGATTTTTAACGAAATTTGCCATTTTTTCGCGAATTTTTAACGAAATTACGCGTCCCGTGGGACGCGTAGAGCTATTTTTTGCGTCCCATCGCCGATTTTTTGAGTAATTTACGCGCTATAGCGCGTTCGCGGCATCGCTGATAATAATTTAAAAAATCTTATGTGCGATCGGTTGCAGTTTTCTGTGGGCCTGAAAAAAGGAACTGGTCCTGCGGACCACTATATTTTTCAAATTAGTGGTCCGATTGAATTATCGGTGGTCTCGGACCAGCGGACCACCAAGGATTTCGAACGCTGTTAATATTAAATTCTTAAAAGATTATTGTAAGAAGAACGAATATTCATAAACTTCGTTTTTCCCAAAAGAAAAAAAAATAAAATTAAAATTAAGTAACATAAATAAAAAATAAAATTAAAGTTACTTTTTTTCAGACAAAATCACAAGTAAAATGGCCTTGAGAAACTTTGGAAGAAAAGATGAGTTATTCGATACACTTCTATACACAGTATCTGACACAATTTCGAAACTGATTATGCAATATAAAGTAAAATAAATTTTTTGAAAACATAGATTAAAAAATAAATAAAACAAATAAAAGTAAAAAGTAATTAAATTATAAATAGAAATCATAAATAAATATTTATCGAAGAATAATAAGTATAGCATCACTGATCAGATTAAAGCTCTAGGGAATTCAAGATGTTATTTTTACCGAACATTTCTAAAGTGGTGACCATCTCAGAAGTTTAAGAATACCTGTAATTTTTATTAGCGCAATATTTAAGTCAACTTTGACATAGTGCAATAACTTTTATTAAGTGCTCTTCAGTTTAAAAAATTTATTGTTAAAAACTGTAGTAAAAATTAAATTGCGGAAGGTGAAATGTGTCCCTTTATGCATCTTATAAAAGCATTTATCTAAGAAAAATAACAACATTTCATGGATGTAAGTGATGAAACATACTTCTGTTGCATAATTTAAAATGTTTCATTTACTCAAAATATATAGTTAACCATAAACGTGATTTTCTTTAACAAATAAAGACGCTTTAACAACACAGAATTTATACAGGCGTACTGGCATAGACAAACACACAGAACTAATTACAAATAACCTTAAAAGATTAAAGATGCTTTCTATTTTTTTACAAAAACTTTTTAATAGCTTTATTAACATATATAATGTTTCGTAACGTTCATGTATATAATAGATTGCTGTTATTTTTTTCTATCTATTAAAAAATTGAAATGTCAAAAGCAAGCAAAAAAATGATTTTAAATATCTTCATAGAATTTTTTGAATTGTGCATCCACGTTTACAGTTCACTTATAAATATGAGTTTAGGTTTCAAATCGAAGAACGGCTTTATTAGCTTCTTCTATTTTTAGATTTATCTTCCTTCCACAATTATTTCCTTTGATATGTAATATTTTACGCTGGCATGCTTATTACAAACGGCATTAAATATATTTTATATTGATAGAAACGTAGATATAGGAAACATTTTTATAAAAATACCTTAATAAAATAAACCAGCAAATAAAATAGCAATATATTAAGAATCATAGACATCTGGTAATGCCAAGAAAAAAAATGTTAGAACAAGGATTTAATCATAGATTCGAAGAACAGAAATTGAACGAAGAAAATCCTGATAGAAAATGAAAGACAATATGACACGCATCAGTTGGCAAAAATATTTTTTTGTCACGAAAAATGCATTATGTCTTATTACAGTGTAGACAATTGAACAAGAACTCTATTACTGCCGATATAATGAATTGGTATTAATTAAAAAATTAAGAATTTTTATTTTAAATACATGGAAAAATAAATGAAAATGCAATCTATACATATATTGCGCAAACATATGTGGCACAAAAATCGCGATTGTTTGTTATTGTTTAATGTCAAAGCCCAAACAAAACACATCTCATTGGTGATTCCGTAAAAATTCTTTGGCAGGATTTGGGCCGATTTAAATCGGGTTATTTATGTTTCGCTCTTTTGCTGCCATTAGGATGTTTCAAAATATCATTATTTTTGTTTTCTGTTCTTTTTATTTAAAATGAAATAAATAAAATTCATGTATTTAATGCTTCATTTTAAAATTATGTATTCTAAATGAAATGAATGAATGAGAGGATTATGTATTAAATAAAATTAATGAAATGCAAAAAAAAAAAAAAATGCCACCGGAACAATGTTGAACACCCAGCTAACATAAAAAATACTCATGTTCTTGATTTTTCTGGCAGAATCTTCTTATTTGGCAAAGAACTGAATAAGTAAATAAAATTATGAACAAAAGTAATATGACTCAATGGTCAGCATAAGCTTAAGAGAGACCAAACTGGTCGCCAAGGGCGGCTAGTAGTATGTAAAACATTATAAAAAAGATTTCATTCACAGTATTCGAGAAGAATTAATACATGAATCAATCAGGTATACATACTACAGTTACACATAAGAGTTGAAACTAGCGGTTAAATTTATACATATGTATATGCATGAAAAAATTCATTTAAGTGTGTAAAATTACTTAAAGGCTACTTAGCGCTTACTGCCCCCAGATTTTGCCCTTCCAGTTTGGTAGAATATTGTTTATAACTTCTTAATTAAGCTGTTATTATGAGGCAAAATATTATTCTTTATTTTTTAGAAATAAAAGAAGCATTTAAATTAAGGGAGATTTAAAATTTGTAAATATCTGTATGTGCTTGTCTATTTACTTTTCTTTTCGATCAAAGCAGCACCGAAAACATTTTGTTAAATCAAAGAGAAACTATGAAAGTAAAACTATTCATTACACCTATACGTAAATATCTATGTAAGAGGAAATAGCAGAAACTCACGCGTTAAAACGATCTAAACATGTTCCTCTTAGGTGATTTAAGATGTTTCTTCTGCAAAAAACATGCGGTTAATCGTACACGCGACCCTCTTAAAAAATCAAGAACACTAGTAGTTTTCCCCAGAATTATAAAACTTGGTATAAATCAGCGAAGCAGAATGCATTAATCTACAATACGAAGCCCCTTTGAGGCCAAATGTAATCCTTTCTACGTGTAACATATGGTTACCAGCTCCTTTATACTCATGGTTAAAAGCATAGAAATACTTTCTTATGATTTTTTATCATATGAAGCAAACTTTTTGCTTACAGCAAAGAGAATTTACTTTTATCGCATTTTGCACGTAACTGCATTATTAACTTATTGATGTTTTTAGAATCCTATAAACTTCATTTTTAACCGACGTCAAGGAGGAGGTTATGATTTCGACCTGCATGCATTTCTTGTTCAATCATAAATTCTTTAAATATGAATCGAGTTTGATAATACTTTTTTTGTTTGAAAGTATAAGATGCTCGGGTGGTCACATTTTAATTTCATTAAATTCTCATGAATAGAATTTTTTTATATAAAAATATGTGGATTTGATTAAAAAAAATAACGATTTGTCGCAAATCATCTTTTACTGTTGCAACCATTTTAAATCATAAGAATATTAAAACTATGCATTGATATGCGTTAGCGCCAAGTTGTCGCCAAGCTTGATTCTTTTTTTTTTTTAAATCGGTTAGTAATTTTTTTAAGCATATTTTATAAAAATTTTCAAACTACTTATGAAAAGTTTTATTGCAAATTATTTTTTTAATTTAATTAGTTGAGAATATTTGTCACATGATTTGAATTGAAGAAAATTTTAAGAAAAATGAATTATTAACTAATGCTTGATAAACCTCATTTAAAAATTTTGCTAAATAATTTAGAAATTTTTTATAAAAAACTTTTTTGTATTTGACTAGTTATGCGTTATATAATTTAAGTTATCAAGAAAAATTGCTTATACGAAAAAGAATTATTAACCGTAGTTGTCAACATTCTCAACCTTCCGGAGTCCGACCCATGCCGAACATGTTTCAACTTTAAAATTTATTTTTAAAAAAATAATCTTGTTTTTATGTGATACATAGTAAATTTTATTTTAAAATTTCTTTTTATAAACGTTTCTTCTTTAAAATATGTTAAGCTTGGATCTGGATGCAAGAAGAATACCAAAATGTGGAAATCAATGTATGAATCAAATAATGTTTAGTCGAATCGGATAAACTCCATTTTAAAATTTTGCTAACAAAGTTCTATACACAAAAAGTTCTATTACAAATTAGTTTTGTATTTAAAAAGTAATGAGTATTCGTTGCGTTATTTGAATTATTGAAAATATCTGTTTTCAGAAAAAGAATTATCAATGACATGTTATTGGTGTTATTGGCGTCAATATTTCGCTATTTTGACATTAGCCAAATAAATATGCTTTGAAAGTGAAAACGTAGGTGGAACTGGGGCACATTGATACATGGGGCACATTGATACACCCCCTGTACCGATCACAGGGTCATTACAGGAAATTACACAGCAGCTCCAAAAGGTGATGCTAGTGCACTCGACTACATACAGAAAGTCTTGGAATGATTCAGTAATTTGATGAAATGGGATGGATGATTTATTGTTTTTGTAGGTGAAAAGTAAATTTGAGTTGTACAATTGAAATGATATTGTACAACCGAAAAGAATACTTACTCTGGCAGGTAAAGCTACTCTTTATCAGTTCCTTATTCTTTATTGTTAGATAAATTATGAAGTGTTGGATTTGACACTCGTTTTTTTTCAAAATGGCTGTATGGGGCACATTGATACAACCTAAATCCGTTTCTAGTTCATTTTTTCATTACCTTTTATTTTTTTTTACCATACACATCCTTAATGCAACCATTTTTCGTAAAAAAAATTATAATTAGTCTATATTAGAACATTTTATAGTATTTTTGCAAACAGAAGACGTACGAACTTAACCAACATCTAGTGCTTGTAGAACTAACAAAAAATGAACGGCAGCCAGAAAAATCTCAAATTTATATTTCTGCAGAAAAAATGTATTTTTGAGATGAGAAATGTTAAGTAAGAGAACAAGCAGCAAAACAGCACAGGATAATTATATTATAAAGAGAATTTTTAGTATAATTATCCTTTATTTTCTGTCTATAAACCGATTTATAAGCGAAAACCTGGAAATTTTTTCACCTTTCCTAAGAAAGAAGATAATGCTGGGGTTATAGTGCCAACAGCCAACAAGTTACCAACAGCCAACAATCAGACAAGGAACAGCCAGAACATCAGGTCATTGTACATTTCATTTTGTTCGCTTTAATACTGCTTGCAAATAAATTATGAGTGATTTGACTTTTTTAAAATAAATATGAAATGGCTCGCTAACTATTTTTCTATGAAAAATATGCCTTGGTGTTATTTTGTCTCCATTTTGGCGATTTTTATTATATGATCAGGGGAGTAATGATTTAAAAAAAACATTTAAATGCCAAATCCGTCATCTGATTTGTACAAAAATCGATAAAATGGTTTATCGATTCATTCGGTATTCCGCAAATGGGGATTCAATTATATGTATCGTTTAAAAGCTATTGTTTTCACACGCATTCACATATGTTTATTCTTGTAAACCCATTGTAAACCAATATAATTCATCATCTACAATTGAGGATAGGCAAATAATTTTAAATGAAGTTTTTAGAAATTAAAAATGATGTTCTATCCTTTATGTTTTTTAACAACGTATCATTACATCAAGCGAAACAAAAAATTAAAATTTCAGTAAACTCGTCAAAAATGGAAATATTTGTGGAAATAAAGTAGATTTTTCAGCCCTAAATTATCTTGATTACTACAAACAAACAATGCAACATAGATCCAATGTTTTCTTTTCACATCATTTTCGGAAAGTAAAAATTATTTATAAAGAACTTAAGAAAAATATACTTAAAATAAAAGTTTCTACTTTATATATAAGCTTATTAAAGATAAATAAGTAAGAACTGGGTTAAGAAAAATACTCACATGTTCCTTTTGGATAATTTAAGATATTCCTTGTAGGAAAAACGTGTAGTTAAGCAGAAACGTGACACCTTTAAAAATTCAAGAACATCTGTATCTTTTCTTAAAAGCTGAGTTGTCGGTTTAAATCAACCTAAATTTAATCTTTAGCTTGTAAAATGTAGTAAACTGTTTTACCGTACTCATTGCTAGAGGTGCATTAAATATTTTCCTACATATATATATATTTTATCAACTATAATATACACTTAAGTTAAAACAAATAGACTTTTATAGGAGTTATCCTGTATTTTCCTTTTTAACTAAATCTGATATTTTTCTTGAAGATTTTATTAATTATTTACATAAAGCTTTATTTCCTATTAGTTTGATATTTGACAGATTATCTCACTTTGTAAATCTTTTAAAATGGAATTATTTAACAAACAACAACAAAAAAAAACTATTTTCTGAAATTAGAAGAATTTCGTAAATGCGTGAGTGATTAATTATCGTAAATGCGTGAGAGATTAATTATCGTAAATGCTTTGTTTACGGGGTAATTTATTAAAGATTCTTTTAATTAAGCAGCAATTATACAAGTAAAGCTTATTTTGATTTACAATGAAATTTTCTCAGACAGGAAAGAGAGATACATTCTCTTCTATTTTTAACTTTATTAGGTAGTTATATTTTTTGTACCTGTGTTAAAAATTATGACATAATCAAATTTTAACTTTGCAAAAAGAATATTCCTAATTTTTGAAAAAAATTTTAAGAGATTTGTGCAAGTAATAAATAACTTTTAGAAAGAATTTCATCGACAAAAATTAATATTGGAAACTGGCATTAGCATTTTGCAATGCTTAAAAGATGAACTAAAAGCATCTGAGAGTTGAACATCATCAAATTTCCAAATAAAAACAAATTCTTTATAATTAAATTATGCGTATAGGGGTTTTCTAAAGTAATTACAACTCTCCGTAGAAAAACTCTTAAAATACCTGTTTTCTATTTTATTTATGATTCATAAATTACAAATACATAAGAATGAATATTGTTCATATCATTTATACTATGCCAAATAAATGAATAAATAAATAAAATAAAAAATTGAATATGAGAGTGAGAAATCTGTAAAGATCGCTCTTAGCATATGATTATTACGTAATTACGTACGTAACTAATTAACTTAATTGGTTAGCCAGTTATGTTAATTACGATGCGTAATTAACATTAGCGTACGATTTTTTTTTCGTGTGACTAGCAATCGGTGTTTCATGATGAAATGGCTTTGCAACATTTTGTTTGTGATGGAACGTTTTTAATCCTTTTTGCTTGACGTATGATTTTAGAAATGAATAAATTCAATTTGATACATTTATGCGTTATGTTATCAGACATTTTTAGAAATTTGAAACTTACACTCGTTTAAATGCTGAACTAACGCATCTGAAAGCTTAAGACACTAAACATCCAAACCAGAACAAATTACTGCCAATTAAATTATGCGTTATGACATTATAAATTAAGTAACATGTTTTACCTCGACAGTCTTCAAAATTTCTGACTGTAAATGAATAATTTATACTCCATTTAAAATGCAGCCGAATAAATTTGTCGTAATTTAATGACGAAATAAATAGTCGCTAAGAGATGCATAAGCGCCGAATGAAGCGTTACACGGAATTTTAATTAGCTTAAAGCTGTTTCAATATTTATTGAGGTTAAAATTGCTTTTCCCGTCTTGGTGCATTAGGCAGTTAATTTCTCATATGCAGAATATTACAAATAAACATAGAAATATGCAATGCTTTCAAGTAATATTCATGTTTTCCAAAAATACTAAAATGTAAGTTATAGTGGTAAAATGCTGTTTACAAATTCCGAAATAACAGCTTACGCTTGTAATAGGAAGAAACATAGGATGTAATGTAAACCGATGGCACATATTATGTATGTTTTCTTGGATATGGCTATAGGGATTTTAAAAGATGTCGAAATGACTATATTTAATAATTTTACGTTGTTAAGAATGGGGAGAGCGAATCTAAAGTAAGAATAGGGAAGTGCTTGTGGCAAAACGTAAAAAATCCAAAATCTAATGCTGAAACCTGGTATATTTAGAATTAGATTAAAAATTAATTTCGAACGTGTTAAGGAGTTTTTATTACTATTTTTTTTTAATTGTTGATGTATTCATTTTTTAAGACCAGGTAAAAGGCTGCCTATAAGTATTGGAAGACATTTATGTTAATTGACGGAAATTGCTGAACGGAGGTTTAAACTGTCTTACGCGTTTCTTAACTAAACTACGTTTCTGGCCCTCTATTTAATATACGAAAAAAACTATACGTGGGGCATATATGCAAGGCTGTGCAAAAGAATTTCGACTTTTTTTCATACTACAGTTGGCAATTGCTAAAATTGAAATTTCAAACATTTGCAATGTCAGTTTATTCTACTTGTTTATTTACATGTATATTTTCCATTGTTTACTTAAATATCATTATTCACTTTTTAATTTTTTTACACAATATTATGTATTTTGCAATCTATACTTGATCTATAATTTTCTTTGTGTCGTTTAATTTTAATAAAGGAACAGAAAATAAACTCTTAGAGATATATTTATACATTATAGGTAATGAGACATTTTTAAAAAACAGCACCTTAGACACGTTAACATGATGAACTAAGGCATTTGAAATATGAAAATTGATTAAATTTCGAAAACAGAACAAATTATATTACCAATTAGGTTATGCGCTTTGACACTTAAATTAAGGAATATGTTTTACTTCGACTGCTTTCAAAATTTATGGCTTTAAACAAATAATTTGTATCCAATGAAAAATGCAATCGAATAAATTTGTCATGACTCATTATTAACGAAATAAATGGCAGCCAACAAAACTATATCTTTTATTCCTTTTATAAACAACAAAATTTCTGATACAAATGGAGGCCAGTTTGGCAAACCTCTTTCCCAATGCTTTTGCAACGCATTGTAAATAAGGGTATATAATGTTTTAAATATGTCGCAAGCAAGTTATTTATTTTATTTTATAATCTGTAGATTAATGATTAAAAAAAATTTGCTTTTAATATTAATAATTTAAACCCGCTTTTATAAATTTCAATTATTCATAGAGTCTGAGTTTTTTTTAATTTCATCCATACATGTTTTATTAAATCTATGTATATTATGTTTAATTCAATAGTTTAATTTTATTGCCTTTGAAGTTTTTATGTTTTTATAAAATATTTCGCTGTTAAATTTAATTTTTATAAATTTTATTAATTTCTATTACATAATTATTTTAATTTGCATTCATTATCTGTTTGTGGTTTAAAAATAATTTTGTTAATTTTATTCAATATTATAGGGCAAACTTGCTTTTATTATTATTTTTATTAAATTTAATTATATTATATTTAGTTACAATAGTTTAATTTAATTATCTCTGTAGATTTTTTGCTTCAAATTATTTTTTTATACTTATTTTTTGATTTTATTAATTTCTGTTTCATATTCATTTTAATTTGTACTATTTATCTTTTTGTAGTTATAAAATAAATTTATTAATTTTATTAAATGTTAAAAGACAAACTAAATTTAATACAATTTTGGTTTTTTTATAAATGCATTTAATTTTTTTATTAAGAGATATCTATCTTAAGACGCAATACGCACATATTTCCAAAATAAATTAATTGCATCTGAAAGATAAACATCCTAAATTTCCAAAAGAGAGCTGTTTGTCGCCTATTTAATAATGCCTTATGAAGTAAGACATAAATTTTCTTACGACAGTCTTCAGAAATTCTGACATACAATGCATAATTCATGAAATCTGTTAATAATGCAACCGGATATTTTTGCTCTTGCTTATTAACGAAATAAATAGCAGCCACGTAAATCTTCCGAATTTCGTTGAGTCTATCACGGCAGTTTCCAAATTTATTGAGTTTAAAATTGTTTTTCCTGTCTTGATACAATAGGCTGATTACTTCTTATGTTAAACTGAGCATTTAGAAATGCTTAATATAATTATCGGATGTAACTGCATCGAAAAATACTGAAAAAATCTACCATAATGCTGAGGAGTCATTGTTACTTTAACTTACTGATTTAAATTCTAAAATTTATTCTTTTAAACCACCATTTCAAAAACAATTGCCCCACCATTGGTGGAATGTTTCTGCTCTGGGAGCTGGTAGATGGAAGGCACTGAGTTCTCAATAGCGCTCGTCGACCTAATAGTTCGGAGTTTTCCTTGGTTTAATTCGAATCTTGGATTTCCTCGCTTAAATATGGGTTCGGTTTCCTTAAAAAGACCCCATGGATGGCAAACCTATCTGGGATTACATCCCTAGTGATAATAATCAACCTTCACAAACAAAATAAACAAACAAACACCAAAAACAATTCTCCATAAAATATAATTTTTTCTACTCTCGTTAAATCATAATTAAATATTTTTTTAACATTTATAAAATCTATCTTCTTATAATATGCAATTACTTGGAATGATATTGAATAATTTTACCATAGCATGAAAAATCCAATGTTACTTGAACTCTAAAATTTATAAATAATATCCAGATTTTCCAATGCACTTCTTGTTAAAAATTAAACTTTTCACCCTTTTAAAATATTAATTAAATATTTATTTCAGCATTTTGAAAAATCGATATTCATATAGTAGGATAAAACTGTAACAGGATACAAAAGAATGTTATAAAATCACATCTTTCGACAGCCACGCGAATTATTTATCCTCTATTACATTTATGTGAAGTTCATCATCAATTGAATGTCCGTACAGAGATCGTTCACTGTGTAATTAGTTTCATAATAGCATATTGTTAGAATTTTTTTTAACTTTTTCTAAAATTTATCATTTTTTTATTTATAGGCATTATAAATAAAAAATAATGATCAATAGAAAGTAGAAAATACGATTGTACTTCCTGGATTTCTGAAAACAAGCAGCCCTTACGCGCAAGCACTAAAAGTAATTTTATTAAATTATAAATTATATTTTACATTTTAAAATTAATTTTTTTTATTTGTACATTTAATTTTTTTATAAAGATACCTTTTAGAAGCAAGCAATCTACGCACATCTGCAAAATTAATTAATCGCATCTGAAAGCCAAATTTCGTAAATTTTCAAATCAAAACTAATTGTTGCCTATTAAATCACATGATATGAATTATGGCATAAATTTAACTGAGGCCTTCTTCAAAAATTCTGACATTCAATGCATAACTCTCAAATTTCCCTCATAATGCAATCGGATACTCTTGCATTTGGTTATTAACGAAATAAATAGCATCTACATAATTCTTTAGGATTCATCTGGAAATTTCTCTATAGTTTCGAAATTTATTGAGGTTAAAGGATTTTTCCTGCCTTGATACACTAAGATGATTACTTCGTATGTTAATAAATATTACTAATACATTTAGGAATGCCTAATGTAATTGGATTATATGGTCATTAATGTCCGGACTATTTCAACTATTACTATACTTAGGCATTTTGTAGAATATTTAAAGATATATTCTTCGGATTTTTCTGAAACTGCACCAATATGAAGAATGTGGTCCACTTCATATTTATCAAGGGCGATTTCATCAAAAAGACAATTAAAGGACATACAAAATATGAGGAAAATGATAATGTTTGGGATCGCCCTGTAAAATAAAATTTACAAAATGATTTATGACTATAGATAACGTGTGTATTGATATTGTACTGTACAACATATGTATTTATTTGTGGAATAATACAACATATATTTTATGAAAATGTATCGAATTTTTGAAAAATTAAAAAATATTGCATATCTTTTATTTATAGCATACAGAGTTTTTTACTAAATTTGATGCAAGTTTCATAAAATTTGACATATTGTAGTAGAAATTATATTTTGCCGATAAAATGGAAATATATTATTTGATAAAATATGAGCAGTCATATGAAATATTTTTTTTTTATCCACGGATGCGCGCACAATAACAAATATATTTCTATTTTTCATGATTTGATATTTACCTCTACGGAGCATATCTAAAAAAAGGCCAGTTAAATATTGTGAAAATTTAGAAAGATATCGGAAAATAGTCACCGAGTTTTTTATTTTATCTATAAAAGCTGCTGAATAGTAAACGATTTACCTCAAATGTTACTTTTTATTATTTGGGTTTCAGCTAAGCAGTTGGTTCTGATTGAATGTCAACGAATCTTGGCATAGGTTCGTTCTGGTGGTTATTAAAAAAGAACTAAATTATTAAAAAAGAGATATTAAAAAGATAAAAAATAAAAAATTACAATTTATTGAAAAAAAAAACTTATCATTTTTTGAAAAACACCGTAATTACTGGCAATAAATTGATAAATAAACTAAAAAACTTTGTAAAATTACCATAAAATAAAAAAATACGCAGGACGCGTTTCGAGCTACAACAATAACAGCTTGTCATCAGCTAAAGTAACACGTGTCCGTAAGGCACACAGTGGAGATAAAGTGAAAGAAAGAGGGAGGAGATTACAAAGAATGCGACAGGAGGTGCTAGCTTAAAGAGCGAAGGTGGAAGAGAAAAGTCGAGATAAAGTGAAAGAAAGAGGCAGGAGATTACAAAGAGTGCGGCAGCTGGCGCTATCTGAAAGAAGAAAGGAAAAGTGTGAAAAAGAAAATAATAAAAGAAAGAAAAAGGTGGAAAAAAGGGTTAAAAATAAATACATAAATAAAAATAAAATGAATAAATGAATAAATGAACTAATAAAAATTGTATTATTAATAAATAAAATAAATAAATAATTAAAAAAATAATAAATATATTTTTAAAATTACAGGAGTAATTTCCATGCAGGAGAAAGGGAGGGGGTGAAGAGAGATCATTGACAAGAGTATTAGAATTTTTACAAATAAAATAAGCTTCGTGAACATTTAAGTGAGACAAAGTGGCAGGATTGGAAATAATTCTGGCCATGGAAAAATTGAAATAATGACCGGAAGACCAACAGTGAGAAGCAATCGAAGACCTGGATAATTCCTGTTTTTTAATATATCTCTGATGCTCGTCCAATCTTTTCTTCAACGCTCTTCTGGTCTGAAGATATTCTATGATACCATTTTATCATTTTCTAAATTTTACTTTTCAATGTACTTTCATTAATTACGTTAAACTACCAACATATTATAATCTTTTTTTTTAATGTCTATTTATGTAAAACAATTATATATTTTCATGCCTTAGTTTAATCGTCCAATCTCATGAGTGATAATTAAAAAGGGAGAATATTTTTCAAAAGAGTAAGTAATTTAAGAACATTGAAAAACTCTTTCTTTGAAAAATCAAATTCATGATAACATGCCAAAAACCTGGATAATCCTTTATGATTGAACATTTTTAATTATAAAAGTGTTTGATAAGTTTTAAAGTAAAAAATAAAAGAGAATCGCATCTTTTTAAATAAAAATGATAGTAAATTTAATCATTTTAGTTATTTTAAAGTAATTTGTTTCCTGAAAAGTACAATATAAAACAGTAAAATTATGAAATTTGTTTAGAAACTTTACATTTTCCTGTTGTTAATGATATCGAAAAATACTTTTATAAAACTCTCTCTCTCCCCTCAGTTTTTGAGAATGAATCTTTACGCTATGAAATATAATTTAAAAAAAAATCATGCAAATGATTTAAGCAAGAAAATTTCATCTTCATAGAAAAATTTGAAGCATTTAATTTATTTTTCTTAAAAAAATAAAATAGATAAATAAAATCGTACTTTTTGACAATTTTAAACTTTTCGTAATACTTGTTTTTCATAATTGTCATAAGGAGATCCGAAAATTTTGAAATGAAGAAATTGACTGCAGAACACCGGGCTACGCCACATGTTCCAGGAAATTCGATTAGTGTTTATTTTGGAATCTCTGCTGTCAATGCATGTCAATGAGCAAGCTTATTAAAATATTCTGAAGTGGTAAAACGTGTTTTATAATCTATGCTAAGAGGATGAATTTTCTTTCCTTTTTTTTCATTTTAAAGTACCAAAAATTATTTAGATTACTTAAAACATTAAATTCGTGTACTTTTGTTGCCGATTTTTTCACAATTACTAAATGCACTGTACTTTTTAAAAGTTAAAATACGTTATACATTTTTAATTAATATATTTTCTTCGTTTTTGATTAAGGGGGCATAATACCTTTGAAACCCTCGCTTCAATTTTGATAATACTTTAATATATGTGGTGCCACAGCCCTAAATGCTAAAAATTAAACAAATAAATTTCTTGTTGATCTGTCATTTTTATACTAAAATTTAATTTTTTAAATAACTTATAAAAAATCTCTATTACTTTTATAAATATGAATATTTTTGTTTCGATTTTTTACCACAATTTTTAGAATATACTTCATAAAATTGTGCATAGATATTTAGATGTGTGATATTTAAATTTATTATGATTTTTTTTTCGCTTATGTATTGTAAAAATTGTGGAAAATTCAACAAACACTCAACCTAAATATTTTTAAAGAATAATTATGAACTTGAATGTTAAATCTATCAACAGTAATATTAAATACATCATGAAGAACAAGTAAAAAATCTTCAAGCCTTTAAATTAGCAAAAAAGCCTTAGTGTTTTTCGAACAACCATATTGTAAAAATATGAAGAGGCAGAAAATCACTTTAAAGTTTTCATTTGTATGCATCATTGCGATCTATTGACATTCTAATCTCAATCTATTAACATTCTGATCTATCAACAAAATTTACAATGTCTCAATACAATAGTCATATCAGTAAAAATGAGGTATCAAAATTGTCACGATTAAAAAAAAAATTCAGATAATAAGGGGGAAAAAATCGAATTTTGACCAGTTTTAAAGTACTGTATCCAATTAAGCTATTTTGAGAGAAAAAACACTTTCATTACATCAGTTTTGTGAATACAACAATTCCGGTAATAAACTTCCTGTCAGCAAAAATCAAGTTCATTCTCAGTTCATTTTCAGAACTCGCAAACTTTTTCTGCTAAATCAATTTGCTGAAATGAATCGAAATATTTGGTCCGTTCAATTTAACAAAGCACTTCGAGCAGTATTATCGACATTGCGTTTTTATTTTTTTTTTTTTTTTGCTTCTTCTTTTTTAAGCCATTTAAATTTGGAATCTGCAATTCTTCGGGCAAATTTCATTTTCAAAATATTAAGCACTTATCCAACAAATATTTTTACAGTTTTCTTTCTGGCATATTTTATTAGTAACCAACCATCAATAGAAGGTTTTCTTTTCACATCATCACCATCATTGACAGAATTTTCCTCTAATGATATTGTCGAACTCATGCTTTTAATTTAGTAGCTGTCGTATTAAGCCAGATGTATCATTCTACTATTTCAAACACTTTTTTGATTTCACAGGAAAAGATTTTATCTTCCTCTTTGGCTCCATGCAGGTAAGTTTAAACTGGGATTTTTGTTGCTTTTCTTGTTTTTTGTGCGCTCTTTTTACCAATTTTTCTTCAATTTTCTTAGTTAAAAGAAAAGTTACAGCAACTCTTTTTACCAATTTTTCTTCAATTTTCTTGGTTAAAAGAAAAGTTACAGCAACAGAGGTTACGATTTCAATATAAAATATTAATCTTAATATGTTATATTGAAAAAAAAATATTTTAAAATGTTGGACCTAACTAATTAAAGTATTAGAGATTATAGCCTGTAAAACCGTTTTAAAAAGTTATTTTAATTTAATGAAAGTTAAATTGAAACTATGTTTACATTTATCTAGACAGGCTATTTTGTTAGTCAAAATGAAAAATAAAATAGATATTTTCATTTAAAAAATATACATTTTTAAACATTTTTAGGTCGTTATTTTTTTAAGAAAAAAAAAATAAAATGAAAAATTATTCTCCCTTTTATCCAGAAAAATATCTATTAGTGAATATAAGGATGGAATTTTATTTTTTGTTTGTTTTACCCATGTTTAATTTCTAGTGGGGATGGTTGAGACATGGCTCGAGTATCCCCACTCTCATTGGCTCAAGTATCCCCACTATCACTAATTTTGTTTCCCAGAGTTTTACTAAATACAGCATGCAGATATTAGAACTATTTTAGACTCAAAATACAATTGAAATTATGCTTATTGAATGTATGTATATAGTTGCAACTTTAAACAAAACTTTGATTACAAAAAAACAAAAAAACCATGCACCCAAATATTTACTTCAGATAGAAAGAAGACAACTATTAATCACTATATTTTCAAACTTGTACCAAGATGTGTGATTTCTTTTTTACATGTTCAGAACTATAAATATGTTATCGTATTGGCAGTTTTAGAAAGAAAAATTAACCAACTGTAGAGATAATAGGGGTGGCTCAAGTATCCCCTATGCTCAAGTATCCCCACTCTCCCCTACTGCATTGGGTATGCTAAACATATTGTTATCAGCATTAGAGGTAAATTTGAAAATATTGTTTTGGATATCCTCAACAATATCCTTATAAAGATTAGCTCTAGTATGATGTCTTCATTTATTTTTTTCTTACAATTCAATTAATTATTCATTAAAATCAGGATATAAAATTGGAAATTTACTTAAAGAAAGTTAATAAAAAACAATAGCAAAATGATGATTAAATAGATTAATTAATAAACATTTTTTAAACAAATTTCGTTACAGGAAACACTAGTGGTGCATTCATTATGGTTTAGCATTGTATAAAAAAAGACAATAACGCGATAAAACTAAATTCTACTAGTGTCAATCAAAACTTTCCGGTTGCACCATAAGACATATTTGATCACTATTTATTACATCAAGGAAAAAAACAATCAGGTACTTCCGAAACTTCAGTCATATTGTTTTTATTATTATTATTATTTATTTAAGAGATAAACATGGAATATTCCACTAATGTTTTTATTTTTTATTTTACATTATCTAAATCATACAAAGCATCAATAAGATAATTGAACTAAAACTTAATTAACAATTAAAAAAAAGAATTTCTAATTTAAAAAGCCAGTGTTAAAAAACATATATATTGTAAATTTAAAGAATAATGATATTTTCTAAAAAACACCTTTTTTCAATCGATAATCCTGCATACATTAATAAAATTATTTTGTAAGTATTTTTAGAAAGCTGTTTACGCCACATCCGTTTTGAGATCACAGTCAATAAATTGTTCTGGCAGCGAAAATCAAGTTTCGTGGCAGTTAATTTTCAAAGCACGCGACCATTTTGTACAAAAATCAATAGCCACAAGAGTCAGTTCATATAAACAGTATAATGAATTTCTGTTTAATAAAATGTTGCCTCGATAAAGATTATTGTTTCAATATTTTCCCTATGATATTTTAAGAAAATTTAACCTACCCCAAGAAGTCGTAATGCGTGATTTTTATTTCAGTATTTTCAGTGGTCAAAAGTAGTGCCCAACAAATACCGAAACTACTCTGGTCAACATATTTTCTATAGTTTGTCATGCAGGGTGCTTATAGTTTGAAAATAGCTATGAAAGAAGATAGAATGATACAATAAATTAGTAGTTTGCACCAGACACTGGCGCCACTTTTAACGCTATTCCAGGAAGATGGTCTTTTTTCGAGCCAATTGAAAATCACATTGCTTCTTTTGTGAAAAATGTGCTCTGCACAACCCATTGAGAATGTGAGAAACTCAGCTCAGGCGTTCAGTAATGAATCATGCATTTATTCACTTACACATTCTGCTGGATTTTTCACCCAAAATCCAAAACAAAGACATTAATTTTTTTAATAAAACACTTGTTAATTTACTCATTATTAGATCTTCATGTTTTGGTGTCGCGTTTCTTCTTTTGGAATTGCAATTATGGAATTTAGTTACTTATTTATTATTTTTTGGCATTACGACAGATTATTAAAAAAAATTGACCTGTATATGCTTAAAATAATATTTTACCAAATTACACAAAACATTTCCTTACATGTCATCTTTCTTAATTTTTAAGTGTCTTCAGATTTATGTTATTTATTTGGTTGTATCTCAGCAAAGGACGATTATAACAAGAAGCCATCATATTAGTCCCATTCTTTGTCTTTAACCATTTACTGCACCGTGCCATGAATTTGGTCAATATGATCTTTATCACTGATTTGGAAAACCCACCGAATGAAATAAGAGTTATTTTTCTCATATCAGATGGCTGCAATACACAAGGAATTATAATTTGTTCTTCGGAAAAAAATCGATTAAGCTATTAAGATTTATTTTCATTATTTTTCCTGAGTTTTTATTTTTCATATAAAAAGTTTCATATATTAATATAAGAGTTTAAGAATGTTTAACATATAAAATAAATTATTTTAAGTTCATTTAGTTGCAAAATAAAGCAATACAATATTTCATAAACGTAATTGTGTATATTTGGCATACACCATACAATATTAAATTTTAGCTGAAAATTTCAAATTTAATATTTTACAATATTTTTCCTATTACTAGGTATTCCTATATATAGATTTCAAATAATTTCTCTCAGAAAATAGAAATATTCGTGCAGTAAAAGGTTACATTTTTTTGGATAGGGTGGCTCTTTCAAAAATTTTATGCAGCTGACACCATTTTCTTCAAATTATACAATTTTCAAATAATACTTCTTAAATTATACAATTTTAAAAATGCTTTAGTTAAATAAGGAAAAATTTATTTTTCTATATTATTGACTCCAAAAGGGAGTTTAGTAAAGAAAAATGATCCAGAGTCAGGCTCTGGATTGGACACATTATTAATTTCAATTGTAGGTAATAGTAGAATAAAAAATGAAAGCAACCAAATAATAACTACTTTTAAAACGTAATTTGATGTTGTCCCTTTAAAAAAGGTACTTTTAGTTAACTACTTTTCGATAAAATAATTTTATCTATTGTTTCCACTCTCCCATCCCCCCCGAAAAAAAAAATAATTTTCCGAATACTAGGTTTTTGGAAACTTTGGAATGAAATTTTTGCTGATACAAAAGCTTATGGTATTCCCACTTTCATATAGGATTGCCATTTTAAATATTTCCCTTTTAGATCGATTTCAGGAATAAGGATTTTTAGAGATACGAGAATTTTCATTACATGATATGGGTTTGAATCATATAAACTTATTTGCACGAAATGAATACATTTTAAGAGATACTCAATAACATAGATATTTGCTGCTCAGTCACATAAGTTTTTCTTTATAGAGTTATAATTAAAAACAACCGAAACAAGATTTTAAAGCTGGAGCAGATTTTAAATGCCGAAACCGAAACTGCAGCCGAATTTCGATTTCGAAAACATATTTTCTGCCGAAAACAAGAACAAAAACGAAAACGCCTTCGAAACTTTTAAAAGAAATTAATATATGGATATATATGTAAATAAATATTAAATTACACGGTTGATATTTAATTATTTATTTTATTTAATTTGCATAAATATCAATTAATTGTAGTATGTGTGACCCTAGTTTGTGCTCTGTGCCTTACATTTTAAACTTTTCATTTTCATATTTTAAAGAAAGAAGTAGTTAATGTAAAAACGACACAGATTTTTTTTTTAAATATCCAAGTATTATTTAGTTAAAACACATTTTAGATTTAGGCATATAGACCCTGCCTTCTCTTCTATACTGGTTTTAGCAAATGAAAATCTGTTGTACTAGAAGTTTTTCAAAGAATACTCGAAACACTTTTGCTGTTTCAATCGGAAACTTTTTCTATTAACTTTTAGTCTACATTTTTAATGAGCACATGAAATTTAGCCATATATGCATTTCTTGCTTTATAATTAGCACTCACGTCTTGAGTCATTTACGACTGATAATTATAAAAATGAAGTTCATAGTAATAAATAGTTTCATTTGAAGCAGTACCGCCCTAATCGATGAGTCATGTTCAAAATTTCAAGAAAAAAAAAAAGAAATTTTATAATACAGATAGTTTTTGTCTAGACGAATTTACAGAAGCATTTTTGCCGAAATCAAATTTTTGGAGAAACTCAGGTTAGGGGCCAAAAAGAAACTAAAGCTAATGTTTATAGGATTTTTAAATAACAATAATAACAATAATAATGATGATAAAAACATAAGAGAAATTGAAGAAAGGTGTCCATATCACCATTTAGCGCTAAAACGAAAACCGACATCAGTTACATAACGATATGATCAGTAATATCAGAATGTCTAACCATTTATCAAGTCTTCCGTATTTGCTTTTATTTATATAAATATTCTCTCATTCTTTTCCGTATCATAAAGAGAACTTCCGAAACTATTATTCTTTTTTTCTCAATTTGAAGATTACTATACAAATATACCCCTTTTGTCGTTTTAATTTTTTTTCTATCAAAGACTTATAGAGTATGAATAACAACAAAAAAAAATGCAACTTTTATTTCTTTTTTAATTTCTGATGACCGATTTTAACCCTCGTTCTGGTGCGACGTACCTAACAGGCGTGATGTTAAAGCTTAGTCTAGTCTACTTTGTTTATTTCTTAGTGTTCTATTTATTTTAAAGTTTATAAATGATTTTTTTTCGGATTTCAAATATTCATTTTTTCACAGTTTATCAAAAGTCATTTATCAATATTAAAACGTTAAAATAGAGTTAATTAGGTGCTAATAGCAATTCAAAAAATGAATCCTAACATGTACGTTTCTTTCGTATCCTGAGACTAGAGGTAAGAATGATGGAGAGTTAATATATGTGTACTTAATCTTTTCACCGATTGTAAAACATATTTAAAAAATCTATTTGTACAATCAATATCTTCTACAAATAGACATATTTTGCGATGTAAAAGATATTTAACCCTTTCCGGCGCACTACTCTTTAAGGTTGGAATTTAAAGAAAAAAAATATGCAATCTATTTAGGCCTAGAGGAGTACACAGGTATTGTTTTGTAAAGATTGCACTAACCATTTAATTATACAGCTGTTGCCGAAGTGGTAAACTCCCATAAGTAAAGCATTGATAAGCGCAGTGAGAAGAGCATTGCTGTGAAGCACGTATTACAGTAAAACATTTTACCTATTATTTAAAAACAGTAGAGTTTGATCTCTGTGGTGCTGCCATCTAGAACTCATAAGAAAGATTCAAAGTAGCCATTAGAGTAGTTTTTGAAATATTCACGGAGTTTTTGTGTCTCCAAACAGGGGGAACTTAGGTGTTGCCGACCCGACAACACTGCGTGTTAAGGAGTTAATTCATGTTCGTTTTGAGAACATAGTCAATAAGTCTCTTAAGACACACACAAAAAAAAGGTCGCTTGCAGATAATTTTCGAAGTCAAAGGAAACATTTTCTACAAAAAAATCCATTTATAAAAGATGATCGAAACATTCTGTCCGAACAATACATTTACATTTTGCGAAGTACTTTAAAGAAAACTATTGACATTTCTTGATTTTTGAAATTCTTTTTAAGAGTCGAAATAGCAAAATTTTATTTCGATATTTTTCTTCAATCTCTAGTATTTGTCGAATGAAACGCTTTATGGATTTATGACTGTTTTAACTTATAACCCAAATTAAACAATAAAATCTTAGCAAAAGCAATGTTAGCTGACCTTAGAATATCAGCAGAATACTTTCATAATATCTTCATTTAACAAAAGGTTTAAAAGTGGTATATGAGTATTTATGCTAATGCGTTCATTTCCCTAGAAATTAATATACTATACATTAATCATATCTACACTCTGTATCAGAATCCTGCATTGAGTTTGGTTACTTGCTTTTACCCACACTCGACTCGACTAGCGTTTCATGTCAATTCAGTTTGGCGGATTTATTTATTTATTTTTTTGATCGGATTTGGGTAGGATCAATTTGTACCTTAGTTGCTGTGAGTCGGATACGATTCGGGTTCACTTCAATAATGTGGGTTCGTGTTGGTTTCGAGTTGGTTTTTGATTTGATTTTTCAAAAGAAAATCCAAAATATTTTTTTCACGTTAAATGTCTATTTACGACAAGGGCTCCATTACAATAGTACCGGAATGTGGCCACCTTCTATTTAGCAAACGCTTTCCAAATAGCCTGACTTACAAAAAACATATAACTGAGCAGTTCCCCGAACCAAAACCGAGTGGCTCCATGCGGTCCTTTCAAGGAGATCTCGCAACGGACTCTAGATCCAAAAGAATCAAAGTGATGCCCAGTCATCACGAATGCAATCCGAAAGACAAGACAGACAGACCAATAAACACAAGGCCACCTACACCCCTAAAAAGAGCCTAACCGAAACCCCGCTAATCTATAACCCAAATGGAATGTTTTATCAGTCCGAAAATAAAGGAAACATCAATACCAAATGAAAATTTCGTAATAATTAGCGTCGCAACAAGACAAGTCCAAAACAACAGCCAACGCCCGCTCGAGGATCTAGTCAACATAAGCAGCTGAGCCACAACACTATTTCAGGGACTTAGCCTTGAGGGAGGACTTAATAGGAACTTAGTCTGGCTGTACTCGAATAAACTTTAGACACAAAGCTAAGCTCGAAAAACTTTTTGCTGTTGCCCATCAGAATCGCGCCGATACTACGGTTTCGAACTCCTTTAATAGAGTAATGCGTTCCAGTGAATCAAGACTTCTGCGTTCAAGATTTCAGAAAAAAATATGGGAGAACTCAAGCATTAAAAATGTGAAATTTGACCACAGGCATTTTTCTATGGTAACCAAATCCACAAAGAAAAAATTAGAGTCACCTCGACTCAAAAAAAAATTATACAAACTGATCACATGCAGAACTCTATTGAACAATTCTGAGAAGTGCGCTGTTTTGAAGTTATGTAATATGTACCCGAATTTTAAAGAGTTTCAATATATTCAATTGTCGACACATAATGTCCCAGAAATATTGGGAGAAACTTTCAGGGGAGTTTATTTCTGAAGTCAGTGTTAAATTTGGTTGAAAACCATGCATTGTATAAGTTAAAGACATGAAAGAATATTTTGAATTTTTTATAAAAATCGCTATATGTCCATCAATATAAGTGATATTCTTGTACAAATCTGAAAAATTCTGTATAGTACATACATACTTGTATTGTGCAGTGATTTATGATTTCGTGCATTTGAATTTACAGGGTGATCCCAAATATTACCATTTTTCTTTAATTTGAGTTGGTAGTATAATTCTCCTTTTTATTAAATCGACGTTGATAAATATGTGGTCAAACATATCTATATTAAAAAAACCAAACGTATATGTGCATAACGCATACTTCATTTTGCGAATGGTAACAATTTGAAATGAATTTTCGGGTTTAAAATTTTTACTTCTGCAAAATTTAAACTTCTTGACATCGCACATTTTCAATTTTTACAGCGTCGAAAGAAAAAAAAAACGTTTTTTTAAGTGCAATTTATTTGAAAATTGTATCTTAATTTCTTTTTTAAATATAATTTTTTTGTAGTTTTTAATGCCATTTTTGTAATTGTAGCAGTAGAAGTACTCCGTTTCAATTAAAAGCAAGCAAAAAAAAGAAAAAAAAAGACTACTTTATCTTCCTGCTGTCATTTTCTCTTTAAAAGTAAAAAAATGAAACAGTTGATTTTCCTTCGTCGAAATTTGACGGGTTTTACCTTGTTCCTTATAATCTTGAATTTCCAAATGAATCCGACAAGAATATGTCTAAATTTTCCAAAAAATGTCTAAAATTGATGAGTAAAAATTTTTAAAAAATGCAATTTGGTTGAAAACTTTCCTTAAATATTGCTCTGATAGTTTTAATTTTTTAAGAACAATTGTTTAAAAAATTTACGTCTGTGGTATATAGTTTGAGTATGGAAAATGAATCCGTTTTTACATAAAATATGTAAAAAGAAGTATGATGTTTCTCCAGCGGTTAAAATAATAACTTCTTTAAAATATCGCCAAATTAAACTATTTACTTCATTAAAAAAATAATTAATAACATTAATAATACTAATAATAAGTCTAAAAAATAGGCAAAAGTTGTGCAAAACATTGAAATAATCAAAATCAATTAGACGTCTTAAAAAAATTAAATCTTTGGAGATTGTTTTGAAACTTCACAACCGGCGTACGGTTAATACGATAGTACCAACATTGAAAAAATTATAAAATATATTTGTTACATTATATATATTTTTTATACCTAAATGCTTTTTTGCATTATAGTGGACAATCTAAAGAAGCAATTTATAATCTCTTAAAAGAACATTAGAATGTGCAATGAAAAATAATTCCAACAAAATTAGTACATCGGACATTAGTTATGTGTTCAAATGAAATAAAGCAAAGCCTTTTTATATTATTATTATTATTATTATATTATTATTTAAGTATTGCTTGTGCTTAATGCTTATAATCTTATTTTAAAACAGTCTAAAACTCCTCTAATTACTTGCAGCTCAATATTTACACTCTGTTTCTCGGAATTTAAGGTGTGATGCGTGAATTAGAAATTATTCTTACTTCTTACAACGAACAGAATTTACTTTCTGGTATAAATCTGGTAAAGCTATCATCTGTCGACATGTGAAAATGAGTGAGAATTCGTCTTCATTAACGATTATTAAGATTGCGTTATTTCAATGCGTGTTACCAGAAAATGGCTTACTTCTGGCATAATTTCTTTTTAGAAGAAATATGAGCGGTCATATCAAAATAGACAGAATATGATGGATTATGTTTAATTTCTCTCAGGGCTTTTTTTTTACCCCTGTTTATGTATGTTTTTTCATTTAATTACAGGCCTTTCGTCAATTTCGTCTTCATTTATTTCATTTAATATTATTAAAAAATAATAAATAATAAATGCATTAATTTCAAATAACATATAAAGAGCTGAGAATAAAATTTCACTGCATAAAATTGCAACTACTAGAATAAAATTATTTTTAATGCGAGTTTTTCAATCTGAAGATTATTAATTTCAGAGATAAAATGAATAATAAAAAGTACGCTATACCCTTTATGGCTGATTAATTTGTATTCAGAATTAAAAATATTAGAATTAAAATAATTCTGTTAAAATATATGAGAAGATTTCGTAATTATTTTTTGTTTTGTCTTAAATGCACATTTATTTATACAAAGGAAATGCAGAAAAAAATTAAATAAATTGCAAGGTAAGTCTAAATATTATAGTGGTGTGCTTTAAATGTCTCCATAAAGTACAGAAAACAAAAGATAGAAACTTTTTTATATTTTCCTTGAAAATAGCCTCTATTAGCCACGCCAAAATTTCAACAACATTTCTAAAGGCTCTCGAAACTGTCAGCAAAATTTTGTTTGCAATCGATGAAAATATTGACACTGACACAACATTTTTGGTACATCTGCCAATTGCATGTGCTCCTTCAGTTATTATTTATAACCTCATCTGCAGATCAGGAACAAGCAACAATTGCACTCAAAAGAGAACTCAAAATTTTGGTCTGGAAAAATTGAATTACATTATAACAACTAATTGAAGATTTGTAGAATTGAAATCTGTATTTCATGTTCCAATTATTTGTGTAAAATATGCACATTTTTAAATATAATAAATTCCAATTAGATATTTTGACTTATTAGAATGTTAAATTTTTTTCCAAACATATAGCAAATATTTTTCTAAATAAAAATAAAGAAAAGTTAAAATTTATTCCAACTAATGATGCTGTATTTTGAAAATATATACAAAATATAAACTTATAATTTCTAAGATTTTTATAACATTATCACAAGTTACAAGTGCTTATTGATAAAAAAAAAAAAAAAATGTTTGCTTAAATTGCATTGTTGCTTTCAATTTAAAGCAAAGAACATTCCTATTAATTGTGTACTAGAATATTTTATAATATTAACACTAGAAAATAAGGCAGGCAATAAATAATGTGAAATTTATTTTTGCCTTTGTGTGCCTTTCTATAATAACAAATGCTGTTATATTTCATAAATGTGCTATATTGCTATCTCATTCAATGATTCGTTCCAGAATAAATATGTATTTCTCGTTACCAAAGTGTTTTTCGTTTATTATTAATTTTATTACTCCACATGAAGCAATCAGTATTATTCATGAAAGACATATAATATGATTATATAACAAGAAAATACAATAATTTTGATTATGAGGTGGGCTCTAGCTATAAAATGTTTATCGCACAAGTGATAAACAGACAGCACTCGGAATTTAAAACTTTACTTGATCTTTGTTTTCGTAGTTTTATTGTTTCTCCAAAACAGTTAACTTCTTTGAATATGCATAAAAATATATCAAACTGAGGGCTAGTTTATGGTTAGTAATATAACTATAGACAAGAATTATCTCTTAGAAACATTCTTTTCAAAGAAATTATGAATGTACCTTTCTTTTCTTTGTTACTATTTCAAGAGTGAAGTTCTTTTGGAAATAGTTTAAAATATGTTGCAAAAAGAAAATAAGAAGAAAAAAATTCGCTTTATGAGTATATATATATTATATTCTACTTTATTTTTCATTGAAGAATCACTACGAGATATTTCGATTTAAATGAGTAACTAACTCAAAAAAGCGTTTAAAATTTAAGTCAAATCATTTAAAACATTCTTTTTTTATATATAAAATTTAGAACATAAATAATTACTAAATGCTTTAAGCTCTTCTGTCCCGAGAAAAATCTGCTGCATAGAAAAATAATTTTATTAGCAAATTATGGCACTTTTAGGCTTAGAAAAAAGAAAATAAAATTAGTTTTTTATTTTGTAAATTTTTAAATAGTTAGAATTTATGTCCTCATATGGGTAAATCAGGTCACAATTGAGTAAAAATGTCATTCTTTAAATAAATAAGACCAATTTTGTTTTACAATAAATATACCTATATATTTTTAAAAAACTATATCAATTTAAGTAACTTAAATGATTTTTTACCTAAAGTTATGTATTGTGCAAAAATATTGCTACCATACTATATATACTATGCATGTACTATACATATCTTGTAATATTATACATACCTTGTAAGTAATAATAAGAAGATATCATTTCTAATAAGATATCATTTATTATACAATTTTTTAAATAGTTATTATTTTGAAGACAAAGATACAGATTACATTTCATACATTTTACTCTTGATTTTCCTTTGTATCCTTTCATGCGCCATCGAGATTATTGTACCCTAGTAACAGATTCGGGCCAATGTCCAAACCCATCATAGCGAACCTCATTTTTGGGAACAGACATGGTTTTTCTGATTTTTTTTAGATGTAGATTCGTTGGATGATTACTCATGGTCTTCCAACTGTAAACTTTTCCTTTTCACATTTTATAAGTACTTCAGCAATGTAAACACAAAATTTGAGTAAACTCATTTGATCTCTTTTCAGAATATTGGAGTATCTATAATCTCTTATATACAAAACCCAACTATTTACCGTAACTATGTCGAGAAAGTGAGTAGAGATCCAAACTGGCTATTTACGTGTTCTCATAGAAGTACGATAACAAGCAATGAATCTATCGTTTAGATTGATTCCACGCATTTTGTGCTTTATTCATTCTTATTATAGCTGGTCTGGTTACAAGAATGAATAATGAATGAATACCTTGTCTTTTTTTATCTTTACACCAGCGCTCACATGTGTCACTGGACTCACTTCCACATGTGGTGGACATCATATTCCACATTTCTTGTTCTTCCATTTCAACATCACATTTTTATCATTTTATCTAGTAAACTCACCACGTTTTATTATACTGTTTTTCACAGCATGCATTTTGTTTGCAATATCACCCATTCTATTAGTCATGACTGTCGCAGAAATTAAAGACACAAACACTGCCTGACGTCAATTCAATGTGCAAATCGGATGCTATATTTTTCGTGCAACACGCGTACATTGATTTTTATATATGATGACAAAACAAATATTCAGTTGCAATTTAAAACCTCAGATAATGGTGAATTATAAACTCTCATTTCATCATTTACATCTTTCTTTATTTTTTCGGATTTATTTTCTATGAGAAAAATGTACACATTTTTTTGTTTCTGAAAACATATTTGAAAAATGAAAATGGTTCTACAAATAAATTAAAAAAAAATTACATAAAAAAAATCCAAAAAAGAAAGAAAAAATATTTTTTTTTTTTTTGCATTTTCCCATGGAGGAATGAGATACGTGGAGGTGAAGTAAGGCTCAAAAAAGGTTTGCAATATGAATCCATTTATCGCTCAAATTATAATGTTCCATACAAAAGGACGTGGAAGGAATTTTGTTTTATAATACGAATTGAAATAAGTGAATTACAACTGAAGCATATTTTAAGAAGAAATAGCAAATTTTTAAAATGGTCTTTGTTGTATTATTATTTATTAAAATAAATGTTCGCTTTTAAAATAAAAGAAATTGAAAAATTAGCAATAATTAAATGTCAAATTGAAATTAAATAAGATGTTGAAAACATTTGATGCGAACTAAAAATTGTATTACTAAAAGTTTCCTAATTTAATGTAATTTTAAATACTTTATAACGCAGATGAAGAATATTTATGACTTAATAATTGCGTGTAAATAAATATTTAAAATATAATGATGAAAAGATTCTTTTAGAATCATGTATAAAAACTTAAGTAATAAATATTAATCTAAAATATAGGTTTCTGACTGCAGACGATTTTAAGATATTAACAAAAGAATGGTATATTTGCAAGCAAAACATTAAAAAATGTTTCTATATTGAAATTTAAAACACATATGGTAAAATAATTAACGAATTCTTACCGGTGAAGCGATAGATTAGTTCTTTTTAAAAAACAATAGCAAAAAATAGGTGTTTAAACCTGTTTCAATTGATAGGCGTGTCAATTCATGTGGTTTTGTTTGTACTTAATGTAGGGTTACATTTTTAGCATCACTCCCAGAGATAATACTTCCCCTCCACCTATATCATTCCTCCATGGCATTTTCCTTCTGGTAAAATGACAGGTAATAAAAAAAAACTAAAAAAATCGTTTGCTCCAGTAAGTTTAACTGAAAATTATAAAGTATTACATTATGGAAATTATGTTATTTTGATAAAATTACAATAGAATGTTTAAAGAATAGCAATATTTTTTATTGCAGTTGAGAAGCTTTTGGACAAAAATTTAGAGACCCTGGTATTTTTTAAAGCCTCTAATTACTGCCAGAATCATCTTTGTTTGCTTGTGTAATTCGCCAGTGAAAATTCAACATGATAGTCTAAGATCCTGTAATAATATATATACCATCCTTTGTTATTTAATCGAGTTACACATCAAATAAAAGCTTATTTTATTCCCAATCCAACAGTACTAGGTTCCCAATCCAATCGTATTAGGTTGCCTCCTCTCAAGTGGTGCCAACCATGGGGTTGCCAGGTTTCAAAAGGTAAGTAATTGGAGTTAATATACCCTCATTTGTTATTTAATCGAGTTACACATCAAATAAAAGCTTATTTTATTCCCAATCCAACCGCACTAGGTTGACTGCTCTCAAGTGGTGCCAAACATGGGGTTGGCACTATCTCGATTAAATAACTTATGTGGGTATATTAAATCTGGTTTCTTACCTGTTTAAACCTGGCAACCTCATGGTTGGTAACATTGGAGAGAAGGCAACCTAATACGATTGGATTGGGAATAGAATAAGCTTTTATTTGATGTGTAACTCGATTAAATAACAAATGAAGGTATACATTTGTATTACCGAATCTCGTACTATGGAGAGTATTGCCAAGTTCTGTAATATAAATTGCTGTATTTTGGACTGACTTCCAATCTGATGACGCACACTGCATGTTACAGCTTTTCTATAAACACGGGCTATTTTTTTTCAATTGCGTTTAATCAGTGTATAATTTCAATTATGTTATTTTGAAAAATAAGGCATTTCCACCAGTGAAGAATTTCAAAGTCACTGGAGTGAAAATGTTATACTTCTACAAAATATATTTTAGTTTTAAGACTTTAAACACACGTTTATATAAACATATAATGACGTCATTTGCATCCGCTAAAGCATTCGGATTTTACAGTCAAGTCTTATATAACAGAGAAAAATTTGCATCTGACGTCAGAAATCCAACAAAAAAGCGATTTCATCTTTAAAAAAAACTCACCAAGACATATCGATATTAAAATGATTCATATGCCTTTATATATTTCTTTTAATAGTTCCATGTGTTATCAGATGTCATTATTATTTTTTTTCCAAAATTCGAAACATTTTATTTCACAGAAATTAATGAAACTGCATTCCTTCAGATTTTTGATATGATTTAAACAAATGCTTAGCAAATAACCCACAAAAATATTCATTAAATGACATTTTTGTAATGAAAAAATAATATATATATGTATATATATATATATATATATAAAGTATGTTTGCAATAAACTAAAAATCCATTTAATTGATGTATAAAAACGAAATAAAACCAAAACACACCGGGTTTTATAGCAGACGATAATCTTGAAACAGAGATATTTTAATTAAAAAATTTTTATGTTGAAATGAGAAAATAGGGACTAAAATGTATGGTATTCTGCTATTTTCTATGGGGGAAAGCGATAGATGGAGCTGCAGTATAACGTAAAAAGAGTTTGCAATATGATGCGCGTTCTCACTAAATTTAAATGCAGTTATTCGGCCCAAACAAAACAATCGCATGGAACAGATACCGAATTCTTTAGTATAAACTGTCCATTTTTTTTCACTAAATGAAAATGATTTGTTTATATTAAAGCATTCTAAAGTAGCATTGCATTTTATTGTAAACTATAACTCTAAATAACCTTAAATTATAAATTAAAAAACCGTAGTACTAAAAGTTTCCCCTTTTCTGTAGAGCACGTGGTTACGTTTGGGCTTTTTGTAGAGAATTACAGGTTTACATCTTTGGCATCACTCCCAGCTACTATACGTCCTGTCTACCCCTCGGTCTATCCTTTCTTTTTACTTTATGGCTATTTTCTCTTTACTTCGCATAGAAATGTAGTACTAAAGTTGCCACCTACAGAAAAATTGAACTAAAAACTACAAAAAAATTAATATCTCAAAAACAAATATAGATACAGTTTTCAAAGAAATTGTGTTTAAAAGTACATTTTTTTCTGTATACAACGGTGTAAATATTAAAAATGTACGACGTCTATAAGTTTAAAATTTTACAGTAGTGAAAACTGCAAAAGCGAAATTTCAGCAGAAAATGTTGCCATTCGCGAAATGACGTATGCGTTACGCACAGATACGTTTGGCCTTTATAATATAGATTTAATATACTTTTAAATACTCGTTATGTTCATTTAGCTTCAATTTAAACAATATATTTTTACTTTCTACTATCTTCAATAGAAGAAAGTATTGTAATCGAAATTTCTTACGACTTTCGGGTTGCGGCAAATTAAATATTTTAGTGGTCAGAAATCCCATAAAACATGTTTATACAAAATGTCTGTCTTCTCGTGTGTGCGTGTGTGCCCGTATGTCGCCATTGTGCTATCGAAAAGTGTATGAAGATATGCATAGAACTGAACCCAATTTTCTGTGTATATTTTTGGCTGCAATAAGCAGGTCCTCCTTTACTTTTGAAATAATCTCCGAAAGGAGGCGCTGTAATACCGATTTTTGTGCTATATTCAATATTGTACCAACGAAAATTGTTTGAACTTATGCATTAGAATTGAACACATTTTTTAGTGTAAGTATTTGGCTATGGCTTGTTTATCTTTCGTCAATTTGAAAAAAAAATCCGCCGGAAGGGTGCGCTGTAATAACAATTTTTGTGCAAATTTCAATATTGTATTATCGAAAAGTGTATGAAGTTATGCGTAGAATGAAACCAAATTTTTTGTGTATGCTTATTTTTGGGTATAGCAAGCAGATCTTCTCTGAACGCGAAAAAAATATCTGCCGAAAGGGGGCATTGTAAAACCGATATTCATGTTTTTTTTTTTTTTTTTTTTTTTTTTTTGCATAATTATTTTGCATAATTATTTTTGCATAATTCTTTGTCGAGAATCCGCACAGTATGTGTTCTCGCTCTGAAATGACAAGACATATGTCATTCTATTAATCGCCCGGCAGCTGCATTAATCATGTTCTAATGCCGTTTGTATGGGGAAATGTTTCAGATCACGAAAGATTTCAATTAAGAATGATTAAAAATGTATAAGTGTTATGAAGAAGAAATCTAGTAATTTAATATTTTATTCTTTTTTTTTTATTCTACATATATGTCGATGATTATTAATCTGAAGTTTGTTAAAATTATGTAACTTATTTCGTTTTGTAAAAATTTCTTTGTAAAGCGCTGATGTTAATTTGTTAAAGAAATGTTGAAATTATGCTTTAATTTGGGAACAGATAGATACATTTTTTCTAAGTTCTTTTATGAAATAATTCCAATAATATTAAGTTTATAAAAGCTTAATTATATTAAATGTTATTTACTGAGTAGTTAGCATACCTTGAATTTTTAAAACTTTAAGTACTGAATCGTAAAATGAGTTGCTATTACTCGTTAAAAAAATGCAGTGCGACCACTACAAAAATAATGAATATATTATGTTGGCTTTTGTAGGTGAGAGGGGGGTTAGTGTGAACAGAAAAATTTAATTTAATTTTATAAAATTCTGTGAGCATTTTTAAAATTTCGCAACCCTTTCAAATTGAGGAATGATATTTTCTGTTTATTAATATACAGGAAAGATGATGATAAATACAATTAAACAATAAGAAAATTGGCACTTTTTAACATTGATCTACGTGTCCACACTAACCCCTTGTAGGGGTCAATATGGATATCACCAAAATATGCTGGGGGCTAGTGTGGACAGGTAATTTTTTCACAAATATTCCTTATTATCTAAACTTCTAAGTTTAAATTACAGTCTGAAAGGTTTATGGAGAAAGAAGCAACACCAACAATCACAAACTGTGTGGGTTTTTTTTCTATTGTTCCCCATTTTTAATCAGGGAATTATTTTTCATATCAAGAAAAGTAAAATGATGCGCCCGATCTTTTTTTCTGCAGAAATACATCATAGACACTAAAACCATTTACACTTTCCACTCTGCCTACAAAATATACAACATCTAAGAGTTGGTAACGATGGGATTCGTTTATAATAATGAAACAGTTGATATTTTTCATGCTTCTAACCAACAAAAAATAATGTATATTCTATTTTATTGAATTAATTTAAGATTAAGACTAAATTAATCCTCTAAAAATGCAAAATTGGTGAATTTAAACAAAAAAAATATCAAAAGAAAAAATTTCAAATTTCTGCTTGAAATGATTTGATGAAAAATTTCAATACATATCCTTATTTATATGGAAAATAGTCTTAAGTGGTGTTTAATATAGTAATTACATTTGTAAGTAAACATACTTTCTGTAAATCTTTACATTATAATAAATTTAGTACTTAAAATACAAATTATGCAGTACAATAAGCTGTCTACACTAACCCCTAGTAGTGTGTCTATACTAACTTATGCTAACATTATGAAGTTATTCTTCAGTTAACTCATTTAACCAATTTAATATCTTAATGAAAGTTATAGAAATAAAGAAGACAATTTACACTTGTCTCATAGCAACTTGTTTATTGGATTCTAAATTTAAATTCTTTGTGCTGAAAAAATGAAAAAGAAATCGTCTTTTTACTTTTCATGCATGAAATTAAACTTCTTGCAACTATTCAAAAACTTTTTAACCCTTTGCAACTAAGTTTTTGTTTTGTAAGGAGTACAATGTTGTCCGTTTGTGTAAATTTTTTGGTAAATTTTTCTACATTGATTAAATTGTTATTTTGAATGTCTACACTAACACCTTGTCCACCTTAATTCCCCTCTCCCCTATAACCGAAAAAATTGGAAATTCTATTCGTCTATATCTTGTTACAGATAATTATAATTATAATTATAATACGATTATAATTATAACCGTTCAAACCTTCTGACATTTCCAGAGAACACAGAAATCTGCCACTGCCCGTCAATAGCTTTATTTTTACATTTTTTTATCGATCTAGGAAACGTAGATGCAAATTTTTAATCGCAAAGAAATCGGAAAATATGAAAATGATGTACACATACTAGTCCAGTGGTTAGGAGTTTATTTCGGAATTAATTAGGGGAAAAGCTGGAAATTATTTTAATTCCTTCAGTTTAGATCTAGAATGAATATGTGTTTTCCCCCTTGTACTATAGAGTGTCAGAAAATGCACATACATTTATAGTCAAAAAACGTACATTTAATATATTTTTTTAAGTACCAAAACAGTATCTTGAAATCACTAACTCTTTCAAATACATTGTAAGTACAATTATTATAGAGCTTAAAACTATGAATAAAATGAGTGCTTACACTTAATACTTTTGTTGAATATTAAGGTCACATTTCTACTTCAAAATTTTAGCCCCATAGTTAGAGGGTTGAAATTGGAATTATTTAGCAGAAAGACAGAATTTTTTTTAATTCCTTCAGATTAAATCTAAAATGAATCTACTATGTTTCCCCCTTTGTACTAGGTGAGCATTAAGAAATATGTATACATATTTAAAGTCCAAAAGCATGTTTTGTTTTTAATCATCTCTACAATATCCCAAAACTGCTAATTCTTTCAAATCATTGTCAATATAAATGTTGTAGAGCTTAAATTTCTGAATAAAATGAGTACCCACCGTAGTATTTTTTTTTCAACATTAAGGTCGCAATTCTATTTCTAAATTTTGCTTTATATGCGAATCAACAGCTTGAAGCCCGTTGAGATGAAGTTACCTTAAAAATATCTCAAAACAGTTAACTCTTTCAAGAACATTATCAGTTCAAATATTGTAGAGCTAAAAATTTTGAATAAAATGAGCACCCATATTAATATTTTTATTCAAAATTAAGGTTGCAATTCTTTTTCAAAAATTTGCCTTAACTGCTAATTAGGAGCTTCAAGCCCGGATAGATCAAGTTACCTTAAGACTATCTCGAAACATCTAATTGTATCAAATAATTTCCAATACAATTTTTGCAACGCTTAAAATGTTGAATAAAATTAATAATATTGTTGTTAAACATTAAAGTCACAATTTTAAATAATGGTAAGAAAATTAAAATGAAAAAAGTTTTTTCGACTATAAGTATGTACATTTTCCCCAACGCTCTCTCAGTACGTGGGAGAAAACATAGCATATTCATTTTAGACCTAAACTGAAGGGATCAAAACCATTTTCAGTTTGCATTCAATTCACTGTGCACGGGGCAAAAACTTTCAAGTAGAATTGTGACCTTAATAATCAGAAGAAATATTAACCCCCTGGGGACGAGTGATATGGATACGTGCAGCAAAAAGTCTTAAGAATCGTTGATTATCTCCTCCAGTAAAATGTCACTGTAAAATTTGTCTTATTTAATCGAAGCATTTTCTCGATTAAAGAAGACACAAATCTCTCTTTTTCAAAAACCGATGACTAAACATTAAAAATTATATTAAATGCTCCCGTCGCGAAGAAGTTAATCGGAGCATTTTCTAGATTTTAAAAGGCACAAATTTCTGTTTTTAAAAACCGGTGACAAAACGTTAAAAATATCGTAAAAGTCTCCTGTCGTGAAAGGGTTAAATGTGGGTAGTCATTTTATTCAGACATTTAAGCTCTACAACATTTGAATTTACAATTTTTTTGAAAAATTTGGTGATTTCGAGATAGTGTTATGGTATTTAAAAAGACCCGTTTTTCGACTATAAATAAGCACGTGTTTTTTAAAGCTCACCTACTACGAGAATCACTGAAATTCTGTGATTAAATAATTAAAAAAATATTAATGAGAATATACTGATTAAAACTTTGTCGACGCTTCTCACCAGTGAAACATTTCTCAAATGAACGCTTATCAGCAGTCTATCTGTCACGTCTAGAAAATTTTTATTACGAAAGTTCTAAAAGGGTTCCGTTATTATCAATGGAAACAGGAATCGAATTGAAACATCATGTATCATTATTTTTATCTATCTTGCTTCGAGGTATTAAAGCTTTTCGCACTTTTTGATTAATATGTGAAAGCTATTTCGCAAAAACAAATTACCATTTTAAATTACTTAAAATTTTTAGGTAATTTTTACAATTTATTTGGAAATAAAAATTAGTAATACAGTCCACAGAGAAGCTTTTTATTGTGTAATATAAAGTGATTATTTTAAATTAGCTTACGGCGGGTACAGTTATTAATTAAAAATTATGTATTATTAATTAAAGGTGTAATTAATTTTAATGAAAACATCTATAAGAAAGTCACTTTCCAGCATCTAATGTGCTCATCCTCTTCAAAATCATTAACCCGGAAGAACGCGCGCTTACCCAGCGTAACAATGGTTTTAACTATGCAAGCAATAAAATCAAATTATAACAGTCACATATTTATATCAAATTATAATGTCATTTTTACAATTTATGCGATAAAATAAGTTGAAGATTACTCTTAAAAAATTAGTGGTTACAATTGTAAAAAACCATACACATCCGGGTCTTTTAGGCCCTGCGCGCGTCCTCCCGGGTTAAATACCGGAGATCGAGTTCATTCATCTGTAGATGGTGGTGTATTCGAAATTCAAACCGAAGATGGTTGACGGTTATGTTGTTTGGACTATCCAACCTTCAACTGAAGCTGGGAAAATTTATATTATCTTAAATAAAGTGAAATGATATTGGACAATGCATCATTGCAATATAAATAGTTCCGCATATAATTTCAAATGATTCCAGAATTAATAAGTTTACATATTCTGATACATCATTATTATATTTACTTGCAAAAAATCATTCAAAATAATCATAAGCAAAAAAAAAAAAAAAAAAAAAAAAAAAAAAGAAAAAGAAAAAAAAAAAAAAAAAAAAAAAAGGTTACGCTATAAAAAACACGCACGGGTCTGAAGGAAAATCAAATAGTTAAATGGTTTTGATGATTAAATCAAAGAATAGGAATATATTACCAGCTTACGATTATTCGAAAAAGCATTGAGAAGCTGTTGATGAAAGCACTCGAAATTGATTTTAAAAATTGCTTAGCATTCTCATTGATTAAAATGAAAGCATAAAATTATTACACTTTTATCAAACAGAAAAGTATGTTGTATTTTTCATAAACAGGTTCCTCTTTCTTAGATTTGTTAATTCTTCTTTTAATATTTTTACAAATAAAATAGAAGTATTTTCATTGGCCAATTTTTATCTCATAAACAAAGATTTTAATAAATTGTTGCATACTCTTAAACTGAATATAGACACAGTCAAGTTTTTAATTGAAAAATATTAAATACAATTTTATATTATTAGGGTTTATTCTTTGCATTATTGTCATTATGAATACCTAAAATAGTATTTTAAAAACCCGTTAACATATAAATTCAAGTTTAATCAGAAGGTAAACATAAAAAACAAACGCAATTCTTTTTATTTTACAATGCTGCAATAGTGTAAATTGCGGCAATACATTTGTAGTGTATCTAAGTAGCACATTTTAAGATCTCTAAATTTCCCTTGAGGCTCACATTTTGAATCAAATCTCTACAGAGCTCAGTTTTTTGTCGTTCTATTATAGATTTTTTCTTCTTCCTTATTGAATAGAGCCACAGCTTATCGGAAGTATTTTCAGAAAATAATATTTTCGCCCCGCTTCCTTTTCGCCTGTCGTCCCGCTATTCAGTTCTCTATCCACCGGCAGCATTCTGCATCACTTAACATGTATATTTAGAAGAAAAACGTTGTGATAAATAGATTTATTCCGATTCTGAAGCTACTCCTCTATTACAGGGGAGAAGGTGCCAGAAACAGAAAAAAGAGAACTATTTGAGATAATTGATTTTGTTGGCATTATACAAACGATTAGATATACTTAGTTCGTTACTATAATGTTTATAATAAGAATAGATACCCAAGTGCAAATAAAATGACTTCTAATTTTGTCTTTTATATTTTAAATGTATTTTATATCCGCCCACTCACTAACCATATTTCAGTGTCTTTGTGTTGGTGTTCGGGAAGTAGATATGGGTCCCTGACGAAGTTGAGCCGCTCACCGCGGCAGGGAATTTAATAGAAAAATTTGATTCAGTTCGTCCCTGATGTAAATTGGTGCTGATTAGTTTTTGTTGAAATTCGTGCCACAGGTGGTTCTGATATGCATCATTTTTCACGATTGCCGAATTAGTTCTATCTCATGAATTAATTCACAAATTTTCATTAAACTTCAGATTCAGTTATTAGATAACATGAATATCCATTTTCCACGTTTTAGTGTGATTCACTTAACAGGTGGCGTTGCTACGCAGCACTTCCCGCAATTTGCGCAATAGCGCAATTGAAAAAAAAATGCACGGATTTTCATTAATATTCAGATTCAGTTAGTCTTTGACATGAATTGACTTTTTTCATCTTTTAGTGAAAATCGCTGCACGGGTGGTGCAGCCATGCAATATTTATTTCACGTTTTCCGTAATAGGTCTATCTCGAGAACTAATGCACAGATTTTAATCAAACTTCAGATTCAGTTTGTCCTTGACATGAATTGACGTTTTCTACATTTTAGTGTAAATAGGTCAACAGATGACATTGTTATGATGCATTTTTGCGGTTTCTGCAATAACTATATCTCTAGAGATAATGCAAAAAATTCATAAAACTTCAGATGAAGTTTTTCCAAAATATGACTTGGTGTTGTTTAAATCACCTAACAGGTTGCTCTGCTATGTTGCATTTTTCACGATTTCCGCCGTAATCATCTAGAATACCGTATTTCTCATTACTCGTATCTCAACCTGAAAGTCTCCCATTTGAGCTTTGTAGTAAATTTTTCAATTTGAAGTAGAAGGTAAATGCAAGCATAAGAAAGTCCTAATTATTCAGAATCTCCGATAACGCTTTATTTAAAATGAAGGATTAGTCTATTTTTATTTTTATTTAAAAAAGAATATTTTTATAAGATATTTCCCGTAACATCGATCAGGTGAGATTTGAACGAAAATCTGTTTTATTAATAATCTCAACATTTCGTCTTCAATAATTCAAAATACATAAAAACAACCAATAATTAAGAACATATTCTAGTAAATAATCCGTCTACCTTTTCTATTAGATATACCTTATGTTTTTGAATAGGTATCACGTATTATTTTCATGTTTTTTCATGGGTTTAAATAAATAAAATATAACTAATAAACTATCATTGTCAGTATGCTTAATAATTTCGAGAAAAGTTACGTTCGTTTTCTGTTTTTTATTTTTCTGTTTGTGCATTTAAATACTGCTTTTTTTATATTTTTTTATTAACTATGCAAATATAGAATATAATAGATAAAACGTGGAAAATGGGATGTAATGGAACTGTTTGGTTGCTCTATTAATTTGTCTAAACCAAATTTTCATTTTCATCTTTTGTGCCATTCTATCAATCATTTTCTTTCTAAAATCGCGTTATATTTCAGTTCTTTTTAATTAAGTAGCTATGACAACAACAAAAGAGCAGACGATCACGGTAAATGTTGCTAGATCTAATATACCTCCTGGCTACACATTCCAACCAGAAAAAGAATAGCACTTTTTTAAATACAAATCATTGAACTCATTATATAAAACTATTATTCATTCTCTATTTTTTAAAGCCTAATTAGGCATAGGCCGTCACCATTATAATAATTATTATTTAAATACAGTTTTGAAAAAAAAAATGCAATCATATTCTATGTTTTCATATTTCCGTGATTTATTCAAACGTTTTGTGGCAACTTTAACTAGAAAAGAAGCAGGCGATAATTAAGACAATATTTAGAATATTTTTGTCACGCATTATTTGATCAAGATGGACGAGCGAAATATAGATGAATTTGTTGAAAATGAATTCGAGCCTCTGAAAATGTATTTCGACCAAAGAGAGTGGAGTGAATTAAGTGTTTATGAAAAGAAAAGGTTTGATAGGATCAAAAGGAATTACGAAGATCTCGTGGAAATGGGTAAGATAATGAAAATTAATAAAAATTTTACATTTGTTTAGAATTGTTTGAGATGAAATCATCATCAACGAGTTTTTTAACATTATAAATTATTTTAAGTAATTAAACTAAATTTTATTAAATAACAATAATGAAATTTAATTATTAAGAGAGCCATTTAATTTAACTTCATTTTATTAGATTTATTAGATAAAGTATTTTTTATGTATGGATGTCCCGAAACTTGAAAAAAAAAACATTTTTTCCACATTGATATTAGGAGGGTTTCAAATAAAGAGCATTTTTGAGTAAGGTAATCGCTGCCATCTGCTTTATGTGCCTATAAAATATACCATACGTGAAGTGTTTCTTTTATTATTTTTGAAATGGTGAGAATTCTTATAAATTTTTAGGTGTGTTAAATTTTTACCTTCTTATTGTATTTTAATGTACGATTAGAAATAGTAGGGATGAGATTTCCGCTTTTTTGCACACCAGTAAAATCTTAGAGAAAATGCCATATTATTTAATCGGAACATTTTTGCGATTTAAGAGAATAAAAATTTCTCTAAGATTATACTGGTGTCCAAAAAAGCGGAAATCTCATCCCTGAAATAGATACATTTCTATCTAAGCTATTTTTTATTGAAGAATATATGATATTTGTTTAATTGAAATGTTATCCCCCATACAAACCTAACAAGTAGAAAAGTTTAAAAAGCATATATATGGTTGTTTTTTTAAATTAAAAATAAAAATAAATAATCAGAAAGCCGGATGATGAATATTCCAATTATTTATTGAATTGCCGTCGAAAAAAAATTAAATAAAATAAATTAATTAATTAATACCAATTTTTGTGCGATCGCAAATGAATATATTAATCATAATATCAATACTGTCATTTGATTACTGCTGTCTTATTTACAGAGGGTAAAAAGAAAGCTGTGTGTATCCTCTGAAAATCTGTTTATTTGTAATTAGAAAATATTGGTGATCTTCATAACAAAATTATTTTTAAAATATTTGTCTTCATACCGTTATTTTATCACTATCAAACTCATTGGTAAATTAATCATACGAAATGCCAATCGTATCTTTTCATAACTTTAGACTTTACATGCACACATATATATAAATGTAGTAATAATGATATTTTCCAATATAAAGTAAATATGTCGTTGTCAGTAATGGACACAATATATATACATATATATACAATATATATACACTATTTATATATACATATATATATAGATAGATATAAACGATAAAAGATTAGTTTTCAGTATTTATTTTTACAAGACGTCGTTGCATGTTTTATAATCTAGATTATTGTCCTTAACCTTAACACGTTAAGTGCCACGTCAGTCTCCGGTGACGGACACCGAACTTTCCGTTTTTTTCGTATCAGTAGCCGGTGACTGACTGTGTAAAAATGATAAAAAACTGAAAACGAATGTATTGTTTTATTTTAAGCAATTACTGAAAAGTAATTTTAAATTTATTTAAATCTACTTAATTACAGGATTGTAGGAAACGGAAAGTTCAGTGTCAGTCACCCATGCTGACGTGGCACTCAACGAGTTAATAAAACCTGTTAGGCAGTAGAAAATAATGTTTTACAGTGTGCTTGGAAAGTTTACTGAGCAAATAAAATGATGATTCTCCTTAACACATTCACTGCCGATCACGCGCCAGCTCGTGATATGGTTCCAACGTTAAAGGGGGCACTCACGCGCCAGCGCGTGATGTGGGGTGATGTCTCAATAGCCAGTCACGGAGCCAGAAAATCTTTCACTGGTTCTTTGTTATAAAAAGTAAATCAAACTAGTATCTGTTACTGGGATGTTTAATCAGTCAAATTCTGGAAATATCTTCTTTATCACGTCATGTGTTAATTACAAAAAAAAAAAAAAAAAAAAAAAACTTTGAAGTAACTGTTAGAATGCATATGTTTTAATTAACTGAAAAGCAAAATAATCAAGTTTAATTTTTAGATGAATTTCCCATATAATGAAGATTATAATTTTCATTTAAAAATTGTTGCTTTTGATTAATTTTCGCGATTAATTTATTTTAATTATAAGACATTTTTTTTTTTTTTTGAGCTGTGATTTGTACATTTTTTGTTCCGTTAATCAATTAAAGCAATCGAAACAAAAACTACTGACCAACTATCCTTGGAGAAGGGGGGCTTACGGGACTCCAAAGCTTTCCATGCAAATAAAAAGTATCTTAAAGTCACGTAAATCATTAGAAAGCTATTATTTTTTTGTTTCAGTCTTTCATTATTCTTCTCTCCAAACTTTCTCCCTCCCCCCCATAAATATTTATTGTATTTTGTGTAGTAATGAAAGAAGCAACTATGCAGATCTGTCATCCCAATTGTCAATTCTGCAGTTTAATTTGAAATTGGAGTATTTAAATAGTCAAACACTATTTAAATTCGTTGACATTTTAATAGCTAATTGCTACAAATAATATACCAATAAGTTTCATAAAATTAAACTCATAATAATTGTAAAGCGAAATACGATCCTATTGAACGGATACTCCGAGTACTTTCTTTCTCATTTTTTGGTGCGTTTTTAAATATGTAGCACATAAATTGTCGTTCAGTCCGTCCATCTGTCTGTTTTTCTGTCTGTTCTCCGCACATAACAACGCAAAAACTATCCAACCGAATCGTTTGAAATTTAAAATATATAATTATTGCATAGTTTTGTCGAGTCCTTTCAAATTTAATGAAAATCGGATGTATCATTCAATTATAGGGACAATGTATTATGTTGCATTACGATCAGTGGGGAAAAAAGGCTCAAGAATATTTTAATGATGTTGCACTCTTTTTAACATAATAAAATTGATATGCATCTATCTAGTATATCTATAATATACATTCTGTACAATCTGTAGTGCAAAGAATATTTGTTATTCAGTTATAGGGACACACAAAAGTATTTTATTTCATTACATAAAGGCATAGGTGGAACATTGCCGGGGACGCATTTTAATTGCATTAAACTGTTTAACATATTAAGAATTTGATATAAGTTACTGAGGTTTATTGGAAATTACTTCCGGTATAATAGAAAGCAGATAATTTTTGCAGAGACACACATAAGTTTTTGTTTACTGTACTGAATCCGAAATACTGCTTACTATTACACAAAGTTCTGAATATTCTTTTAACTTCGCTATTGTACGAACGCATCTCATTGGCTTCGCTTAGCGTGCAATTTTCTACTTGTTTATGTCTTATCGCTCCCTAATGCGCTCATTGTCCCAATAATTCCATAACTACGATTCTCAAAAATTCAGCATTTTAAATTTTTATCAAAATTTACTGAAATATTGAACTTATGATAACAAGGATAAATAATTTGAAGATTTATAATAATTAAACTCTGAAATATTTTACAAATTATCCATATTATAACTGTCAAATTTATAAGAATACGTCAAGTCTTTAGAAAATTTTATTAACAAACATAGAAATTCGGAAATATGCGCTTTTAAACTATAAGAGCTACAAAAAAGACTAAATATAGGTTACCGAATTAATTTTAGCCTAAATAATAAATGTAGTATATTTTTTCTTTCAATTAGCTGGTTGTAAAGTAACAGAAAAAACATTTACAACTGCCATTGATTTTTTTTAATAATATTTAATAAATACTAGCCGCCCTTGGTGACCAGTTTGGTCTCCTTTAAATGTATACTAAGCATTAAACCATATTGCTTTTATTCATAATTTATTTTATTTGCTCGATTTTTTGTTAATTAGAAGATTTTGCTAGAAAAACAGACACAGATGTCCTATACGCACCATATTGGCGCAATTGCAACAAAAAAAGCAAATATATGCCTCACATGAGAAACCGGCAATTGTTATTTATTCTTTAATAAACTGTTTATTTACTTTTATTTTCTTTTTTAAAATGGTATAAATTGTTTTTTATATAAATATTAACTAATCTTTTATTATTCTTATTATTTCCTTTTTAAAACAATAGAAAATAGTTAAAAATATATGTAACTAGTCTTGAAAACGAATTTTCGCCAAATTGGCATCTGAAAAAAAAAAAATCGCACCAATCTGGTGCTTATATGGCATTTACACTGTAAAAAAAAATTGTGAAACTTACAAAAATTTTTCTAGTAGAATTGTATTCCAAGAACTTTTTATGTAACGGCAACAATAAAAATTAATGTAACAGATATAGATTTGCACTTTGAATCAAACAAATTTTAAGGTTACTAAGAATTTTTTTGGGAAATCGTATTCCAAGAACTTTTTAAGTGACGATAACGAGCATTATAGATAAAATTTTAGTAAAGTTACCAAAATTTTAGTAAATTCTTTTGTAAAGTTACAGATGGTTTTAGTTTTGCTTACAAGTTTTGTAGATTGACATCATTTTCTTGTACAGTGTACACATAAAATTTTAGTAAGCATAAGAGATTTCGGTTAATTTAGATTACTAAGGTTACAGATTTTTTTTACAGTGTATGACGATAAATCAAGCACTCGGTATTTTTATGCTAATTTGGCGCATTGCCAAATATTGTACACGAGGCATTTATTTATTTATTTATTCATTTATTTTATTTATTTTTTTTTTTTTTTTTTTTGTATTTCATTATTTTTTTGTATTTCATTAATAAATATATTTAGTAATAAAATCCTTTCACTCATATCGTTTATAACTTTAATTCGAAACTGAAACGTTTAAAATTCATGATTTTTATTTATTTTTTAAGCAAATAGATTAAAAAAACAAAACAAAAATAACAATATTTTGAAGCTGCATATAATTGCAGCGAAAGAACTTTAGGCGTTGCTATTAAACAGTTAACAAATAACCGTGATTTTTGTCCCACATATGTTAGCGTAATCATAGCAAACGTGGTGGCGTTTGAAATTTCTGGCAAACCAGTTGACCTACAATAGTGTTTTTTTTTTTTTTTTTTTTTTTTAACAGAACTTGACGCGAGAAATAAAATGATAGCATTAAAAAATTACCGTTGTTTACTGTAGTTTTTTATTTAAATTTTAACGAAAAATGAAGACGTAAAAATCAACAAGCAATAGCCAACGATCCTGTAGATGGATTAACTCCATTTTCGGTTTATTTTAATTCGTTTAGTAAAACTTAAAATAAATATATTTTTTCATCTTTGTATGTTTGACGATCGTTGAGAAAATCGAATTTGTGTCCTAAAGCTTCAGTTGAACATTGTTTCTTGTTGTTGCTGCTGTAGTTCTTTTTATTAATTGCCACCAAGTTTAAATAAATATAATTTTTTTATGTATGTAATGTAATTTATTCAAATTAAATAAATCACGTGATAAACATGGTTATTTGTTTTTATTGTGAAACATTTAGTTTCAATTCTTTGAATAAAGTTGTGAGCGCACTATATTTTTTTTTCGTTCAACTCCTTGGTTTATTTTTCAGACATCATGCATTTTATATGGCAATACAATAACTGTCTTAATTATTCTAATACAAGAATAAAATTTTGACAGCAGCAAATATTTTGCTTTTCTAGATATGAAAAAATTTCAGGTTTTATAAAAAAAAAAAATAAATAAATAAATAAAAGTAAACAAAAGTAAATAAAAGTAAATAAAACAAGCATTAAAAAATGCTCTGGTGAACAATAAAAAGGTTAATATGTTTTTAAATATGAAAAAGTGTTTGACAAGTGATTCTAATTGAGAAAGAGAAAGAAAAAGGGGTCCGTTTTTGGCTGCAACTCACTGACAATGCCAAAATTTTAAAAAATCATATTTGTTTTTCCATATAAAAGAAATTTGCGTGAAACTTGCCGTCGTCTTTCTTTTTAGTAAAATTTCCAATCCTGCTTTACATGTCAATTGCTGTGTTGACTCTACAATGCAACCGCACTAAAAATCAGTTTTCTGTGCAGATCGACGCTGCGAGCATGCTTGATGGCACTGCAATGAGTATGATACGCTGCATGAACTAAGGTTTCTGGTACTATTTCACCTTACGTTCTTGTTTAATTACGCTGCGTTTTTTCTGGATACATCTTTGAACTACACATTTTTAACGTAATTGTAAATAATTTCTTTTACACGGAAAAAGCGCGAATATGATTTTTTTTCAAATTTGGCATTGACAGTGAGCTGCGGCCAAAAAGGGACCCCTTGTCCTCTCTCATGCTCAATTAGAAGCATTTGTCAAACACTTTTTTATACTTAAAAACGTATTAATCTTTTTGTTGCTCACCAGAGCATTATTTAATACTTGTATATATATAAATTGGACTTGAAGGAAAACTAATTATGTTTAAACACCCGGCAAACAGAAAGTCCTTACGCCATCGGACCATCAGTCTACGAAAGTCCTTACACCATCGGAATATCGATTTTCATAACATACACTCCGCGCCACACGCATTTTGCATTTGACAATAGATGTCACCAGCTTTTACATTTTTACTCTTCCATTTAATATTCAGTAAAGTCTTCATATACATTAAGTAGTATTTTCACAACTGTGCTTTATTTTCTATTTAAATAAGTAAACCCTACTAAAGAGTCGCCCTTTAATAATTTTTTGCTGTTCTAAGTTTTTTCGATCACATGATCACCCGTTTTTCTCCTGATTTTCGGCCGGTTTTACTGCTTTCTTCTGGAAATGGGATCAAAAACTTCCACTTTGAAGGCTTGTTATGAAAGATCTATTGAGTTTTTAAAAAAATAGAAAATAGAGTGCTATTAAGCAGTTTCTGAATAACAACACCTGCTATTTTTATGCATTTTCGAACAATAATAAATTAAACTATGTGTCACAAAGTGGCCCTTTTGATTTAAGAACACCCTTAAGACTATTGTTACATTGAATATTATGGCAGATAAAATTGATACAAATTAGCAAAGGCATTTAAATTATTTATAAAGTTAATAATAAATAATTCTTAATAATATTCAAATAATTCTTACATCTATCTAATAATTATATTTTGATATTTACAAAACGTAACCACATTTTCATGCAAGATAAGCTCAACATGCTAATTTATTATTTCATATTTATCATAAAAATCATAATTGAAATTGAAATATTTAGCATAAGAAATCTGACCAAAATAAATAAATACAACGCATTCCAAGATAGTAAACAGGCAAACATTCCCAGAAACGGATTTCTTAGCGATTGATGAAGACTGTTACTTAAATATAGTCAATTAAATTACTTATAGTTAATAATGTTCTCTATTTAAGTAATTCTTTAATTTATGTGTTAATTATAATGCGGCATTTTCAAACCATAGCCGCACTTTTTTCACAAAGTAATCCAACAAGCTAATTTATTATTTCATATTTATCATAATGAAATGTAATTTAGATTTAAATAATTAGCATAAGTAGCTATGCAAAAGAAAAATTCTTTCATTACAACACATTCTTAGATTGTAAATAGCCAAGTATTCCCAGAAACTGATTTCTTAAGCATTGATGAAAGCTTTTGCTTTAAGACCTTTAAATTATTTATAGATCCAATAGTGTTCTCTTTTTAAGTAATTCTTGAAATTAATGGTAATTGCATAGTGTCGTTTTGAAATCATAGCTACACTAACATGACAAAATAAACTAAACATGCTAATATAATACTGCGTACTTATCAAATATCAAATTGGAATAATTAAAATAGGAAGTTTGATTTAAAAACAAAAAAAAAAACTTTTATTACAGCACATTTCAAGAGTGTAAACATGCAGTTATTCCCAGAAATTCTTTTCATAACTCTTAATCAAAGTTCTCAGAAGTTCCAATTAGAGCATAATGTGAATAAATATCAAATAACTGATTTCATTTCAGAAGCAAACTGTAACACAGTATACTGACGAAAAGGCGGTTATCCCATTTTCAATAAGTCGCACCTATCTTATATCAGTAATGAGGATTTCAATAAGCATTTGAGAAGAGAAAGGGAAAATATCCCTCTTTAGGGATAAATCCCAAGTATCAAGCTTTGTACATTTTGCGTATTTTTTTTTTCCAACCACCTTCGTCGTTCCAAGCCCAAGCTCGCATTCTGATTGGTTGTTGCTCTCGGCACTGTTTTCACGTAACTTGGCGATAATCATACTTGGCGTAGCGATAGACGCTTCCGTCGAGTTTGATTTCCTTCCGAACCGAGTACGAAGTAAACCAAGTACAAACAGAGCCTGATTACTAACGGGGCACTCTCTCCCCAGTAAAATTACATAGAAATTTTCGCCTTGTTTAATCGCCCTTTTCAGTCAAAGTTACTATCATGAATAAAGAAAAAATTTCTATTTACTTTTTCTGGTGGGAGAGTGCCCCGTTGATAATCAGGCCCTGAGTACAAAGTAAAAAGTTGTGTGTAAAAACTTTTAAAGAGTACAGCTTTCAGTAAGACACGTTCCATCCAATCCAATGCTACAAGAGAAAAGTTACTTTGTACTTGGTTCGGAAGGAAATCAAACTCCTCGACGGAAGCATCTATCGCTACGCCAAGTATGATTATCGCCAAGTTGCATGAAAACAGTGCCGAGAGCAACAACCAATCAGAGTGCGAGCTTGGGCTTGGAACGACGAAGGTGCTTGGAAAAAAAAAATTACGCGCACATTTTACTTTTAAGTCCTACCATTAGGAATCCTGCTGTCGCCAGACGCTAGTCCACGTGACTGGTCTCAGCGTCGACTCCTTAAATGAATCGAAATGTCCTACGGCTCAACCCTTGCCCATACATTTCGGCTTTGTTTTTTTACGAAACGAGGAGGACTTATTACCATGAAGGTGCCAACTCGTTATTTTAAGCATAAAATAAACATTCCAAGAAGCAAGTGAGCTATTTAATATTGTTTATTAACATTTATTTTTATTAGTGGTGTGAGTTTATTTATTTTATTTTTTTTCTATTAACAATTTGCAATGTACCTTATTGAATACTGAGTGATTTGATTTTGTGTGCCGACACCTTGAACTCGAAAGTTCACTATCATTTACCACTGGTGAGTAGAGTCTCCACTTGAGCGAAAAGAGTTAACAAATAATGTGCTAAGAATTATTTTTGCGACGAACATTGGGCAGTCAATATTCTGGAATTTTAGCGGAAAATGCAACAGAATATTGTTATTAGGTATGAATAACTGCTTTATAAACGCGAGAAAAACATTTCAACGCACACACACAAAAATCCATAATAGGTATTTACAACTAACTAAATAAGTATGTTTTTCGTTTTCTCAATTAAAAATTTTTGTATCATTTTATTGTTTTATTTTAGAACAACTTGGAGATTTGTATTAACTGTATGTCGGATTTTCACGAAAAAAAATCATGTTTTCAATAATTTTTAATTGAAATTTCTAGAATTAAAAAAATAAAAGAAAAAATAAACTTGATAAACAGTTATCAAAATAGGCATTGATATGTACATCTATATTTAAGACAATTTTTCCATGAAAAAATGTTATGGAATACATTTTCATACGTAACAACAAGTAGGTAAGTGTGATCGCCGATCGCACAGAGGATTTCGTTTAATATCTCCTTAAAAACATTTTATCATTAAATTAATAAACAAAAAGTAGATTTTCGGTGCCATTTCAGATTTATTCACCAATCGCGCCAACCAGAACAGAATACTAAATGCTGCTTTGATTGCATAGATTTGTTGATTTCTCCATCAGTATCCACAGATTTAGTGAAGGTACGCAAGTAAAGAAAATTATGTGTAAAAGTAAAATGTTACAAAGCTTAGTATACGTTTATGGGAGACCAAACCAGTCAACAGAGGCGGCTAGTAACTTAAATGAATAAGAATTTAATAAATAAAAAAAAATGTTTCACTTCGCATGTCAAAATAGAGGATAATATGATGAAATAAAAACGTTTTTCACGTGATTTATTTAATCCTTTAACTTATGATGTAATAATTTTATTAACATAATTCGGAGGACAGGGTAGCGTCTTCGTCAAGGAAATTAAATTTTAATATATCTGCCTATGGGTGGAAAACTGTGTTCTTATTTCAAAATTCTATAATATTGTATTCATGGGCGGACCTCTGCATTAAAGTAACAGAGAAGGGCGTTACCTCTTTGTCCAATTGTATTGAGATTCAAATAGAATTTTAAGAGAAGACACTACTGGGAAGCCACGCCCACCGCCTTTAAAAATATTCTCTAACGTTTTATATTTATTTATTATATCTAACTAAACTTTAACCAATTGTTTATATATATATATTTATATTCACATGTTTCATAGAACCGCGAAAGAACTTCATACAAATTAGAAGCGTCGAAGTATTTTAGCTCTCCAAAATTTTTACTTTTCAGCTAAAACCCTAAATTCACATCTAAAGTACTGGAGCGATTTCGATTAAAAAAACTTATGGTGGAGCTTCAGTATACAATCATCCACAAGAAAAGTGACACATCTTGACGAAAGTCACAAGAGACACAAAAGAAAATGTGCAACATAAATTTATAGGATAATAATAATAATTATCAAAATTATCATTTATATTAATAATACTTATCAAAATATTTTTTATACAATTTTATTATAATGCAACATTAAAATATAATTTTAAATAACACTTTTGAGTGGTATTTTCAAAGATATATTACTCGTTATTTTCATTTAATTTCCCCTATATAGCAAAAATATTTAAGTTCTAAAACTTCGGCAGTTTTTTTTCTATCTTTATTTGTTTTTTATACTTTTTCATGAATATGGCCATCTTAGTTTTTTTTTCTAGAAATTTTTTTTAAAACTTGATATTCAGTAGCATTATCCATTTTAATAGAAAAAAAAAAAAAAAAAAAAAAAAAAAAAAAAAACTACAGTAAATTTAAAAATTAAGCAATAAAAAGCATAAAAAAAAAGAGGTGATTTAAAATATGGCAGTTTCATTCGATGTAAATAATACTGTTCTTGTTTCACTCCTTCGAATGAAGCTCTTTTTTACGCAAAAAATTAGCTTAATTTCTTTCAGTTATATATTTACATTAACATTTATTATTATTAATTTAACAGACGAATGTTACGATTCTCCATTCCCTCACCTATATTTATAAAAAAAAAATTCTTTTCTAGAAATGTATTAATGGGTGGCTTAGTTTTCTCTTAAGGAATTGTTTAAAAACATATATTGTTTTCTAATTTACTTTATGCGTACGAAGTTAATAATGTGCATTTTGTCATTCCCTCATTTGAAGGAAAGATTTCTATGTGAGAGAACTACTCCACTATTTTTAAAAACTTGTAAAAAAATATGTATTTGATGAAAATTTAAGTGTCTGGACGAAAATAAAAGCGTATTTTTAACTAAATGGCTCTTAAAATACAATAATGATTAAAAAGGACGAAAAACTTTAATTACTTTCGTAACTGATAAATTTTTCTATTAATTAGCAAAAGAATTGTCGAATTCATTTTAATATATAGTTTAAACATAATTTTAAAATAATTAAGCTAATATTTATTAATTTATGGTTTTTTTCCATATCATTATACACAGGACACATTTTGTGAAAAATCAAAAAACAGCTTCAAGAAACAAAAATTCAAAAAACAGAAACATAAATGTAGAAAAAAGCTTCAGAATCATAAAATTTCACTCTTTTTTTCTTTTCAAAAAAAAAAAAAAAAAATCTTTTGGAATTATTAAAATTTGGTTAAAAAAGACGATTTAAACGCCCACATATACCTCAAATGAACGGTTCCCAGCTTCTGTGGTAAGTAGCCGAACTGTCAGGTAAACGTCAATGTTATATCGGTAATTGCGGAAATCACAAAAAATTGTTTACATAAAAACACTTAAAGGAAAATTGATAGTTTTATATTGCAAAGTGAGTCTCATGTGTAAATCCAGTGCGTCATAATTAAATAAGGGGGAAGGCCGAGTGTACCTAATGATTCTTTCATAATGCTGTCAGAGTAGCTCCGCCCACTGACAAGCACACTGCATGGGGTGGGACGAAAAAATGTAAAAATTGTTTTACAAGTTTAAAAAAAATAAGATTTAGCAAAAACTATTTTTTTTAATTTTATATTAAAAACATGAAACAATATAAAACGTATCAAACAAAATCTTATTTTCAATAGAAAAAAACGCATTTTCTTTATTTTAAATATCAATGTTGCGTAACTAAAGCTCCTTAGGGACCATCCATAAATGATGGCCCGCGTTTTTCACATATTTTTATTATATTTCACACCTTTCCCCCTTTATCACGAGGTGTCACATTGCACTTTACCCCCCCCCCTCTCCCCTCCTGTCACATGTCACACTACATTACGTAAACATCTACTTGCAGTTCATAAACAAAGCACTTCGTTTTAGATCCCATTTCCAATTTTATTTTTAAAGTTTAATTATTTGTTTTAATAGCATTTGTGAGTTGAACAATAAAAATTATTCGGATTTTGCATAAAAAAGGTTTTAAAATATAGTAATGGAATATTAATATGAAATAGCAATTGAAAACAGTGGTTTTTTGGAATTTGAAATAGAATTTAGCTTAATAGAACTTTTTTTTTTCTATTGAAAATAAGATTTTGTTTGATACGTTTTACATTGTTTCACGTTTTTAATATACAATTCAGAAAATTAGTTTATGCTAAATTTTATTTTTTGAATATTCTTATGTTACTGTCAGTTTGCTCGTAAATTTGTACAGGGTATATTATACAGATTATTTTCCAATAATTTTTCGCGGAAACCTTTGGTAATTTATCCTTTTCATATCGAAATTAATGTAACTAATTTTATGATAACAATTTTTACTTTATTATAATTATTTTTATGATAACAATTTTTACTTTATTGTAATTATTTTGTTATATTATCACATACATTATGCATTATTATTTATATTAAGTATCTTCCTCCCTCCCTCCTCTTTGGTAGATTTCTAAATTATTAAATTTTCTTAAATTTCATTCTAAAGAAAATTTGACTTTAAGACTTATATTTTTTCTCCCATTACACAAATTTCTTTAACAATTTAATTGGAAATGTATTTACAAATATGCACAAAATTTTCTAAAGTTCAGATTCAGTTAGTTCCTAATATAGATTAGTGATGTTTAGTTTTTGGTGTAAATCGCCCAATAGAGGCAGCGTTTATGCTGTATTTTTCATGATTTCGCAATAAATGTATCTTAAGAACTAATGCATGGATTTTCATCAAATTTCAGATTCAGGCAGTACCTGATAAAAAAAAAAAAAAAGATCCTGATTAGCCTTTAGTGTGCGTCATATATGGCGCTATGATGCAGATTTTTTTTTTTTTTTTTAATTTTGCAATAGCTCTATCTAAAAATTCTCATTATCATTTCTATCTAAAATTCATTATTTTTCCCATAGAATGGAGGTAAATAGTTTCAAATTCGAATTTCTTTTTTTTAAATAGTACGAAGATGCTACATTTTTTTTATCATTTATACATTAATAATTAAATATATAGAGAGTTTATTTAATTTTTTTGTATTTTTAAAAAGAAATACCGTATACAGGGCTCCCAAATGGTCCTCCAACTGAACATCAGAATTTTCTTAAAGAAATATTCTTTTAGATTTTTTTTTTTTGGCAAATTGCCATTTTATACATGTTTTTGTAAATATTTATGTATAGTACCCAACGCAAATTTTCGGCATTTATATATAACAAGGTTGAACCCGTCGATTTCGACGAAAGAAAATGTTTCAGAAGGAACTATTTTATAGATTTATAACAAATGATATTTAACCTAAATTTAAGGAAAAGCTATTTCTAAAAAGTCAGTTACAGAAATTATTATAATGAAACTTTAATCGTATATGTAAAATGTAATTGAGAACTGTTATTATGATAAAGTTATCAATTAAGGCGCTTATGCTTGATATTCCAAAATGACAAACAACAAAATTTATTCCACTTTAACTCAATCGTAGAATTTAAATTTTTTTTTATCAATCATAGAACTTCTTCCCCATAAAATCTAAACCCGACATCTTTTTTACCATCTCAAAATTTATATATGCTCCGTAGCACCTACGTATTCGTTCAGTCCGTCCGTCTGAACGTAACAACGCAAAAACTTCCAAACCGAATCATTTGAAATTTAAAATACAGAATTATTGCATAATTTTGTCGAGTCTTTTCAGATTTTATAATAAATCGGTTGCACAATTCAATTACAGGGCAAAAGTGTTCCGTTACATTACGGTCTATGGGCAAAAAATAGTTTGTAGTGCATTTTAATGATATTACAGTCTTTCGAGCATAATAAAACTGATATGCATTTATGAAATTCATACTAAAATATATTTTGTGCAATCCGTGGTGCAAAGAACATTTGTTATTAACTTATGAAGTTAGGCAAAAGTTTCCCATTACACAATGACATAAGGGGTAACATTATTTGGGGGGGGGGGGGCGTTATAATTAAATTATAATATTAAAATATGTCACATTTTATGAAATTGATGTAAGTTTCTGAGGTTTACTACAAGTTACCTCCTGTTTAATAGATAGTAGATAGCGTTTACATCAACATACAGAAGATTTCAGATACTGTAAGATATCTGAAGTGCCGTATAATGTTACACCCAGATCTGAATATTTTTAATACTTCATCACTGTACGAACGCGTCTTATTTGCTACGCTTAACGTGCAACTTCCGATTTGTTACTTTTATGCTTATTCTATGTTAGGTATTATGGTATAGAAAATTTTAATGAATTTCCAAATATCGTAAACATTTTGTACACTGCCATTACTTTTAGCACAAATACGAGCTTTGTAATTTCATAAAGGAACATTGCCTGAAATATGGAAATAATCTCACATTACAGCAGAATATTAAACATAATCCATTGTAGAAAAATGCATACTTGAACAATATTCTGCAATGTATAGTTTTGAAGATCATAAATATAAATGTAGTCATTTAATCTTAAATTTCATACCGTAAAATGTTTACAGTAAAATATTAATATAATATTATACCTGAAACAGCATTTGACGAAGAACCCATTCTCTGTAATTTCCTGAAAATCGGTTTTCCTCAGCCGATTATATTAAACAAAGAAAGTCTCACAAGGCAGTTACCAAGACGCGGTAATACACAATTACTACAATGTCCAGAACTCGATATTCACGGCGTAAGAGGACCTCGCGGCTGAATCACAGAGCTCATGTTGATCATTAAAAGTATGACATCGACGTGGTGGGAATGGGAACCCAAGTTATTACAGTACAATAGATAGATAAACATGCATGAAAGGACATTTTCGTAAATATCTGTAATGGCAACAGTCGATGAAATATGCTTACGCTCTATCGTATACATATATTTTTTTTCCATCTCGAGGAAGAAACAGAAAAAATTTTCAATCTTGTTTCTACCTTAATTGGAACAGGAAATATTATTATTATTTTGGTTTGTTTTCAAAATCTTGCTTTCAAGCAACGGTTGTCATGGAAACGATTTCTTGCGAAAAAGATTTTTCTTCATGATGGACTTTTACACTATTTATCGTATTCAAAATGTTAAAAATCAGGAATCGTTAAGGGTAAATGACTCAAACCTGGCACACGTTTTTTTTTTTTTTTTTTTCCCATTTTTTTCCAATTTTTTTTTAAAATTATTTTACTTTTAAATTTTGATTCAACAAATTAAAAAAATATATATTTACTTTTGAAAATATTTTTTTAAAAGTTACATATATCTATTTCATTTTTATTTTAAATATGGTTTAATCTTTATTTAAATTAATATTTTAAATAATGCTGAATTAAAGTTAAAATTTGTATATTTCTTTTTATGTTTAAAACAATTTTAATTCTACAAATAATATTTGTACTTAATAAACACTTTGAGAAAATTTTGTTACAAATAATAAATACTTTGAGAAAATTCCGTTACAAATAATAAATGAATATTAAATTTTAGAGAATAATGAAAAGGAGTGGGCGTGGTGTCGCAGAAGTGTCCACCCTTAATATTCTTTTTGTATCGAAATGTCTCATTGAGTTCTACACGTGGGCGGATAGGTAACGCCCTTCTCTGTTACTTTAATCAAGCGGTCCGCCCACGAGCACAATATTATAGAATTTTGTATTTAAAACAAGGAATTCTTCCCACAGAGTAACATGTGGATACTTTTAGGTTCAATTCTCTTTTTTAAAATAGGACGGAAATGCTACCATGTTATATATATATATTAACGACTATACATTTTAATTAAATTCGTCAGTTTATTTTAAATTTGTCATTTAAAAAAATAAAATATCATACAAATTAAAAAAAAAAAAAAAAAAAAAAAAAGATGAAATTTTCAAAAGGTTATTGCCTATGAAAGTATGGAAAATATCTAAAAATAACCAAAAATGATTAAAAGAATACCGAAAATTTTGATAACGTTCTTTTCACTTTAAGATATGTTCACGCTTCATTACAGTAGAACTCCGCAAATTCGGATCCCGTTAATGCGGATCTCCGGATAATCCGGATTGATTTGTTCGATTTTTTTTTCAAGTTTGAGAAGTGATCGGCAAATTTCCATAACATGGATTTATTTCAGCATCATATTCTGAATAAAACAGTATTTTCTGAAATTTTTTCGGAAGAATATTTCAAGCTTTTTTATTTAAGCTCTTTAATGTTATCTATGAAAGGAACAATTATACATCATTTAAGCTTTGTCAATTTCAGTTTTCACAGTTTTCTATTTAATCTATTTGGAAATGTCATGAAAGCTCACTGCTTAATAAAGATTTACTCAGAGTATTGCAAGAAAGCAAAGTAAAATAGTCCTTACAGACACACTGACTGATAAGGATCGCGATCCGATCTTTGTCAGACAGTCCTTAGGTCCTATTTGAAACAGTCCTCTTGCGACTATTTCCTTGTCTTCTTGCCAAAACCAATCTACAAATCACTTGCGAAAAATCGAAATAAAAGGAGGAATAAACGAGAATGTTCAAGAGATTGCATGACCGACCATGCGGCCCGCAAAACTGGAATAATATGACAAATTTTATAATTACAAAGTAAACATTTTTACTGTCTGTAAATAAATATGTTCAGTATAAAGGTGATTTTATTTGAGTATGTTTTATTCTATTTCATTTGTTCACATTGTCCTGATAATCCGGATTTTCGACAATCTGGATCGGACCTGGTACCAGTTACTCCGAATTATCGGGGTTCTACTGTAATTATTGGCTCTCTCAAATGTGATTTAAGTAGCTTTAAGAATGTGCTTGTTTCAACTAAATTTTAACAATATACCGTAATATAGTAAAGATACTGGATAAATTACAGGGCTTCCATCTACTAGAATAAAGTGCTGCAAGAGAAATTTCAGCCAGTTAGGCATTTTCTTGCTAAACTAAATTTTCCCATTATATTGTGTATATATATATATATATATATATATATATATATATATATATATCAACCGACGTATCAAATACAGGGCTGTTCAAAAGTATTTCAATACATATTTGGCTATACAGTAGTATCTTATTAACAAAGATTTGTTAAAGATTTCAGGAAGCGTTGGAAAGTGTTCATAATCTATGCTTAACGCATGATTTTTCATACTTGTTTTGTTTTCATGTGGCTTTTGTCTCCACATTTGTGTAGAGTACATCTTTGCCCTGTCCCGACATTTTGGCTTGAAGTTTTGCGAATTTTAAATTCTTTTACTATTCCTAGTAGCTCTTGAACTACAGTTATACTTGTTTCAACTTAAATTTTAAATTTTTTTTTTCAAAATTTAGTTTAATTATTCTCTTTTATTTTTTATTTTTCTATGCATATCCTGTTTAATTTTACTTAACATTTTCTATCTTAATTTATTTTTTAATTTTTTATCTTTTTAAATTTTAATTATTTAATTTTTAATTTTACCTTTAACTTAAGCAGCATTTACTGTAGCTTAATCTTCTTCTCCAATGGTTGCATATTTTGCAAGACACTTCACTTCTACATCGGGCGTAAAGTTGTTTTCAACTAGGAAGCCCTTGATATGACAATCAACTGTTCGCAACTGCACGGTACAGACGTTTAACTCTTTTTTGAAATATTTCTGGCTCACACAGTATTATGCATATTTAAAATTCTTTTGATTTCCTTCCATACTTTTCTTTACCTTTTACGCATTAATTATTATTTTATACATCAATTTGTTTAAAAATATGCTTTTATTTTCGTTAGCACTAAACTTCAACAAATACATATTATTTACCAGTTTTTAAAAATAATAGAGCACTCACATAGGAATCATTCCCTCACATGAGGGAGTGACAAAATGTACATTATTTATTTACACGCATTATTTAATGTACTATTATAAACATAAGCATAATTAAAAAACAATATGCGTTCTCAAACAATTCCTTAAGAGAAAACACAACCACCCATTATTACATTTATAGAAAATAAGTTATTTTTTATAAATGTAAGTGAGAGAATGGTAATATATAAATGTTTGCCCAACCTGCCTGTTAAATTATTCCTTGTATATTAAAGTACTCCAAGATGGCTGGGTTTTTTTTTTTTTTTTTTTTTTTTTTTTTTTTTTTCAGACAGACATGACCCTGAGGCCCATGTACTTCGCACTTGCGCCGTACCTGTTTACACCAACAAATTTGACGTGTAATTTTTGACGCATGTATAAGGGTTTAACCAAAGCGCGTATATAGGAAAGCGAAGACACCTCTATGG